>JAGIQG010000001.1:174494317-175094317 GCA_024679065.1 Sphyrna mokarran
AATTTTAACTTTTTACATTTGTCAGAAAAACCGATCTGGTTCATTACTGTCCTTTAGGGAAGGAAATCTGTCCTTTCCAGGCCTGGCCTACATGTGACTCCAGAGCCACAGCAATGTGATTGGCTCCCATCTGCCCTTTGGTAACTAGGGATGGGCAATAAATGCTGACCAGTTCCACAAATGAATAATCATATCTATGTCAGTACTTAGAATAAGCTATCCAATTAGTCTCATTTCTCCTCTACTTTTTCCCCCATATTCCTATAAATGCTTTCCCTCAATCTAGTTCTCTTCTGAAAGCTGTTATTGAATTTGCTTTTAGAAGCCTTTCAGTGACGCATTCCCGATTGCAACAACTGGCTGCATAAGTGTAAATTCTCTTCACCTCTCCCGTGTTTCTTGTCAATAGTCTTAAATCTGTGTCTGCTGCTTAATTGACAGTGGAAACTGTTTTCCCTCATTTATTGAGGCTTTGAGCATCATGACTGCACATTCTTCCCGTGTCTGCATGAGTTTCCTTCGGGTCTCCAGTTTCCTTCCACGGTCCAAAAAATTAGATGGTTAGGTGCATCGGCCATGTTAAATTCTCCTTCAGTGTACTCGAACAGGCGCTAAAGTGTGACGACAGTAACTTCATTCAGCATTAATGTAAACCTACTGGTGACACTAATAAATAAACTTAAAATTCTTAAACATCTTAGAATCCCTATAGTATATAAGGAATCCATTTGGCCCATTAATTGTGTACTGACAACAATCCCACTCTGGCTCTATACTCCCATAACCTCAGACGTCTACCTTGCTAATCCCCATGTCAATTTAGCACGTGCAATCAACCTAACCAGCACTCCTTTGGACTGTCAGAGGAAACCAGAGCACCCGAGGAAAGCCACAGGGACAACGTGCAAACTCCACACAGACAGTGACGTGAGGCTGGAATTGAACCTGGGACCCTGGAGCTGTGAGGTAGCAGTGCTAATTGCTGTGCTACCGTGCTGTCCATTGACTCCCCACTTCTTCAACTCCAGAAAATCAAGCCCAATTATTATTAATTTATCTTCCATATTAAACTTTTGTGACATATTAAAACTTATCCCACAGTGCTTTGGAAATGCTGATGGTTGATGTACCTATAGTCATTGCCATGGAGTAGGTGATATTGCATCCAACCTTTCTGTTGGATTAGTTCCTAATGAGATTCTCAATGATCATCAACCATTCTGCACATAATTTCTCTTTGAATTAGAAAGCGGTGCTAAAAGAGATTGAAGTATATTTGAACAAATCAACTTACATTAACACTACAGTGAAGTTATGATGAAAATCCCCTGGTCATCACATCCTGGCACCTGTTTGGGTACATGCAGCAGAACGGCCAATGCACCTAACCAGCATGTCTTTCGGAGTGTGGGAGGAAACCGGCCACCTAGAGGAAACCCATGCAGACACGAAGAGAATGTGCAGACTCTGCCCAGGCAGCTACACGAGCCAGGAGTTGAACCCAGGTCTCTGGCACAGTGAGGCAACAGTGCTAATTACTGTGCCACTATGCCATCCAAGGCCATTTAGGTATTTCAGAGATATTTAACTGAAGTATCTCTTCCCAGGAACCATTCTCATAAATCTTTTCTGCCCTCTCTGTAAGGATGCCTTCACACTTCTTAAAGCGTGGTGGCCAGAAATGAACACAATGCTCCAGCTGAGAACTTCTGAGTATTCTTTAAACTTTCACCAAAGCCTCCTTGTTTTTGTTGTCCACGAGCAGAATTTTACTGGCACATCTGTCTGAGGTTCATACGATCCCACCTGAGTCAAATGGAGAATGTTGTTCTCCAAGTCTCGCTCGCCCCCGGAATTGGGGCAGGCATGCCAGTATAATTCCAGCCTTTTCTCTATAGAACTTCGTATCGAAATGTACTTTTAACTACTTTGTGCTTCGGGAGAACGCTGACAAGACTGGTGAAGCAAGCGGGCAAACGGCAGCTGAAATACAGAGAACTGTGAAGTGGTTTATTTTGGAAGAAAATATGAAAAGAGGTAACATAAACTGAATTTTCAAACAAGTTAAAGGAACTGAGAGACAAATCTCTGAAGGTGACAGATAAAGTTTTTAGGTGTCCAGATCACCAACCACCTGTCCAGGTCACCCCATGCTGACACTATAGTTCAGAAAACCCACCAACGCCTCTACTTTCTCAGAAGACTAAGAAAATTTGGCGTGTCAGCTACGACTCTCACCAACTTTCACAGATGCATATAGAAAGCATTCTTTCTGGTTGTATCACAGCTTGATATGTCTCCTGCTCTGCCCAAGACCACAAGGAACTGCAAAAGGTCATGAACGTAGCCCAATTCATCACCCAAACCAGCTCCACCATCCATTGCCTCTGTCTTCACTTCTTGCCGCCCCAGCAAAGCAGCCAGCATAATTAAGGACCCCACGCACCCCAGACATTTTCTCTTTCTCCTTCTTGCATCGGGAAAAAGATATAAATGTCTGAGGTCACGTACCACTGACTCAAGAACAGTTTCTTCCCTGCTCTGTCAGACTTTTGAATGTACCTACCTTGCATTAAGTTGATCTTTCTCTACACCCTAGCTATGACTGTAACACTACATTCTACCTCTCATTTCCATCTCTATGAAAGTATCCTTTGTCTGTACAGCGTGCAAGAAACAATACTTTTCACTGTAAATACATGTGACAATAATAAATCATGTCAAAGTTTTTAAGTTTAAGTTTTTAAATTTAAGTTTATTAGTGTCACAAGTAGGCTTACATTAACACTGCAATGAAGTTGCTGTGTAAAAGCTGGTTAAAAGGAAACATGGGATAATTATAGATAAAGACAAAGAGCATAAAAATAAGGAAGTTATTTATGCTGCGCCTTTACAACACCCAGTAGGCCTCAGCTCAATCACTGTGTTCAGTTCTGGGCACTACATTGTAGAACGAATGTCAAAGCTTTGGAGAGGGTGCAAAGGAGACTTACCAGAATATTTCTAGGGATGAGGAAATTCAGTTATATGGAGAGACTGGAAAAGTTACAGTTGTTCTCTCCGGAGCAGAGAAAATTAAAGTGGCCTTTAATAAGAATTATTCAAAATGAAAAATCACAAAATGGTGAAGAATTGTTTCTACTTCAAGAAGGGTCAGTAACCAAAGGATGTAATTTTAAACTAACTGGCAAAAAATGCAGAGTGGAGATGATGAGAATGAGTTGTCATGATCTGGAAGTGCTGCCTGAAGAGGCAGTGGAAGGAGATTCAATTATAACTTAAAAAAGGAAATTGAATAAATACTCAAAGGTAAAATTTATGGGACTATGGGAGGAGACACTAGGACTAATTGGGTAGCCCTTTCAAAGAACCAACGTTGGCACAATGGGCTGAAAGGCTTCCTGTGCTGTACGATTCTGCAACCACATATCCTTTTTTTTCTACAAATATCATAATTCCATAGTACTTACTGACATGCCATATCGCGGGATGCTCAAATATTTCAGCCAAGACAGCCAAGTTACAACACTGGGCAGGTTCACCAGGAGACCTGAGAAGAGCTGAAGACAAATCACAAATTGTTAACACTTTGTGCCAATATTTTGCTGAAAACATTATTTAAAAAAAAACACCAACTACCGTTCATTCTAAATCCAATGCAAATAGCATATAGAAATGCATTAAGTAACATAGAAACAGAACCACTGACAGTGTGGGCAAATTAAGGAATGGGATCGGTGGTGGGACGACTGTTGAATTGCTCTCAGGAAGTGACTGCCTCCAGACCGGGGCAGGGGGATGGGTGTATTGGTGAAGAGATGCTGATTGGCTTTTTCAAATCAGCAGTTCGGACCCCTGAGGTGATCAAATCCCTACTAATCCATGAAGGGCAACACCCCAAGTAATGTCTTTAAACCCTTTCTACTGTTAGACAGAAATGGTTCATTGAATCTTTGAATCCCTAGAGTGTAAAAGGAGGCCATTTGGCCCATTGAGCCTTCACTGACAACAATCCCACCCAGGCTCTAACGTTGTAGCCCCATGTATTTACCTTGCTAATCCCCTAAAGCGCAATTAAACATGCCAATCTACCTCTCCTATACATTTTGGGACATAAAAGTGCAATTTAGCAATAGTCAATCCTGCACATCTTTGCTGTGTGGGAGGAAATTGCAGCTCCAGAAGGAAACCCACGCAGACATGGAGAGAATGTTGCAAAGACAGACAGCCCAATGCCCTCCAAAGAAGTGATCTAGTAGCTTGCCCTGTATATTTGTCAACTTTATAGGAGAGGACAGTGCATGCCAGCCTCCTATCCACATCAGCAATGTCCATAGCTAGGTGGGGTTATCCATCCCTCACATCAATTGGCTCACTACCATCCTTAATGAGTAATGTACAATGAGCTTATATACTGGCCACTGATTGGGTCTCAGGTGCCAATGACAGGTCCCAGTGATGGATAGGAATAGTGCACTATACATGCAGAAATTTGGGATCTCCTAACTCCACCATGATGGGTTACCCTGCGGTGAATGTGGAAAGCCAACCAAAATTCCACTAAATTTAGTGGGTTAGTTGCATTGCCCATGTTAAATTGACCCATGTTAGAGGGATTAGTAGGGTAAATACGTGGAGTTACAGGAATAGGACCTGGGTGGGATTGTGGGCAGTGCAGACTTGATGGGCCAAAAGGCCTCCTTCTGCGCTGCAGAGATTCTATGTTCTATAGGATTAGAGGAGATTACAGAAATAGGGTGGGTGAGAGATATTTGAAGACACAAGAGTAAGTAAAAAAAAAGCAAACTGATGCAACGTACGATCATGAGAACAAACAGAATAGTAATTATGAGGTTTGCAACAGTTACGATGTCCTGTCCAGTCGCAACAGCCAGTCCCAGAGAAGCAGCTGTCACAGCCACTTGCACTAACGTCAGCCATGTAATGAAAAAGGCAGCAGGCTGGAGCTTCAATCCTGAAAAAGAAAAGATAACACAGTCTAATTTTCAACTCTAACCTGTCAAATCAATCACCGTATCTCATTTTACAATGCTGTGTCAGCTTCTATCTGAAATAAAGAAAATTGCATCAGACAGAAATACGAGGACTGGAATTTTGCAGCCGTTCATGTTGGTGGGATTCTCCAGTCCTGCTGCAGTGAACAGAGGGCCAAATTCTCCGTCCGTGTTTGCAGCAGCAGGGTGTGAACAGCTGGAAAATTCTGATCCATGGTATTTAAAGTTTATTTATTTGAGTCACAATTAAGACTTACACTAACACTGCAGTTAAGTTACCGTGAAATTCTCTTAGTCGCCACAATCCGGTGCCTATTTGGGTCAATGCACCCTAACCAGGCTGTAGGAGGAAACAGGAGGACCCGGAGGAAACCCACACACACATGGGGAGAATGTGCAGACTCCGCACAGAATGATCCGAGCTGGGATTTGAACCTCGGTCCCTGTGCTGTGAAGCAGCAGTGCTAACCACTGTGCTGTTGTGCCACCCAACTATATAGGGAAGACTTGCTGTGTGCAGTCAGAATTATTTTTAACAAACAGGGGGAAGATTTTCTGGCTGAGCATGCCCCAACACTGGAAATTCCTACCAAAGATTAACGGACCTTGAAACACTCTGCCAAATGAATCCCGCAGTGGGCAAGATCAGTAAATCTCACTCACGATTATGATTTATTTATATTTTGTTTATCAAGGCAATCTGAACAATGAACCTCACACTTTAAATATTGTTTGTTTGATGACTTGTGGTTGACATAATAATTTTAAAGAATATTTTCTTGTTAAAAATATCTATTTTTGCTTAAAATATTGGATTTAATATCCAACACATATTCATACTTTGTGGCTCCGCCTAAGAGCACATCTTTGGGGTATGGGAGGAAACTGGAGCACCCGGAGAAAACCCATGCAAGCACGGGGAGAATGCGCAAGCTCCCACAGATACTGGCCCAAATCCATGTATTTGCACAGCACAGCGATAGTCACTGAGCTGTCGCGTTGCCCATCAGCTGGTCCAGTTTAAGCGTACATTAATGACGTGCAGCACTAGGCAACTCTCGAAGCAACATCCAAGAGCAGCCCTCTCACGACCCACCGCGTGTGTGCCCCCTTGTTGGACAACAAGGCAGACCTATGCACTTGTGGATTAAAACTAAGAACATCAATAACATGCACATCTTATGCAAACATTCAAGGGAATCCCCACAAGCTGAAAAGTAAAACAAGTGAGCCAGAAAATATGTTGGAAGGTCCACAGGAATCAATTGATTCCCAGGAATGTCCCAAGGCTCTTAATCCTTATTTAAAACAGTCTCATATATCCCTCCATCTCCATTTCGCCCACGTGCCCAAGTATCCCTTAAACAACTCCAGCTTGATGACTTGTGGTTGACATAACAATTTTAAAGAATATTTTCTTGTTAAAAATATCCATTTTTGCTTAAAATATTGGATTTAATATCCAACACTTATTCATACTTTGTTGCTCCGCCTAACAGCACATCTTTGGGGTATGGGAGGAAACAAACAACTCCAGCGTGTCTGCCTGCACCACCTTACTTGGCAATGCATTCCATACCCCACAACCCTCTGTGAAATACCTCCCTGTAACATCCAAATTACACCTCGCACCCCACCCCCCCCACCCTCTGCCTGTGGCCCCTCGTAATATTTGTTTCCAATCTAGGAAAAAGCTTACCACTATTTACTCTATCTATACCTTTCATAATCTTATACACCTCTATTAGATCTCTCTTCCCATTTGCACTGATGGATTTCATAGTGCGCATCCTTTTATTCTTTATTAATTTGTGCGACATGGGCGTCACTGGCTGGATAGCATTTATTGCCCATCTCAAATTACCTTTGGAGGGTAAAGAGCCAACCACATTATTGTGGCTCTGGAGTCTGAGAAGTCATGAATGATGCTGAACGTTGTGCAATCATCTGTGACAATCATCAGTGAACATCCCTTTCTAACTTATGAAGGAAAGTAGGCCAGACCAGGTAAGGACAGCAGATTTCCTTCCCTAAAGAACATTAATTAGTGAACCAGATGGATTTTTCCGACAATCAACAATGGTTTCATGGTCATCAGTAGATTCTTAATTCCAGATATTTTTTATTGAATTCAAATTCTAACATCTACCATGGCAGGATTCAAACCCGGGTCCTAGAATATTAGTTGTGTTTCTGGATTAATAGCCTAGCGAAAATACTACTGGGATTCCAGGGGCAGAGATTCCACCCTCAGAATGGCCAAATATCACACTTGGAAATTCATTAATTATGCATAGTTTCCAGTTCACCTGGAGGATTGGGAGCGAATTCGTCTGCCCACTGTTACTTGGTGAGGTCAAGGGTGCGGGCCACATTTAAATAGCGCCCAAATGTACACATCTCACTCTCTCCGGCCCACCTATCTCCACGGACACACAGATATCCAGAAATCAGAGGAGAAAGTCCGCAAGCCACTAGAAGAATGCAGAACCTCACTTTGGTCACAGGGTCCTCCAGGCTTTAATCAGAGGAGATCATAGGAATATCTTAATCCCAGAAAACACATCGGCCTCACCACCCCAGCCCAGAGACCATCAGAGAGCAGGTCAGTATGTCTGTTAGCTGCCACCAAAACATTTTCCAGTGCAGGAGGAGGATTAATATCTCATCCATTCTACCAAATTGTCATCCTTCAACTCCTTAGGGTTAATATTTTCAGGGATCTCACACAGCCATGGCTACTTTCTGCTCCCTAAGACTATCGACCCTTGGAAGCTCTGAATTCAAAATGTTGTTGCTTACCAATCAGGAAGTAGGTTGTAAGTGTAAGTACGGTAGCTGGTACTGCTCTCATGGGTAACATGTCAACAAACAACTTTCCTAAGAAGTATGAACTTATTCTGTAGTATCCACTGATATATTCATGGCTGCAAGTAAAATAAAATCACCATGACATAGCATCAAATATCTGTGAGGATTGGAGTTAAATAGACTAGCTATATTGTGCACTCTCCCACCAGGAGAAATAGCTTCTCTGGGAATTATTTCATGGAGACAATAGGATCTTGCCCACCTTATCTTATCAACTTAGGTCTTGTTTGTTTTTTGTAGGGACCATACATTAGGTTCAAATTGAACTTGGTATTTGGAGCAAGCAAGGAAATGGATTCAGGTCTATTCTGAGCAGTAGATTTGTAACTAAGAATGGAGTAAAAAAAAGACTCCAGGCACATTAACCAAGGCCAGGACCACATCCTGAGGAACACACTAAAGCTGGGGAAACCACCCCAGAAGCACAATGGGGTCGCTGTCTAAGACCTTTCAGTCACAGTGCACTGAGGAGAGCAGAATCCCATTGGGTTGAATGACTCATACTGAATGTATACAGTGAATATTAAATGTAGCACAATTACATTGAAGCTCCTCAGAGTGCAACTTGATTGATACAGACAACTTAAATACTTTTGCATCATAGTGACCATTTTGAAATTCCGTAATTTTCTTTGACAACCTTGAAGTGCCTCAGAATGTAACACGATGTTTGTAGGAAACCTAAATATTATTGCACTGTGTCATGGTCACTTTGAAACGTTCATTCAGATATTTTTACTAATAAAGAAATATTTTTGCAAAACAAAATACTGGTAAAAGTCCCATTTTCTCTCTATACCTCTGATCCTTTTAGCCACCAGGACCACATTTAGCTCCCTCTTGAACATATCTAACAAACTGACCCCAACAACTTTCTGTGAGAGGGAATTCCACAGATTCACAATTCTCTGAGTGAAGAAGTTCTTCCTCATCTCAGTCCTGCATGGCTTGCCCCTTATTCTTAGACTGTAATCGCTAGTTCTGGATTTCCTCAACATCGGAAATATTTTCCCCACATCTAGCCTGTTCAGTCCCATCAGGATTTTATGTTTCTGTGAGTAAAAGCCCAGTTGATTCAATCTCCCTTCATATGTCAATCCTGCCATTCCAGGAATCAGTCTGGTGAACTTTTGCTGGTCTCCCTCAGTAGCAAAAATGTCTTTCCTCAGACTAGGAGACCAAAACTGTACACAATACTCAAGTTGTGGCCTCACTAAGGCCCTGTATAACTGCAGCAAGACATCCTTACTCTTGTACTCAAATCCTCTTGCTACGAAGGCCAGCATGCCTTTAGCTTTCCTCACCGCCTGCTGTACCTGCATGCCAACTTTCAGCGACTGTTCCACCATGACACCCAGATCACGTTACATTTCCTCTTTTCACAAACTGCTGCCATTCAGATCTTCCTGTTTCTGCCACCAAAGTGGATAACCTTATATTTATCCACATTATATTGCATTTGCTAAATATTTATCCACTCAACCAGCCTGTCTCAGTCACCCTGTAACCTCTTAGTATCCTCCTCACAGTACACAGTGCCAGCCAGTTTAGTGTCATGTGGAAATTTGGATATTGCATTCAATTTCTTTATCCAAATCATGAATGTATATTCTGAACAACTGGGGTCCCAGCATTGAATCCTGTGGTACCCTACTAGTAGCCTGCTGTTCTGAAGGATGACCCATTTATTTCTATTCTCAGCATCCTCTCTGCCAACCAGTTCTCTATCTGCATTATCCCCAATACCATGAGCTTTAACTTTGCTCAATAATCTTTTATGTGGGCCCTTGTCAAAAGGGACGGAGTTCCAGGATTTTGACTCAGTGACAGTGAAGAAACGGCCGATATATTTCCAAGTCACGATGATGAGTGTCTTGGGGGGGAATCTGTAGGTGATGGTGTTCCCAGGTATCTACTAGTCCCTAGATGGTAGAGGTTGCAGATTTGGAAGATACTGTCAAAGGAACTGAGTTCCTGCAGTGCATTTTGTAGATGGTACACATGGCTGTCACTGTGTGTTGGTGGTATTTGGACTGAGAGTTTGTGAATAGGGTGCCAATCAAGTGGGGCTGCTATGTCCTGAATGGTGTTGAGCTTCCTGACTGTTGGAGCTGCACCCATCCAACCAAGTGGAGAGAATTCCATCATGCTCACGACTTTTCCCGGGTGGATTGTGGACAGGTTTTGGGAAATCAGGAAGTGAGTTACTTCCAACAGAATCCCTGAACTGTCATGGTTTTTATATGGCTAGGTCCAGTTCAAGTCAACGGTGACTCCCGCCAGGATGTTAGTATTGGCAGATTCAGCAATGGTGATACCATTAAATGTCAAGAGGAGAGGGTCAAATTCTCTCTTTGTTGGAGATGGTCACTGCCCAGCACTCTTGCGGCATGAATGTTACACGTCATTTATCAGTCCCAGTCTGAATGTTGTCCAGGTCTTGCTTCACATGGACATGGACTGCTTGCAAAGAATTCCCATGGAATGGAGAGCATGTTTGTGATTCACAGCCATTTCACACTGTGATTCTATTGGGATCAACATTTATGCACAAGTTCTTGAAGGGCTGTGAAGCACCTAGTCTAGAGATGGAACTAATGTGATTCTATAGGGAATGTTGATGGTTCCTAACTATATTTAAAATTTTACATGCGAGAAAGAAAGAACAAAAAGAAATATTCCATTATAAACACAAGGTATTAACTAATTCAGTTGGATCACAATTTACCCATGTCATTTTAATTAAATTAGCCTGTTATTCGGCATTGAAATTTAGAAATGAAGATGTTTAGAAAACTAGAACACAAAAATCAGAAGCAAATGTAGGCCATTTGGCCCCTCCAACCTGTGCTAACGTGATCATGCAGTGTCCTTAACTTCATTTCCCTGCCTGTTCTCCAGACCTTTGACAGGGATTGATTTTCCCAACATTGCACAGAGTGCTGGAGCAAGCGAGAGGAACTGTGGGAAACTCGTTGGTTTTGCTGCTACCTTTCCTCGTTCTGATTTAATAGCACTCTGTGCAATTTCAGAGCACTGGTGAAGATCACATAATGTGGAGATGCCAGTGTTGGACTGGGGTGAGCACAGTAAGAAGTCTCACAACACCAGGTTAAAGTCCAACAGGTTTATTTGGAAGCACAAGCCATGAGCTTTCAGAACGCTGCCCCTCGTGGATCATGCTACCAAATAAACCAGTTGGATTTTAACCTGATGCTGTGAGATTTCTTACGGAGGATCACATAACCAGCTTGGGCTATTCCTAGAAGTTGAACATTTGTAATCTGCAAATAGATTTTTAATCAGAATTCTAAATTCAGGCAAACAAGATGTGTTGGGCATTAATGTCAAAAAATCAAAACTGTTACCGACGTGAAGATCTTCTTTTCCAAGATAAACAACTCGATAATGGATAAGCTGCTGAAACACTGATTAGTGGTCAGAAAGAACATTGCACCAGTTCTGTAAGAAAGCAGAAACAATCAGGAGTGTTTGTTATTTATTCCAGATCTTTCACCCATTGTGTTCCACTGAGGGCTTTCAGTGTTTCTGTTAAATGCTGGTATCTGGGCCATCATATTTACCTGTTCTGAATTCCTCTTAGATTATCCTCCACTCCAAAAAATATTGCTCCCACAATCAACCCCAGAACAAGTGCAATCAGCACCTAATGAAATCAGCAAAATTGATTAGAATAATAAACATTTCAGGATGGTGGCACTAATATTCTTCAGTCCCTAATAGCATCATTAACAGCCCCTTTGTCTCAGGTCCGTGACATCTTTGTCAATCTCTCTTTAACTCCGACCTCTCATTGACTTTCCAGTCTGCCCCAACCCCTTCTCTAAGTAAATCATTCATCACATTTCAAATCCTTTCCATTTCTGCAAAAGGATCAATGAATTTGAAACATTTAACTCTGCTCCTCTCTTCACAGATGTTGCTAGACTTGCTGAGTATTTCCAGTATTTTCTGTTTTCATTTCAGATTTCCAGCATCCGCACTATTTTGCTTTTAATCAACTTTAATCAATAATTAATAAATTTTATTAATTAAGAAGAAGGAAGGGAGGGAGGGAAACACTTGTGTGGTGTTTAGGGCAAAAGAAAGAGACGGCACAGTGTTTAGCACTGCTGCTTCACAGCTCCAGTGTCCTGGGTTCGATTCACAGCTCGGGTCACCATCTGTGTGAAGTTTGCACATTCTCCTTGTGTCTGTGTGAGTTTCCTTCGAGTGCTCCAGTTTCTTCCCACAGTCCAAACTGTCCAACCTCCCACAGGGGGTTAGGTTGATTGATCATGCTAAGAAATTGCCCCTTAGTGTCCAGGGATGTGTAAATTAGTGGGATTAGTGGGTATAATAATATGTAAGGATATGGGGATAGGGCTTGCGTGGGATTATGTTCGGTGCAGACTCGATGGGCCAAAGGGCCTTTTTCTGCACTGTAGGGTTCTATGATTCTCTCATTTGACTGACTGTCCAACCTCACCACAGCATGTTTGCCTGTATAAGGACAGTAAGTAGTCTCACAACATCAGGTTAAAGTTCAACAGGTTTATTTGGTAGCATGAGCTTTTGGAGTGCTGCTCCTTCATCAGGTGCTTGCAGGATTTGTTTCACAAACAGGGCATATGTAGACACAGACTCAATTGCAAGAGAATGGTTGGAATGAGAGTCTGAACAGGTAATCAAGTCTTTACAGGTGCAGACAATGCGAGTGAAAAGAGAATTAAGCACAAGTTAAAGGTGAATAAATTGTCTGAAGCCAGGACAGTTGGTGAGATGTTGCAAGCCCAAGCAAGTCATGGGGGTTATAGATTGTGTGATATGAACCCAAGATTCCCGTTGAGGCCTTCCTCATGTGTGCGGAACTTGGCTATCAGTCTCTGCTCAATGATTTTATGTTGCGTGTCTTGAAGAACAGTGCAAGAACAGTGATTGTACTTGGAGACAAGTCATATGAAATGCTTTGGGGATTTTCTGTCAGGTATGATCAGGTGTACTATAAATGCAAATTTTCCTCCTTTATTTTAGTGAAATGTATCACTTAAAAAGAAACAGACAGTGCACGAGGGCAATTTCTTCACCTTGCATTTCAGCTTCATGAAGAACAGAAAGATTCATTCTTACCTGAGCAACAGAAGTTTGGGGATTCCTCAGGAGGTTTACGAAAGATCGTTTTATCACCCACTTCAGTTGATGGAAGAATGAAGTGGTGTAGGTAATTCTCCAGGAAACTGGCACCGAACGTCCGTCTTTCCCTTCAGTCAGCTTCTTTAATTCAGACATCATTTCACTATAATAGGAGGATTTGGAGTATTCTTCTGCTAGCTTCTCTGCTATGGTAATGCCTTTCTTTTCATCAGTTGTCTCAAGAGCCATTTCTATGGTTGGAGGCAAACCAAACACTTTAATAAGCTCTTTAATCAACCCCACAGCATTTAAATAATTTAAATCAGTTCTCTTTGCAAAACCAGTATCTCATTGTCTAACTGAGCACTTCTAATGCCTGGATGGTGTGAAGAATGCTTGCAGACGAAAGCCAGGACAGAGAGTTACGTTAAAAGCAAATTGTTGCAGATGCTAGGATTGCAAACATAAATAGGAAAATGCTAGAAAATCTCAGCAGGTCTGACAGCATCTGTGGAGAGAGAATAGAGCCAATGTTTCAAGTCTGGATGGCTCTGTGTCAGAGCTGAACAGAAAGTTGTGTCTTGTCCAGTTCAGTCCGTGTGCCCTGTTAATGATCTGAGAACTGTAAATGACTGTCAGATAATCTTTCTGCTGCTGAAAATTAATTATCACAGATGTGGATTCTCATTCCTTCAGATTTTAATTGTTGATTTGATTTATTATTGTCACATTTACTGTATTAACAGACGGTAAAAAGTATTATTTCTTGTGTGCTATATGGACAAAGCGCATCATTTATAGAGAAGGAAATGAGAGGATGTAGTGTTACAGTCATAGCTAAGGGGTAGAGAAAGATCAACTTAATGCAAAATAAATCCATTCAAAAGTCTGACGACAGCAGGGAAAAAGTTGTTCTTGAGTTGGTTGGTATGTGACTCAGATTTTTGTATTGTTTTCCCTACAGAAGAAAGTGGAAGACAGAACGTCCAGGGTGCTGGCTGCTTTTCCAAGGCAGCGGGAAGTGTAGACAGTGTCAATGGATGGGAGGTTGGTTTAAGCTATGGACTGGGCTGCATTCACAATCCTTTGTAGTTCCTTGCCGTTTTGTTGGAGATCTTTCGAAGTATTTCATTTAAAATTAAAACATTTTTCACTTTTCCATTCAGATCTTTTTCCTCCCTTGCTCTAATTCTGATCTTTCTTTCTGTACCCAGTTTAACATCAAATTCACCCTCTAAGGCCAGCATTGTATTTAACACTGCTGCCTCATAACGCCAAGGATCTGGATTCAATTCTGGCCTTAGGTCACTGTCTATGCAGAGCCTGCACATTCTCCTTGTGTCTGCGTGGGTTTTCTCTGGGTGCTCAAGTTTCCTCCCACAATCCAAAGATGTGCCGGTTAAGTCGATTGGCCAAACTAAATTGTCTCTCAGCATCCAAAGATTTGAATGTTAGGTGAATAGGCTATGCTAAATTGCCCCTTAATGTCCAAAGACGTGCACGTTAGATAGATTGGCCATGCTAAATTGCCTCTTTAGTGTCCAGGGATATGAAGGTTATGTAGATTAGCCATGGTCAATGCATGAGATTACAGGGAGAGGGGAGGGGTGGGATTTGAGCATGGATAAGATGCTCTTTTGGAGATTTGATGTAGACACAATGGGCCGAGTGGCCTCTTTCAGCACTGTGGGGATTCTATAGTTCTAATTGAATAGAGGAGCTGGGCTCAGTGCTGGCTTAAGAGTTGGTGCTGAGCCTGTCTGTGTGGCTGGCAAGCCCCGGTGCAAGACTCCCACTTCCCCAACTGGGAGGAAGTCTTATCTCTAAAAACTGCTGGCTCATTCAATGGGAGTTTGTCGATTTCTTAGTAGAAAGCGTTGTTCATGACTGAGCACCAAATTCCAAGATCCAGGATCACGTATTGAATGATTCACTAAAGCTTAAGGCAGCCACACTGACAAAGGGGAAAGCCATGTCTGAAGGACTTTGATGTGGAGATGCCGGCGTAGGACTGACGTAAACACAGTAAGAAGTCTGACAAGACCAGATTTAAGTCCAACCAATTTATTTGATAGTAAACTTGCAAGCTTTTGGGGTTTGCCCTTTCGTCAGGTGAATGAAGAGTTCTGGCCTCAGACAGAGCATATAACAGCACAGGCAGTTTACAGATTACTGATTGGAATGTGAATCTTTACACCTAACCTGCTATTCAAGTCTTAAAATGGCTAACAATGTGAGTGGAAGGAGCATTAAGCCTAGGTTAAAGAAATGTGTATTGTCTCCAGACAATACAGTAGGTGAGATTTTGCAAACCCAGGCAAGTCATGGGAGTTACAGATAGTGCGACAAGAATCCAAGATCCCTGTTGAGACCGTCCTCATGTGAGCGGAACTCGGCTATCAGTCTCTGCTCAGTGACTCTGTGCTGTCGAGTGTCGTGAAGGCTGTCTTGGAGAATTTTTATCTGAACATCAGAGGCTTCTGATCTTTGGTTAAGCATTCTCCAAAGGACTTTGAATAGACTACACTGCGGGATTGGAAATTGTGTGGAACACCTTAGGCTGTGCCTGACATAGAATGTAGACTGTAAATATTTATATATGTATGTATTTTTTAATTCTTTTGTGGGATATGGGCATTACTGGCTGGGCCAGCATTTATTGCCCATCCCTAGCTGTCCAATCACATTGCTGCGGCTCTGGAGTCACATGTTGGCCAGACCAGGTAAGGATGGCATATTTCCTTCCCTAAAGGACATTAGTGAACCAGATGGGATTTTCCGACAATCGACAATGGTTTCATGGTCATCAGTAGATTCTAAATTCCAGATATTTTTTATTGAATTCAAATTCCACCTGCTGCCATGGTGAGATTCGAACCCGGGTTCCCAGAACATTAGCTGAGTTTCTGGATTAAAAATGGTATTATCGCTAGGCTATGCCATTCCTCCCTTTTTGAGGCAACTCAGAACACAACACATTGCATAGAGAAAAAATGAGTTCGAATGCACTTCCTGTAACATTTAACTTGAAGTGTTTCAGTCAGTACTTTTACGAATTTTTTGAATATACATATTTTTGTGAACAAGAGGAGAAGAAAAGGAACAAACAAGAGATTCAGACCAGACCAAATGAGTGTCACCCTGTGTCTGAGCTGGTCTGCAGAGTAAAGGCTGTGTATGACTTGTGAACTATCGTCTAGTTGTCCAGAATTCCTTTACTCACAAAGTTATCGTCTGCCAATTTTTATCTCTTGTCAGGAAGCCAATTAAAGGCTCAAGTAATTTAGTAAAAAAAAGTGTCTTTTTTCATTACAGGTAAATAATTATCAGAATTAAACTGTTATGAAAACATGACATATTCTGGGGGTAATATTATATTCAGAAAAAGATACATAAACTTTTTTTTACGTGATTTAATTTGATTTTGATTTGATTTATTGTCACATGTATTAGTATACAGTGAAACGTATTGTTTCTTGTACATTATACGAAGCATACCATTCATAGAGATAGAAAGGAGAAGGTGCAGGATGCAGTGTTAAAGTTATAGCTAGGGTGTAGAGAAAGATCAATTTAGTGCCAGATAAGTCCATTCAAAAGTCTGACAGCAGCAGGGAAGAAACTGTTCTTGAGTCGTTTGGTATGTGATATCAGAGTTTTGAATGTTTTGCCTGACGGAAGAAGGTGGAAGAGACAATGTCCAGGGTACATGTTACAATTCATTATCATGAACAATCAACCAATATTGTCTATTTGGGTCCCACTGTTTTTACTGTACCTGGATCCAAGTCCACAGCTTGATTCACGTTGACTGCAGTTGAGTCTCCATTGATAACGTCAAGAAAAAAGTCAGCAGGATTGTTAAATGGCTCACACCTGTATCCTGATCAAACAGATTTTTTTAAAAAATCAAGAGTGAATGTTAACCCAAACAATAAAACATCAAATTGTTTAGTTTTCACAATTATTGACAATTTGGGTTGTCTTGTTCCTAACGGCTCTGGGAACTGTCCAACCATCCAGCAACTCATGATCGTTCACATCCCATTGGTTATCTCTGAGTGAATGAATCATGGACTAGTAGCACAGAATAAGAGGCCATTCAGCCCTTCAGGTTTGCACAGGCTCTTTCAAAGAGCAATCCAGCTGGTTCCACTCATCTGCTCATTCCCCCATCTCTCTCTTTCAACAATTCACTGAAATTCATTTGAAAAGTTCCTATTAGATTTGTATCCATTACTCTCTCCCAGGCACTGCAGGCCAAATCCTAACCAATCGTTCTGTTAAAAAGGTTTTCCTCATGTTACCTCTGCTTATTTTAGCCAAAGGTTTTAAATCCTTTCCCTCAAGTTATCCTCCCTTTACTGACTAGAAACAGCTTCCAAATAAATATTATGTCAAAATACTTCATGAGAATTTCCAATGAATTGTGTGGAGGAAGGTAAAATGCATCAGTCTCCAGAACTTTAGATACAAAAGAATATTATTGCATTGGAAACAGTTCAGTGAAGTTCACTCAATTTCTGAGATGAAGAGCTTACCCACTGAAGAAGACACGAGAAGACTTTGGCTGATAGGATCAAGGAGAATCCTAAAGCTTTCTTTAGATATGTTAAGAATAGAAGATTGGTTAGGGCAAGATTAGGGCCAGTCAGAGACAGCAGTGGGAAGTTGTGCATGGAGTCTGAAGAGATTGGAAAGGCACTGAACAAATATTTCTCTTCGGTATTCACGCAGGGAGATGTAAATGTAGTTGTGGAGAACACTGGGATACAGTGTTGTAAACTGGAAAGTATTGAAGTAGATAAGGAGGATGTGCTAGATATTCTTGAGGGTTTGAAGTTAGATAAGTCCCCTGGGCCGGACGGGATTTATCCTAGGATTCTCTGGGAGGCGAGAGAGGCGATTGCAAAGCCTCTGGCTTTGATCTTCAGGTCGTCGTTGGTTACAGGTACAGTGCCGGAAGACTGGAAGATAGCAAATGTGGTCCCATTGTTCAAGAAGGGGAATAGAGACTTTCCTGGGAATTGTAGACCGATGAGTCTTACTTCTGTTGTGGGCAAAGTATTGGAAAGAATTATTAGGGATAGGATTTATAGTTATTTAGAGAGAAATGAATTGATGGGGGATAGTCAGCATGGTTTTGTGAAGGGTAGGTCGTGCCTTACTAACCTTATTGAGTTTTTTGAAAAAGTGACCAAAGAGGTGGATGGGGGTAAGGCAGTTGACGTGGTATATATGGATTTTAGTAAGGCGTTCGATAAGGTTCCCCATGGAAAATGCAGATGTATGGGATTGAGGGTGATTTAGCTAATTGAATCAGGAATTGGCTAGCTGATAGAAGACAGAGGGTGGTGGTTGATGGAAATTATTCATCATGGAGTTCGGTTACAAGTGGTGTACCTCAGGGATCTGTTTTGGGGCCCCTGCTGTTTGTAATTTTTATAAATGATCTGGATGATGGTATTGAAGGATGGATTAGTAAATTTGCGGATGACACCAAAGTCGGAGGAGTGGTAGATAGTGAAGAGGGTGTTATAGTTTGCAGAGAGACTTGGACAAGTTGCAGAGCTGGGCCGAGAGGTGGCAAATGGAGTTTAATGTGGAAAAGTGTGAGGTAATTCACTTTGGCAGAATAACAAATGTGTAGAGTATAGGGCTAATGGTAGGACTCTTAATAGTGTTGAAGAACAGAGGGATCTTGGTGTATATGTGCATAGATCCCTGAAAGTTGGCAATCAAGTCGATAAGGTTGTTAAGAAGGCATACGGAGTCTTAGCTTTTATTGGTAAGGGGATTGAATTTCAGAGCCGCAACGTCATGTTGCAACTGTACAAAACTCTAGTGCGGCCGCACTTGGAGTATTGTGTGCAGTTCTGGTCCCCACATTATAAGAAAGATGTGGAGGCATTGGAGAGGGTACAGAGGAGGTTTACCAGGATGTTGCCTGGTATGGAGGGCAGGTCTTATGAAGAGAGGCTGAGGGATTTTAGGTTGTTTTCATTAGAAAGAAGGCGGC
Organism: Sphyrna mokarran; assembly: GCA_024679065.1. Taxonomy (NCBI): domain Eukaryota; kingdom Metazoa; phylum Chordata; class Chondrichthyes; order Carcharhiniformes; family Carcharhinidae; genus Sphyrna; species Sphyrna mokarran. The sequence goes on from JAGIQG010000001.1 coordinate 174,513,356, forward strand.
TAAGAGGAGACCTTATTGAAACATATAAGATGATTAGAGGTTTAGATAGGGTGGACAGTGATAGCCTTTTTCCTAGGATGGAGAAAGCTAGCACGAGGGGACATATCTTTAAATTAAGGGGGTAGTAGTTATAGGACGGATGTCAGAGGTAGGTTCTTTACCCAGAGAGTGGTAAGGGAATGGAATGCCCTGCCTGCTGCAGTTGTAGATGCGCCAAGTTTGGTGGCGTTTAAGAAGTTAGTAGATAAGTTAATGGATGAAAAGGCAATGGTTTAGGTTAGAGAGTCATTGCTTTTTCTTAATTGGTCGGCGCAACATCGAAGGCCGAAGGGCCTGTTCTGCGCTGTAATGTTCTATGTTCTATGAAGAATGGGTGAACAGGTTGAGTCCACACCTATTGGAGTTGAAAAGAATGAGAGGTGATTTTATTGAAACATCTAAGATCTCTAATAGGATGAATACCAAGAGGATGTTTCCTGTTTTGGGAGAGACTAGAAGCAGGGGACACAGTTTAGAAATAAGAATCCCCTTTAAAATGGAGATGAGGCAAATTTTTTGGGCGGCATGGTGGCACAGCGGTTGGCACTGCTATCTCACAACATCATGGAACTAAATTCAATTCCGGCTTTGGGTGACTGTATGGAGGTTTCGCGTTGTCCCTCAAACTGGGTTTCCTCCAGGTGCTCCAATTTCCTCCCACAGTCCAATGATGTGTATTAGTCGTGCTAAATTGTCCCAAGATGTGTAAATTAGGAGAATTAAATCTGTCGGTTACGGGAATTGGGCCTGCTCTGTTGGAGAATCAGTGCAGACCCAATGGGCTGAATAGCCTCCTTCTGCACTGTAGGGATTCTATGAGGATTGCTAGTCTTTGCCAGAGGGGGTTGGGTTGTTGAATCTTTTTTAAGCTGACGTAGACAGATTTTTGAGGTGAGGGGGAGATAATTGAATGAGGGGCGGTGGCAGAAAAGTGGAGTTGAGACCACAATCAGATCAGCCATGATTTTTTTCAAAAGGTGGATTTGACTTGAATGGATCACCTCTGTTTCCAAGTTCTATATTCGGAACGTGCAGAAGCTGGTTGGACTATTGACAGATACAATGGAAACCAGCATTGGAAACAGCATCCCAATTTGGGGCAGCACAGTGGCACAGTGATTAGCACTGCTGCCTCATGCCGCCAGGGATCCAGGTTCAATTCCGGCCTTGGATCACTGTCTGAGTGGAGTTTGTATGTTTTCTCTGCGTCTGCCTGGGTTTCCTCCGGGTGCTCCGGTTTCCTCCCACAGTCCAAAGAAGCGCGGGTTAAGTTGATTGGCCATTCCAAATTGATCCTAGTGTCTGGGATTAGCAGGATGAATATGGGAATAAGACTTGGGTGGGATTGTGGTCAGTACAGACTCAATGGACTGAATGACCTCCTCCTGCACAGTGGGGATTCTATGGTCTGTGAATCCACCAGAAAAGTCTAACAATTTGGTTTTGAATTATATACCATCCCTGCTGTTATTTTCCCAGTCTATTCTGGACCATTATATTTTTGTAATAGTGAGCTGGCAGATGGTAGCTAAGTTGTCAGCTGTGGTACAGCTGGTAGCACTCTCATCTTGAAGTCACAAAGTTGTGGGTTCAAGTCCCACTCCACGGGTTAGGTAGAAAAAGCCATGCTGATACCCAACACAGTACTGAGTGACTCTCAGCTATCTTTGAGATGAGATATTAACCTGAGCCCTGTATATTCTCTCAGGGACATGTAAAGAATCATGGCAGTATTTTGGAGAAGAGTAGATTAGTTCTTCCTGGTATCCTGGCCAATATTTATCATCCAATCAACATTATAACAATAGATTCTCTGATCCTTATCAATTGCTGTTTGTGTGAGCTTACTGTGCACAAATTGGTTGTCGCATTTACAACAGTGACTACATTTCATTGGTTGTAAAGTTATTTGGGATGTCCTGAGGTTATGAAGGCACTTCAAAATTCACAATGCAATCAGGCAGAGTCAACATGGTTTTATGAAAGAAAAATCAGGTGTGACTAATTTACTAGAGTTCTTTGAGGAAGTAATGAGCAACATGGATAAAGGGAAACTCGTGGATGTACTCTATTTAGATTTCCGGAAGAGCTCTGACAAGTTGCCACATAAAAGGTTAGTATGCAAAATGAGAATCTGTTATATCAGGGGTAACGTAGTAGCAAGGATGGGTGACTGGTTAGCTAACAGAGGACAGAGAGTAGCATAAAAGAGAGGGGGGGGAAAAAAGAAAGGTCCTTCTCATCTTGGCAATAAAAAGAATGTGATAATAAAACTGTCACAGTGTCAACCCCCCCAGCCCCCCCACCCACTGGGAATCAGCTGTTTACAATTGATATCATAATATGGATGAGGACAGAATGTAAGTTGCTGAATACGTAGATAGGAGAGTAGTTGGCAAAGACAATATGTAGAATCTGCAAAGGGACCTAGACAGGTTTGGTGATGCAAAAATTTGGCAGATGAAGTATAAATGGCAGATAATACAAGGCTTGTCCATTTTAGCAAATAGAATAGAAAAGCAACATACTGTTTAAATGGAGAGAAATTGCAAAACTCTGAGGCACAGAGGGATCTGGGTATCCTGGTGCATGAATCATGAAAGGTTAGTCCACAGGTACAGCAAGTGATTAGGAAGGGAAATGGAATGTTGGTGTTTATTGCAAGGGGAATGGAATAGAAAAGTAGGGAGGTTATTCTATAGTTGTTCAGGGCACTGGGAAACCACATCCTGACAAGTACTGTGTACAATTTTGATGTCTGTTCCATTTTTATATATAATATATACACCATGGAAGATTGCTCGCATTTGGCCCATAACCTGCTATACAATTGTACCCATGTAACTATCTAAATGCTTTTTATAAAAGATAAAATTATATCTGTCTCTACCATTACCCCTGACAGCTTGTTCCAGACACTCACCACCACCTCCCCCCACCACCACACACCCCCGCCCCCGGACACATCTGTATCTCTTTCTTCTCACCTTAAACCTATGCCCTCTGGTTTTAGACTCCCCTACCTTTGGGGAAAAGATATTGACTATCTAGCTGATCTGTGCTCCTCATTATTTTATAGACCTCTATAAGGTCACCCCTCAGCCTCCTACATTCTAGAGAAAAAAGTCCCAGTCTATCCAGCCTCTTCTTATAACTCAATTCATCAATTCCCGGTAGCATTTTAGTAAAACATTTCTGCATTCTTTCTAATTTAATAATATCCTTTCTATAATAGAGATACCAGAATTGCACGCAGTATTCCAAATGTGGCCTTACCAATGTCTTGTACCACTTCAACAAGATGTCCCAGTTCCTGTATTCAATGTTCTGACCAATGAAACCAAGTATACCGAAGCCTTCTTCACCATTCTGTCCACCTGTGACTTCATTTTCAAGGAGCTATGAACATGTACCCCTAGATCTCTTTGTTCTGTAACTCTCCCCAGTGCTTTACCATTAACTGAGTAAGTCCTGTCCTGGTTCAATCTACTAAAATGCATCACCTCGCATTTGTCTAAACTCCATCTGCCATTCGTCAGCTCACTGGTCCAACTCATCAAGATCCCATTGCAAGCGGAGGTAACTTTCTTCACTGTCCACTACACCACCAATCTTGGTGTCATCTGCAAACTTACTAACCATGCCCCCTATGTTCTCATCCAAATCATTAATATAAATGACAAATAACAGTGAGCCCAGCACTGATCCCTGAGGCACATCGCTGGAAACAAGCCTCCAGTTTGAAAAACAACTTTCTACAACCATCCTGTGGCTTTTGTCAAGAAGCCAATTTTGAATCCATTTAGATACCTCACCCTGAAACCCGTGAGATTTAACCTTATGCAACAACCTATCATGTGGTAGCTTCTCAAAGGCCTTGCTAAAGTCCATCTAGACAACATCAACTGCACTGCCCTCATCTACCTTTTTTGGTTACCTCTTCAAAAAACTCAAATTTGTGAGACATGATTTTCCACTCACAAAGCCATGCTGACTGTCCCTAATCATCCCTTGCCTCTCTAAATGCCTGTAGATCTTGCCTCTCAAAATAGCTTCCAACAATTTACCCACACAAACGTGAGGCTCACCGGCCTGTAGTTCCCAGACTTTTCCCTGCAGCTCTTTTTAAACAAAGGCACATTTGCCATTCTCCAATCTTTAGACACCTTACCCGTGACTATTGATGATTCAAATATCTCAGCTAAAGGACCTGCAATTTCCTCTCTAACCTCCCACAATGTCCTGGGATACACTTCATCAGGTCCCAGTTGTGGAGTCAGGGGCCAATGAATATTAAGGCAGAGATCTATTACTAATATATATAAATGATTTGGAGGAAAATGTAACTGGTTTGATTAGTAAGTGTGCGGACGATGCAATGGTTGTGGATTTGCAGATAGCAATAAGGAACTTCAGAGGATACCACAGGATATAGATTGGTTGGAGACTTGCGCAGAGAATTGATCGATGGCGTTTAATCCGGACAAATGTGAGGTCATGCCTTTTGGAAGGTCTAATACAGATAGGAAATATACAGTAAATGGCAGAACCCTTAAGATTATTGATAGGCAGAGGGATTTGGGTGCACAGGTACACAGGTCATTGAAAGTGGCAAATGCAGGTGGAGAAGGTAGTCAAGAAGGCATATGGCACGCTTGCCTTCATCGGCCAGGGCGCTGAGTTTAAAAATTGGCAAGTCATGTTAGGCCGCACTTGGAATATAGTGTTCAATTCTGGTCATCGCACTGCCAGAAGGATGTGGAGGCTTTAGAGAGGATACAGAAAAGATTTACCAGGATGTTGCCTGGTATGGAAGGCGTTAATTATGAAGGGAGATTGCAGAAACTTGGTTTGTTCTCACTGGAACGATGGAGGTTGAGGAGCAACCTGATAGAAGTCTACAAGATTACGAGAGGCATGGACAGAGCGAATAGAAGCTTATTCCTAGGGTGGAAGAGTCAATTACTAGGGGACATAGATTTAAGGTGTAAAAGACAAAGTTTAAAGGAGATGTATGTGGTAAGTTTTTTTTTTACACAGAGGGTGGTGGGTGCCTGGAACTTGTTGTCAGGGAAGGTAGTGGAAGCGGAAATGGTAGTGAATCTTAAGGGGCATCTTGACACATACATGAATAGGATGGGAAGTGAGAGATACGGTCCCCGGAAGGGTAGGGGGTTTTAGTTCAGTCGGGCAGCTTGGTCGATGCAGGCTTGAAGGGCCAAAGGGCCTGTTCCTGTGCTGTAATTTTCTTTCTCCTTTGTCTTCACAAACAAAAGAGTGGAAGGATATAAAGGGTAGGTGGGAACGTGGAGTTGAGGCTACAATTACATCAGTCATGATCTTACTGAATGGCGGAACAGGCTAGAGGGGCCGAATTGTCTTCGCCTCCTCCTAATGAGAATGTCCATCTGTTCATATGAAAGGTTCTACCAAGCATGCAAGAGTTTATTTTTAAATTTACCACAGGACTAAATTAGAATGGGATGTTGCAGCAAGTGGACCTCCTCAGTATCTTACACCAAGATACTGCTTTTTAAAACTGGAATCCTACCAATAACCCATTGACAGTAACTCGCTTACGCACACTCACCAATTCCGGAGAAATAGTCCAGTGCCTCTGAAGCTGGACCGTGAAAAACCAATCTGCCGTTAGCCAGAAGCGTCATGCTGCCAAACAGCTTAAATATAGCATATCTGGGCTGGTGGATCGAGAAGATAATTGTTTTACCTTTTCTTGACATCCTAAAAAGAAAAATACCAAAAGTAAACATTGCGACAAATTTAATTTCAAGCCATCGACAATAAATGTCTCTGACCTGAAATTACTGGGCAACCTTCACTATGTGAGGAACATTAAAGGTGGCTTTAAGTAGCTGCTCAATTTGAAACAATCTAATAAGAACTTTCATTTATACATGCTCTGAACATACTAAGGGAGTGATTATACAATAAAGTTTGACACTGAACCATGTGGGGAGTTATTTGGTCAGATGACAAAAAAAAAGCTCAAGTCAACGAAACAAAAACAGAAAATTCTGGACATTTTCAGGATGTACCCTTACATCTCCGCCTAAATTAAAAAAACCACGCATTCATCTGTCTCAGTTCACTCTCTGATTCCAGCTTCTCTGCTCTTTGGCCAATCACACCCTTTATTCTCTCTATGGGTTGCCATTAGCAGCCTTTCCCCTGGATTCTGTGGCTGCGACTCATCTTTCACTTCCTTATCTGAAGTATAAATATCTCCCACTTTCTCTGCCTTTTAGCTTTGACAAAGGGTCATCTGGGCTCGAAACGTCAGCTCTTTTCTCTCCTTACAGATGCTGCCAGACCTGCTCAGATTTTCCAGCATCTGCAGTAAGTTTGCTTTTAACTTGGTCAAAGAGGTTGGTTTTAAGGACCATTATAAAGGAGAGGTGCAGCAGCATCGGGATGGAGCTGCAGAGCAAAGGGCAGCTGAAGGCATAATTATCAATGATGGAGCTCTGAATATCAAAACTAGAGGAGTGCAGAACTCTCAAAAGGATCTCAAAGGCCTCGAGTCATTGTCTGTGTGGAGTTTGCTCATCATCTGTGTGGGTTTCCCTCTGGCTGCTCCAGTTTCCTCCCATGTTCCAAAAATGTGAAGGTTAGACCATGCTAAATTGTCCCTTAGTATCCCAAGATGTGCAGATCAGGGGGATTAGCGGGGTGAATACTTGAGGTTACGGGGAACAGATCTGGGTGAGATTTCTCCTTAGCATCAGGGAGATTACATGGGGTTTACAAAAATAGGGCTTGGGTGGGATTGTTGTCAGTGCAGACTTGATGGGCCGAATGGCCTCCTTCTGCATTGATTGGAGGGTTGGTGGAGGGTATAGAGATAGGGAGGGAAGGGAAAGGAGGATGCGTTGCTTGCCCTTGTACAACTTAAAATTTAGTTTCTTGAGTGGGGCAGGTGGGAAGATGACAAAAATTAACATCTTCCCTCGCAGAATGTGGTTACCGGCTGATGGGATATCAGGCAGCAATTCCTTGCTGTTCCCTGCTTCTCTCCCTGTATGTGAGGCCCTTACGTTCCATGGTTCTGTGACAGAACAGAAATGAGGAACATTTAAACACAGAAAAATGGTCAAAGGAAATTCAGCAGGGACATCTTTACTTAGAGAGCAGTGAGAATGTGGAGTCCACACTACAGTGAATAACTGAGGTGTGTGGCATTGACATTGTACATGGGATAAAAACAAGGTAAATGGAGTGGAAAAATATGTCATTAGGGTGAGAAGTGGGAGATGAGGATGCTTTTGCAGCATACCAAACCAACTGGAAAAGGACAGCCTGTTTTTGTGCTTTAAATTCCAAGATATCTACATCACGTGAAAGTACTGAGAATCATGAGAAAGGGGTAGAAAGTGTGTGTGTGTGTGTGTGTGTGTGTGTGTGTGTGTGTGTGTGTGTGTGTGTGTGTGTGTGTGTGTGGTGTGTGTGTGTGTGTGTGTGAGGTGTGTGTGTGTGTGTGTGTGTGTGTGTGTGTAAGTCAACCAAGGTACAATATTTGAGGAAGGCCACACCCACTGTGAATAATTGATATTCATCAATATTTATGTCTGTTCAACCACTTTGTGCCAAAATCATGTACACACCAAATTGAGAATCTTTGATCTAAATGCTGAAGCTGCTTTTATCAGGGTAATCATATCAAGACCTAATCAGCTTGAACTATGGTGATAACAATTAGAAAACAGTTCAATGAATGGAAATGACGCTTTCTGGATCGTACCGCTAATTGTAAGGCGTCAGTAGAAGAAGTAAAAAGGTACAGAAGAGAATGTGATTACAACGGTGCCCAAAATGAACGACAGGGTGATATTCTTCTGTTCTTTGATTAACTACTCTTTGATCATTGCAGTTGTTGTAATTTGTGTCAGGTTTGACCTGCTCCGTAAGGACCACCAAGCATTAGGAGCTGGATTTTCACTCTCAGGAACAGGAAACAGGAGTGCAGGAAATTCTCTACTCTGCCTGATCTACCTTGGAGCAGGGGAGAGAGGTGAAGTGGTGGGGGGTGGGGGGGGGGCGGGGGTCGGGTGGGGGAGGGGGGCATGGTGGGTCGCATAGTGGGTTGTGTTGGTGGGGGGGGCCGGTTAGTGCTGTTTTGTTTAGTACAAAGCCAAGGCTTCCATAGGGAGAAGTTGCTGTTGCAGGGCCGGCCAACCCAGGAAATAATTTTAAGGCAGTTATAGGGGTTGTTGGGTATAGAAGCGGGCTGATTCTTGGCCCATTTCGGTTATATCCCAGTTATAATGAAAAAAAGGCCCTCTAGACAAACTCCCCTACCTTAAAATTCCCACACATGCCCAATGCGCCATCCATGCCATCTCATACCCCTGCACTCACTCACTATGGTCCCTCATAACCTCTATTGTAAGCTATACCCATTCACCTACTGTAAACTGTATAGAACCAACTGACTATATGGTGACACGACTGTGGTCTTATTTGCTTCTTTACTCGTTCCATTACCTCCCCCATGACTGGGGTGCAGTCAATGGGAATTTCCATTGGCAGCAATGGGATCAGAACATCCTGCAGCGGCAAGCATCCGAGAAATGCTTCAGGGAGGCTCGAACGTTCCCCACCCACCCAGCTCTGCTTCTCTCACCACAGATGCTGCCTGACCTGCTGAATGTATTCTCTGCAAACATTCTTCTGTTTTTATTTCCGGTGTCCAGTGTCCTCAGTATTTTTGTTAAAACATAAACTAACGGGGTATACGGAGACACCTTTGCAGCAGCAACAGCACAGTGAGTGCCGTGCACGCATCCAGGCCCGTGGTTGGTTCATCCAAGAACAAAACAGACGGGTCAATGATCAATTCCATTCCGATATTTGTCCTTTTCCGCTCTCCGCCGGACACTCCCCGGATAAACACGGTTCCCACCTGTTTTAAATACAAAGGGAGAGGTATGTTGTTGAGAGTATTCACTGTGCCAGCGGGTAGGCAGTAGGAATTGTGTCACGCAAACAGATCACTCACACAAAAAAAAAATCACATAACTTCACTACACCTTTCCCCTTTAGGGAAGGAAGTCTGCTGTCCTTACATGGTCTGGCCTACATGTGACTCACGGGGAAATAGATTTCTGACCAATAAGGGAATTAAGGGTTATGGGGAGCAGGCGGGTAAGTGGAACTGAATCACTTCAGATCAGCCATGATCTTATTGAATGGCGAGGCAGGTTCAAAGGGCTAGATGGCCTACTCCTGCTCCTATTTCTTATATTTTTATGTGACTCCAAAGCCACAGCAATGTGGTTGACTCTCAACCGACCTCTGAAATGGACTTGCAAGCCACTCAGTTCAAGAGATGGGCAATAAATGCTAACCCAGCCAGCGACACCTGTGTCTTACAAATGGATTTAAAAAATGAACAGCTGATTAAAAGATTAAGACTGTGCTGCTCTTTGAGCTGTCCATGGCTAATCTTCTGCCTCAACTCTACCTTCCCCGAGACAAAGTTCTATCCATTGGGCAGGACACCAGGGAGAACCCTACTCATCTTAGAAATAGTGGCTGTGGGGTCTATCATATCCACTGTGGAGTTGGCACACAAGGGTGGGAGTTTAACAACTCATCCAAAAGAAGGCACTTGTGACTGTGCAGCACTTTTAGCCCTACCGAGGGGGTGTCGGCGCAGTGGTGGGCGTGTCTGCGCTACAGTGGGGATGTCAGTCTAGACTGTGGTGCTCGAACCCACAACCTTCAGGCACAGTCCAGAACGTCACCCACTGAGTCACAGCCAATACGTTCCTCCAGGCTGTAGCTAAGGTTAGGGCAGAGCAGAGAGACCTTTCCTGAGTCTCACAGCATGTTGTGCTTGATGCTGCCTGGAACACAAAGTCTTTTACACCACCATTAACATCCACCATGCTGTTGAATACAAAATTCAGACAAAATGATAAAACTGTTTCAGAATTGTTATGACGACCACGAAGGTGGGGGGAGGGGGGGCAGTCGGAGAGAAGATTATTAATAGATCTCCCAGGGGGATTGGTGGAGTGTAGGTGGCCTTATTGAACGAGTGGAGACTCATCCAAGCAGAAGCAGCCAGTTTGGACGGGGGTGGGGGTCCCGAGATGGCGACTACCTGATTGTAAGCCGAGGGAATCACCTTTCCTTTTGTGCCCAGTAAAGGCTGTTGTTGATGACGGGAAACTGGGCTTCAGCCGAGTTATGACAAGAAGGATGATTCTTAGAGATTTACCCCTGCTATTTCTCAAATTAATTTACAGCAGATGGGCACTGCTGGCCAAGGGCAACATTTACTCCCCATTGCTAACTGTCCAAGAGATGTGGATGAAACTGTTCAGACAATGTGGTGAAAGTGCCCCTACACAGCTTTTAGAGAAGGAATTCCAGAGTTTTGGAATATGGGTGCAGGAAAGTGGGCAAATTGGAATCAAATCCAATATAAAAAGATAAACAAATAGAGTGAATGAAAAATTTGATTAAGAGAAGGTAAAATAGAAAGGAAAATCTGAAAAAACCTCTAGCGATAATTTACTACTTGTAGACATGAGATCCATTATTTAAATTGTTCCCTTTTCTTATTCAATCCTGGAACACAGGCGTCACTAACTGGCCAGCATTTATTGCTCATTACTAGGCGCCTGAGGGCAGTTGAGAGTCAACCACATTGCTGTGGCTCTGGAATCACGTGTAGGCGAGACTGGGTAAGGATGGCAGATTTCCTCTCCTGAAGGACATTACTGAACCAGATGGGTTTTCTGACAATCAACCATGGTTTTATGGTCATTGGTAGATTTTTAATTCCAGATTCAGATCTCAAGAATAGCTTCTTCCCTGTTGGTGTCAGACTTTTGAATGGTCCTACCTTACAATAAGTTGACCTTTCTCTACACCCTAGCTATGACTATAACATTCTGCACGCTCTCATTTCCTTCTCTATGAACGGTATGCTCTGTATAGCGTGCAAGGAAACAATATTTTTCACTGTATATTAGTACGTGTGACAATAATAAATCAAAGATATTTTTATTGAATTTCAATTCCATTGTCTGCCATGTAGGATTCAAGCCCAGGTCCCTAGAACATCACCTAAGTTTCCAGATTAACAGTCTAGCAATAATACCTCTAGGTTGGCGAGGTTTGAATTTCACATCATAGAATGGAATTCCCACCATGCGAAAGAAGGCCATTTGGCCCAATGAGTCTGCACTGCCCAGAACCCCACCCATGCCCTATTCCTGTAACCCCACATATTCACTCTTACAATCCCCCCAACGCTAGGGTCAACTTAGCACGGCCAATCAACCTAACCTGCTCATCTTTGGGAGGAAACCGGAGCATCTGGAGGAAACTTGCGCAGACACAGGGAGAACATGCAAACGCCACACAGACAGTGACCCAAGGTAGGAATCGAACCCTGGTCACTGGCGCTATGAGACAGCAGTGCTAACCCACTGTGCCACCACGCTGCCCATCAAACCCATTAATCGTATCATTAAGAGTATTAGTTTGCAAACATTAACTAACCAATAGGATTGCAGTAAGATTAACTCATAATGGTACAAATACATCAGTTTCCTGGCACCTTATGGGGAAGACTCTGGGCAGATGATCATTTATTGTTTTTAACCGAGAACCTCAGGTTCCGGGGATTAGCAATGAATCACAGTCCACAGCATCTCTCTTTCTCGCAGCAAGTTTCTGGACGTGCATCTTGCACACTGACAATGGTGGGAGCCTCAACTTTGCTTCCACCCAATTCTGGCCTGTTAAGTATTTCACGAGAAAATACAGACATAAAATAGCACGGCAGATTGGGCGGCTCAACCAAAGGTCCATTGATTATTGGGGGGACCGGTGGGGAGCGGGTCGGAAAATCCTGTTTCAGATTTCAACCGGAAACAGCATAAGGAAGTTTTCAGTACCCTGGAATCTGCCACTTTCTTCAGTCCGAGTTCATTGATGATCTGCTCAACCCTTTCATTCTTCTCTCTGTTGCTAATACTCTTCGGCAAACGCAGCGCTGCAGAAAATTGTAAATTCTCTTTCACCGTCAGCGTTCCCATGACCACATCATCCTGGAAAACAAAATAATCAGATTAAGAAGACAGGCCGTGCAAATCATCAGCCAGAGGTGAACAATCATTATTTGCTCATGAGATAGATGTTGAGTAAGCGTTCTCCAAGGCGGCCTTCACGACACACGACAACACAGAATCGCCGTGCAGAAACTGATAGCCAAGGTCCACACACATGAGGACGGTCTCAACTGGGATCTTGGATCCATGTCACACTATCTGTGACCCTCATCATACTGCCTGGGTTTGCAAATTCTGACTAACTGTCCTGGCTTGAGACAATTCACATCTCTTTAACCTGTGACTATCGCTCTCTCCACTCACATTCTCTGCACCTGTAAAAACTTGATTATTTGTAAAAACTCGCATTCCAACCACTCTTCACATTCCAATCCATAATTATCTTACAACTGTGTCTTTGTCTATATATTATGCCATGTTTGTGAACTAACCTTCACTTACCTGGTGAAGGAGCAGCACTCCGAAAGCTCATGATTCGAAATAAACCTGTTGGACTTTAACTTGGTGTTGTGAGACTTCTTACTATTACTTCAAGCAAATCATGAAATGATAAGTAGAAAGCTGCTCTTTCAATCAGATACAAATGGCCATGACCTTACTGAATAAGGGGATAGATGCAAAATACCCATTGGTTCCTCCTGTTTCTTTGTTCCGAGATTGAAGGAATAAAGATAATCTGTCTGAAGTTGCCCGAAGGATAAATATTTTCCCAGGACACAGGGGCGATCTTCCTTGGTTTTCTTTCAATAATAAAGGTAAACTATGAAAGAAACCTTGCACAAAATATATAAATGCACAGCAAAAATTTTGATATAAAGAGGAAGAGAATAGTTTCAGTGAATGTTGGTCCGTTGGAAGTTCAGCCTGGAAAGCTAATAATGGGGAACACACAAATGGCAGAGACAATATTTTGCTTGTTTTCACAGTGGAGGACATTGCTACCATCCCAATAAAAATAGAAAATGCAGAAGTTATAGAAAGGAAGGAACTTAAAACAATCATCACCATTGGGAAAAAGTACTCAACAAAGTATTGGGACTGAAGGAAGGCAAGTGCCCAGGACCTGAAGGCCAATATCCCAGTGAAAATAGTGGATCCATTGGTTACAATATTCCAAACATCCCCGGATGATGAAATGGTTTTGGTGGATTGGAAAAATGCTAATGCAGTGTCCTTATTCATTAAGGGAGGGAGGCAAAACCTAGGAACCTTTCAGTTAATTGGGTGAACATTGGTTGTTGAGAAATTCTTACAATCCATTACTAAGGAAGTAGTAACAGGACATTTGGAAAGTCAAAATGTAATCCATCAGAGTCAGCATGGTTTTATGAAGACAAATCATCTTTGACTAATTTGCTAGAATTCTTCAAAGATGTATCAAGCCGTGTGGGAATAATGGAGATCTTGCAGATATCGTATATCTGGACATCAGGAAGGCATTTGATAAGATGTCGCACAGAAGATTAATACACAAGGTTACTACACATGGGGTTAGGAGTAATTTATTACCTAGGATAGAGGATTGGCTAACTGACAGGTGGCAGAGAATCAGGATAAATAAGTCTTTTACTGGTTGGTAAGATGTAATGAGTGGGATGTCACAAGATTCAGTCCTCGGGCCCCATCTATTTACAATCCATATTAATGACGTGGATACAGAGATAGAAGTGTTGTGGGAAAATTAGCACTTTGGAGTTAGACTGGAGGAATAACAATGCAGTTTTATTTAACGAAGCTTTGTGGAGAAAAGGGACCAGCACTCCACACTATTGGACAGCTACCTTCTCTCGATGAAACAATAGAAGTGGTCCATCTTTATACTCCTTACACAATAATAGACCGGACACAATTATCACATTATTATATTCAAATGGATACAACATTTGTTAGTTCATTATTATGGCCAGGTACAACCATTATCATTTCAATGTCGTATTGTTCCATGAATAGGTACATTTCCTCTTTACCAATGACTTAATTTTATTCTAATTCTTGTAGTAAGTGGTTCCTTTGTGTTTATCAGTATTATCACTCCCTATTATCCCAAGACTACTTTCATCTCTTAAGGTGCCCGGCTTCCTGAAGTGTCTGTTCCCTGTTTTAATTCAATTAACTGTCTGTCCTTTAGTTTAAATTTTAATAGTTGTCTGTGTTTGAAGTCAGTGTAGGTTTAATGCCTTATAACCTCTTATGTCCCAGACAGCTATTTTTATGCCAGGTACCCATCTTTATGGCTTTTTTCCACCTTCAGAAGGTATTACAGCCAGATTTGCAAATTACATTAAAACAGATGGGATAGTAAGTCACCAAGGGGAAATAAGAAATTTACGAACAGGCATGGATAGATTAGGTGAGTAGGTCAAAATGTGGCAGGTAAGTTTAACGTGGATAAGTGTGAGGTTATTCATTTTGACTGGGAAAATAGAAAGGCAAATTATTATTTAAATGGAAAGAGACTTCGGAATGCTTTGGTGCAGAGGGATCTGGGTGTCCTTGTGCATGAGTCACAGAAATTTAGTATGCAGGTACATCAGGTAATAAGGAAAGCAAATGGAATCTTGGTATTTATTGCCAAAGGAATTGAATAAAAGTAGTGAAGTGTTGCTGCTGCTGCACAAAGTATTTGAGAAAATGCACTTAGAATACTGTGGACAGTTTTGGTCCCCCTATTGAAGGAGGGATGTAGTGGAATTGGGGACAGTTCAGAGGAGGTTCACTGGATTGATTTCAGAGACGAGGGGTTTGTCTTAAGAAGAGAGGTTGGGCAGTTTAGACTGATACTTCCTGGAGTTTGGAAGAAAGCTGTATTCTCATGAGAGCGACTTCAGAAAATCAGATAAAAGCAAACTATTGTGGATGCTGGAATCTGAAATCAAAAACAAAAATGCTAGTCTGACAGCATCTGTAAGGAGAGAAAAGAGCTGATGTTTCAAGTCTAGATGACCCTTTGTCAAAGCTAAAACGTATAGAAAGTGGGAGATATTTATACTGCAGGGGGAGGGAATGAAAGATGAGTCACAGCCATAGAAATCAGGGGAAAGGCTGCTAATGGCAGCCCATGGAGAGAATAAAAGGGTGTGAATGGCCAAACAGCAAAGAAGCTGAAATCAGAGGATGAACTGTGACAGATGAAGATGTTGGGGGAGGGGAATGGGTGTGAGAGAGGTTAAATTGAGGGAAAAAAAGGGAAAAGAGGAAGCAAAGGGGCAGAAAAAGTCCTTACAGATGCTGCCAGACCTGCTGAGATTTTGTAGCATTTTCTCAGAGAATCAGAGCTATGTGCCGGATCTTAATACCGAGATGCTTTGAGTCTCTCTTTCAGAAAACGCAACAACAGAATTCTCACCTGTACAACGTAACCAGAGATACATTTGAAGTTGGCAGGTTGCAAAGCGCCATCAATAAGCACTTGACCTTTCAAACCAGAAGGATCTTTCCGTCCAGCCAAGATATCCAGTAACCTAGGAAGTAATATCAGTAATTATTATTAAGCTTGCTGCTCTCCATCATGGCCTTGCATGCAGGAGAGAATCAGGACATTAAAAAACAAAGGTGCACGAGTGAACATTCAGCCCCTCAATCCTGCTGCACTATTTACAAATATGATAGAATCATACAAACTCAACAGCACAGGAAGAGACCATTCGACCCATCAAGTCTGCACTGATCACAATCCCGCCCATGCCCTACCTCCACATCCCTACATATTTACCCATTAATCCCTCTAACCTATGCATCTCAGGCCACTAAGGGCAATTTTCAGCATGGCCAATCCACCTGACCTGCACATCTTTGGACTGTGGGAGGAAACCGGAGCACCAGGGGGGAAACCCATGCAGACACGAGGAGAATGTGCAAACTCTGCACAGACAGTGACCCAAGCCAGGAATCGAACCCAGGTCCCTGAAGCTGTGAAGCAGCAGTGCTAACCACTGTGTCACCGTGCTGCCCCAAAAATGATGTAGCTGATCTTGCACCTCCATTCCACTTGCCTACTCTACGCCCATTTCCCTCAATACCTTTAGTTACCAAAAAGGAAGGGGGCAGGTGAGGGAGGGGAGTTGGCAGCCGCGTCAAGAGCTGGATCTTGGCACCACCCCCTCCCACCCTCCCTTCCTGATGTTGGGCCCCTCAATCAGGCACTGAGTTGCCCCCCCGCCCCCCACTGCTGCCCCAACACATACACAAACAGCTAGCCATGCTTCGCTTGTGGTGCAAGCTGCATGGTGACATGGTTAAAGTAAAGTTCATTTATTGGAGTCACAAGTAAGGCTTACATTAACACTGCAATGAAGTTACTGTGGATATCCAACCCCCCATCCCCATCCTAGTTTAAAAAGATCATCCCTTTAGCCTGAGGTTATGTCCTTTGACTCTAGTTTTAATCTTGGTGTTTGAACTAATCCTTGTGTTTATAAAGGTCTGTATTCAAAGAGCTCAATCCTGACTCTGAACTCTCTCTCCTACTCAATTCCAAGCTCTAACAGTTCAAGTTGGAACCAGGGTTTAAGGAGAGAGTGCGGAAATGGTGAGGGAGTTGCCCCACATAGCCAAACAGACTGACAGGTTATTGTGTCTGGAAAGGTAAAGGTTAAAGACTTGCCTGCCTGAACCGATGGCTGGCAGTAACCTTCCTACAGCATTACAAAGGGACATTAAACCCAGAGCAGAAACAGTCCCACAATAGCACAGAAAGACTGAGGGGGATGTGGGTGTCACTGGCCAAGCCTAATTGCCCCTTGAGAAGATGGTGGTGAGCTGCCTTCTTGAACTTGCTGCAGTCCATGTGATGTAGGTCCACCCGCAGTGCTGTTAGGGAGAGAACTCCAGGATTTTGACCCAGCGACTGCAAAGGAATGGGTGATCTGTTTCCAAGTCTGGATGGTGAGTGGCTTGGGGAGGAACTTGCAGGTGGTGGCGTTCCCAGCTATCTGCTGCCCTTGTCCTTCTAAATGGTAGAAGTCATGGGTTTGAAAGATGCTGTTGAAGGAGCCTTAGTAAGTTGCTGCAGTGCACGTTGTGGATGATACACATGGCTGCTGTCACTGTACGTCAGTGTGAGAGTGAATGTTGAAGGTGGTGGAAGGAATCCAATCAAGTGGGGCTGTTTGTCCTGGACGGTGTTGAGCTTCTTAAGCATTGTTGGAGCGAGTGAAGAGTATTCCATCATGCTCTTGACTTGCTGTCTTGTCAGTCATTGATTAGTTGTCCAGAGAAGCAGCAAATGCTGAGTGTCCTTCAGAGGTAGAGATGCGGGCGTTGGACTGGGGTAAACTGGGGTAGCTACAAAGGCTGAAAGCTTGCAAGTTTACTATCAAATAAATCGGTTGGATTTAAAATTGGTGTTGCCAGACCTCTTACTGAGTGTCCTCCAGAGGGCAGCAGTGTTCCATTGAAACCTATCCCACTACTAACCAGCAGAGGGACTCCAAGCTCACCCAGCACCATGGAAAAAATCCACAAGAAGATCAGACAGAGTGAACCAGCCCCATTGTCACAAGCCCTAACCCAGCCCTGGAGCTGTAGAATGCTGCTTCACCGTCTCTCCAAGATATAGACCTCTCACAGCACGCTTGAATTTTGATTAGACGATTTTGGCCTGTCCCCGAGTGTCCTGTGGTCAGTTCGTACGAGTTCAGCACAACACTGGAGGAGCCAGTGAGGGAGAAAGGAACGGAAGGGTACGAGGAACTATTGAGATGAAGAGGTTGCGGTGACGACAAAGTAAAAAGGGTCAAGAGCTTCAAGTTTTAGGCGTCCAGAGCACCAAAAATGTGTCCTGATCTCCCCATGCCGACACTATAGTTAAGAAAGCCCACTAACGCCTCTACTTTCTCTGAAGACTAAGGAAATTTGGCATGTCAGCCATGACTCCCACCAACTTTTACAGATGCATCATAGAAAGCATTCTTTCTGGTTGTATCACAGCTCGGTATGGGCTCCTGCTCTGCCCAAGACCCTAAGGCACTACAAAAGGTCATGGATGTAGCCCAATCCATCAGGCAAACCAACCTCCCGTCTGCTGACTCTGTCTACGCTTCCTGCTGCCTTGGCAAAGCAGTCAGCATAATTAAGGACCTCGCACACCCCGGGCATTCTCTCTTCCACCTTCTTCCATCAAAAAAAAGATGCGAAAGTCTGAGGTCATGTACCGACCAACTCAAGAACATCTTCTTCCCTGCTGCTATCAGACTTTTGAATGGACTTACTTTGCAATAAGCTAATCTTTCTCTACACCCTAGCTATGACTGTGAGACTACATTCTGCACTCTCTCCTTTCCTTCTCTATGAACGGTATGCTTTGTCTGTATAGTGCACAAGAAACAATATTTTTCGCTGTATGTTAATGCGTGTGACAATAATAAATTAAATCAAATTAAGCATCACGGTAACATAGTGCCAGAGACCTGAGTTCAATTCCCAGCTTGGTTCACTGTCTGTGTGGAGTCTGCACATTCTCCCCATCTGTATGGGTTTCCTCCAGATCCTCCCATGGTCTGAAAGATGTGCTGGTTAGGGCACATTGGTCGTGCTAAATTCTCCTGCAGTGTACTCGGGAGAATGGCAGCTCGGGGATTTTCACAGTAACTTAAGTGTCAAAGTAAGCCTACTTGGCCATGCTAAAATCGCCCCTTGATGTCCTGGGATGTGTAGGTTAGAGGGATTAGCAGGTAAACGTGAAGGGGTATGGGGGTAGGACCTGGGTGGGATTGTGGTCGGTGCAGACTCAATGGGCCAAATAGCCTCTTTCTGTACTGTACGGTTTCTATGATTTCTGTGATACTTGTGACGTTAATAAATAAACTGTATCCTGAGCAGTCCATGAGTTTTGTTGGTACAATGGATATAATATAATAACTGATACTTACGAAGATTTTCCACTTCCTGTTGGACCCAGAATAGCATTCATTCCAGGACCCATGATTCCACTGCAAATGAAACACAGATAACAAAAGGTCAACATTGGGAACCTTGCACAAGATTCTCTCTGGGAAAAACAACAGCCAAGTTAATATGGCATAAACAAATTGTTTATGTGACTTGTATTTGTGGAAGTTACACAACACACACAGCATGAAGGGAATTTACATAAATAGAATTAATCAAAGAGATTCCAGAACTGAAATCTTCAGGAAGAATAGGAGCGATTACTGCACAATTTTAGTCACCTACTAAACTTTGTGCATTTGTTATTTAAGAGTAACACCTCATCAGAAAAGAATACATTAGAAGAAGCTCAGGTTGTGTTTAATAATTAATTCCCGAAAGAATCTACGTAATCACCCGCTATAAAGATTCTGATGGGTTTGTAAACAAACAACTCATTGAAAAACTCTGTCACCTCATGCACCAAGTTCTGTTCCCCTATCATCTCCAATTGCGCTGACTAATAGTCCCACTCAAGCATCCTCTTCATTTTTATAATTGTTGTAAATTTTCTTCCCCCAAATCCTTCCATGGTCTCACTCCGATTTTCCGTGATATCTTCCAGGCCCAATACCTTCCAATCCCGGCCTTTTGACAGCTTCCATCGCTCTGCCATTGGCCATGCCTTCAATCGCCTGGGCCCGAGACTCTGGAATTCCCTCCCTATCCAGCTTACGGATGTTCCTAAACCTCCCCCCCCCCCCCCCCCCCCCCCCCCCACATCCCTCCGCACCCCCCCCCCCCCACCAACCCCTCCCCAAACCGACCATTGGTCCCAATGTCTTCACATGCAGTGCAGAGTCACATTTGGTGAGAAAATGCACCAGTGGGGTGTTACACTGTGCTAAATAAGCAGCGTTGACGCGAGCTGGTGTGACTGTAATTTATGAATCGTAGACTAACAGCTACACAAACATTCCAATACAATCCAAATAAAACAAAGAAGATTCCGAGCATTTGTGGGAAAAGTCAGAGAGAGGTGTGACTAAAGTAACATGTAGAACAAAGAAAGAAAAGCGGGGCTAGATGCAAATATAAAACATGACCCGGAAGTTTGACCCACATTGTAAGGGAAGCTCAGGTGACTGCCATCTTGGTTTAATCGGGCAATGAGTGGGACTACCGGAGCATCACATGACTCCTGCACACTGTTCAAGCACAGAGTCACAGGATTGTGAGGTTAGGTTTCAGCGGAGAGGCCTTTTCTCCAGGGGATGCGCCACATGCTGTCTTCTCCCAAGACAACAGCTTGCTTCTTTCCTTCCTTCACCACCTACAAGCCAGTGCCCCTGTCAGCAAATCGGGCCAGACGGCATTCCCCCCCCCACCCGATGTGTGGGTCAAGAGATTGCGAGTGGGCCCTCAAATCCCAGAGTTCCTCAGATTCACCCAGCATGGCCAGCTGAAGTAACCAAAATACAACTCTGGCACGTCCCCATGCTGCAGCCCCTGGGGAAACACTGAGGTAGTAAACAAGCACAGAAGGCATTAAGGAACTTCACAAGCGTAACTCTTAACTAATCCTGTTAAAAACACCTAGAATCACTGCAGTGCAGAAGGAGGTCATCGAGTGCATACCAATTCTCCGACAGAGCATCTCACTCTGGTCCTATCCCCATAACCCTGCTCATTTATTTCACTAATCCTCCTAATCTACACATCTTTGATGTGGAGATGCCGGCGTCGCTTTGGAGTAAGAATTCTCACAACGCCAGGTTGAACAGGTTTATTTGGAATCACTAGCTTTCAGAGTGCTGCTCCTTCATCAGGTGAAGCAGAGAGATGGAATCCCAAACACGGCAGATACACGACAACGCAGATTCACTGAGCAGAAGCTGATAGTTTCGCACATGTGAGAACGGCCTCGAATGGGATCGTTCATGTCACACTCCGTATAATCCCCACCATACTGCCTGGGCTTGCAAAATCCTATTAACTGTCCTGGCTTGAGACAATTCACACCTCTTTAATCTGTGATTATCCTTCTCTCTGTTTGTATTGTCTGTACCAGTAAAGATTCGCATTCCAACCATTATCTTACTATTGTGTCTCTGTCTATAGATGCTGCGTTTATGAGCCCAACTCTCCGCTCACCTGGTAAGCTTTCGGAGCGCTGCTCCTTTATGATTCCAAATAAACCTGTTGGACTTTAACCTGCTGTTTTGAGACTTCTTACTGTACATGTTTTTGAACTGTGGGAGGAAACCGGAGCACCCGGAGGAAACATATGCAGACACAGGAAGAGCGTGCAGAGTCCACACAGACAGTCAGCCCAAGGGTGGAATTGAACCCGGTATCCTGGTGCTTTGAAGCAGCAGTGCTAACGGCTGCGCCACCCTATAAACACAAGTAATTGCATCTGGCTGGCATGGGGGTCAAATCCATCACCAAGCACCAACTGACCAACAGCTGGTGCACAAATGGGAGAGCCGGGAAGAGCCGGGAGAGCCAGGAGAGCACTGACCTTGCTGCAGTGAATGAAGTTTTCTCTGAGCGCCAAATTCTCTGTTCTCACTGGCAGCGAGGACGGAGTAAGTGACATTAGAGAATGCCGACCCACAGTTTTGCACTTTGTTTCTGAAGTTCAAAACCAATGGACAGGATCTTGGCTCAGTATTGGCTCTTAAAAAAACACATTTATATTCTCTGCTCCAAAGAAAGGTTAGATGTATTGATTGTCGGAGTGATATGTTATGCATTATCTTAATATCATTTCAAGCATCAGTTTCAAACCATAAAGTTATTTAATTTTCTGATACAACTATTTTGATTTGTAGTTAATAAATGAACAGGATGATAGTTTTCTGGATGCAAGGTGACAAGTGCTTTTTGATCAGTAATTGTGTGTAGGAACACAACCATTTCTTAGTTTTATGTTTAGCTGTTGGGAGTATGAACGATAAAATATTTAAATCCCAGATCTATATTTCTATCTTGCTTCATATCAAGCTTGTCTTTACCTGCTTAACAATAGCTTCTATCTTTCTCAATGCTAAAATATTCCAAAGCATTTAGCAGGAACATTACTAAACACAAACTGACTCTAAACTGCATGAGATGTGAGGTGCGATCACCAAAGGCAATGGCCAAGGAGCTCTGCTTAAAGAGAGAGACATACACCCCTCGAGCAGATGCCTGGAGTTTAGGTACCATGAAGGCTCTGCCATTCATGGCAGCACGGTGGCACAGTGGTTAGCACTGCTGCCTCACAGTGCCAGGGACCCAGGTTCGATTCCTGGCTTGGAGTGTGGAGTCTGCACATTCTCCCCGTGTCTGCATGGGTTTTCTCCCACAGTCCAAAGATGTGTGGGTTAGGTTGACTGGCCATGCTAAAATGTCCCTTAGTGTCAGGGGGATTATCAGGGTAAATATGTGAGGGTTATGGGGATAGGGCCTGAGTGGGATTGTGGTCAGTGCAGATTCGATGGGCCAAATGGCCTCCTTCTGCACTGTAGGATTCTATGATCAATAAATTACAGAAATAAATGCTTCCTTTGTATTTAAAGTTTAAATTTCCTATAAGAAAGTTTCTTTTTACAGTAAAAGTTCTGAAATCTTGACATGTCATTCTTTCATCTGTTAACTCAACAGTTTAATTTTTCTTTTAAAGGTATCAGTCTGTTCAAAGATTGTAACTGTATTGTCCACACCCAATCTTACGTAGTAAACACTCAACATTTCCTCACATTTCAGATACTGGAAATTAGAAATATTCTAAAGTTAGTACAAAACTTAAAAATGAATAGTTTAAGTTCTGCCTGAGTACTATTAGGGAAACTAATGGAATGTTAGTCTTTATCACAAGAGTACAGGGGTAGTGAGGGCTTGCTTCAGTTGGTTAGATCACACACTGTATACAGTTTTGGTCTCCTTAACTCAGAAAGAATATTATTGCCGCAGAGGGAGTGCAACAAAGGTTCACCAGACTTGTTCCGGGGATGGTGGGACTGTCTTATAGACAGAGATTGGGGAAAACTGGAATTGTGTTCACCAGAGTTTGGAAGAATATGAGGAGATCTCATCAAAACTACAAAATATTTAAAAGAAGACACGGTGGATGTGGGTTAGATGTTTCTCCAGGTTGGGGAGTCTAGAACCAGGGGACAATTTCACAATAAAGGAGAAGCCACTTAGGACCAGGATAAGGAGGAATTTCTTTACCCAGAAGATAATGAACCTTTAGAATTCTCCATCCCCCAAGGGCTGGGGAAGTTTAGTCAATTGCTAAAATCTTGCACCTGTTTACACCGGCAGGATTTGATGGTCTCGCTACAACTCATTCCTATCCTACGCTTCCAGGCAGCCAGTGGAAAATTCTGTGGATAATGACAGGATGTGGAGATGCTGGTGTTGGTATGGACTGGGGTAAACACAGTAAGAAATCTCACAACACCAGGTTAAAGTCCAACAGGTTTATTTGATGGTAAACCCACTAGCTTTCAGGGTTTAAGGGACAAATCTGGTGTTGTGAGACATTTTACTGTGATAATGACAGGGCCATAGGATTCTGCTGCCGTGAAGCATACCACGGAGACAGTGGAAAATCCCACCCAGTGAGTACGTGCAAACCAAAGATTGATAGATTTCTGATTTACAATAGGGGAAAGGGTTACGGGGCTAGTCGGTGTAAAAGGAATGGAAGTCCAATTAGCCATGAATATATTGAATGGTGGAGCAGGCTCGATGGGCCGAATGGTGGAGCAGGCTCGATGGGCCGAATGGTGGAGCAGGCTCGATGGGCCGAATGGTGGAGCAGGCTCGATGGGCCGAATGGTGGAGCAGGCTCGATGGGCCGAATGGCGGAGCAGGCTCGATGGGCCGAATGGCGGAGCAGGCTCGATGGGCTGAATGGTGGAGCAGGCTCGATGGGCTGAATGGTGGAGCAGGCTCGATGGGCGAATGGTGGAGCAGGCTGATGGGAGAATGGTGGAGCAGGCTCGATGGGCCGAATGGTGGAGCAGGCTCGATGGGCTGAATGGTGGAGCAGGCTCGATGGCCGAATGGTGGAGCAGGCTCGATGGGCCGAATGGTGGAGCAGGCTCGATGGGCCGAATGGTGGAGCAGGCTCGATGGGCCGAATGGTGGAGCAGGCTCGATGGGCCGAATGGTGGAGCAGGCTCGATGGGCCGAATGGTGGAGCAGGCTCGATGGGCCGAATGGTGGAGCAGGCTCGATGGGCCGAATGGTGGAGCAGGCTCGATGGGCCGAATGGCGGAGCAGGCTCGATGGGCCGAATGGCGGAGCAGGCTCGATGGGCTGAATGGTGGAGCAGGCTCGATGGGCTGAATGGTGGAGCAGGCTCGATGGGCCGAATGGTGGAGCAGGCTCGATGGGCCGAATGGTGGAGCAGGCTCGATGGGCTGAATGGCCCTCTCTTGTGCCTGGTGATACGATTGTCTTGGAAGAATCAGTGTAAGAATGAATGTTGTTTTGTTCAGCTCTCATGGATGGAGAAAAGGGCAGAGTGATCCATCAAGTCAGAAAACAGAAAGTGACTGAATTCACTGAGTAAATGTGTGCACACTGATATTCAGGAGGGGAAGATTACATTACTTTTATCCGTTATTTCATCCTCACAAACCACAGAACATAGAACATTACAGCGCAGAACAGGCCCTTCGGCCTTCGATGTTGCGCCGACCAATTATGAAAAAAAAGCAATGACCCTCCAAACTAAACCATTCCCTTCTCTTCCATAAACTTATCAACTAACCTCTTAAACGCCACCAAACTTGGCGCATCTACAACTGCCGCAGGCAGGGCATTCCACTCCCTAACCACCCTCTGGGTAAAGAACCTACCTCTGATATCCGTCCTATAACTATCACCCCTTAATTTAAAGCTGTGTCCCCTCGTGCTAGCTTTCTCCATCCTAGGAAAAAGGCTATCACTGTCCACCCTATCTAAACCTCTAATCATCTTATATGTTTCGATTAGGTCCCCTCTTAGCCGCCTCCTTTCTAACGAAAACAACCTCAAATCCCTCAGCCTCTCTTCATAAGACCTGCCCTCCATACCAGGCAACATCCTGGTAAACCTCCTCTGTACCCTCTCCAATGCCTCCACATCTTTCTTATAATGTGGGGACCAGAACTGCACACAATACTCCAAGTGCGGCCGCACTAGAGTTTTGTACAGTTGCAACATGACGTTGCGGCTCCGAAATTCAATCCCCCTACCAATAAAAGCTAAGACTCCATATGCCTTCTTAACAACCTTATCGACTTGACTGCCTACTTTCAGGAATCTATGCACATATACACCAAGATCCCTCTGTTCATCAACACTATTAAGAATCCTACCATTAGCCCTATACTCTACACATTTGTTATTCCTGCCAAAGTGAATTACCTCACACTTTTCCGCATTAAACTCCATTTGCCACCTCTCGGCCCAGCTCTGCAACTTGTCCAAGTCTCTCTGCAAACTATAACACCCCTCTTCACTATCTACCACTCCACCGACTTTAGTGTCATCTGCAAATTTACTAATCCATCCTTCAATACCCTCATCCAGATCGTTTATAAAAATTACAAACAGCAGAGGCCCCAAAACAGACCCCTGAGGTACACCACTTGTCACCAAACTCCACGATGAATATCTCCCATCAACCATCACCCTCTGTCTTCTATCTGCTAGCCAATTCCTGACCCAATTAGCTAAATCACCCTCTATCCCATACATCTGCATTTTCTGCAGAAGTCTTCCATGGGCCACCTTATCGAACGCCTTACTAAAGTCCATATATACCACATCAACTGCCTTACCCCCATCCACCTCTTTGGTCACTTTTTCAAAAAACTCAATAAGGTTAGTAAGGCACGACCTACCCTTCACAAAACCATGCTGACTATCCCCAATCAATTCATTCCTCTCTAAATAACTATAAATCCTATAAACCAGGCTAATGATTAATCTCATATCTTGTATTGACACAATCTCCTTGTTGGTGATAGTTCCCTCAGGGGAGTCAAAGAATTTACTTTAAAGTTCTGCGATAAGGAAGTATTGATGAACACATTAACTTCCCAGAGGTGATCTCTAGTCCATCTCATATTGGGCAGCACGGTGGCATGGTGGTTAGTACTGCTGCCTCACAGCGCCAGGGACCCGGGTTCAATTCCTGGCTTTGGTCACTGTCTGTATGGAATTTGCACATTCTCCCCGTGTCTGCATGGGTTTCCTCCGGGTGCTCTGGTTTCCTCACACAGTCCAAAAGATGTGAGGACTGGAGTTTAATGTGGAAAAGTGTGAGGTAATGCACTTTGGCAGGAACAATAAATGTGTAGAGTACAGGGCTAATGGTAGGGCTCTTAATAGTGTTGAGGAACAGAAGGATCTTGGTGTATGTGTCAATAGATCCCTGAAAGTAGGCAGTCAAGTGGATAAAGTTGTTAAGAAGGCATATGGAGTCTTAGCTTTTATTGGTAGGGGGACTGAATTTAGGAGCCGCAGCATCATGTTGCAACTGTACAAAACTCTAGTGCGGCCGCACTTGGAGTATTGTGTGCAGTTCTGGTCCCCACATTATAAGAAAGATGTGGAGGCATTGGAGAGGGTACAGAGGAGGTTTACCAGGATGTTGCCTGGTATGGAGGGCAGGTCCTATGAAGAGAGGTTGAAGGATTTGAGGTTGTTTTCGTTAGAAAGGAGGCGGCTAAGAGGGGATCTTATTGAAGCATATAAGATGATTAGAGGTTTAGATAGGGTGGACAGTGATAGCCTTTTTCCTAGGATGGAGAAAGCTAGCACGAGGGGACACAGCTTTAAATTAAGGGGTATGAGTTATAGGACGGATATCAGAGGTAGGTTCTTTACTCAAAGAGTGATTAGGGAGTGGAATGCCCTGCCTGCAGCTGTTGTAGATGCGCCAAGTTTGGTGGCGTTTAAGAGGTTAGTTGATAAGTATATGGATGAGAAGGGAATGGTTTAGTTAGGAGGGGCATTGCTTTTTATTTTGGTCGGCACAACATCGAAGGCCGAAGGGCCTGTTCTGTGCTGTATTGTTCTATGTTCTATGTTCTATGTGCTGGTTAGGTGCTAAATTCTCCCTATGTGCACCCGAACAAGTAGCGGAGTGTGGCGACTAGGGGATTTTCACAGTAACTTCAGTGCAGTGTTAATGTAAGCCTACTAGCAACACTAATAAATAAACTTTTAAAAATTTTATTGGTTTATGCTTTACATTTTAACCAAATAACCAGCTCACCCCATTTCAATTTTCAACATTTGATGCCAAAAGCAATACAATCAATAAGAATCAATACCTACAGGCCAGTTTTCAATAACTTCTCAAATACACATGGGGTGAATTTTCCAGACCCCCCACCCTGACCCTGCCGTGGATAACACCATGAATGGGATGGATAATGGAGAGGGCAGTTGACCGGGGCAGGAATTTCCAATCCCGGGACAAGGGTCACTGGAAAATCCCACCTGCAATTTTGAAATTCTTCTTGTCATTTCCAAATCTCTCCATGGGTTTCCTGCTGCCTCCCTATCACAGTGAGATCCTACAGCCCAGCCAACCTCTGCCATCTCTGGCCTCCTCCAATTCTGCCCTCAGAATGTGGAGGTTCGAACCCCTTCACCCCAAATCAGCTCCCTCGCCCAGCCCATCCCCAGCTTTCCCAACACAAACTCACTGCCCAAGCGATGCCCCCATGACCTTCCCAAACTCCAGCTTCCCATTGGGTGGGAGATTGCAGCTTTGTTACGTTCTAGACTGTTCCGCACACCTTCTCCAAGGTCACAACCTCAGGGCTAAAGGGACCCTTCCTTTAAAACAGAGATGAGGAGGAATTCCTTCAGCCAGAGAGTGGTGAATCTGTGGAACTCTTTGCCGCAGAAGGCTGTGGAGGCCGGGTCATTGAGTGTCTTTAAGACAGAGATAGATAGGTTCCTGATTAATAAGGGGATCAGAGGTGATGGGGAAAAGGCAGGAGAATGGGAATGAGAAAAAAAAATCCGCCGTGATTGAACAGTGGAGCAGATTCGATGGACCGAGTAGTCTAATTCTGCTCCAATGTCTTAACGTAACGAATGGGAACATTTTCAGTTGCTGCGTCTTTCCGCTTTTTAACCTGGTAATGGTATTATTCCACTGATCATCGTGAAACAAACCCCATTGCTACACGTTACAGTTACACACCAACCCTCTCCCCCTCCTGGTATGAATCAGAAAACAGAGGTACATACTTGACATCATTTAGGATTTCCTTTGGTTTGACTTTGCGGAACCCGGGAAAGCCTTTCTTGACTTTGATGCTGTAGTAAATATTGTGGAAACTGACTATTGATCCGTTGGAACGTTTACCTCTGTCTGACTTGGAATTACTTTTTGCCGTAATAACAGCAACATCGTTCATCGGTAAATCAGTGGGGGAGCTGCTATTTTCCATGTTATCTGCAGAACTGAAACAAAGAACGATCAGTCTCAGACAGACAAGCGTTAAATATTGCTTCACTATCTTTCCCCTCAAACAACCTGCAAACGTTTTAAAATTTACAACTGGTTTATTAAAGCTTCAACAGGCAAACCACTTCTCAAACAGAGCAAAAACTTGATTTGACAGAAATCTTTAATGGTAGTTAAATTCAGGGAACTGCTTTCTCTTGTTTCTAAAAATAAAGGGATTTTATAATTCTATTCTGTGAAATTTAGGTGTAAAAAAAATCATAAAATTACCAAATAATTTACATCAAGGAAACACATCATTGAATCAAACAGGTCAATGGCAGCTCAACACAATTGCCTCCTTCTCACCGTCTCAACACTCTTCCTTTCTCCCTTATGTGTTTATGCAGCTTCCTCTCAAATACAGCGATATTATTCACCTCAAACACTTCCCCCCCGTGGGAGCGAGTCCCGCATTCTCCCCATTCCCCGTGGGAACGAGTCCCCCATTCTCCCCATGGAAGCGAGTCCCCCATTCTCCCCATTCCGCGTGGGAGCGAGTCCCACATTCTCCCCATTCCCCGTGGGAGCGAGTCCCCCATTCTCCCCATTCCTCGTGGGAGGGAGTCCCACATTCTCCCCACTCCCCGTGGGAGTGAGTCCCACATTCTCCCCACTCCCTGTGGGAGCGAGTCCCCCATTCTCCCCATTCCTCGTGGGAGGGAGTCCCGCATTCTCCCCACTCCCTGTGGGAGCGAGTCCCCCATTCTCCCCATTCCTCGTGGGAGGAGTCCCGCATTCTCCCCACTCCCTGTGGGAGCAAGTCCCACATTCTCCCCACTCCCCGTGGGAGCGAGTCCCACATTCTCCCCACTCCCCGTGGGAGCGAGTCCCACATTCTCCCCATTCCCTGTGGGACCGAGTCCCACATTCTCCCCATTCCCTGTGGGAGCGAGTCCCACATTCTCCCCACTCCCCGTGGGAGCGAGTCCCACATTCTCCCCACTCCCCGTGGGAGCGAGTCCCACATTCTCCCCACTCCCCGTGGGAGCGAGTCCCACATTCTCCCCACTCCCCGTGGGACCGAGTCCCACATTCTCCCCACTCCCTGTGGGAGCGAGTCCCCCATTCTCCCCACTCCCCGTGGGAGCGAGTCCCCCATTCTCCCCACTCCCCATGGGAGCGAGTCCCCCATTCTCCCTCACTCCCCGTGGGAGCGAGTCCCACATTCTCCCCACTCCCTGTGGGAATGAATCCTATCATGTCCACTAAATCATGTGAGAGGGTTATAATGGGAATTGCGCCAGAGAGATCTCGATTTGAGGTCTCTCCTCCTTTCCACCCTTTTTAAATTTACATTAACTTGAACATAATTAAGCATCTTCAACCCGTGTCCTCCAGCCTGAGGAATATTCGCCTCGGGTTGCAAGATGTCACATCAGCCCAAATCACCACTGCTCCTCAAAAATGAGAAGCAGTCGTGATGATCAATTCAGGGATGCCTGAAAGCCTCTTGTATTGAGGGCCAAGGCTGGGTATTGGACCCTGGCAGTGCCAGAGGGCAGCACCAGGGGAGTAACCCTCTTCTTTCAGAGGAGGTGGTGTCACCATCTGTGTGATGATGTGGTGAGGGGGTTGCATGCTGACAACAATATTGGGGCTGAGAGAGGGACCCTGATACTCCCATGAAAGGGTGTCACCCCAAAGCTGAGGGAGGTCCTGCTGGGGCAGCACAGCGGCACACTGGTTAGCACTGCTGCCTCACAGTGCCAGGGATCCGGGTTCAATTCCTGCACGTTCTCCTCGTGTCTGCGTGGGTTTCTTCCGGATGCTCCGGTTTCTTCCCACAGTCCAAAGATGTGCAGATCAGGTGGATTGGCCATGCTGAATTGCCCCTTATAGTCAGGGGAACTAGCTAGGGTAAATGCATGGGTTATGGGGATAGGGCCTGGATGGGATTGTAGTCGATGTAGACTTGATGGGCTGAATGGCCTCGTTCTGCGCTGTTGGGATTCTATGATTCATCGATGATAATTCCATGGCTGTGGGGGGTGGGAGTTGTGGGAGGGGCTTCATTGTTTTCATTGATTGAGGCGCTCTGTTATCCGTGAAGCTGGCTTGGCGACACAAACCACAACTCCTGATTTCTTTATGACGGAATGTCTGAAGCTCTGGTCAGGAAGCGTGGCTGGAGAGAAGCACGCCGGTATTCAGACAGAACCTCTGACACTTTGACATTGCCTGATGTACGTACACCCAACATTCAGCATCAATGGACAGCCCAGTATCATCGGAACACATTTGTTCACGTACACAGGCTTACTGAAATTCCAAGAGGAGGTAACACCGTTTGTTGTTATCTGCGTTCCACTGATACCAGTCGCTCATAGCGCACTGCCATGCAGGTATTGGCCTGAGGCATTGCTCACCTGGAGAACTTATATAACTGTCTTTCATCTTCTGTGGGGGACATCACAGAATCAGATTTCTTATCCAAACCTTTGCATTTTTCTGCAGTTGGAAAATTTGAACATTTGTAACCTGAGATGGGTCGGTTTGTGTTCAGTAAGAGTTAAGGAACTAAACAGAATTGAGATACAGATCAGCTGAGATCCAGCCTAACAGTCAAACAGGTTCAAACTGAACAACTGACTGCTGTTACTTTGTACCTGTGACTTAGGCCGAGATTTTCCAGTCCCCCACCCCGGGGAAGATAGACTGCTGTGGCCATTGGGTTTCCAGTCCTGCCAGAGCCACTGGCCATTTGCGGAGCTGGCCAACTAATGGTGACCCAGAAAAGCCGTCATGTGAGGTGAGGGTAGTTCCTGGTCTTGGTCATCTTGATATTCAATCATTTTTGTTTTTTTCCCCTTGACTTAAATCAGGATTTGTGATTCAGTGAGGACCACAGGAACCAGGGTCAGGAGCAAGGCCATGGGACCCAGTGAGCCAACTCTGCAATTCTATATCATCATGGCCGATCTGATTGTTCCTTAACTCCATTTTGCTGCTTGACTCGCATAACTTCCCCGTCCATCAGAAAGCCTCGAGTATTTATTCAATGCGACCTGGAAATTTCTGTTGAATCAGCTGATCTCCCATGATGCTGTTCACAGTTATTTCCTGGGAGCTGAGACAGCTGGGAAAAATGAGAACTAGGGAATCATTGGGAGATGAAAGGGGATAGGTTGAGAAGTTGGGAGACTGAGAACGATGGAAGATCACACAAATCCTGGATGGCGGAAATGTCACGTCAGCAACACAAAACACCAAAGGGAAGACCTCAAAATGCAAACTGCAGAGAAAGGGCAAATGAAAAGCACGCCCTCCAAAAGACTCTGCACCCTGGACAATATTACCCCCTAGTGCAAAAAGGCTGATGGGCTTGTCATTTTCCTTATTGCCATTTATGGGATCTTGCGGTGCATAAGATTTCCCTAAATTACCACAGTGATTGTCTCCACAGGGATTTACTGGCAAGCACTTTGGGATGTCTTCCAATTATGGAAGTCACCACATTAAAGCAAATTATTTGAGAAATTGCATCCTTTGCAACCACAGAAAGCATTCTTCCTGGTTGTATCACAGCTTGGTACGGCTCCTGCTCTGCCCAAGACCGCAAGGAACTACAAAACAGTCATGTACGAAGCCCAATCCATCACACAAACCAGCCTCTCATCCATTAACTCTGTCTACACTTCCCGCTGCCTCCGCAAAGCAGCCAGCATAATTAAGAACACCACACACCCCCAACATTCTCTCTTCCACCTTCTTCCATTAGAAAAAAGATACAAAAGTCTAAGGTCATGTAACAACCAACTCAAGAACAGCTTCTTTCCTGCTGCCAGCAGATTTTTGACCTACCTTATATTAAGTGGATCTTTTTCTACACCCTAGACCTATCCTCTCCATTCCTTCTCTATGAACAGAATGCTTTGTCTGTACAGTGCACAAGAAATAATACTTTTCACTGTATCCCAATAAATGTGACAGTAATAAATCAAATCTAATTTATCCTTCGAAGCCAGCAGCTTGGAAGGAGCAAAACCTAAAATAATGAGGAAAGCCTCTTTCAATCACGATATGGAGATGCCAGCGTTGGACTCAGGTAGACACAGTAAGAAATGTCACAGCACCATGTTAAAGTTCAACAGGTTTATTTGCTAGCACGAGCTTTCAGAGCACTGCTCCTTCATCAGCTGAGTGCAGGAATTATTTCACAAACAGGGCATATATAGACACAGACTCAATTACAAGATAATGGTTGAAATGTGAACATGTAATCAAGTCTTTACAGGTGCAGACAATGTGAGTGGAGAGAGGGTTAAGTATAGGTTAAAGAGATGTGTATGGTTGGTCTCCAGCCTGGGTAGTTAGTGAGATTTCTGCAAGCCCAGGCAAGTTGTGGGGATTACAGATAGTGTGACATGAACCTAAGATCCTGATTGGGACTGGGGTCTTTCAATTGCAATGAAATCATTGTTTGCAATGACAACAGCAAGTGCCACACAGTCACATAACACACCATCCCACATCTCACCACCTTATCCCCAGGAACATCTACAATTAGAAATGCAGCCTTACGCGAAACTCTGGGGCTGTTTTTGTACAGATGATCTAATTTATGGTTGTAGCATTTCTGTATCTGAGCCCCACATGTTGGATTTCCATGGACCACAGCTATGTTATCCAGTTCTGTAATCTGGAAACTAGAAACGGACAGAGTACAAAGTTTGGTCTAATTTTTTCATAGATTAACCTCGAGAAAATTGCTAAGTTGAACAGATAGAGAAGCAGCATGGTGATATTGTCACTCAGCCAGTCTAATAGCCTGGGGGCTTGGATTCAATTATGAAATTAAAATCTGAAATTAAAAGCCGCTCTCAGTAATTCCAATTCTCCAAACAGACTTTCATCTGTTTCATCATCAGATGAAAGTCTGTTTCCACAGCGAGTAATTCCCAGAAGAGATCATTGGTTTGTCGCTAGGTTTATTATTTGTGTCACAAGTAGGCTTATATTAACACTGCATCGAAGTTACAGTGAAAATCCCCTAGTCGCCACACTCCAGCACCTGTTTGGGTACACTGAGGGACCATTTAGCACAGCCAATGCACCAAACCAGCATGCCTTTTGGACAGAAACCAGAGCACCCGGAGGATATCCATGCAGACACGGGGCAGCATGGTGGCACAATGGTTCGCACTGCTGTCTCACAGCACCAGGGACCTGGGGCCAATTCTGGCCTCGGGTCACTGTCTTGTGGAGTTTGCACATTCTCTCTGTGTCTGTGTGGGAGACAAGGGTTCCTCTGGATGCCCTATTTTCTCCCACAGTGCAAAGATGTGCAGGTTAGGTTAATTGGCCATGCTGAAATTGCCCCCTTAGTGTCAGGGGGTAAATATGTGGGTTAAGAGGATAGGGCCTGGTATTTGGTGCAGACTTGATGGGCTAATGGCATCCTTCTGTACTGTAAGGATTCCATGACTAAATAGCTTGAGAGTTGCAACTCCATGTCAAGTGTGGCTGACCAGGAGTCTCTCCCACTCTTTCTGCCAGTATCTTCCAATAATGTGGAAAATTGCCCAGGTATGTCCTGTACACAAAAAGCAGGACAAATCCAGTCTGGCCAATTAACACCCAGTTTACTCTTGATCATCAGTAACGTGATAGAAGGGGTCATCGACAGCGCTTTCAAACAGCACCTGCTCAGTGATGCCCAGTTTCACCAGGGTCACTCAGTTCCTGACCTCATTACAACCAACTATGGACAAAAGAGCCGAATTCCAGAGGTGAGGTGAGAATGACAGCCCGTGGATCAAGGCTGCATTCGACCGAGTGAAACTGGAGTCAATGGGAATAAACTCTCCGCTGGTTGGAGTCATATCTGGCACACAGGAAGATGGTTGTGGTTATGGAGGGTTAGTCATCTCAGCTCCAGGACATGGTCTACAGGAGTCCCTCAGGGTTAGCGTCCTAACCCCAACAATCTTCAGCTGCTTCATCAATGATCTTCTCTCCATCATGAGGTCAGAAGTGGGGATGTTCGCTGATGATTGCACAATATTCAACACCATTCACCACTCCTCAGATGCTGATGCAATCCGTATTCAAATGCAACAAAATCTGGACAATATCCAGTCTGACAAGTGACAAGTAACACTTGTGCCACACGAATGCCAGGCAACGACCATCAGCAACATGAGACACTTTAACCACCACCTCTTGACATTGAATGGTGTAATCATCACTGAATCCCCCACTGTCAACATCCTTGGGGTTACCACTGACCAGAAATTCAACTGGACTCACCAAATAAACACAGTGGCTACCCAAGCAGATCAAAGACTCAGAATACTTTGGCGAGTAACTCACCTCTTAACTCCCCAGAGCCTGTCCGCCATCTACAAGGCACAAGTCAGGAGTGTGATGGAATATTCCCCACTTGCCTGGATGGGTCCAGCTCCAACAACACTCAAGGGCATCATCCAGGACAAAGCAGCCCCACTTGATTGATACCACATCTACAAACATTCACTCCTTCCACCAGCGATGCTCAGTAGTAGCAGTGTGTACCATCTACAAGATGCACTGCAGCAACTCACCAAAGATCCTTAGACAGCACGTTCCAAACCCATAATCACTTCCATCTAGAAGGACAAAGGCATCAGATTCATGGGAACACCATCACCTGCAATTTCCCCTCCAAACCACTCAGTATCCTGACTTGGAAATATATCATCATTCCTTCTCAGCTGCTGGGTCAAAATCCTGCAATTCCCTGATCAAGAAGGCAGCTCACCACCACTTTCTTAAGGGTAACTACTAATGGGCAATAAATGCTGGCCCAGCAAGCGATGTCCACGTCCCACAATTGAATTAAAAAAAAGCTCTCACTGGTTTGACCTCATTATGAATGCACATTCCTTGACCTTCAAGCCCTGGGATGGGGCTCATACCAGGAGCTTCTAGCTCAGAGATAGAGACACTATCCAGTACACCATAAGGGCCTCCAGTCTCAGTAATGGTGACCATGACACCATCACTGATTGTAGTAAAAACCAATCTGGTTCACTCATGCCCTGAAGAAAATGGTCATCCTTATCTAATCTGATGGAATGTGGTTGACTGATTACTGCTCCTAAGGGCATTCAGAGATGTACAACTATGCACACCCTAAGAAGCAATTTACAGAAAGAATATGACCCAGGTGAAACTGAGTGATCATTCTGAAGCATGATGTGGACAACAAAAGGTATTATAGCATCTTTAATGATGCAAAACTCCATAAGATGTCCATTAGATTTACATTTGATTAGAAAGTCAGATTTCTGGTTAACCCAATCTTTGTGTTAAACCCCACATGTCCCTCATCATGGGCTCACTGATTTCTGTGTCCACAGAACATAACATGTCCCCGATACAGAGATTAGGCAATTCTCCAGCGACCTGTCCAACAAAGACTGATTGATACCATCAGTATGTGGCTTAAGTTGCAAATCTTGTTCTGCAACAACATGCAGCCATGGAGAAACTTTTCAATTCCCTCGATTTTCCTCCACCAGATCCACCCGATCCTTCCACCCATCCCACAATCCAATTGGATTTTCAGTCATTTCTCACTTTTGGGCTCCAAATCTCATTGGTTGATGTCTATTTGAAGCAGGTGGGCACCAAAACTATGGACCAATCAGACTGACCTACTCCTCCCTTCCCAAGAGTCTTGAGTGAAAGTTGCAAAATTAGGGTCAAGAACAGAACTCAAATGAATGGCCATATTTTTAAACTTTATAGTACACAGTGGGGTGAGGAGTATGCAAAGGCTGTACACAGGGGGGTGAGGAATACGTAAGGCTGTACACAGGGGGGTGAGGAATATGTAAGGCTGTACACAGGGAGGGTGACGAGGGTGCAAGGGTGGTGGGGTGATGAGAAATACGCAAGGCTGTAATAACCAGTTGGATCTTGGTGTCTACTACTTTTAATTTGATTCAGTGTCTTGACTAAGTGCTGATAAAATAGCTAAAGGGAAGATCAAGGGTTTCCTCCCATAACAGATTGGAGATGTTGCCAGGGAAACATAAAATCTCAACAGTGCTGGAGAGGCCATTTGGCCCATCAAGTCTGCACCAACTACCCCCTCACCTGGGCCCTCTCCCCTGCCCTATCCCTACACATTTATTATGGTTAATCCATCTAACATACACATCTTGGCAGGAAACCGGAGCACCCGGAGGAAACCCGCGCAGACACTGGGAGAACATGCAAACTCCACACAGTGATCCAAGCCAGGAATCGGACCCGGATCCCTGGTGCTGTGAGGCAGCAGTGCTAACCACTGTGGTGCCCTAATACAGAACAGGAGTTATACAGGTTCTCAGATGGGTACCTCACTGGTGGATGGGTGGGGTTACTTTGTGCAAAATCAATATCAGTGGCTACTTGTGAAGGAATGGATGGAAGCAAACTCAGAGCTGCCTTTGGGAATAAAGTATTTATGACAATAAAATCGGTGGATAAAGTCCCTCCGAATCTTTCTTTTTTCACTGAGAGGCAAAGACTACTTTCTAAATGAGGAAAGGCTTTGGAAATCTGAAGCATGAAGAGACTTGGGAACCCTGGTTCAGGATTCTTTTAAGATTAACGTACAGGTTCAGTCGGCAGTTGGAAAAGCAAACGCAACGTTAGCATTTATGTCGAGAGGGCTAGAATACAAAAACAGGGATATCCTTCTGAGGATCTGGTCAGACTCCAATTTGGAATATTGTCAACAGTTTTGGGCCCCATATGTAAGGAAGGATGTGCTGGCCTTGAAGGGAGTCCAGAGGACGTTCACAAGAATGATTCCAGGAATGAAAGGTTTGCCATATGAGGAATGGTTGAGGACTCTGGGTCTATGCTTAATGGAGTTTAAAAGGATGAGGGGGGATCCAACTGAAACTTACAGGATACTGCGAGGTCTGAATAGAGTGGAGGTGGAGGTGTTTCCACTAATAGGAGAGACTATGACACGAGGCATAACCTCAGGCTAAGTAGAAGTTCCTTTAAAACAGAGATGAGGAGGAATTTCTTCAGCCAGATGGTGGTGAGTCTGTAGAACTCATTGCCACAAAGGGTTGTGGAGGCCAGGTCATTGAGTGTCCTAAAGACAGAGATAGAAAAATTCTTGATTAATACAGAGATCAAGGGTTATGGGGAAGAAGGCAGAAGAATAGGGATGAGAATCATATCAGCCACGATTGAATGGCAGGGCAGACTGGATGGACCAAATAGCTTAATTCTGCTCCTATATCTTATGGTCAACATATCTCTCAACTGTTAGCTCCTCATTCCTGGTCTCAGTGTGACGGGGGTTGGGGGGCGCGTTTCTCGGCGCAGTGAAGGGGGTGTGGGTTTCTCAGTGTGGCGGAGGGTCGTGTTTCTCAGTGTGGTGTGGTGGGGGGCGTGGGTTTCTCAGCGTGGCAGGGGGGCGGGTTTCTCAATGTGGTGGGGGGGGGCTGGGTTTCTCAGTGTGATGGTGGTGTAGGGGAGGGGGTGTTTCTCTCCTGGGGATCTTGATGGGAAATCCTGTCTGATTTCACCCTCTGTATCTCCTTGATAATGCACTGATCGACAGCTTTCCAAATGCACGGTGGGTTGGCAACTGCTTTGTCCACCCATCCGACCTCTGCCCAACACCCACCCCACATCAGCATTGATTGTCTCACATTCACCTTCTCACCGTCAGCATCCATCTTCTCTCTAAAGTTGAGGCATTTGTAAGTGAGAGCCACAAGGTCTCCACAGTAATCAGCAGCTGGGGGTGAGTCTGACAGTATCCAGGTTAACTCAATCCTCTTTCTGTGACCTCATCACCTCCAGCTGTGCAGGCTGGGGAAGGTGGGGGGGTGGGGGGTGGGGGGTACCTGGCCCACAGCAGGCAGGGGCCCTCCAGCTCTTCAGCCACTAGCGAACACCCACAGAGATTACCACAGACAGCAGGGTGCCACAACCAGCAGGCTAGGGTTTGCAGCGAAGCGTGGCGGTCGCATTAGGAAAATGAATGGGTGTTTTCAATCACTATTTAAATCATTTATGTAAATACATTTGTTGTAGATAAGATTGGTCTTGTTATTTGAAAGCGTTGTGCGTATCCATCCGTGCGTTCCCTTATTGCAAGGATGAGGCATTTGCCCACTGGGTATTCGCCCTGTGTGAGCCTCACATTAATGGGTCATGCGGTTTACTCAGCCCTTGTGTTATGTCAGGGAAATGGGTCAAACACTTTACTGGAAGTGTCAGTGAAATGCATGAATAAACTGTAAATTGTATAGAACTGTAAAAATGTTTTACTCTGCACTCTGTGCAGAGACAATTTGGAGACGTGCACATTCGCAACGTTTTAATTGAGATTTTTGTGGATCTGTTCTTATTGACATGAAATAGCTGTAATCTGTATACAATTGTAAAATGTTTTATTCTGACCTGGTTGCAATTTATTGATATGTAGACTTGCAATGTTTTAATTGAGACTTTTTATGAATAAAGTATATTTTTGGAAAAAACACCTGTGCACAATATGGTGCTGGGCATATCCAATAGCTTGGTGTGTTTAGCGGTAATTGTCTCTGAAGTTTGGCAGGAATAACAAATGTGTAGAGTATAGGGCTAATGGTAGAACTCTTAATAGTGTTGATGAACAGAGGGATCTTGGTGTATATGTGCATAGATCCCTGAAAGTTGGCAATCAAGTCGATAAGGTTGTTAAGAAGGCATACGGAGTCTTAGCTTTTATTGGTAGGGGGATTGAATTTCGGAGCCGCAACGTCATGTTGCAACTGTACAAAACTCTAGTGCGGCCGCACTTGGAGTATTGTGTGCAGTTCTGGTCCCCACATTATAAGAAAGATGTGGAGGCATTGGAGAGGGTACAGAGGAGGTTTACCAGGATGTTGCCTGGTATGGAGGGCAGGTCTTATGAAGAGAGGCTGAGAGATTTGAGATTGTTTTCGTTAGAAAGAAGGCGGCTAAGAGGAGACCTTATTGAAACATATATGATTAGAGGTTTAGATGGGGTGGACAGTGATAGCCTTTTTCCTAGGATGGAGAAAGCTAGCACGAGGGGGCATAGCTTTAAATTAAGGGATGGTAGTTATAGGACGGATGTTAGAAGTAGGTTCTTTACCCAGAGGGTGGTAAGGGTATGGAATGCCCTGCCTGCTGCAGTTGTAGATGCGCCAAGTTTGGCGGCGTTCAAGAGGTTAGTAGATAAGTTTATGGATGAAAAGGGAATGGTTTAGGTTAGAGGGTCATTGCTTTTTTTTAATTGGTCGGCGCAATATCGAAGGCCGAAGAGCCTGTTCTGCGCTGTAATGTTCTATGTTCTATGTTCTAAGTTGAGATGGTGTCTTCACTGGCAGTTCCAAAGCACTGCAGCCTCAGTCACAGTGGTCTCACCAACCATCCACAACATATGCTAGTTATAAAAGCCCATCCATGACCCTGTCTCTGCTTCCCACTGCTTCAGAAAAGCAGCCAGCATAATTAAGAACCTTATGGACCCCAAACATTCTCTCTTCCACCTTCTTCCTTTGGGAAAAAGATACAGATGTCTGAGGTCACGTACCAGCCGACTCAAGAACAGCTTCTTCCCTGCTGCGGTCAGATTTTTGAATGGATCTGCTTCTCATTAAGTTGATCTTTCTCTACAGCCTAGCTATACTGTAACACTACATTGTGCACTCTCTCATTTCCTTCTCTATGAATGGTATGCTTTGTCTGTATAGCGTGCAAAAAACAATACTTTTCACTGATAATAAATCAAATCAAAATTTAAATCAAATCAAAGGTCTTCTGGTGGACGGTGATGGCACTGTCAGAATGTGGATATATCTGGAAGCTGGCACTTTACTCCTCCTGAAATCTTGTGGCTATCAATGTTCAATGGGAATGGGAAAGTTTTCAGGCACACAAAGGGAGAATTTAGCGCCGTCAGTGCACCCTAATCAGCATGTCTTTCAGACTGTGGGAGGAAATTGGAGCACCTGGAGGAAACCCACTCAGACACGGGGAGAATGTGCAAACTCCACACAGATAGTGACTCAAGCTGGGAATGGAATCCTGGTCCCTGGTGCTGTGAGGCAGTAGTGCTAAGCAGTGTGCCACCACAGATCTTTCATATGAGGAGAGACAAAGTCATAGAATCATAGAACCTCTGCAGTGCAAAAGGAGGTCACTCGGCCCATCGAGTTTAATTGACAACAAACCCACCCAGACCCTATCCCTGTAACCTGTTGAATTTACCCGGCTTATCCCCTTGACACCAAGGGGCAATTTATCATGGCCAATCAACCTAACCCACATATCTTTGAATAAATCTGTTAGGAATACTGAGGGAGACAAGAGAGGAAATTGTTGGGCCTTTAACAGAAATCTTTGCTTTCTTGTTGATCACAGGGGAGGTCCCAAAGGATTGGAGATTGGCCAATATTGTCCTGTTATGTAAGAAGGGTGGCAAGGATAACCAGGGTGATTATAGACCACTGAGCTTGATGTCAGGGACAGTGGAATTGTTGGAGAAGATTTTTAGATATAGGATCTATACACATTTAGAACTGGATGGACCTATTAGCAACAGCATGGTTTTACAAAGAACAAAACAGCACGGGAAACAGGCCCTTTGGCACAATGAGCCCGCGCCACCTCGATGTTCTCACCTCTACCTGTGATCTCTGTCTGTGTTTATAGTTTATGGATTGAAACCAAATTTGAGACAATTTAGGGAGAATTTGTTCTGCCAATCAGCTTAAGAGCACATCTTTGGGATGTGGGAGGAAACTGGAGCACCTGGAGAAAACCCATGCAAGCATGGGGAGAATGCACAAACTCCCACAGACACAGACCCAAATCCATGTATCTGCACAGCACAGCGACAGTCACTGAGCTGTCGTGTTGCCCATCAAATGGTCCAGGTCAAGTGTACACTAATGACGTGAAGCACTAGGATACTCTCGAAAAAAATCCGAGAGCAGCCCTCTCACGATCCATCGCGTGTATGCCACTTTGTACGAGGAGCTCATGTATCACTGATTTGATTGAGTTTTTTGAGGCGGTGACAAAAATGATTGACGAGGGAAGGGACATCGATGTTGTCAACATAGGTATTTGTAAGGCATTTGACAAGGTTCCTCATGCAGGCTGATGCAAAAGGTTAAATCATATAAATCACAAGCTGGTGAACTAGCTTGATGGATTCAAAACTGGCTGGGCCATAGAAAGAGAAAGAAGTCTAACACCGGCATTTCTATACCTTGGCCATAGAAGACAGAGAGTAGCAGTATAAGGGTGTTTGAATGGAGCACTGTGACAAGTGGCATTCCATAGCGATCAATACTGGGACCTCTGTTGTTAGTAATATATGTAATTATGTATGGAAGACAACATTGCTGGTCTGATTAGCAAGTTTATGGATAATAGTAAGCTTGGCAGAGTTGTGGATAGTGACAAAGATTGTCAGAGAATATAGCGGGATATTGATAGATTGGAAAATTAGGCAGAGAAATGGTAGGTGAGATTTAATGCGAGATGATGCACTTTGGTAGATCCAATTCAGGTGGGAGCTATAAAATAAATGGCAGAACCATCAGGGGCATAGACACATAGAAAGATTTGGGAGTACAGGTCTACAGGTCCTTAAAAGTGGCAGCACAGGTGAAAAAAGTGAAGAAAGCATGTGGCCAGCTTGCCTTCATTGGTCAGGACATCGAGTATAAAAGTTGGCAAATTAGTTATACAAAACATTGGTTAGACCACATTTGGAATATTGTGTCCAATTCTTGTTGCCACACTACATGGAGACTTTGGGGAGAGTACAGAAAAGGTTTACCAGAATGTTGCCTAGTAGGGAGGGTCTTAGCTCTGAGGAAAGATTGAATAAACTGGGATTGTTCTGTCTGGAAAGATGGAGGCTGAAGGATGGTCTGATATTTTATAAAATTATGAGGTGCGTAGACAAAGTGAACAGTTCGAAGCTTTTTCCCAGGGCAGAAATGCCAATTACAAGGGGGCACAAATTCAAGGTAAGAGGGGAAAAGATTTAATAGAGATGTGTGGGAGAAGTTTTTTACATAGAAGGTGGTGGGGACCTGGAATGCACTGCCAAGTGAGGTAGTTGAGCAGACACATTAGTGACATTTAAGACATATCTAGATAGACAAATGAACAGGCAGGGAATAGAGGGATACCGGTGGAAGTCTAAATAGGACAATGTGATTGGCGCAGGCTTGGTGAGCCGAAGGACCTGTTCCTGTGCTGTACTGTTCTTTGTTCACTGATTATATTCATTGGAGTTTAG
This sequence comes from Sphyrna mokarran, assembly GCA_024679065.1. Taxonomy (NCBI): domain Eukaryota; kingdom Metazoa; phylum Chordata; class Chondrichthyes; order Carcharhiniformes; family Carcharhinidae; genus Sphyrna; species Sphyrna mokarran. The sequence continues at coordinate 174,556,158 of JAGIQG010000001.1, forward strand.
AAAAGTGAGAAGTTCTCTCTAAAGTTAGACAGGGTAGATTCAGAAAGAATATTCCTGATGATGGAGAGTCTAGAACTCTCCATCATCAGGAATAGTGTGAGGATAAGGGGTAAACTTTTAGAACTGAGGTGAGGAGAAATTTCCTTATCCAGAAAGTGGTGACTGTGTGGAATTCAATATTGAAGCCAAAACATTTCAAGAAAAAAACTAGACATTGCTTTTGGGGCTAAAGGGATTATGGGATATGGGGATGAAGGGAGGGATCAAGATATTGAATTTGATGATCAGGTATGATCAAAATGAATGGGGTAGCAGACTCGAAGAGTCAAATGGCCTACTTCTGGTTCCAGTGCCTGTGTTCCTATGTTCTCTCTGTTTCTGCATGGTATCTACAGGATGCTCTGGCTTCTGCCCATAGATGTTCTTTTCGAGAGTCAGTACAGACCCGATGGGCTGAATGGCCTCCTTCTGCATTGTAAGGTTTCTATGATTCGATGTAAAAGCAAAAAACAAAGGAGGGAGGAGCAGACTAATGAAACTTCAGATTTGCAGTGTTAACACGTATCAAAAGCTGAACACCCACAGATAGAAACTTTTGCATTACTGTTTTGTTTACCATACTGGGTCTCTTTCTATTTTATGTGTTTCTCTGAGACCGGAAGGACACTATCTCATGCAGTGCTGGCACATCTCTTACGGAACTGTTGGTGATGCCACTGGCTGTGGCAAAGGCAACTTGCTGAGTGTAGCTGCATTTGCTAACTGTGTCTCAGGGCAATGTTGAAAAGTATTCTCCCCACCTCCATCATAATATTTCTTTAACAGTTGGGCAAAGATGGCAGATATGTCTTGTAAAAACCTACCATAATAGTTCACTATTCTGAGAAATGACTTTAATTCAGAGATGTTTATTGGCTGTGGAACCTCTTTTATGACTTTTACTTTCTCTTCCAAGGGATTCAACTCATTTGCATCTACCCAAAAACCAAAATAGATAACTTTGTCTGCTTGGAAGGTACATTTCTCTTGTTTCAGTCTAATGCCTGCTTCTTTAAAAGATTTCAAAACTTCCTCCAAATTTTCCCTTGTTCTTCAGCTGTAGCTCCTGTGAATAAAACATTGCCAAGATAAACATTGTCAAGATATTTCCCTTGTAAATCTTGTACTTGACTTTCCACGTATGTTGGAAAATGGCACTGGCTGATGAGATTCCACAAAGGCAGGTGTGTATCCTACTATAAACCCTGGTGAGTGTTGATGGTTATCAACCTCAGTCTTTGTTCACTTCCAATTGCTGGAATGTGCACGTGAGATCTAAGTCAGTATATTTTAAAGCTCCAACTAATTTGACGAAGAAGTCTTCAGTGTTTGAAATGGGTATCAGTCTACTTGAGTTCCTCTATTAATTGTAAATTTATAGTCCCCACAAATTCTCACAGGCTGATCTGATTTTAGGGCAGGGATTCTGGGTGTTGCCCATTCTGAGAATTGAACTTCCAATCCTCTGAGTTCAGCTTCAACTTCATTGAATATATTTTACTTTAATTTGATTTATTGTCACGTGTATTAACATATTGTGAAAAGTATTGTTTCTTGTGCGTGTACAGATAAAGCATACCGTTCATATAGAAGGAAAGGAGACAGTGCAGAATGTAGTGTTACAGTCATAGCTAGAGTGTAGAGAAAGATCAACTTAATGCAAAGTAAGTCCATTCAAAAGTCTAACAGCAGCAGGGAAGAAGCTGTTTTTAAGTTGGTTGGTATGTGACCTCAGACTTTTGTATTTTTTTCCCGATGGGAAAGAGAGAATGTCCAGAGTGCTATTTTATTTATTTTTGTATTTATTATTCACCAATAGGCTCACATTAAATCTGTAATGAAAATCTCCCAGTCGCCACATTTCAGCACCTATTCGGATACAATAAGGGGCAATTTAGTATGGACAATGCACCTAACCAGCACACCTTTCGACTTTGGGAGGATATCAGTGTACCCGGAAGAAATCTACACAGACATGGGGAGAATGTGCAAACTCCACATAGACAGTGACCCAAGCTGGGAATTGAACTCGGGTCCCTGGCGCTGAGAGGCAGCAGTGCTAACCACTGTGCCACCGTGCTGCCCTTTTATGATGAAACCCAGAAGGCGCTGGGCAAGCCCTGAAAAATTTTGGCATTGTTCCAAATATAAATATATTTTTATCTTTAGCTCCTCTTATATGTCCTAACTAATTTTAGAAAACCTGAGAATATTTACATAGCTGTTCCTGAAAAATTCCATCTCACAAATTTAATATTTTGAGACAATCACATGCCATTAAACAAGGTCAACATCTCTTAATTACCAAGACAGGAACTGTGCTGGTTCTTGTAGGACAGTGACTGTTGCTGCTTCTGATGTCTGCAATCTCTTTCCTGTGTCTGTAGGAAATATGGCTAGTGACCCATTCAGTCTCAATGGTTGGAGACTTTTTGAAGATAACAGAATGCCTGCTCCCCTATGACCGTAGCCACAGCCCCTGTGTTCACTTCCATTTTAAAAGATATTCCATTTGCCATCAAGGCTATCTCTATAGCAGGGGCACTTTACTCACTTGGACCTGATGAAGGTTAAATGATTCAAGTCCTTGCTGGCTGCTCATCCAGTTTCTTTGAAGGAGTTTTTTTTTGCCCATTCTGTCCTGGCAGCTTTACTCTACACCCAGCTTGTAATTGACTATTTCTGTTGCACCCAAAATATCCATAATTTCTACATCGACTAGCTTACTGGGGTGTTCTCCCCCCACACTAAAAACAAGCTTCTGTCTTTGATGCTGTGTGTCTTATTGGTTTTTCAGTACCCGCATTTGTGTTGACTTTCACAACAGCCGTTTATTACCACAGGGAGGTTCCCGAATTCGGCAACAGCTTGCAATTCACTTACTCCCTGCTCATTCAGTGGCCTGGGCCAGCTCTACCCACTTTTTCAAGAGGGATTTTGAGCTCAGCCTGTAACTTGTATAACAAGAGTGTTTATACCACAGATCAAACAGTCTCTTAACATCTCTCCTAAAGCTGGGCCAAATTCACAATGCTCTGCCAACTCCCCTACCGTGGCCACGAAACCTGAGACTGTTCCCCCCCAACCCCTTTCGGCTCTCAAAGTTGAATGAAGTTTGTACTCAACGTAATGATGGTCAGGGGTTGAAATGATTTTTAATCAGCTCAACTATCTGTCAAAAGGTTTGGTATCTGGAGCATCAGGTGATACAGTACAGAAGGAGGCCATCCGGCCCTGACCACAATCCCACCCAGCCTCCATCCCCATAACCCCATGCCCCTATCCTAGCTGGTCCCCCTGACACTAAGGAGCAATTTAGCATGGCCAATCCACCTAACCCACACATCTTTAGACTGTGGGAGGAAGCCAGACATCCCAGAGGAAACCCACGAAGATAATGGACAAATTCTGCACAGACAGTGACCCAAGCTGGGAATCGAACCTGGGTCCCTGGCACTGTGAGGCAGTAGTGCTAACCACTCTGATGTTACACTTCTTATTAAACTGCAAGTCTGTGGGCTACAAACTGTGAGCAGAATAACCTTACACTTCCCTTAAGTTGTTATCTCACTTGCTTCAAAGAAATAACGTAGCCTGTCAATATACTGCCCCCAGTTTTCTACTTTAGGTTGAATTGCCCTAATTTCCCGATTTAAGACATTTTAACACGTGCCTTCACCATGCATCTTTTTATTTCTGACACTCCAGTCTCTTTCCCCCCATCTAGCTGTACAGTGCAATCCCCAAGAACGTGGACATTTTTTTCCTTGTCACCAATGTTATAAATCGAGGGTAACTCATTGAGGCTAACTCATTGAGGCTAAAGAATGAAAGACTTTATTGCCAATGAACAGTTAACTAGATCTGCAAACAAGGTCAGACAGAATAACTACGTAACCGTACATTTCCCCTCCCTGGCTCCAACTAAAGAGTCTCTCCTGATTCAGGATAATATGTGACCTTGCACTTGATTGGTTCAGCTTCCTGCCTTGACACTCTATAGGGCACGGCCCGTCAGCGTGACCCTCAGGAAAGCGCCCTTAAAGGGTTCATGCTACCAGAGCAACATGATAAATGCCCAAAAAAACTCAAGGAATAAATATTGGACCCAGGGCACTGGGCAGAATTTCCCTGCCCTTCTTCCAAATCATGCCATCTGATCATTCACACCAACCTGAGAGAGCAGCCATCTCATCAGGAAGATTGGTACCTTGCTGCTGTGCGAACTTAACATTCTTTTCATTGGTGAAGTTTCCTGAACAATGTATCCAATAACCGTCAGCAGATCCACATGTTACAGCCACAGTGAATTCCACATACTGCCCACCAGGCTGGGGCTCACTCTGTTGGCAGAATTGATGGATCAGTGTTTTGGACAGGGGCCCTGTTCTCTTCTCTCCACAGACGCTAACTGGCTTGGGAAAGCAGCATTTACTGTTCTCCGGACAGGTTTTTAAACACTTGCAGGGGATTCAAATTTACATTTTATTTGCGTTACAGCTTTGCAGCCGAGATAAGCTAAACATTGTTAACATTCAAATGCGTTTTCAGCCCTGCAGCACTCTGCAGTTAATTGGCACAAAAATATTCTGGGGGGTGGTGGAAAATCAAATCTGCTCAGGCTAAAACATCAATAATTGTCCAAACCAGGAAGACTAAGCTAGTTAGAATTGGACGTGATAAATGAAGAGAGGCAAGAGCAGACAGTGACACATCAGAAAACTAAAATGATTTTCAACAATTATTTCGTTAATAACTTAATGGGAGCTTGGCAAATGGAGAAATAGATCATTGTAACAACTTAAACATACTGGTGGAATCTAATTAAATCGATTAATAATAGAGTTTATTCCACAGTTTCTGTATTTCTTGTGGGTCTCACACACTGGAAAGGACTTGCATTTTATAGAAAGCCTGTCACGACATGCTTTACAGCATGAAGCAGGAAACAAGGGAGCCAATTGGCACACAGCAAACTCCCAAACCAAGTGAGAAAATGACCAAAGAATGTTTTTCTTAGTGGGATCAATACTGAGATCTTTGAAGTCTACGTGACAGGGCAGATGGAGCTTCAATTTAAATCTCAGCTGAAAGACATTTCTGACAGTGCAGCACTCCCTCAGCACTGACCCTCCGACAGTGCAGCGCTCCCTTAGCACTGACCCTCTGACAGTGCGGCCCACTCCCTCAGTACTGACCCTCTGACTCAGCAACCAATGGGTGGGGGGAACAACCAAGTCTTTAAGTGACCCTTCCTGAGGTGCCTTCTTCTGAAGCTAAAATTTATGTATCAGTGCCATAAGCAGGCTTACATTTTATAAGCAATTTGCTGCTTATAAAAATACTCCACCATCAGGAGTTTTAAAAAAAAGCTCACAGTCAAGAAATATCCAGTCAGAGAATGAAAGATTCTGTTTGCTTTCTGCAATGAAGTTACTGCGAAAATCCCCTAGTCGCCTGTTCGAGTACACTGAGGGAGAATTTAGCACGGCCAATGCATCCTAACCAGCACTGTGGACTGTGGGAGGAAACCAGAGCACCCGGAGGAAATCCATGCAGACATAGGGAAAATGTGCAAGCTCCACACAGATAGTGATCCAAGCCGGGAATTGAACCCAAGTCCCTAGCACTGTGAAGCGGCGGTGCTAACTACTGTGACACCCCTTCTGCTGTTAGACTGATTTCTTGGAGGGACCTGTAACTAGGAAGAGAACCCAGGGTTAGTGAAGTGGATGGCCTGCTTTCACGGACTGATGGATCCACTCATATTTTTAGGTTGTGGGGGGGTTTGCAGGCTCATTATTGACTAAGGCAGGCCTAATGATAAGGTGTGTAAGTAATGCACATTCCTTCACAGCTAATGACATTCCTACAGTTGTCTGCTCACCCAGTTATGCCCACTAAATCACCACTGACGTGTGAGTGTGCCACTGATTGCTGCTCAGCAGTTCATCCTTATCATACTGACCTCCTTATTGACTGTTATGGCTTCCCTGTGCCACTGGCCAAGTGAACAAGCACATACATCCCCACTGACAGTGAGCAAGGGCACACTGACTGAGATGGGTGCTCTGAATCATCAGATATGTGTGAGCATCTTGACATCTCCCCCAGGCCCAACCCCTTGTAACCACACACAGCTTTCCTGGTATCCCAGGATGTGTAGGTGAGGGGGTTAGCAGGGTAAATATGTGGGTCGGGTCTGTGTAAGATGTTCTGTCGAAGGGTTGGTGCAGACTCAATGGGCGGAATGGCCTTCTTCTGGACTGTAATGATCCTATGATTGATAGCTTTGAATACTAAAGAGCAAGTTAGCATAGTCAGTCCACCTGACCTGCACATCTTTGGACTGTGGAACAAAACCGGAGCACCTGGAGGAAATCCATGCAGACACGGGAGAACGTGCAGACTCCACACAGAAAGTGACCCAAGACAGGAATCGAACCGCGTCTCTGCCACTGAGGCAGCAGTGCCAACCACTGCGTAGTGATTTGCAGAAGAAGGAGACAGAGCCTGTGGCAGCGGCTATTATTCTCCTGGCACACCGAGAAGGAAGATGTCAACAGAGGCGTCTGGCTCTCCAGAGACAGCAGCAGAATCCTAAGGAGGAAGGGCTAGCAGGGCCTGCTCTGCTCTCACAGGAGGGTCCCCAGAATGCAGTCGTTCAGAGGCGCTTGTCATAACCTGAAGACTACAGTCAGCAGCTAGCCTTTCTGCTAATGAGCGAGACCCTGTGTTGGCAAAGACTGCCCCCGTTCAGGGACCTGGTGGCTTACTAATGTACTGTGTCACCGGTGATGGCACCTCATGGGTCTGGAGGGCATCAACTGCCTGTGGCTCTGAAACCTGCTAACCATATAGCGTGAAAAGCTGCCATTGCCATCAGCGGGCTAAATGCTGCTTTGCCCACCCGCTATCGCACTCTGCCAAATTCTGGGAGAATTCCGCCCATGATGTCAACAATTAAAGTCATGAAATGGCACAGAATGTTGTATTTCTCTTCCACAAGCACTGATCCAACTTGGTGATCTTCAAATTAGGCACCTTATTAAAATAATTCTCCCAAAAATATGTGATTAATATTACAAAATCAAACATTCTTTTGGAGAGATTCTCATACAACATTTACAGTATTTTCTATTTCAAATAAAAAGAAAGCAATATTATTTTGGCTCATATATTTATATATCAGAGCAATGTGAAGATTCCAAAATGGCACCGGAAGATAGAACATGCCTTAAATTCATCAATAACGCAAGTGGAACTGATCATTTACACACGCTTAACGAGAGGGTTGCCAACCCTCCAGAATTACCCTGGAGTTTCCAGGAATTAAGGATTAATTTCAGGACATGACAATCAGCAAATAACCCAGGATGAAAATCAAAGGTGTTAAAAAAAAGAAGTGCCTGAGAATATTTGAACACTGCAGTTTGCTGCTTATAAAAATACTCCACCATCAGGAGTTTAAAAAAAAGCTCACAGTCAAGAAATATCCTGTCAGAGAATGAAGATTCTGTTTGCTTTCTGATTGATCATGAACACTGTAAAGAGAGATGTGGACTTTAGTAAGGCGTTTGATAAGGTGGCCCATGGAAGACTTCTGCAGAAAATGCAGATGTATGGGATAGAGGGTGATTTAGCTAATTGGGTTAGGAATTGGCTAGCAGATAGAAGACAGAGGGTGGTGGTTGATGGGAGATATTCATCGTGGAGTTCGGTGACAAGTGGTGTACCTCAGGGGTCTGTTTTGGGGCCCCTGCTGTTTGTAATTTTTATAAATGATCTGGATGAGGGTATTGAAGGATGGATTAGTAAATTTGCAGATGACACTAAAGTCGGTGGAGTGGTAGATAGTGAAGAGGGGTGTTATAGTTTGCAGAGGGACTTGGACAAGTTGCAGAGCTGGGCCGAGAGGTGGCAAATGGAGTTTAATGTGGAAAAGTGTGAGGTAATGCACTATGGCAGAAATAATAAATGTGTAGAGTATAGGGCAAATGGTAGGATTCTTAGTAGTCTTGATGAACAGAGGGATCTTGGTGTGTATGTGCATAGATCCCTGAAAGTAGGCAGTCAAGTCGAGAAGGTTGTTAAGAAGGCATATGGAGTCTTAGCTTTTATTGGTAGGGGGATTGAATTTCGGAGCCGCAACGTCATGTTGCAACTGTACAAAACTCTAGTGCGGCCGCACTTGGAGTATTGTGTGCAGTTCTGGTCCCCACATTATAAGAAAGATGTGGAGGCATTGGAGAGGGTACAGAGGAGGTTTACCAGGATGTTGCCTGGTATGGAGGGCAGGTCTTATGAGGAGAGGCTGAGGGATTTGAGGTTGTTTTCGTTAGAAAGGAGGAGGCTAAGAGGGGACCTGATCGAAACATATAAGATGATTAGAGGTTTAGATAGGGTGGACAGTGATAGCCTTTTTCCTAGGATGGAAAAAGCTAGCACGAGGGGACACAGCTTTAAATTAAGGGGTGATAGTTATAGGACGGATATCAGAGGCAGGTTCTTTACCCAAAGGGTGGTTCGGGAGTGGAATGCCCTGCCTGCAGCAGTTGTAGATGCGCCAAGTTTGGTGGCGTTTAAGAGGTTAGTTGATAAGTATATGGAAGAGAAGGGAATGGTTTAGTTTGGAGGGTCATTGCTTTTTATATTGGTCGGCGCAACATCGAAGGCCGAAGGGCCTGTTCTGTGCTGTAATGTTCTACGTTCTATGTGTCAGGCAGCCAATGGTGAGAGTGTGGGGATAGGGCTGTTGGACACAACTTCAAATAATAAAAACTTAATAGATATGTTCAAGAAGAGTTGGCAACCTTACTAACGTAGCAACTTCATGTGCAAAAAAAGTCAGCTCCTTTTACAAGAAACACTTATCATTGACAGGAATGGCTTAAATCCTTTTGAGGCAGGATGCAGCAGCTGAAGGCAGCTTGGTGATGCACAGACAGAGGCAAACAAATGTGCAGCGAAAGACAGACAGAGACACTCAAACAGAATCAGAGTGTTGGACAGAGGCAGACAGATAGACACTGATAGAGACACTGACAGAGATATACAGATGGGGGCAGATGCACAGATCATCTGACAAATGCAAATAGATACCCAGACAAACACACTGTTAAATGCATTTCTGATAACTTGTGAAGAGTAGTTTATCATTCAGCAGTGGGAAAGTTCATCAAAACACGAACATAAAATTAAATCAGTGACAGTGTATGAGCATCATTTTTAAAATCATGAAAAAAAAGAGCAGGGGGGCAATTCAGTCAGTGCCCACTTATATATAACCCTATGACATTTTCTTCATAAACTGGAGTTTCAGGTAGGCAATTGTCAGTAAAATAAACATCATGACTATCAACGCCACATGATTCTGCCATAAAGCCCATGCTGTTGCTTCAATTCCCTGTCTGGCGAGGTGTTGCTCTCCAGTGCACCTGCAATGTACGAAACAAAACCACAACGTTCTTACTCATCCATAAAATAAGTACGTTTGTTAAACACATAGATTTTGACTTCTTGTAATCATTTACCATTTAATCAATTGTATTCATTCCAACTCAACATAAAGAGAATGTGAGTGGTATTAATCCAGAAACTCAGCTAAAGTTCCAGGGATCCAGCTTCAAACCCCGCTATAGTAGCTGGTGGAATTTGAATTAAAAAAAATAAATTTCTGGAATTAAGAATCTACTGATGAAACCATTGTCAATTGTTGGAAAAACTCATCTAGTTTGCTAATGTCCTTTCAGGTAGGAAATCTGCCATCCTTACCTGGTCTGGCCTACATGTGATCCCAGAGCCACAGCAATGTGGTTGACTCTCAACTGCCCTCCACAAGCAACTAGGAATGGGCAGTAAGTGCTGGCCAGCCAGCGATGCCAATGGCTACTGAATGAATAGGAACTTTTAAAAAGTTGCATTTATATATGGCCTTATGATATAAACTGTCCCAAGGAGTTTCATGGAAACATTATGCCTGGTATGGAAGGTCTGAGTTACGAGGAGAAACTAGGCAAATTGGGACTGTTTTCCTTAGAAAGACGTAGACTTAGAAGAGATCTGATAGAGGTGTACAAGATTTTGAAGGGGATAGATAGAGTAAACAAGGCTAAGCTTTTTCCTAGGATGGACTCAAATAGCACGAGGGATCACAGGCTTAGGGTGAGGGGGGTAAGGTATAATTTGGATGCTAGAGGGAGGTTTTTCACACAGTGGGTGGTGGAGGTATGGAATGCGCTGCCAAGTAAAGTGGTGGAGGCAGGTGCTCTGGAGTTATTTAAGAAGTACTTAGATGGGCACATGAACAGAATGGGAATGGAGGGGTATAGAAAACTGATTTAAAATAGAGATCGTGAGCCTTGGGAGTCCCTGGGAAGTGTGTAAATAGACGATGATATTGACGTACTTGTTTTTATCCTATGGGTGCTTTGGTCCACCTTGTTGTCTAACGAGGGGCATGCACGCGATGGATCGTGAGAGGACTGCTCTTGGATCTTTTGAGAGTATCCTACTGCTTCACATCGTTAGTGTATGCTTGACCTGGACCATCTGATGGGCAACATGACAGCTCAGTGACTATCGCCGTGCTGTGCAAATACATAGATTTGGGGCTGTGTCTGTGGGAGTTTGCGCATTCTCCCTGTGCTTGCGTGGGTTTTCTCCGGGAGCTCCGGTTTCCTCTCACATCCCAAAGATGTGCTCTTAGGGTAATTGGCAAAACAAATTCTCCCTAAATTGTCTCAAATTTGGTTTTTAATCCATAGATCTATAAACATGGACAGGGATCGCAGGTAGAGGTGGGAACATTCGGGTGGCAGCGTGGGCTCGTTGGGCCGAAGGCCTGTTTCCCGTGCTGTTTTGTTCTTCGTTCTTTGTTCTATTATAACGCAAATGTTATCACCAAACCTCACAAAGACATATTGGTACAGGTGGCCAAAAACTTGATCAAAGAGGGAGGTTTCAATTCATTTTTAAAGGAGGAGGAAGAGTGGAAGAGTTTAGGGAGGGAATTCCAGAGCTTAAGGCCCAGACTTGCAAAGATACAACTACAAATGGCAGAGCAATAAAAATAGAGGATGGAATAGCTAGAACTAGAGGAATGCAGATATCCTGGGTGCATTGTAAGGGGTTACAGACATAGGGAGAGGTGAGGCCATGCAGACATTTAAATTTGTATGTTCATAAATGTAGGGAAGTCTTACTACAACTGTACATGGCTTTGGTGATGCTGCACCTGAAATGCAGTGTACTATTTTTGGTCTCCTTAAGATGGGATTTATCTACATTGGAGGGAGTTTGAAGATGATTCATAAGCTGATTCCTGAGATTGAAGGGTTGCTTATAGCAAATTCTGCAGGGAATTTCACAGTAATTTCATTGCAATGTTAATGTAAACCTTACTTATGACTAACCTATTACTTACTCACTTATGACTAACTTAGAGGAACCGGTGGATGTGGTGTTTTTGGATTTCCAAAAGGTGTTTGATAAGGTGCCTCACAAAAGATTGCTGCAGCAAGTTAGAGTGCAGGGAGTTGGGTGGGGGGGGGTGTAGATGTTAGACTGGATAGAGAATTGGTTGTCTAATAGGAAGCAGAGGGTAGGTATTAATGGGTGCTATTTTGACTGGCAGCTGGTGACTAGTGGAGTGCCCCCAGGATCGATGTTGGGGCCTCAACTATTTACCATGTACATAGATGATCTGGAGGAAGGGACTGAGTGCAGGGTGATGAAATTTGCTGATGACACAAAGATGAATGGAAAAGCAAATTGCGTGAAGGGTGAGGAAAGCCTGCAGAGGGACCTGGATAGGTTGAGTGAGTGAGCGAGGACCTGGCAGATGGTGTATAATGTTAGCAAGTGTGAGGTTATCCACTTTGGTAGGAATGATGATAGGAAGGATTACTATTTAAATGGCGAAAAGCTGCAGCAGGTGACGGTGCAGAGGGACCTTGTGCACAAATCGCAAAAACACAGTCTGCAGGTGCAGCAGGTGATCAAGAAGGCGAATATAATGTTGGCCTTGATAGCTAGGGGGATAGAATATAAAAATAGGGAGGTACTTTTGCAGCTCTATAGGGTACTGATGAGGCTACGACTGGAGAACTGTGTGCAGTTTTGGTCGCCGCATTCAAGGAAGGATATATTGGCCTTGGAGGGAGTGCAGAGAAGCTTCACTAGGCTGATACCAGAGATGAGGGTGTTGATTATGAGAAGAGACTAAATAGGCTAGATTTGTACTCTTTGGAGTTTAGAAGGCTGAGAAGGGATCTTACAGAGACATAAAAGATAATGAAGGGGGTGGATAGGGTAGAGGTTGAGAGACTTTTTCCGCTTAACAAAGATATCAGGACTAGTGGGCACAGCCTCAAGATTGGGGAGCGGAGGGGGGGCTGCGGTTCAGATCAGAGTTGAGGGGGAATTTCTTCACGCAAAGGGTGGTGAATCTTTGGAATTCTCTGCCTGATGAAGTGGTGGAGGCTTTCTCACTGAATATATTTAAATCAAGAGTGGATAGTTTTTGATTGACAAGGGAATTAAGGGTTACGGGGAGAAAGTGGGAAAGTGGTACTGAACCACTGCAGATCAGCCGTGATCTTATTGAATGGCGAGGCAGGCTCGAGGGTCTGGGTGGCCTACTCCTGCTTCGATTTCTTATGTTCTTATTGACTACTAAATAAACTTTTAAACTTTATGAGCAACATTTGAGTGGCACAGTGGTTAGCCCTGTTGCCTCACAACACCTGTGACCTGTATTCAATTCCTGAATGTGTGACTGTGTGGAGTTTGCATGTTCTCCCTGAGTCTGGGTTTCCTCTGGGTGCTCTGCTTTCCTCCCACAGTCCAAAGATGTGCAGGTTAGGTTGCTTAACTATGGTGAATGTCTGGGTTTACAGGGATAAGGAGGGCTTGAGTAAGATACTCTGTCAGAAAATTGGTGCAGATTCGATTGCACAGAAGTGGCTTCTTCTGTGCTATAGGGATTCTAGGATTCAAATCTGAACCTGATTGCAGAGTTCAGAAACATGAGCTAAGATCTTGCCCCAAGAGCTTGTTGCTAGTCTGAAAGAGATCTGATCATGTGTGCCATGTATCTTAACTAACTAGCTAATCATGACTGGCTGTTAAGATGCCACCTATACTAAGTGGGCATCTAAAGCTGCAAGAATGGGATTGTCCCTGAAAAGTTCAATTCATGTCTCCACATCAGACTTCAATACTAAACTTAGTGGTAATAAGAGCCATTAAAATAGGAGTTTTAAATTTCCATTTAGCTTCCATGTTGTAGCTAAATCTCATAAGATATAGGAACAGCAGTAGACAATTTGTTCCACCAGTCAATAAAATGATGGCTGATTTGACTGTGGCCTTAACACCATTGTTCGGCCTATCTCTCACCATCCTTAACTCCCTTGTCAGTCAAAATGACAGTTACACTACATTCTGCACTCTTTTGTTTCCTTCTGTATGGATGGTATGCTCTGCACGGCGCTAAGAAACAATATTTTTCATTGTATACTAATACATGTAACAATAATAAAATCTTGTCTAACTCAATCTTGAGTTTATGCCAAAAGAGAAAATGCTGGAAAATCTCAGCAGGTCCGGCAGCATCTGTAAGGAGAGAAAAGAGCTGATGTTTCAAGTCCAGACGTTTCCTTGTCAAAGCTAAAAGTGGGAGATATTTATACTGCAGGGGAAGGGAATGAAAAATGAATCATAGCCACAGAAACCAGGGGAAAGGCTGCTAATGGCGGCCCATAAAAGGTGTGAATGGCCAAACAGGAGAGAAGCTGAAATGAAGATGTTGAATTTATTCAACTTCTACTGCTTTCTGGGGAACAGAATTCCATAGACTGCTGACCCTCAGAGAATAAACCTGTCCTCATTTCAATCTTAAATGGGGTACCCCTTATTTTTAAACTGTCTCCCCGAATTCTAGACTCTCACAGGAGAAAATATCCTTTCAAATCCACCTTGTCAATCCCTTGTAACTTTCCAATATGATTCTCATTCTTCTAAACTCCAATGTGGATTGGTTTACAGCAAAAAACACAAAATGCTGGAAAATCTCAGCAGATCTGACATCATCTGTGTGGAGAGAATAGAGGCAATGTTTCGAGTCTGGATGATCCTTTGTCACAGCTGGGCTTGGCCTAATCTGCTCCACCTTTCCCCAGAAGACAACTGCCTCATCCCAGGAATCAGTTTACTGATCTTCTTCTGAACTGCTTCTAATCAAGGATATCCTAATGCCTGTGGTAAAAATTATGATTGGAAATCATCTGCAAGCTACGACAAACTTATGATGTTACCCTCCATCTCTACCTACTCTTCCACCATCCCTCCACCACTTCAGTTTCCTTCCTTCTTGAATGCAGCAACATAAGTTGGAGCTCAGCTGCAGAAAAGACGGTGAAATGGGGATTAGGTAGAGGGCACTGAGAAGGTAAAGCTGCATTTGCAAAAGGTGACATATAATAAATAGATCATTGAGACATTAAACTTACGTTATTATGTCTGCACGTGTTTCAGCGATGTCTTCAATGGGAGTCAATGATGAGGAGTTTTTGCAAAAATTCAGACCTACAAATTCATTTACCTGTAGAGCCTATGCAAAATCAAAGCAGTGTATTGGGTAAAAGCATTCTTTGTACTTTGTTACATCCAACAGAGTGTTCAAGAGATGAAAGAAATCACATGACTGAATCAACCTAGCCCATTCCTGACATGGAACTTTGATGGAGTGCACTGTGTAGATCACACAGTTGATTTTTATGTTTACATCATAGAATCATATTGAATAGGTGACCACTCAGCCCTTCAGGGGGAGGTGATGGCCTGGTGATATTATCGCTAGACTATTAATCCAGAAACCCAGCTAATGTTCTGGGGACCCAGGTTTGAATCCTGCTGTGACAGATGGTAGAATTTCAATTCAATCAAAAAATATCTGGAATTACAAATCTACTAGTGACAATGAAACCATTGTCGATTGTGGGTGGCACGATAACATTGTGGTTAGCACTGCTGCTTTACAGCACCAGGGACCTGGGTTCAATTCCTGGTTTGGGCCACTATCTGTGTGCAGTTTGCACATTCTCCCTGTGTCTGTATGGGTTTCCTTTGGGTGCACTGGTTTTTTTCCATAGTCCAAAAGATGTGCGGGTCAAAGTGCATTGACTCAAACAGGCGTCGGAGTGTGGCAACTAGGGGAATTTCACAGTAATTTCATTGCAGTATTAATATAAGCTTTACTTGTGACTCAAATAAATTTTAACTTTTTACATTTGTCAGAAAAACCGATCTGGTTCATTACTGTCCTTTAGGGAAGGAAATCTGTCCTTTCCAGGCCTGGCCTACATGTGACTCCAGAGCCACAGCAATGTGATTGGCTCCCATCTGCCCTTTGGTAACTAGGGATGGGCAATAAATGCTGACCAGTTCCACAAATGAATAATCATATCTATGTCAGTACTTAGAATAAGCTATCCAATTAGTCTCATTTCTCCTCTACTTTTTCCCCCATATTCCTATAAATGCTTTCCCTCAATCTAGTTCTCTTCTGAAAGCTGTTATTGAATTTGCTTTTAGAAGCCTTTCAGTGACGCATTCCCGATTGCAACAACTGGCTGCATAAGTGTAAATTCTCTTCACCTCTCCCGTGTTTCTTGTCAATAGTCTTAAATCTGTGTCTGCTGCTTAATTGACAGTGGAAACTGTTTTCCCTCATTTATTGAGGCTTTGAGCATCATGACTGCACATTCTTCCCGTGTCTGCATGAGTTTCCTTCGGGTCTCCAGTTTCCTTCCACGGTCCAAAAAATTAGATGGTTAGGTGCATCGGCCATGTTAAATTCTCCTTCAGTGTACTCGAACAGGCGCTAAAGTGTGACGACAGTAACTTCATTCAGCATTAATGTAAACCTACTGGTGACACTAATAAATAAACTTAAAATTCTTAAACATCTTAGAATCCCTATAGTATATAAGGAATCCATTTGGCCCATTAATTGTGTACTGACAACAATCCCACTCTGGCTCTATACTCCCATAACCTCAGACGTCTACCTTGCTAATCCCCATGTCAATTTAGCACGTGCAATCAACCTAACCAGCACTCCTTTGGACTGTCAGAGGAAACCAGAGCACCCGAGGAAAGCCACAGGGACAACGTGCAAACTCCACACAGACAGTGACGTGAGGCTGGAATTGAACCTGGGACCCTGGAGCTGTGAGGTAGCAGTGCTAATTGCTGTGCTACCGTGCTGTCCATTGACTCCCCACTTCTTCAACTCCAGAAAATCAAGCCCAATTATTATTAATTTATCTTCCATATTAAACTTTTGTGACATATTAAAACTTATCCCACAGTGCTTTGGAAATGCTGATGGTTGATGTACCTATAGTCATTGCCATGGAGTAGGTGATATTGCATCCAACCTTTCTGTTGGATTAGTTCCTAATGAGATTCTCAATGATCATCAACCATTCTGCACATAATTTCTCTTTGAATTAGAAAGCGGTGCTAAAAGAGATTGAAGTATATTTGAACAAATCAACTTACATTAACACTACAGTGAAGTTATGATGAAAATCCCCTGGTCATCACATCCTGGCACCTGTTTGGGTACATGCAGCAGAACGGCCAATGCACCTAACCAGCATGTCTTTCGGAGTGTGGGAGGAAACCGGCCACCTAGAGGAAACCCATGCAGACACGAAGAGAATGTGCAGACTCTGCCCAGGCAGCTACACGAGCCAGGAGTTGAACCCAGGTCTCTGGCACAGTGAGGCAACAGTGCTAATTACTGTGCCACTATGCCATCCAAGGCCATTTAGGTATTTCAGAGATATTTAACTGAAGTATCTCTTCCCAGGAACCATTCTCATAAATCTTTTCTGCCCTCTCTGTAAGGATGCCTTCACACTTCTTAAAGCGTGGTGGCCAGAAATGAACACAATGCTCCAGCTGAGAACTTCTGAGTATTCTTTAAACTTTCACCAAAGCCTCCTTGTTTTTGTTGTCCACGAGCAGAATTTTACTGGCACATCTGTCTGAGGTTCATACGATCCCACCTGAGTCAAATGGAGAATGTTGTTCTCCAAGTCTCGCTCGCCCCCGGAATTGGGGCAGGCATGCCAGTATAATTCCAGCCTTTTCTCTATAGAACTTCGTATCGAAATGTACTTTTAACTACTTTGTGCTTCGGGAGAACGCTGACAAGACTGGTGAAGCAAGCGGGCAAACGGCAGCTGAAATACAGAGAACTGTGAAGTGGTTTATTTTGGAAGAAAATATGAAAAGAGGTAACATAAACTGAATTTTCAAACAAGTTAAAGGAACTGAGAGACAAATCTCTGAAGGTGACAGATAAAGTTTTTAGGTGTCCAGATCACCAACCACCTGTCCAGGTCACCCCATGCTGACACTATAGTTCAGAAAACCCACCAACGCCTCTACTTTCTCAGAAGACTAAGAAAATTTGGCGTGTCAGCTACGACTCTCACCAACTTTCACAGATGCATATAGAAAGCATTCTTTCTGGTTGTATCACAGCTTGATATGTCTCCTGCTCTGCCCAAGACCACAAGGAACTGCAAAAGGTCATGAACGTAGCCCAATTCATCACCCAAACCAGCTCCACCATCCATTGCCTCTGTCTTCACTTCTTGCCGCCCCAGCAAAGCAGCCAGCATAATTAAGGACCCCACGCACCCCAGACATTTTCTCTTTCTCCTTCTTGCATCGGGAAAAAGATATAAATGTCTGAGGTCACGTACCACTGACTCAAGAACAGTTTCTTCCCTGCTCTGTCAGACTTTTGAATGTACCTACCTTGCATTAAGTTGATCTTTCTCTACACCCTAGCTATGACTGTAACACTACATTCTACCTCTCATTTCCATCTCTATGAAAGTATCCTTTGTCTGTACAGCGTGCAAGAAACAATACTTTTCACTGTAAATACATGTGACAATAATAAATCATGTCAAAGTTTTTAAGTTTAAGTTTTTAAATTTAAGTTTATTAGTGTCACAAGTAGGCTTACATTAACACTGCAATGAAGTTGCTGTGTAAAAGCTGGTTAAAAGGAAACATGGGATAATTATAGATAAAGACAAAGAGCATAAAAATAAGGAAGTTATTTATGCTGCGCCTTTACAACACCCAGTAGGCCTCAGCTCAATCACTGTGTTCAGTTCTGGGCACTACATTGTAGAACGAATGTCAAAGCTTTGGAGAGGGTGCAAAGGAGACTTACCAGAATATTTCTAGGGATGAGGAAATTCAGTTATATGGAGAGACTGGAAAAGTTACAGTTGTTCTCTCCGGAGCAGAGAAAATTAAGGTGGCCTTTAATAAGAATTATTCAAAATGAAAAATCACAAAATGGTGAAGAATTGTTTCTACTTCAAGAAGGGTCAGTAACCAAAGGATGTAATTTTAAACTAACTGGCAAAAAATGCAGAGTGGAGATGATGAGAATGAGTTGTCATGATCTGGAAGTGCTGCCTGAAGAGGCAGTGGAAGGAGATTCAATTATAACTTAAAAAAGGAAATTGAATAAATACTCAAAGGTAAAATTTATGGGACTATTGGGAGGAGACACTAGGACTAATTGGGTAGCCCTTTCAAAGAACCAACGTTGGCACAATGGGCTGAAAGGCTTCCTGTGCTGTACGATTCTGCAACCACATATCCTTTTTTTTCTACAAATATCATAATTCCATAGTACTTACTGACATGCCATATCGCGGGATGCTCAAATATTTCAGCCAAGACAGCCAAGTTACAACACTGGGCAGGTTCACCAGGAGACCTGAGAAGAGCTGAAGACAAATCACAAATTGTTAACACTTTGTGCCAATATTTTGCTGAAAACATTATTTAAAAAAAAACACCAACTACCGTTCATTCTAAATCCAATGCAAATAGCATATAGAAATGCATTAAGTAACATAGAAACAGAACCACTGACAGTGTGGGCAAATTAAGGAATGGGATCGGTGGTGGGACGACTGTTGAATTGCTCTCAGGAAGTGACTGCCTCCAGACCGGGGCAGGGGGATGGGTGTATTGGTGAAGAGATGCTGATTGGCTTTTTCAAATCAGCAGTTCGGACCCCTGAGGTGATCAAATCCCTACTAATCCATGAAGGGCAACACCCCAAGTAATGTCTTTAAACCCTTTCTACTGTTAGACAGAAATGGTTCATTGAATCTTTGAATCCCTAGAGTGTAAAAGGAGGCCATTTGGCCCATTGAGCCTTCACTGACAACAATCCCACCCAGGCTCTAACGTTGTAGCCCCATGTATTTACCTTGCTAATCCCCTAAAGCGCAATTAAACATGCCAATCTACCTCTCCTATACATTTTGGGACATAAAAGTGCAATTTAGCAATAGTCAATCCTGCACATCTTTGCTGTGTGGGAGGAAATTGCAGCTCCAGAAGGAAACCCACGCAGACATGGAGAGAATGTTGCAAAGACAGACAGCCCAATGCCCTCCAAAGAAGTGATCTAGTAGCTTGCCCTGTATATTTGTCAACTTTATAGGAGAGGACAGTGCATGCCAGCCTCCTATCCACATCAGCAATGTCCATAGCTAGGTGGGGTTATCCATCCCTCACATCAATTGGCTCACTACCATCCTTAATGAGTAATGTACAATGAGCTTATATACTGGCCACTGATTGGGTCTCAGGTGCCAATGACAGGTCCCAGTGATGGATAGGAATAGTGCACTATACATGCAGAAATTTGGGATCTCCTAACTCCACCATGATGGGTTACCCTGCGGTGAATGTGGAAAGCCAACCAAAATTCCACTAAATTTAGTGGGTTAGTTGCATTGCCCATGTTAAATTGACCCATGTTAGAGGGATTAGTAGGGTAAATACGTGGAGTTACAGGAATAGGACCTGGGTGGGATTGTGGGCAGTGCAGACTTGATGGGCCAAAAGGCCTCCTTCTGCGCTGCAGAGATTCTATGTTCTATAGGATTAGAGGAGATTACAGAAATAGGGTGGGTGAGAGATATTTGAAGACACAAGAGTAAGTAAAAAAAAAGCAAACTGATGCAACGTACGATCATGAGAACAAACAGAATAGTAATTATGAGGTTTGCAACAGTTACGATGTCCTGTCCAGTCGCAACAGCCAGTCCCAGAGAAGCAGCTGTCACAGCCACTTGCACTAACGTCAGCCATGTAATGAAAAAGGCAGCAGGCTGGAGCTTCAATCCTGAAAAAGAAAAGATAACACAGTCTAATTTTCAACTCTAACCTGTCAAATCAATCACCGTATCTCATTTTACAATGCTGTGTCAGCTTCTATCTGAAATAAAGAAAATTGCATCAGACAGAAATACGAGGACTGGAATTTTGCAGCCGTTCATGTTGGTGGGATTCTCCAGTCCTGCTGCAGTGAACAGAGGGCCAAATTCTCCGTCCGTGTTTGCAGCAGCAGGGTGTGAACAGCTGGAAAATTCTGATCCATGGTATTTAAAGTTTATTTATTTGAGTCACAATTAAGACTTACACTAACACTGCAGTTAAGTTACCGTGAAATTCTCTTAGTCGCCACAATCCGGTGCCTATTTGGGTCAATGCACCCTAACCAGGCTGTAGGAGGAAACAGGAGGACCCGGAGGAAACCCACACACACATGGGGAGAATGTGCAGACTCCGCACAGAATGATCCGAGCTGGGATTTGAACCTCGGTCCCTGTGCTGTGAAGCAGCAGTGCTAACCACTGTGCTGTTGTGCCACCCAACTATATAGGGAAGACTTGCTGTGTGCAGTCAGAATTATTTTTAACAAACAGGGGGAAGATTTTCTGGCTGAGCATGCCCCAACACTGGAAATTCCTACCAAAGATTAACGGACCTTGAAACACTCTGCCAAATGAATCCCGCAGTGGGCAAGATCAGTAAATCTCACTCACGATTATGATTTATTTATATTTTGTTTATCAAGGCAATCTGAACAATGAACCTCACACTTTAAATATTGTTTGTTTGATGACTTGTGGTTGACATAATAATTTTAAAGAATATTTTCTTGTTAAAAATATCTATTTTTGCTTAAAATATTGGATTTAATATCCAACACATATTCATACTTTGTGGCTCCGCCTAAGAGCACATCTTTGGGGTATGGGAGGAAACTGGAGCACCCGGAGAAAACCCATGCAAGCACGGGGAGAATGTGCAAGCTCCCACAGATACTGGCCCAAATCCATGTATTTGCACAGCACAGCGATAGTCACTGAGCTGTCGCGTTGCCCATCAGCTGGTCCAGTTTAAGCGTACATTAACGACGTGCAGCACTAGGCAACTCTCGAAGCAACATCCAAGAGCAGCCCTCTCACGACCCACCGCGTGTGTGCCCCCTTGTTGGACAACAAGGCAGACCTATGCACTTGTGGATTAAAACTAAGAACATCAATAACATGCACATCTTATGCAAACATTCAAGGGAATCCCCACAAGCTGAAAAGTAAAACAAGTGAGCCAGAAAATATGTTGGAAGGTCCACAGGAATCAATTGATTCCCAGGAATGTCCCAAGGCTCTTAATCCTTATTTAAAACAGTCTCATATATCCCTCCATCTCCATTTCGCCCACGTGCCCAAGTATCCCTTAAACAACTCCAGCTTGATGACTTGTGGTTGACATAACAATTTTAAAGAATATTTTCTTGTTAAAAATATCCATTTTTGCTTAAAATATTGGATTTAATATCCAACACTTATTCATACTTTGTTGCTCCGCCTAACAGCACATCTTTGGGGTATGGGAGGAAACAAACAACTCCAGCGTGTCTGCCTGCACCACCTTACTTGGCAATGCATTCCATACCCCACAACCCTCTGTGAAATACCTCCCTGTAACATCCAAATTACACCTTGCACCCCACCCCCCCCACCCTCGGCCCGTGGCCCCTCGTAATATTTGTTTCCAATCTAGGAAAAAGCTTACCACTATTTACTCTATCTATACCTTTCATAATCTTATACACCTCTATTAGATCTCTCTTCCCATTTGCACTGATGGATTTCATAGTGCGCATCCTTTTATTCTTTATTAATTTGTGCGACATGGGCGTCACTGGCTGGATAGCATTTATTGCCCATCTCAAATTACCTTTGGAGGGTAAAGAGCCAACCACATTATTGTGGCTCTGGAGTCTGAGAAGTCATGAATGATGCTGAACGTTGTGCAATCATCTGTGACAATCATCAGTGAACATCCCTTTCTAACTTATGAAGGAAAGTAGGCCAGACCAGGTAAGGACAGCAGATTTCCTTCCCTAAAGAACATTAATTAGTGAACCAGATGGATTTTTCCGACAATCAACAATGGTTTCATGGTCATCAGTAGATTCTTAATTCCAGATATTTTTTATTGAATTCAAATTCTAACATCTACCATGGCAGGATTCAAACCCGGGTCCTAGAATATTAGTTGTGTTTCTGGATTAATAGCCTAGCGAAAATACTACTGGGATTCCAGGGGCAGAGATTCCACCCTCAGAATGGCCAAATATCACACTTGGAAATTCATTAATTATGCATAGTTTCCAGTTCACCTGGAGGATTGGGAGCGAATTCGTCTGCCCACTGTTACTTGGTGAGGTCAAGGGTGCGGGCCACATTTAAATAGCGCCCAAATGTACACATCTCACTCTCTCCGGCCCACCTATCTCCACGGACACACAGATATCCAGAAATCAGAGGAGAAAGTCCGCAAGCCACTAGAAGAATGCAGAACCTCACTTTGGTCACAGGGTCCTCCAGGCTTTAATCAGAGGAGATCATAGGAATATCTTAATCCCAGAAAACACATCGGCCTCACCACCCCAGCCCAGAGACCATCAGAGAGCAGGTCAGTATGTCTGTTAGCTGCCACCAAAACATTTTCCAGTGCAGGAGGAGGATTAATATCTCATCCATTCTACCAAATTGTCATCCTTCAACTCCTTAGGGTTAATATTTTCAGGGATCTCACACAGCCATGGCTACTTTCTGCTCCCTAAGACTATCGACCCTTGGAAGCTCTGAATTCAAAATGTTGTTGCTTACCAATCAGGAAGTAGGTTGTAAGTGTAAGTACGGTAGCTGGTACTGCTCTCATGGGTAACATGTCAACAAACAACTTTCCTAAGAAGTATGAACTTATTCTGTAGTATCCACTGATATATTCATGGCTGTAAGTAAAATAAAATCACCATGACATAGCATCAAATATCTGTGAGGATTGGAGTTAAATAGACTAGCTATATTGTGCACTCTCCCACCAGGAGAAATAGCTTCTCTGGGAATTATTTCATGGAGACAATAGGATCTTGCCCACCTTATCTTATCAACTTAGGTCTTGTTTGTTTTTTGTAGGGACCATACATTAGGTTCAAATTGAACTTGGTATTTGGAGCAAGCAAGGAAATGGATTCAGGTCTATTCTGAGCAGTAGATTTGTAACTAAGAATGGAGTAAAAAAAAGACTCCAGGCACATTAACCAAGGCCAGGACCACATCCTGAGGAACACACTAAAGCTGGGGAAACCACCCCAGAAGCACAATGGGGTCGCTGTCTAAGACCTTTCAGTCACAGTGCACTGAGGAGAGCAGAATCCCATTGGGTTGAATGACTCATACTGAATGTATACAGTGAATATTAAATGTAGCACAATTACATTGAAGCTCCTCAGAGTGCAACTTGATTGATACAGACAACTTAAATACTTTTGCATCATAGTGACCATTTTGAAATTCCGTAATTTTCTTTGACTACCTTGAAGTGCCTCAGAATGTAACACGATGTTTGTAGGAAACCTAAATATTATTGCACTGTGTCATGGTCACTTTGAAACGTTCATTCAGATATTTTTACTAATAAAGAAATATTTTTGCAAAACAAAATACTGGTAAAAGTCCCATTTTCTCTCTATACCTCTGATCCTTTTAGCCACCAGGACCACATTTAGCTCCCTCTTGAACATATCTAACAAACTGACCCCAACAACTTTCTGTGAGAGGGAATTCCACAGATTCACAATTCTCTGAGTGAAGAAGTTCTTCCTCATCTCAGTCCTGCATGGCTTGCCCCTTATTCTTAGACTGTAATCGCTAGTTCTGGATTTCCTCAACATCGGAAATATTTTCCCCACATCTAGCCTGTTCAGTCCCATCAGGATTTTATGTTTCTGTGAGTAAAAGCCCAGTTGATTCAATCTCCCTTCATATGTCAATCCTGCCATTCCAGGAATCAGTCTGGTGAACTTTTGCTGGTCTCCCTCAGTAGCAAAAATGTCTTTCCTCAGACTAGGAGACCAAAACTGTACACAATACTCAAGTTGTGGCCTCACTAAGGCCCTGTATAACTGCAGCAAGACATCCTTACTCTTGTACTCAAATCCTCTTGCTACGAAGGCCAGCATGCCTTTAGCTTTCCTCACCGCCTGCTGTACCTGCATGCCAACTTTCAGCGACTGTTCCACCATGACACCCAGATCACGTTACATTTCCTCTTTTCACAAACTGCTGCCATTCAGATCTTCCTGTTTCTGCCACCAAAGTGGATAACCTTATATTTATCCACATTATATTGCATTTGCTAAATATTTATCCACTCAACCAGCCTGTCTCAGTCACCCTGTAACCTCTTAGTATCCTCCTCACAGTACACAGTGCCAGCCAGTTTAGTGTCATGTGGAAATTTGGATATTGCATTCAATTTCTTTATCCAAATCATGAATGTATATTCTGAACAACTGGGGTCCCAGCATTGAATCCTGTGGTACCCTACTAGTAGCCTGCTGTTCTGAAGGATGACCCATTTATTTCTATTCTCAGCATCCTCTCTGCCAACCAGTTCTCTATCTGCATTATCCCCAATACCATGAGCTTTAACTTTGCTCAATAATCTTTTATGTGGGCCCTTGTCAAAAGGGACGGAGTTCCAGGATTTTGACTCAGTGACAGTGAAGAAACGGCCGATATATTTCCAAGTCACGATGATGAGTGTCTTGGGGGGGAATCTGTAGGTGATGGTGTTCCCAGGTATCTACTAGTCCCTAGATGGTAGAGGTTGCAGATTTGGAAGATACTGTCAAAGGAACTGAGTTCCTGCAGTGCATTTTGTAGATGGTACACATGGCTGTCACTGTGTGTTGGTGGTATTTGGACTGAGAGTTTGTGAATAGGGTGCCAATCAAGTGGGGCTGCTATGTCCTGAATGGTGTTGAGCTTCCTGACTGTTGGAGCTGCACCCATCCAACCAAGTGGAGAGAATTCCATCATGCTCACGACTTTTCCCGGGTGGATTGTGGACAGGTTTTGGGAAATCAGGAAGTGAGTTACTTCCAACAGAATCCCTGAACTGTCATGGTTTTTATATGGCTAGGTCCAGTTCAAGTCAACGGTGACTCCCGCCAGGATGTTAGTATTGGCAGATTCAGCAATGGTGATACCATTAAATGTCAAGAGGAGAGGGTCAAATTCTCTCTTTGTTGGAGATGGTCACTGCCCAGCACTCTTGCGGCATGAATGTTACACGTCATTTATCAGTCCCAGTCTGAATGTTGTCCAGGTCTTGCTTCACATGGACATGGACTGCTTGCAAAGAATTCCCATGGAATGGAGAGCATGTTTGTGATTCACAGCCATTTCACACTGTGATTCTATTGGGATCAACATTTATGCACAAGTTCTTGAAGGGCTGTGAAGCACCTAGTCTAGAGATGGAACTAATGTGATTCTATAGGGAATGTTGATGGTTCCTAACTATATTTAAAATTTTACATGCGAGAAAGAAAGAACAAAAAGAAATATTCCATTATAAACACAAGGTATTAACTAATTCAGTTGGATCACAATTTACCCATGTCATTTTAATTAAATTAGCCTGTTATTCGGCATTGAAATTTAGAAATGAAGATGTTTAGAAAACTAGAACACAAAAATCAGAAGCAAATGTAGGCCATTTGGCCCCTCCAACCTGTGCTAACGTGATCATGCAGTGTCCTTAACTTCATTTCCCTGCCTGTTCTCCAGACCTTTGACAGGGATTGATTTTCCCAACATTGCACAGAGTGCTGGAGCAAGCGAGAGGAACTGTGGGAAACTCGTTGGTTTTGCTGCTACCTTTCCTCGTTCTGATTTAATAGCACTCTGTGCAATTTCAGAGCACTGGTGAAGATCACATAATGTGGAGATGCCAGTGTTGGACTGGGGTGAGCACAGTAAGAAGTCTCACAACACCAGGTTAAAGTCCAACAGGTTTATTTGGAAGCACAAGCCATGAGCTTTCAGAACGCTGCCCCTCGTGGATCATGCTACCAAATAAACCAGTTGGATTTTAACCTGATGCTGTGAGATTTCTTACGGAGGATCACATAACCAGCTTGGGCTATTCCTAGAAGTTGAACATTTGTAATCTGCAAATAGATTTTTAATCAGAATTCTAAATTCAGGCAAACAAGATGTGTTGGGCATTAATGTCAAAAAATCAAAACTGTTACCGACGTGAAGATCTTCTTTTCCAAGATAAACAACTCGATAATGGATAAGCTGCTGAAACACTGATTAGTGGTCAGAAAGAACATTGCACCAGTTCTGTAAGAAAGCAGAAACAATCAGGAGTGTTTGTTATTTATTCCAGATCTTTCACCCATTGTGTTCCACTGAGGGCTTTCAGTGTTTCTGTTAAATGCTGGTATCTGGGCCATCATATTTACCTGTTCTGAATTCCTCTTAGATTATCCTCCACTCCAAAAAATATTGCTCCCACAATCAACCCCAGAACAAGTGCAATCAGCACCTAATGAAATCAGCAAAATTGATTAGAATAATAAACATTTCAGGATGGTGGCACTAATATTCTTCAGTCCCTAATAGCATCATTAACAGCCCCTTTGTCTCAGGTCCGTGACATCTTTGTCAATCTCTCTTTAACTCCGACCTCTCATTGACTTTCCAGTCTGCCCCAACCCCTTCTCTAAGTAAATCATTCATCACATTTCAAATCCTTTCCATTTCTGCAAAAGGATCAATGAATTTGAAACATTTAACTCTGCTCCTCTCTTCACAGATGTTGCTAGACTTGCTGAGTATTTCCAGTATTTTCTGTTTTCATTTCAGATTTCCAGCATCCGCACTATTTTGCTTTTAATCAACTTTAATCAATAATTAATAAATTTTATTAATTAAGAAGAAGGAAGGGAGGGAGGGAAACACTTGTGTAGTGTTTAGGGCAAAAGAAAGAGACGGCACAGTGTTTAGCACTGCTGCTTCACAGCTCCAGTGTCCTGGGTTCGATTCACAGCTCGGGTCACCATCTGTGTGAAGTTTGCACATTCTCCTTGTGTCTGTGTGAGTTTCCTTCGAGTGCTCCAGTTTCTTCCCACAGTCCAAACTGTCCAACCTCCCACAGGGGGTTAGGTTGATTGATCATGCTAAGAAATTGCCCCTTAGTGTCCAGGGATGTGTAAATTAGTGGGATTAGTGGGTATAATAATATGTAAGGATATGGGGATAGGGCTTGCGTGGGATTATGTTCGGTGCAGACTCGATGGGCCAAAGGGCCTTTTTCTGCACTGTAGGGTTCTATGATTCTCTCATTTGACTGACTGTCCAACCTCACCACAGCATGTTTGCCTGTATAAGGACAGTAAGTAGTCTCACAACATCAGGTTAAAGTTCAACAGGTTTATTTGGTAGCATGAGCTTTTGGAGTGCTGCTCCTTCATCAGGTGCTTGCAGGATTTGTTTCACAAACAGGGCATATGTAGACACAGACTCAATTGCAAGAGAATGGTTGGAATGAGAGTCTGAACAGGTAATCAAGTCTTTACAGGTGCAGACAATGCGAGTGAAAAGAGAATTAAGCACAAGTTAAAGGTGAATAAATTGTCTGAAGCCAGGACAGTTGGTGAGATGTTGCAAGCCCAAGCAAGTCATGGGGGTTATAGATTGTGTGATATGAACCCAAGATTCCCGTTGAGGCCTTCCTCATGTGTGCGGAACTTGGCTATCAGTCTCTGCTCAATGATTTTATGTTGCGTGTCTTGAAGAACAGTGCAAGAACAGTGATTGTACTTGGAGACAAGTCATATGAAATGCTTTGGGGATTTTCTGTCAGGTATGATCAGGTGTACTATAAATGCAAATTTTCCTCCTTTATTTTAGTGAAATGTATCACTTAAAAAGAAACAGACAGTGCACGAGGGCAATTTCTTCACCTTGCATTTCAGCTTCATGAAGAACAGAAAGATTCATTCTTACCTGAGCAACAGAAGTTTGGGGATTCCTCAGGAGGTTTACGAAAGATCGTTTTATCACCCACTTCAGTTGATGGAAGAATGAAGTGGTGTAGGTAATTCTCCAGGAAACTGGCACCGAACGTCCGTCTTTCCCTTCAGTCAGCTTCTTTAATTCAGACATCATTTCACTATAATAGGAGGATTTGGAGTATTCTTCTGCTAGCTTCTCTGCTATGGTAATGCCTTTCTTTTCATCAGTTGTCTCAAGAGCCATTTCTATGGTTGGAGGCAAACCAAACACTTTAATAAGCTCTTTAATCAACCCCACAGCATTTAAATAATTTAAATCAGTTCTCTTTGCAAAACCAGTATCTCATTGTCTAACTGAGCACTTCTAATGCCTGGATGGTGTGAAGAATGCTTGCAGACGAAAGCCAGGACAGAGAGTTACGTTAAAAGCAAATTGTTGCAGATGCTAGGATTGCAAACATAAATAGGAAAATGCTAGAAAATCTCAGCAGGTCTGACAGCATCTGTGGAGAGAGAATAGAGCCAATGTTTCAAGTCTGGATGGCTCTGTGTCAGAGCTGAACAGAAAGTTGTGTCTTGTCCAGTTCAGTCCGTGTGCCCTGTTAATGATCTGAGAACTGTAAATGACTGTCAGATAATCTTTCTGCTGCTGAAAATTAATTATCACAGATGTGGATTCTCATTCCTTCAGATTTTAATTGTTGATTTGATTTATTATTGTCACATTTACTGTATTAACAGACGGTAAAAAGTATTATTTCTTGTGTGCTATATGGACAAAGCGCATCATTTATAGAGAAGGAAATGAGAGGATGTAGTGTTACAGTCATAGCTAAGGGGTAGAGAAAGATCAACTTAATGCAAAATAAATCCATTCAAAAGTCTGACGACAGCAGGGAAAAAGTTGTTCTTGAGTTGGTTGGTATGTGACTCAGATTTTTGTATTGTTTTCCCTACAGAAGAAAGTGGAAGACAGAACGTCCAGGGTGCTGGCTGCTTTTCCAAGGCAGCGGGAAGTGTAGACAGTGTCAATGGATGGGAGGTTGGTTTAAGCTATGGACTGGGCTGCATTCACAATCCTTTGTAGTTCCTTGCCGTTTTGTTGGAGATCTTTCGAAGTATTTCATTTAAAATTAAAACATTTTTCACTTTTCCATTCAGATCTTTTTCCTCCCTTGCTCTAATTCTGATCTTTCTTTCTGTACCCAGTTTAACATCAAATTCACCCTCTAAGGCCAGCATTGTATTTAGCACTGCTGCCTCACAACGCCAAGGATCTGGATTCAATTCTGGCCTTAGGTCACTGTCTATGCAGAGCCTGCACATTCTCCTTGTGTCTGCGTGGGTTTTCTCTGGGTGCTCAAGTTTCCTCCCACAATCCAAAGATGTGCCGGTTAAGTCGATTGGCCAAACTAAATTGTCTCTCAGCATCCAAAGATTTGAATGTTAGGTGAATAGGCTATGCTAAATTGCCCCTTAATGTCCAAAGACGTGCACGTTAGATAGATTGGCCATGCTAAATTGCCTCTTTAGTGTCCAGGGATATGAAGGTTATGTAGATTAGCCATGGTCAATGCATGAGATTACAGGGAGAGGGGAGGGGTGGGATTTGAGCATGGATAAGATGCTCTTTTGGAGATTTGATGTAGACACAATGGGCCGAGTGGCCTCTTTCAGCACTGTGGGGATTCTATAGTTCTAATTGAATAGAGGAGCTGGGCTCAGTGCTGGCTTAAGAGTTGGTGCTGAGCCTGTCTGTGTGGCTGGCAAGCCCCGGTGCAAGACTCCCACTTCCCCAACTGGGAGGAAGTCTTATCTCTAAAAACTGCTGGCTCATTCAATGGGAGTTTGTCGATTTCTTAGTAGAAAGCGTTGTTCATGACTGAGCACCAAATTCCAAGATCCAGGATCACGTATTGAATGATTCACTAAAGCTTAAGGCAGCCACACTGACAAAGGGGAAAGCCATGTCTGAAGGACTTTGATGTGGAGATGCCGGCGTAGGACTGACGTAAACACAGTAAGAAGTCTGACAAGACCAGATTTAAGTCCAACCAATTTATTTGATAGTAAACTTGCAAGCTTTTGGGGTTTGCCCTTTCGTCAGGTGAATGAAGAGTTCTGGCCTCAGACAGAGCATATAACAGCACAGGCAGTTTACAGATTACTGATTGGAATGTGAATCTTTACACCTAACCTGCTATTCAAGTCTTAAAATGGCTAACAATGTGAGTGGAAGGAGCATTAAGCCTAGGTTAAAGAAATGTGTATTGTCTCCAGACAATACAGTAGGTGAGATTTTGCAAACCCAGGCAAGTCATGGGAGTTACAGATAGTGCGACAAGAATCCAAGATCCCTGTTGAGACCGTCCTCATGTGAGCGGAACTCGGCTATCAGTCTCTGCTCAGTGACTCTGTGCTGTCGAGTGTCGTGAAGGCTGTCTTGGAGAATTTTTATCTGAACATCAGAGGCTTCTGATCTTTGGTTAAGCATTCTCCAAAGGACTTTGAATAGACTACACTGCGGGATTGGAAATTGTGTGGAACACCTTAGGCTGTGCCTGACATAGAATGTAGACTGTAAATATTTATATATGTATGTATTTTTTAATTCTTTTGTGGGATATGGGCATTACTGGCTGGGCCAGCATTTATTGCCCATCCCTAGCTGTCCAATCACATTGCTGCGGCTCTGGAGTCACATGTTGGCCAGACCAGGTAAGGATGGCATATTTCCTTCCCTAAAGGACATTAGTGAACCAGATGGGATTTTCCGACAATCGACAATGGTTTCATGGTCATCAGTAGATTCTAAATTCCAGATATTTTTTATTGAATTCAAATTCCACCTGCTGCCATGGTGAGATTCGAACCCGGGTTCCCAGAACATTAGCTGAGTTTCTGGATTAAAAATGGTATTATCGCTAGGCTATGCCATTCCTCCCTTTTTGAGGCAACTCAGAACACAACACATTGCATAGAGAAAAAATGAGTTCGAATGCACTTCCTGTAACATTTAACTTGAAGTGTTTCAGTCAGTACTTTTACGAATTTTTTGAATATACATATTTTTGTGAACAAGAGGAGAAGAAAAGGAACAAACAAGAGATTCAGACCAGACCAAATGAGTGTCACCCTGTGTCTGAGCTGGTCTGCAGAGTAAAGGCTGTGTATGACTTGTGAACTATCGTCTAGTTGTCCAGAATTCCTTTACTCACAAAGTTATCGTCTGCCAATTTTTATCTCTTGTCAGGAAGCCAATTAAAGGCTCAAGTAATTTAGTAAAAAAAAGTGTCTTTTTTCATTACAGGTAAATAATTATCAGAATTAAACTGTTATGAAAACATGACATATTCTGGGGGTAATATTATATTCAGAAAAAGATACATAAACTTTTTTTTACGTGATTTAATTTGATTTTGATTTGATTTATTGTCACATGTATTAGTATACAGTGAAACGTATTGTTTCTTGTACATTATACGAAGCATACCATTCATAGAGATAGAAAGGAGAAGGTGCAGGATGCAGTGTTAAAGTTATAGCTAGGGTGTAGAGAAAGATCAATTTAGTGCCAGATAAGTCCATTCAAAAGTCTGACAGCAGCAGGGAAGAAACTGTTCTTGAGTCGTTTGGTATGTGATATCAGAGTTTTGAATGTTTTGCCTGACGGAAGAAGGTGGAAGAGACAATGTCCAGGGTACATGTTACAATTCATTATCATGAACAATCAACCAATATTGTCTATTTGGGTCCCACTGTTTTTACTGTACCTGGATCCAAGTCCACAGCTTGATTCACGTTGACTGCAGTTGAGTCTCCATTGATAACGTCAAGAAAAAAGTCAGCAGGATTGTTAAATGGCTCACACCTGTATCCTGATCAAACAGATTTTTTTAAAAAATCAAGAGTGAATGTTAACCCAAACAATAAAACATCAAATTGTTTAGTTTTCACAATTATTGACAATTTGGGTTGTCTTGTTCCTAACGGCTCTGGGAACTGTCCAACCATCCAGCAACTCATGATCGTTCACATCCCATTGGTTATCTCTGAGTGAATGAATCATGGACTAGTAGCACAGAATAAGAGGCCATTCAGCCCTTCAGGTTTGCACAGGCTCTTTCAAAGAGCAATCCAGCTGGTTCCACTCATCTGCTCATTCCCCCATCTCTCTCTTTCAACAATTCACTGAAATTCATTTGAAAAGTTCCTATTAGATTTGTATCCATTACTCTCTCCCAGGCACTGCAGGCCAAATCCTAACCAATCGTTCTGTTAAAAAGGTTTTCCTCATGTTACCTCTGCTTATTTTAGCCAAAGGTTTTAAATCCTTTCCCTCAAGTTATCCTCCCTTTACTGACTAGAAACAGCTTCCAAATAAATATTATGTCAAAATACTTCATGAGAATTTCCAATGAATTGTGTGGAGGAAGGTAAAATGCATCAGTCTCCAGAACTTTAGATACAAAAGAATATTATTGCATTGGAAACAGTTCAGTGAAGTTCACTCAATTTCTGAGATGAAGAGCTTACCCACTGAAGAAGACACGAGAAGACTTTGGCTGATAGGATCAAGGAGAATCCTAAAGCTTTCTTTAGATATGTTAAGAATAGAAGATTGGTTAGGGCAAGCTTAGGGCCAGTCAGAGACAGCAGTGGGAAGTTGTGCGTGGAGCCTGAAGAGATTGGAGAGGCACTGAACAAATATTTCTCTTCGGTATTCACGCAGGGAGATGTAAATGTAGTTGTGGAGAACACTGGGATACAGGGTTGTGAACTGGAAAGTATTGAAGTAGATAAGGAGGATGTGCTAGATATTCTTGAGGGTTTGAAGTTAGATAAGTCCCCTGGGCCGGACGGGATTTATCCTAGGATTCTCTGGGAGGCGAGAGAGGCGATTGCAAAGCCTCTGGCTTTGATCTTCAGGTCGTCGTTGGTTACAGGTACAGTGCCGGAAGACTGGAAGATAGCAAATGTGGTCCCATTGTTCAAGAAGGGGAATAGAGACTTTCCTGGGAATTGTAGACCGATGAGTCTTACTTCTGTTGTGGGCAAAGTATTGGAAAGAATTATTAGGGATAGGATTTATAGTTATTTAGAGAGAAATGAATTGATTGGGGATAGTCAGCATGGTTTTTGAAGGGTAGGTCGTGCCTTACTAACCTTATTGAGTTTTTTGAAAAAGTGACCAAAGAGGTGGATGGGGGTAAGGCAGTTGACGTGGTATATATGGACTTTAGTAAGGCGTTCGATAAGGTGCCCCATGGAAGGCTTCTGAAGAAAATGCAGATGTATAGGATAGAGGGTGATTTAGCTAATTGGATTAGAAATTGCCTAGCTGATAGAAGACAGAGGGGGGTGGTTGATGGAAATTATTCATCGTGGAGTTCGGTTACAAGTGGTGTACCTCAGGGATCTGTTTTGGGGCCCCTGCTGTTTGTAATTTTTATAAATGATCTGGATGAGGGTATTGAAGGATAAATTAGTAAATTTGCGGATGACACCAAAGTCGGAGGAGTGGTAGGTAGTGAAGAGGGGTGTTATAGTTTGCATAGAGACTTGGACAAGTTGCAGAGCTGGGCCGAGAGGTGGCAAATGGAGTTTAATGCTGAAAAATGTGAGGTAATTCACTTTGGCAGGAATAACAAATGTGTAGAGTATAGGGCTAATGGTAGGACTCTTAATAGTGTTGATGAACAGAGGGATCTTGGTGTATGTGTGCATAGATCCCTGAGAGTTGGCAATCAAGTCGATAAGGTTGTTAAGAAGGCATACGGAGTCTTAGCTTTTATTGGTAGGGGGATTGAATTTCGGAGCCGCAACGTCATGTTGCAACTGTACAAATCTCTAGTGCGGCCGCACTTGGAGTATTGTGTACAGTTCTGGTCCCCACATTATAAGAAAGATGTGGAGGCATTGAAGAGGGTACAGAGAAGGTTTACCAGGATGTTGCCTGGTATGGAGGGCAGGTCTTATGAAGAGAGGCTGAGGGATTTGAGGTTGTTTTCGTTAGAAAGAAGGCTGCTAAGAGGAGACCTTATTGAAACATAGAAGATGATTAGAGGTTTAGATAGGGTGGACAGTGATAGCCTTTTTCCTAGGATGGAGAAAGCTAGCACGAGGGGACATATCTTTAAATTAAGGGGTGGTAGTTATAGGACGGATGTCAGAGGTAGGTTCTTTACCCAGAGGGTGGTAAGGGTATGGAATGCCCTGCCTGCTGCAGTTGAAGATGCGCCAAGTTTGGTGGCGTTTAAGAGGTTAGTAGATAAGTTTATGGATGAAAAGGGAATGGTTTAGGTTAGAGCGTCATTGCTTTTTCTTAATTGGTCGGCGCAACATCGAAGGCCGAAGGGCCTGTTCTGCGCTGTAATGTTCTATGTTCTATGAAGAACGGGTGAACAGGTTGAGTCCACACCTATTGGAGTTGAAAAGAATGAGAGGTGATTTTATTGAAACATCTAAGATTTCTAATAGGATGAATACCAAGAGGATGTTTCCTGTTTTGGGAGAGACTAGAAGCAGGGGACACAGTTTAGAAATAAGAATCCCCTTTAAAATGGAGATGAGGCAAATTTTTTGGGCGGCATGGTGGCACAGCGGTTGGCACTGCTATCTCACAACATCATGGAACTAAATTCAATTCCGGCTTTGGGTGACTGTATGGAGGTTTCGCGTTGTCCCTCAAACTGGGTTTCCTCCAGGTGCTCCAATTTCCTCCCACAGTCCAATGATGTGTATTAGTCGTGCTAAATTGTCCCAAGATGTGTAAATTAGGAGAATTAAATCTGTCGGTTACGGGAATTGGGCCTGCTCTGTTGGAGAATCAGTGCAGACCCAATGGGCTGAATAGCCTCCTTCTGCACTGTAGGGATTCTATGAGGATTGCTAGTCTTTGCCAGAGGGGGTTGGGTTGTTGAATCTTTTTTAAGCTGACGTAGACAGATTTTTGAGGTGAGGGGGAGATAATTGAATGAGGGGCGGTGGCAGAAAAGTGGAGTTGAGACCACAATCAGATCAGCCATGATTTTTTTCAAAAGGTGGATTTGACTTGAATGGATCACCTCTGTTTCCAAGTTCTATATTTGGAACGTGCAGAAGCTGGTTGGACTATTGACAGATACAATGGAAACCAGCATTGGAAACAGCATCCCAATTTGGGGCAGCACAGTGGCACAGTGATTAGCACTGCTGCCTCATGCCGCCAGGGATCCAGGTTCAATTCCGGCCTTGGATCACTGTCTGAGTGGAGTTTGTATGTTTTCTCTGCGTCTGCCTGGGTTTCCTCCGGGTGCTCCGGTTTCCTCCCACAGTCCAAAGAAGCGCGGGTTAAGTTGATTGGCCATTCCAAATTGATCCTAGTGTCTGGGATTAGCAGGATGAATATGGGAATAAGACTTGGGTGGGATTGTGGTCAGTACAGACTCAATGGACTGAATGACCTCCTCCTGCACAGTGGGGATTCTATGGTCTGTGAATCCACCAGAAAAGTCTAACAATTTGGTTTTGAATTATATACCATCCCTGCTGTTATTTTCCCAGTCTATTCTGGACCATTATATTTTTGTAATAGTGAGCTGGCAGATGGTAGCTAAGTTGTCAGCTGTGGTACAGCTGGTAGCACTCTCATCTTGAAGTCACAAAGTTGTGGGTTCAAGTCCCACTCCACGGGTTAGGTAGAAAAAGCCATGCTGATACCCAACACAGTACTGAGTGACTCTCAGCTATCTTTGAGATGAGATATTAACCTGAGCCCTGTATATTCTCTCAGGGACATGTAAAGAATCATGGCAGTATTTTGGAGAAGAGTAGATTAGTTCTTCCTGGTATCCTGGCCAATATTTATCATCCAATCAACATTATAACAATAGATTCTCTGATCCTTATCAATTGCTGTTTGTGTGAGCTTACTGTGCACAAATTGGTTGTCGCATTTACAACAGTGACTACATTTCATTGGTTGTAAAGTTATTTGGGATGTCCTGAGGTTATGAAGGCACTTCAAAATTCACAATGCAATCAGGCAGAGTCAACATGGTTTTATGAAAGAAAAATCAGGTGTGACTAATTTACTAGAGTTCTTTGAGGAAGTAATGAGCAACATGGATAAAGGGAAACTCGTGGATGTACTCTATTTAGATTTCCGGAAGAGCTCTGACAAGTTGCCACATAAAAGGTTAGTATGCAAAATGAGAATCTGTTATATCAGGGGTAACGTAGTAGCAAGGATGGGTGACTGGTTAGCTAACAGAGGACAGAGAGTAGGCATAAATGGGTCATTCTCAGCTTGGCAAGATGTGATAAGTAGAATGTCACAGTGATCAACGCTGGGGAAATCAGCTGTTTACAATTGATATCAATAATATGGATGAAGGGACAGAATGTAAGATTGCTGAATACGATAGATAGGAGAGTAAGTTGCAAAGACAATATGTAGAATCTGCAAAGGGACATAGACAGGTTTTGTGAGTGGGCAAAAATTTGGCAGATGAAGTATAATGCAGATAAATACAAGCTTGTCCATTTTAGCAAATAGAATAGAAAAGCAATATACTGTTTAAATGGAGAGAAATTGCAAAACTCTGAGGCACAGAGGGATCTGGGTATCCTGGTGCATGAATCATGAAAGGTTAGTCCACAGGTACAGTAAGTGATTAGGAAGGGAAATGGAATGTTGGTGTTTATTGCAAGGGGAATGGAATAGAAAAGTAGGGAGGTTATTCTATAGTTGTTCAGGGCACTGGGAAACCACATCCTGACAAGTACTGTGTACAATTTTGATGTCTGTTCCATTTTTATATATAATATATACACCATGGAAGATTGCTCGCATTTGGCCCATAACCTGCTATACAAT
The DNA here is from genome assembly GCA_024679065.1 of Sphyrna mokarran. Classification (NCBI taxonomy): domain Eukaryota; kingdom Metazoa; phylum Chordata; class Chondrichthyes; order Carcharhiniformes; family Carcharhinidae; genus Sphyrna; species Sphyrna mokarran. Next base: position 174,593,357 of record JAGIQG010000001.1, read on the forward strand.
TGTACCCATGTAACTATCTAAATGCTTTTTATAAAAGATAAAATTATATCTGTCTCTACCATTACCCCTGACAGCTTGTTCCAGACACTCACCACCACCTCCCCCCACCACCACACACCCCCGCCCCCGGACACATCTGTATCTCTTTCTTCTCACCTTAAACCTATGCCCTCTGGTTTTAGACTCCCCTACCTTTGGGGAAAAGATATTGACTATCTAGCTGATCTGTGCTCCTCATTATTTTATAGACCTCTATAAGGTCACCCCTCAGCCTCCTACATTCTAGAGAAAAAAGTCCCAGTCTATCCAGCCTCTTCTTATAACTCAATTCATCAATTCCCGGTAGCATTTTAGTAAAACATTTCTGCATTCTTTCTAATTTAATAATATCCTTTCTATAATAGAGATACCAGAATTGCACGCAGTATTCCAAATGTGGCCTTACCAATGTCTTGTACCACTTCAACAAGATGTCCCAGTTCCTGTATTCAATGTTCTGACCAATGAAACCAAGTATACCGAAGCCTTCTTCACCATTCTGTCCACCTGTGACTTCATTTTCAAGGAGCTATGAACATGTACCCCTAGATCTCTTTGTTCTGTAACTCTCCCCAGTGCTTTACCATTAACTGAGTAAGTCCTGTCCTGGTTCAATCTACTAAAATGCATCACCTCGCATTTGTCTAAACTCCATCTGCCATTCGTCAGCTCACTGGTCCAACTCATCAAGATCCCATTGCAAGCGGAGGTAACTTTCTTCACTGTCCACTACACCACCAATCTTGGTGTCATCTGCAAACTTACTAACCATGCCCCCTATGTTCTCATCCAAATCATTAATATAAATGACAAATAACAGTGAGCCCAGCACTGATCCCTGAGGCACATCGCTGGAAACAAGCCTCCAGTTTGAAAAACAACTTTCTACAACCATCCTGTGGCTTTTGTCAAGAAGCCAATTTTGAATCCATTTAGATACCTCACCCTGAAACCCGTGAGATTTAACCTTATGCAACAACCTATCATGTGGTAGCTTCTCAAAGGCCTTGCTAAAGTCCATCTAGACAACATCAACTGCACTGCCCTCATCTACCTTTTTTGGTTACCTCTTCAAAAAACTCAAATTTGTGAGACATGATTTTCCACTCACAAAGCCATGCTGACTGTCCCTAATCATCCCTTGCCTCTCTAAATGCCTGTAGATCTTGCCTCTCAAAATAGCTTCCAACAATTTACCCACACAAACGTGAGGCTCACCGGCCTGTAGTTCCCAGACTTTTCCCTGCAGCTCTTTTTAAACAAAGGCACATTTGCCATTCTCCAATCTTTAGACACCTTACCCGTGACTATTGATGATTCAAATATCTCAGCTAAAGGACCTGCAATTTCCTCTCTAACCTCCCACAATGTCCTGGGATACACTTCATCAGGTCCCAGTTGTGGAGTCAGGGGCCAATGAATATTAAGGCAGAGATCTATTACTAATATATATAAATGATTTGGAGGAAAATGTAACTGGTTTGATTAGTAAGTGTGCGGACGATGCAATGGTTGTGGATTTGCAGATAGCAATAAGGAACTTCAGAGGATACCACAGGATATAGATTGGTTGGAGACTTGCGCAGAGAATTGATCGATGGCGTTTAATCCGGACAAATGTGAGGTCATGCCTTTTGGAAGGTCTAATACAGATAGGAAATATACAGTAAATGGCAGAACCCTTAAGATTATTGATAGGCAGAGGGATTTGGGTGCACAGGTACACAGGTCATTGAAAGTGGCAAATGCAGGTGGAGAAGGTAGTCAAGAAGGCATATGGCACGCTTGCCTTCATCGGCCAGGGCGCTGAGTTTAAAAATTGGCAAGTCATGTTAGGCCGCACTTGGAATATAGTGTTCAATTCTGGTCATCGCACTGCCAGAAGGATGTGGAGGCTTTAGAGAGGATACAGAAAAGATTTACCAGGATGTTGCCTGGTATGGAAGGCGTTAATTATGAAGGGAGATTGCAGAAACTTGGTTTGTTCTCACTGGAACGATGGAGGTTGAGGAGCAACCTGATAGAAGTCTACAAGATTACGAGAGGCATGGACAGAGCGAATAGAAGCTTATTCCTAGGGTGGAAGAGTCAATTACTAGGGGACATAGATTTAAGGTGTAAAAGACAAAGTTTAAAGGAGATGTATGTGGTAAGTTTTTTTTTACACAGAGGGTGGTGGGTGCCTGGAACTTGTTGTCAGGGAAGGTAGTGGAAGCGGAAATGGTAGTGAATCTTAAGGGGCATCTTGACACATACATGAATAGGATGGGAAGTGAGAGATACGGTCCCCGGAAGGGTAGGGGGTTTTAGTTCAGTCGGGCAGCTTGGTCGATGCAGGCTTGAAGGGCCAAAGGGCCTGTTCCTGTGCTGTAATTTTCTTTCTCCTTTGTCTTCACAAACAAAAGAGTGGAAGGATATAAAGGGTAGGTGGGAACGTGGAGTTGAGGCTACAATTACATCAGTCATGATCTTACCGAATGGTGGAACAGGCTAGAGGGGCCGAATTGTCTTCGCCTCCTCCTAATGAGAATGTCCATCTGTTCATATGAAAGGTTCTACCAAGCATGCAAGAGTTTATTTTTAAATTTACCACAGGACTAAATTAGAATGGGATGTTGCAGCAAGTGGACCTCCTCAGTATCTTACACCAAGATACTGCTTTTTAAAACTGGAATCCTACCAATAACCCATTGACAGTAACTCGCTTACGCACACTCACCAATTCCGGAGAAATAGTCCAGTGCCTCTGAAGCTGGACCGTGAAAAACCAATCTGCCGTTAGCCAGAAGCGTCATGCTGCCAAACAGCTTAAATATAGCATATCTGGGCTGGTGGATCGAGAAGATAATTGTTTTACCTTTTCTTGACATCCTAAAAAGAAAAATACCAAAAGTAAACATTGCGACAAATTTAATTTCAAGCCATCGACAATAAATGTCTCTGACCTGAAATTACTGGGCAACCTTCACTATGTGAGGAACATTAAAGGTGGCTTTAAGTAGCTGCTCAATTTGAAACAATCTAATAAGAACTTTCATTTATACATGCTCTGAACATACTAAGGGAGTGATTATACAATAAAGTTTGACACTGAACCATGTGGGGAGTTATTTGGTCAGATGACAAAAAAAAAGCTCAAGTCAACGAAACAAAAACAGAAAATTCTGGACATTTTCAGGATGTACCCTTACATCTCCGCCTAAATTAAAAAAACCACGCATTCATCTGTCTCAGTTCACTCTCTGATTCCAGCTTCTCTGCTCTTTGGCCAATCACACCCTTTATTCTCTCTATGGGTTGCCATTAGCAGCCTTTCCCCTGGATTCTGTGGCTGCGACTCATCTTTCACTTCCTTATCTGAAGTATAAATATCTCCCACTTTCTCTGCCTTTTAGCTTTGACAAAGGGTCATCTGGGCTCGAAACGTCAGCTCTTTTCTCTCCTTACAGATGCTGCCAGACCTGCTCAGATTTTCCAGCATCTGCAGTAAGTTTGCTTTTAACTTGGTCAAAGAGGTTGGTTTTAAGGACCATTATAAAGGAGAGGTGCAGCAGCATCGGGATGGAGCTGCAGAGCAAAGGGCAGCTGAAGGCATAATTATCAATGATGGAGCTCTGAATATCAAAACTAGAGGAGTGCAGAACTCTCAAAAGGATCTCAAAGGCCTCGAGTCATTGTCTGTGTGGAGTTTGCTCATCATCTGTGTGGGTTTCCCTCTGGCTGCTCCAGTTTCCTCCCATGTTCCAAAAATGTGAAGGTTAGACCATGCTAAATTGTCCCTTAGTATCCCAAGATGTGCAGATTAGGGGGATTAGCGGGGTGAATACTTGAGGTTACGGGGAACAGATCTGGGTGAGATTTCTCCTTAGCATCAGGGAGATTACATGGGGTTTACAAAAATAGGGCTTGGGTGGGATTGTTGTCAGTGCAGACTTGATGGGCCGAATGGCCTCCTTCTGCATTGATTGGAGGGTTGGTGGAGGGTATAGAGATAGGGAGGGAAGGGAAAGGAGGATGCGTTGCTTGCCCTTGTACAACTTAAAATTTAGTTTCTTGAGTGGGGCAGGTGGGAAGATGACAAAAATTAACATCTTCCCTCGCAGAATGTGGTTACCGGCTGATGGGATATCAGGCAGCAATTCCTTGCTGTTCCCTGCTTCTCTCCCTGTATGTGAGGCCCTTACGTTCCATGGTTCTGTGACAGAACAGAAATGAGGAACATTTAAACACAGAAAAATGGCCAAAGGAAATTCAGCAGGGACATCTTTACTTAGAGAGCAGTGAGAATGTGGAGTCCACACTACAGTGAATAACTGAGGCGTGTGGCATTGACATTGTACACGGGATAAAAACAAGGTAAATGGAGTGGAAAAATATGTCATTAGGGTGAGAAGTGGGAGGTGAGGATGCTTTTGCAGCATACCAAACCAACTGGAAAAGGACAGCCTGTTTTTGTGCTTTAAATTCCAAGATATCTGCATCACGTGAAAGTACTGAGAATCATGAGAAAGGGGTAGAAAGTAAGTGTGTGTGTGTGTGTGTGTGTGTGTGTGTGTGTGTGTGTGTGTGTGTGTGTGTGTGTGTGTGTGTGTAAGTCAACCAAGGTACAATATTTGAGGAAGGCCATACCTACTGTGAATAATTGATATTCATCAATATTTATGTCTGTTCAACCACTTTGTGCCAAAATCATGTACACACTGAAGTGAGAATCTTTGATCTAAATGCTGAAGCTGCTTTTATCAGGGTAATCATATCAAGACCTTATCAGCTTGAACTATGGTGATAACAATTAGAAAACAGTTCAATGAATGGAAATGACGCTTTCTGGATCGTACCGCTAATTGTAAGGCGTCAGTAGAAGAAGTAAAAAGGTACAGAAGAGAATGTGATTACAACGGTGCCCAAAATGAACGACAGGGTGATATTCTTCTGTTCTTTGATTAACTACTCTTTGATCATTGCAGTTGTTGTAATTTGTGTCAGGTTTGACCTGCTCCGTAAGGACCACCAAGCATTAGGAGCTGGATTTTCACTCTCAGGAACAGGAAACAGGAGTGCAGGAAATTCTCTACTCTGCCTGATCTACCTTGGAGCAGGGGAGAGAGGTGAAGTGGTGGGGGGTGGGGGGGTGGGGTTCGGTGGGGGAGGGGGGCATGGTGGATCGCCTACGTGGGTGGGGTAAGTGCTGTAGTACAAAGCCAAGGCTTCCATAGGGAGAAGTTGCTGTTGCAGGGCCGGCCAACCCAGGAAATAATTTTAAGGCAGTTATAGGGGTTGTTGGGTATAGAAGCGGGCTGATTCTTGGCCCATTTCGGTTATATCCCAGTTATAATGAAAAAAAGGCCCTCTAGACAAACTCCCCTACCTTAAAATTCCCACACATGCCCAATGCGCCATCCATGCCATCTCATACCCCTGCACTCACTCACTATGGTCCCTCATAACCTCTATTGTAAGCTATACCCATTCACCTACTGTAAACTGTATAGAACCAACTGACTATATGGTGACACGACTGTGGTCTTATTTGCTTCTTTACTCGTTCCATTACCTCCCCCATGACTGGGGTGCAGTCAATGGGAATTTCCATTGGCAGCAATGGGATCAGAACATCCTGCAGCGGCAAGCATCCGAGAAATGCTTCAGGGAGGCTCGAACGTTCCCCACCCACCCAGCTCTGCTTCTCTCACCACAGATGCTGCCTGACCTGCTGAATGTATTCTCTGCAAACATTCTTCTGTTTTTATTTCCGGTGTCCAGTGTCCTCAGTATTTTTGTTAAAACATAAACTAACGGGGTATACGGAGACACCTTTGCAGCAGCAACAGCACAGTGAGTGCCGTGCACGCATCCAGGCCCGTGGTTGGTTCATCCAAGAACAAAACAGACGGGTCAATGATCAATTCCATTCCGATATTTGTCCTTTTCCGCTCTCCGCCGGACACTCCCCGGATAAACACGGTTCCCACCTGTTTTAAATACAAAGGGAGAGGTATGTTGTTGAGAGTATTCACTGTGCCAGCGGGTAGGCAGTAGGAATTGTGTCACGCAAACAGATCACTCACACAAAAAAAAAATCACATAACTTCACTACACCTTTCCCCTTTAGGGAAGGAAGTCTGCTGTCCTTACATGGTCTGGCCTACATGTGACTCACGGGGAAATAGATTTCTGACCAATAAGGGAATTAAGGGTTATGGGGAGCAGGCGGGTAAGTGGAACTGAATCACTTCAGATCAGCCATGATCTTATTGAATGGCGAGGCAGGTTCAAAGGGCTAGATGGCCTACTCCTGCTCCTATTTCTTATATTTTTATGTGACTCCAAAGCCACAGCAATGTGGTTGACTCTCAACCGACCTCTGAAATGGACTTGCAAGCCACTCAGTTCAAGAGATGGGCAATAAATGCTAACCCAGCCAGCGACACCTGTGTCTTACAAATGGATTTAAAAAATGAACAGCTGATTAAAAGATTAAGACTGTGCTGCTCTTTGAGCTGTCCATGGCTAATCTTCTGCCTCAACTCTACCTTCCCCGAGACAAAGTTCTATCCATTGGGCAGGACACCAGGGAGAACCCTACTCATCTTAGAAATAGTGGCTGTGGGGTCTATCATATCCACTGTGGAGTTGGCACACAAGGGTGGGAGTTTAACAACTCATCCAAAAGAAGGCACTTGTGACTGTGCAGCACTTTTAGCCCTACCGAGGGGGTGTCGGCGCAGTGGTGGGCGTGTCTGCGCTACAGTGGGGATGTCAGTCTAGACTGTGGTGCTCGAACCCACAACCTTCAGGCACAGTCCAGAACGTCACCCACTGAGTCACAGCCAATACGTTCCTCCAGGCTGTAGCTAAGGTTAGGGCAGAGCAGAGAGACCTTTCCTGAGTCTCACAGCATGTTGTGCTTGATGCTGCCTGGAACACAAAGTCTTTTACACCACCATTAACATCCACCATGCTGTTGAATACAAAATTCAGACAAAATGATAAAACTGTTTCAGAATTGTTATGACGACCACGAAGGTGGGGGGAGGGGGGGCAGTCGGAGAGAAGATTATTAATAGATCTCCCAGGGGGATTGGTGGAGTGTAGGTGGCCTTATTGAACGAGTGGAGACTCATCCAAGCAGAAGCAGCCAGTTTGGACGGGGGTGGGGGTCCCGAGATGGCGACTACCTGATTGTAAGCCGAGGGAATCACCTTTCCTTTTGTGCCCAGTAAAGGCTGTTGTTGATGACGGGAAACTGGGCTTCAGCCGAGTTATGACAAGAAGGATGATTCTTAGAGATTTACCCCTGCTATTTCTCAAATTAATTTACAGCAGATGGGCACTGCTGGCCAAGGGCAACATTTACTCCCCATTGCTAACTGTCCAAGAGATGTGGATGAAACTGTTCAGACAATGTGGTGAAAGTGCCCCTACACAGCTTTTAGAGAAGGAATTCCAGAGTTTTGGAATATGGGTGCAGGAAAGTGGGCAAATTGGAATCAAATCCAATATAAAAAGATAAACAAATAGAGTGAATGAAAAATTTGATTAAGAGAAGGTAAAATAGAAAGGAAAATCTGAAAAAACCTCTAGCGATAATTTACTACTTGTAGACATGAGATCCATTATTTAAATTGTTCCCTTTTCTTATTCAATCCTGGAACACAGGCGTCACTAACTGGCCAGCATTTATTGCTCATTACTAGGCGCCTGAGGGCAGTTGAGAGTCAACCACATTGCTGTGGCTCTGGAATCACATGTAGGCGAGACTGGGTAAGGATGGCAGATTTCCTCTCCTGAAGGATATTACTGAACCAGATGGGTTTTCTGACAATCAACCATGGTTTTATGGTCATTGGTAGATTTTTAATTCCAGATTCAGATCTCAAGAATAGCTTCTTCCCTGTTGGTGTCAGACTTTTGAATGGTCCTACCTTACAATAAGTTGACCTTTCTCTACACCCTAGCTATGACTATAACATTCTGCACGCTCTCATTTCCTTCTCTATGAACGGTATGCTCTGTATAGCGTGCAAGGAAACAATATTTTTCACTGTATATTAGTACGTGTGACAATAATAAATCAAAGATATTTTTATTGAATTTCAATTCCATTGTCTGCCATGTAGGATTCAAGCCCAGGTCCCTAGAACATCACCTAAGTTTCCAGATTAACAGTCTAGCAATAATACCTCTAGGTTGGCGAGGTTTGAATTTCACATCATAGAATGGAATTCCCACCATGCGAAAGAAGGCCATTTGGCCCAATGAGTCTGCACTGCCCAGAACCCCACCCATGCCCTATTCCTGTAACCCCACATATTCACTCTTACAATCCCCCCAACGCTAGGGTCAACTTAGCACGGCCAATCAACCTAACCTGCTCATCTTTGGGAGGAAACCGGAGCATCTGGAGGAAACTTGCGCAGACACAGGGAGAACATGCAAACGCCACACAGACAGTGACCCAAGGTAGGAATCGAACCCTGGTCACTGGCGCTATGAGACAGCAGTGCTAATCCACTGTGTCACCACGCTGCCCATCAAACCCGTTAATCATATCATTAAGAGTGTTAGTTTGCAAACATTAACTAACCAAAAGGATTGCAGTAAGATTAACTCATAATGGTGCAAATACATCAGTTTCCTGGCACCTTATGGGGAAGACTCTGGGCAGATGATCATTTATTGTTTTTAACCGAGAACCTCAGGTTCCGGGGATTAGCAATGAATCACAGTCCACAGCATCTCTCTTTCTCGCAGCAAGTTTCTGGACGTGCATCTTGCACACTGACAATGGTGGGAGCCTCAACTTTGCTTCCACCCAATTCTGGCCTGTTAAGTATTTCACGAGAAAATACAGACATAAAATAGCACGGCAGATTGGGCGGCTCAACCAAAGGTCCATTGATTATTGGGGGGACCGGTGGGGAGCGGGTCGGAAAATCCTGTTTCAGATTTCAACCGGAAACAGCATAAGGAAGTTTTCAGTACCCTGGAATCTGCCACTTTCTTCAGTCCGAGTTCATTGATGATCTGCTCAACCCTTTCATTCTTCTCTCTGTTGCTAATACTCTTCGGCAAACGCAGCGCTGCAGAAAATTGTAAATTCTCTTTCACCGTCAGCGTTCCCATGACCACATCATCCTGGAAAACAAAATAATCAGATTAAGAAGACAGGCCGTGCAAATCATCAGCCAGAGGTGAACAATCATTATTTGCTCATGAGATAGATGTTGAGTAAGCGTTCTCCAAGGCGGCCTTCACGACACACGACAACACAGAATCGCCGTGCAGAAACTGATAGCCAAGGTCCACACACATGAGGACGGTCTCAACTGGGATCTTGGATCCATGTCACACTATCTGTGACCCTCATCATACTGCCTGGGTTTGCAAATTCTGACTAACTGTCCTGGCTTGAGACAATTCACATCTCTTTAACCTGTGACTATCGCTCTCTCCACTCACATTCTCTGCACCTGTAAAAACTTGATTATTTGTAAAAACTCGCATTCCAACCACTCTTCACATTCCAATCCATAATTATCTTACAACTGTGTCTTTGTCTATATATTATGCCATGTTTGTGAACTAACCTTCACTTACCTGGTGAAGGAGCAGCACTCCGAAAGCTCATGATTCGAAATAAACCTGTTGGACTTTAACTTGGTGTTGTGAGACTTCTTACTATTACTTCAAGCAAATCATGAAATGATAAGTAGAAAGCTGCTCTTTCAATCAGATACAAATGGCCATGACCTTACTGAATAAGGGGATAGATGCAAAATACCCATTGGTTCCTCCTGTTTCTTTGTTCCGAGATTGAAGGAATAAAGATAATCTGTCTGAAGTTGCCCGAAGGATAAATATTTTCCCAGGACACAGGGGCGATCTTCCTTGGTTTTCTTTCAATAATAAAGGTAAACTATGAAAGAAACCTTGCACAAAATATATAAATGCACAGCAAAAATTTTGATATAAAGAGGAAGAGAATAGTTTCAGTGAATGTTGGTCCGTTGGAAGTTCAGCCTGGAAAGCTAATAATGGGGAACACACAAATGGCAGAGACAATATTTTGCTTGTTTTCACAGTGGAGGACATTGCTACCATCCCAATAAAAATAGAAAATGCAGAAGTTATAGAAAGGAAGGAACTTAAAACAATCATCACCATTGGGAAAAAGTACTCAACAAAGTATTGGGACTGAAGGAAGGCAAGTGCCCAGGACCTGAAGGCCAATATCCCAGTGAAAATAGTGGATCCATTGGTTACAATATTCCAAACATCCCCGGATGATGAAATGGTTTTGGTGGATTGGAAAAATGCTAATGCAGTGTCCTTATTCATTAAGGGAGGGAGGCAAAACCTAGGAACCTTTCAGTTAATTGGGTGAACATTGGTTGTTGAGAAATTCTTACAATCCATTACTAAGGAAGTAGTAACAGGACATTTGGAAAGTCAAAATGTAATCCATCAGAGTCAGCATGGTTTTATGAAGACAAATCATCTTTGACTAATTTGCTAGAATTCTTCAAAGATGTATCAAGCCGTGTGGGAATAATGGAGATCTTGCAGATATCGTATATCTGGACATCAGGAAGGCATTTGATAAGATGTCGCACAGAAGATTAATACACAAGGTTACTACACATGGGGTTAGGAGTAATTTATTACCTAGGATAGAGGATTGGCTAACTGACAGGTGGCAGAGAATCAGGATAAATAAGTCTTTTACTGGTTGGTAAGATGTAATGAGTGGGATGTCACAAGATTCAGTCCTCGGGCCCCATCTATTTACAATCCATATTAATGACGTGGATACAGAGATAGAAGTGTTGTGGGAAAATTAGCACTTTGGAGTTAGACTGGAGGAATAACAATGCAGTTTTATTTAACGAAGCTTTGTGGAGAAAAGGGACCAGCACTCCACACTATTGGACAGCTACCTTCTCTCGATGAAACAATAGAAGTGGTCCATCTTTATACTCCTTACACAATAATAGACCGGACACAATTATCACATTATTATATTCAAATGGATACAACATTTGTTAGTTCATTATTATGGCCAGGTACAACCATTATCATTTCAATGTCGTATTGTTCCATGAATAGGTACATTTCCTCTTTACCAATGACTTAATTTTATTCTAATTCTTGTAGTAAGTGGTTCCTTTGTGTTTATCAGTATTATCACTCCCTATTATCCCAAGACTACTTTCATCTCTTAAGGTGCCCGGCTTCCTGAAGTGTCTGTTCCCTGTTTTAATTCAATTAACTGTCTGTCCTTTAGTTTAAATTTTAATAGTTGTCTGTGTTTGAAGTCAGTGTAGGTTTAATGCCTTATAACCTCTTATGTCCCAGACAGCTATTTTTATGCCAGGTACCCATCTTTATGGCTTTTTTCCACCTTCAGAAGGTATTACAGCCAGATTTGCAAATTACATTAAAACAGATGGGATAGTAAGTCACCAAGGGGAAATAAGAAATTTACGAACAGGCATGGATAGATTAGGTGAGTAGGTCAAAATGTGGCAGGTAAGTTTAACGTGGATAAGTGTGAGGTTATTCATTTTGACTGGGAAAATAGAAAGGCAAATTATTATTTAAATGGAAAGAGACTTCGGAATGCTTTGGTGCAGAGGGATCTGGGTGTCCTTGTGCATGAGTCACAGAAATTTAGTATGCAGGTACATCAGGTAATAAGGAAAGCAAATGGAATCTTGGTATTTATTGCCAAAGGAATTGAATAAAAGTAGTGAAGTGTTGCTGCTGCTGCACAAAGTATTTGAGAAAATGCACTTAGAATACTGTGGACAGTTTTGGTCCCCCTATTGAAGGAGGGATGTAGTGGAATTGGGGACAGTTCAGAGGAGGTTCACTGGATTGATTTCAGAGACGAGGGGTTTGTCTTAAGAAGAGAGGTTGGGCAGTTTAGACTGATACTTCCTGGAGTTTGGAAGAAAGCTGTATTCTCATGAGAGCGACTTCAGAAAATCAGATAAAAGCAAACTATTGTGGATGCTGGAATCTGAAATCAAAAACAAAAATGCTAGTCTGACAGCATCTGTAAGGAGAGAAAAGAGCTGATGTTTCAAGTCTAGATGACCCTTTGTCAAAGCTAAAACGTATAGAAAGTGGGAGATATTTATACTGCAGGGGGAGGGAATGAAAGATGAGTCACAGCCATAGAAATCAGGGGAAAGGCTGCTAATGGCAGCCCATGGAGAGAATAAAAGGGTGTGAATGGCCAAACAGCAAAGAAGCTGAAATCAGAGGATGAACTGTGACAGATGAAGATGTTGGGGGAGGGGAATGGGTGTGAGAGAGGTTAAATTGAGGGAAAAAAAGGGAAAAGAGGAAGCAAAGGGGCAGAAAAAGTCCTTACAGATGCTGCCAGACCTGCTGAGATTTTGTAGCATTTTCTCAGAGAATCAGAGCTATGTGCCGGATCTTAATACCGAGATGCTTTGAGTCTCTCTTTCAGAAAACGCAACAACAGAATTCTCACCTGTACAACGTAACCAGAGATACATTTGAAGTTGGCAGGTTGCAAAGCGCCATCAATAAGCACTTGACCTTTCAAACCAGAAGGATCTTTCCGTCCAGCCAAGATATCCAGTAACCTAGGAAGTAATATCAGTAATTATTATTAAGCTTGCTGCTCTCCATCATGGCCTTGCATGCAGGAGAGAATCAGGACATTAAAAAAAGGTGCACGAGTGAACCATCAGCCCCTCAATCCTGCTGCACTATTTACAAATATGATAGAATCATACAAACTCAACAGCACAGGAAGAGACCATTCGACCCATCAAGTCTGCACTGATCACAATCCCGCCCATGCCCTACCTCCACATCCCTACATATTTACCCATTAATCCCTCTAACCTATGCATCTCAGGCCACTAAGGGCAATTTTCAGCATGGCCAATCCACCTGACCTGCACATCTTTGGACTGTGGGAGGAAACCGGAGCACCAGGGGGGAAACCCATGCAGACACGAGGAGAATGTGCAAACTCTGCACAGACAGTGACCCAAGCCAGGAATCGAACCCAGGTCCCTGAAGCTGTGAAGCAGCAGTGCTAACCACTGTGTCACCGTGCTGCCCCAAAAATGATGTAGCTGATCTTGCACCTCCATTCCACTTGCCTACTCTACGCCCATTTCCCTCAATACCTTTAGTTACCAAAAAGGAAGGGGGCAGGTGAGGGAGGGGAGTTGGCAGCCGCGTCAAGAGCTGGATCTTGGCACCACCCCCTCCCACCCTCCCTTCCTGATGTTGGGCCCCTCAATCAGGCACTGAGTTGCCCCCCCGCCCCCCACTGCTGCCCCAACACATACACAAACAGCTAGCCATGCTTCGCTTGTGGTGCAAGCTGCATGGTGACATGGTTAAAGTAAAGTTCATTTATTGGAGTCACAAGTAAGGCTTACATTAACACTGCAATGAAGTTACTGTGGATATCCAACCCCCCATCCCCATCCTAGTTTAAAAAGATCATCCCTTTAGCCTGAGGTTATGTCCTTTGACTCTAGTTTTAATCTTGGTGTTTGAACTAATCCTTGTGTTTATAAAGGTCTGTATTCAAAGAGCTCAATCCTGACTCTGAACTCTCTCTCCTACTCAATTCCAAGCTCTAACAGTTCAAGTTGGAACCAGGGTTTAAGGAGAGAGTGCGGAAATGGTGAGGGAGTTGCCCCACATAGCCAAACAGACTGACAGGTTATTGTGTCTGGAAAGGTAAAGGTTAAAGACTTGCCTGCCTGAACCGATGGCTGGCAGTAACCTTCCTACAGCATTACAAAGGGACATTAAACCCAGAGCAGAAACAGTCCCACAATAGCACAGAAAGACTGAGGGGGATGTGGGTGTCACTGGCCAAGCCTAATTGCCCCTTGAGAAGATGGTGGTGAGCTGCCTTCTTGAACTTGCTGCAGTCCATGTGATGTAGGTCCACCCGCAGTGCTGTTAGGGAGAGAACTCCAGGATTTTGACCCAGCGACTGCAAAGGAATGGGTGATCTGTTTCCAAGTCTGGATGGTGAGTGGCTTGGGGAGGAACTTGCAGGTGGTGGCGTTCCCAGCTATCTGCTGCCCTTGTCCTTCTAAATGGTAGAAGTCATGGGTTTGAAAGATGCTGTTGAAGGAGCCTTAGTAAGTTGCTGCAGTGCACGTTGTGGATGATACACATGGCTGCTGTCACTGTACGTCAGTGTGAGAGTGAATGTTGAAGGTGGTGGAAGGAATCCAATCAAGTGGGGCTGTTTGTCCTGGACGGTGTTGAGCTTCTTAAGCATTGTTGGAGCGAGTGAAGAGTATTCCATCATGCTCTTGACTTGCTGTCTTGTCAGTCATTGATTAGTTGTCCAGAGAAGCAGCAAATGCTGAGTGTCCTTCAGAGGTAGAGATGCGGGCGTTGGACTGGGGTAAACTGGGGTAGCTACAAAGGCTGAAAGCTTGCAAGTTTACTATCAAATAAATCGGTTGGATTTAAAATTGGTGTTGCCAGACCTCTTACTGAGTGTCCTCCAGAGGGCAGCAGTGTTCCATTGAAACCTATCCCACTACTAACCAGCAGAGGGACTCCAAGCTCACCCAGCACCATGGAAAAAATCCACAAGAAGATCAGACAGAGTGAACCAGCCCCATTGTCACAAGCCCTAACCCAGCCCTGGAGCTGTAGAATGCTGCTTCACCGTCTCTCCAAGATATAGACCTCTCACAGCACGCTTGAATTTTGATTAGACGATTTTGGCCTGTCCCCGAGTGTCCTGTGGTCAGTTCGTACGAGTTCAGCACAACACTGGAGGAGCCAGTGAGGGAGAAAGGAACGGAAGGGTACGAGGAACTATTGAGATGAAGAGGTTGCGGTGACGACAAAGTAAAAAGGGTCAAGAGCTTCAAGTTTTAGGCGTCCAGAGCACCAAAAATGTGTCCTGATCTCCCCATGCCGACACTATAGTTAAGAAAGCCCACTAACGCCTCTACTTTCTCTGAAGACTAAGGAAATTTGGCATGTCAGCCATGACTCCCACCAACTGGATAGGCATGTGGATGATATTGGAATAGTTTAGGTTAGAGGGTCCACTGGCCGGCGCAACATCGAGGGCCGAAGGGCCTGTACTGCGCTGTAATGTTCTATGCTCTAACTTTTACAGATGCATCATAGAAAGCATTCTTTCTGGTTGTATCACAGCTCGGTATGGGCTCCTGCTCTGCCCAAGACCCTAAGGCACTACAAAAGGTCATGGATGTAGCCCAATCCATCAGGCAAACCAACCTCCCGTCTGCTGACTCTGTCTACGCTTCCTGCTGCCTTGGCAAAGCAGTCAGCATAATTAAGGACCTCGCACACCCCGGGCATTCTCTCTTCCACCTTCTTCCATCAAAAAAAAGATGCGAAAGTCTGAGGTCATGTACCGACCAACTCAAGAACATCTTCTTCCCTGCTGCTATCAGACTTTTGAATGGACTTACTTTGCAATAAGCTAATCTTTCTCTACACCCTAGCTATGACTGTGAGACTACATTCTGCACTCTCTCCTTTCCTTCTCTATGAACGGTATGCTTTGTCTGTATAGTGCACAAGAAACAATATTTTTCGCTGTATGTTAATGCGTGTGACAATAATAAATTAAATCAAATTAAGCATCACGGTAACATAGTGCCAGAGACCTGAGTTCAATTCCCAGCTTGGTTCACTGTCTGTGTGGAGTCTGCACATTCTCCCCATCTGTATGGGTTTCCTCCAGATCCTCCCATGGTCTGAAAGATGTGCTGGTTAGGGCACATTGGTCGTGCTAAATTCTCCTGCAGTGTACTCGGGAGAATGGCAGCTCGGGGATTTTCACAGTAACTTAAGTGTCAAAGTAAGCCTACTTGGCCATGCTAAAATCGCCCCTTGATGTCCTGGGATGTGTAGGTTAGAGGGATTAGCAGGTAAACGTGAAGGGGTATGGGGGTAGGACCTGGGTGGGATTGTGGTCGGTGCAGACTCAATGGGCCAAATAGCCTCTTTCTGTACTGTACGGTTTCTATGATTTCTGTGATACTTGTGACGTTAATAAATAAACTGTATCCTGAGCAGTCCATGAGTTTTGTTGGTACAATGGATATAATATAATAACTGATACTTACGAAGATTTTCCACTTCCTGTTGGACCCAGAATAGCATTCATTCCAGGACCCATGATTCCACTGCAAATGAAACACAGATAACAAAAGGTCAACATTGGGAACCTTGCACAAGATTCTCTCTGGGAAAAACAACAGCCAAGTTAATATGGCATAAACAAATTGTTTATGTGACTTGTATTTGTGGAAGTTACACAACACACACAGCATGAAGGGAATTTACATAAATAGAATTAATCAAAGAGATTCCAGAACTGAAATCTTCAGGAAGAATAGGAGCGATTACTGCACAATTTTAGTCACCTACTAAACTTTGTGCATTTGTTATTTAAGAGTAACACCTCATCAGAAAAGAATACATTAGAAGAAGCTCAGGTTGTGTTTAATAATTAATTCCCGAAAGAATCTACGTAATCACCCGCTATAAAGATTCTGATGGGTTTGTAAACAAACAACTCATTGAAAAACTCTGTCACCTCATGCACCAAGTTCTGTTCCCCTATCATCTCCAATTGCGCTGACTAATAGTCCCACTCAAGCATCCTCTTCATTTTTATAATTGTTGTAAATTTTCTTCCCCCAAATCCTTCCATGGTCTCACTCCGATTTTCCGTGATATCTTCCAGGCCCAATACCTTCCAATCCCGGCCTTTTGACAGCTTCCATCGCTCTGCCATTGGCCATGCCTTCAATCGCCTGGGCCCGAGACTCTGGAATTCCCTCCCTATCCAGCTTACGGATGTTCCTAAACCTCCCCCCCCCCCCCCCCCCCCCCCCCCCCCCACCAACCCCTCCCCAAACCGACCATTGGTCCCAATGTCTTCACATGCAGTGCAGAGTCACATTTGGTGAGAAAATGCACCAGTGGGGTGTTACACTGTGCTAAATAAGCAGCGTTGACGCGAGCTGGTGTGACTGTAATTTATGAATCGTAGACTAACAGCTACACAAACATTCCAATACAATCCAAATAAAACAAAGAAGATTCCGAGCATTTGTGGGAAAAGTCAGAGAGAGGTGTGACTAAAGTAACATGTAGAACAAAGAAAGAAAAGCGGGGCTAGATGCAAATATAAAACATGACCCGGAAGTTTGACCCACATTGTAAGGGAAGCTCAGGTGACTGCCATCTTGGTTTAATCGGGCAATGAGTGGGACTACCGGAGCATCACATGACTCCTGCACACTGTTCAAGTGCAGAGTGACAGGATTGTGAGGTTAGGTTTCAGTGGAGAGGCCTTTTCTCCAGGGGATGCGCCACATGCTGTCTTCTCCCAAGACAACAGCTTGCTTCTTTCCTTCCTTCACCACCTACAAGCCAGTGCCCCTGTCAGCAAATCAGGCCAGACGGCATTCCCCCCCCCCACCCGATGTGTGGGTCAAGAGATTGCGAGTGGGCCCTCAAATCCCAGAGTTCCTCAGATTCACCCAGCATGGCCAGCTGAAGTAACCAAAATACAACTCTGGCACGTCCCCATGCTGCAGCCCCTGGGGAAACACTGAGGTAGTAAACAAGCACAGAAGGCATTAAGGAACTTCACAAGCATGACTCTTAACTAATCCTGTTAAAAACACCTAGAATCACTGCAGTGCAGAAGGAGGTCATCGAGTGCATACCAATTCTCCGACAGAGCATCTCACTCTGGTCCTACCCCCATAACCCTGCTCATTTATTTCACTAATCCTCCTAATCTACACATCTTTGATTTCACAGATTCACTGAGCAGAAGCTGATAGTTTCGCACCTGTGAGAACGGCCTCGAATGGGATCGTTCATGTCACACTCCGTATAACCCCCACCATACTGCCTGGGCTTGCAAAATCCTACCAACTGTCCTGGCTTGAGACAATTCACACCTCTTTAATCTGTGATTATCCTTCTCTCTATTTGTATTGTCTCTTCCTGAAAAGACTCGATTACCTGTAAAGACTGGCTTTCCAACCATTATTGCAATTGTATTTCTGTCTATGGTTGCTGTGTTCATGAACCCAACGCTCCACTTTCGGAGCGCTGCTCCTTTATGATTCCAAATAAAACTGTTGGACTTTAACCTGCTGTTTTGAGACTTCTTACCGTGCACTTTTTTTTAAAGCAACACAGCACGGGAAACAGGCCCTTCGGCCCAACGAGCCCGCGCCGCCGTCACACTATATAGTAGCAAATCCATTATCCTATTTTAATATTCCTATATAATAATATATATATTATTCCTAATATGGAAAATTCTCACCATAGGGACAATTTGTTTCCCAATCAGCCTAAGAGCGAATTTTTGGGTTGTGGGAGGAAACCGGAGTGCCCGGAGAAAACCCACGCAACCACGGGGAGAACGCGCAAACTCCCGCAGACACCGGCCCAATTCCAAGTGTCTGCACAGCCACATCGATAGTCTCTGAGCTGTCATGGTGCCCTTCAGATGGTCCACATAAAGCACTCATTTACGACATGAGGTACCAGGCAACCCATGAATCAACATCCAAGAGCTGTACCCGCACCACCTGCCGAATGCATGCTCAAAGTATGGACCGAATTACCTGTGGAAAAAGCCGTAGTTAAACAGTCCTACTATATCCCTCTATCTGCATACCGCTCATGTGGCTGTCCAAGAGACCCTTAAACAGCCCCAGCGTGCCTGCTCCCACCACCTTACTCGGCAGTGCATTCCACACCCCCACTACCCTTTGTGTGAAAAACTGCCCTCTAATATTCGTCCTATACATAGCCCCCCTCACCCTATGGCCATGACCCCTCGTCCTATCCATTTCTAAAGGTGGAAAAAGTTTACCTCCATTTACTCTATCTATACCCCTTATAATCTTATACACCTCTATGAGATCCCCTCTAAGCCGACGTCTTTCAAGGGAAAACAACCCCAGTCTATCTAATCGTTCCTCATAAGACAGTCCTTCCATACCAGGCAGCATCCTGGTAAACCTCCTCTGCACTCTCTCCAAGGACTCCACATCCTTCCGATAGTACGGCGTACTTCTTTGTACTTCTTTGAACTGTGGGAGGAAACCAGAGCACCCAGAGGAAACATATGCAGACACAGGAAGAGCGTGCAGACTCCACACAGACAGTCAGCCCAATGGTGGAATTGAACCCGGTATCCTGGTGCTTTGAAGCAGCAGTGCTAACCGTTGTGCCACTCTATAAACACCCAATTGCATCTGACTGGCATGTGTATCAAATCCATCACCAAGCACCAACTGACCAACAGCTAGTACACAAATGGAATCAAGTTTCCAGACAATCGGTTCTCTTGATTTTGGAGTTTATATTTTATCACGAAGTGAAAACAAGACCCATGAGGCTGCTCGGCAAGGAGGTAATCAAATGGCAGCGATGGATGATAGTGTATTTGGGGTTGGTTGACGTGAATCGCTTCTGTATAAGCTCCTCCTGTAAGACCTCTGGAAGAACAGGTCGCTGAGATGGGTTTTCTTCCTCCTGTTACTGAGGCAGTGGTAAAGGCTGCTCTCTCAGACGGCTGTGTCACACTTAACAAGGTCTTGGGCGTTGATCATGGATTCTCATTGGGTGCCAGAACATGCAGACAACAGGGGAAATAAAAACCAATAGTGGAACAAAAGTCAAGAGGTACAAACTGTAGCTCAGAACATCAGGAAGATAGAAATGGAAGAAAAGTTAAAACCATGCAACGAGGAATAAATGAATTTAACAGTTTTCAAGTGCTGAGAGTTGGGTGGCCATTCCTGGGATGAGTTTTTTTTAATTCATCTGTGAGACATGGATATAATTTATCGCTTATCCTGAACGGTGCTTGAGAAGGTGGGGGTGAGGTGAGTTATTGGCAGCATGAGAATGTTAAGTTAGTTGATTAAACCTAGTCACGGGGAGGGAGGGAATTTGGAGAATCTCAGCAAGTATCTTTACTCTGCTGATTATGGAGAATGATTTGCTTTAAAAATAAAATGACATGAACATTCCCCTTTAGCCAAAAGGTAAACAGAGTGTTCTGAATGGGGGAAGGATTTGTGCTGGTCTGAGTGTGTCGTGTGTGTGCCGTTGTGGGTGGGGCATGAGGGTGTGAGTGTATGGGGGAGATGTATGGGAGGAGTGGGGACAGACAGTGTGACGAAGAGATTCGAATAAACACCCCATCTCAGTTTGGAGAAAAGGGCCATGTGACCCAGTTGCTATGGGGAGATAATTTTCACACCTTTCACAATATTAGGCCAAAATAGTACAGCTGGAATTAAGAGGTAGAAACCAGGAAGTTACTGCTGTGAAGAAGCAAAAAGAATTAAAATGCCACATTTTAAGAATGTGGTTCTGTCCCAAAGAAAGAAAACAGATCAAATGGGGATTTTAAGAACAGGGAATTGTCAAGGTGCCATCCACTAGCACTAACTCAGTGAGAGAGTGGAACAAGTGTAGAAGGATATTGAAAATTGTGATTTGACATGGCAGCAATAGGTGGACCTCTGTTGAAGATTTGGGTGTAACTTTGGAACTGTTCCTTTAATACTGCACCTGTGCCAGAATCATAGCAAAAAATAAAAACACCTTAAGACACATTTCAACTGTGTTAAAATAAAACTCATCTTTTTCTTTAGTACAATGTATCAGTTATGTTTTTAATTATGTTTGATTAATATTGATTTTAGTTTGTTTGTTACAGTAAAAGTGAAATCCTGTTCCTCAAATATCCCTATGTGCACCCGAACAAGTAGCGGAGTGTGGCGACTAGGGGATTTTCACAGTAACTTCAGTGCAGTGTTAATGTAAGCCTACTAGCAACACTAATAAATAAACTTTTAAAAATTTTATTGGTTTATGCTTTAGATTTTAACCAAATAACCAGCTCACCCCATTTCAATTTTCGACATTTGATGCCAAAAGCAATACAATCAATAAGAATCAATACCTACAGGCCAGTTTTCAATAACTTCTCAAATACACATGGGGTGAATTTTCCAGACCCCCCACCCTGACCCTGCCGTGGATAACACCATGAATGGGATGGATAATGGAGAGGGCAGTTGACCGGGGCAGGAATTTCCAATCCCGGGACAAGGGTCACTGGAAAATCCCACCTGCAATTTTGAAATTCTTCTTGTCATTTCCAAATCTCTCCATGGGTTTCCTGCTGCCTCCCTATCACAGTGAGATTCTACAGCCCAGCCAACCTCTGCCATCTCTGGCCTCCTCCAATTCTGCCCTCAGAATGTGGAGGTTCGAACCCCTTCACCCCAAATCAGCTCCCTCGCCCAGCCCATCCCCAGCTTTCCCAACACAAACTCACTGCCCAAGCGATGCCCCCATGACCTTCCCAAACTCCAGCTTCCCATTGGGTGGGAGATTGCAGCTTTGTTACGTTCTAGACTGTTCCGCACACCTTCTCCAAGGTCACAACCTCAGGGCTAAAGGGACCCTTCCTTTAAAACAGAGATGAGGAGGAATTCCTTCAGCCAGAGAGTGGTGAATCTGTGGAACTCTTTGCCGCAGAAGGCTGTGGAGGCCGGGTCATTGAGTGTCTTTAAGACAGAGATAGATAGGTTCCTGATTAATAAGGGGATCAGAGGTGATGGGGAAAAGGCAGGAGAATGGGAATGAGAAAAAAAAATCCGCCGTGATTGAACAGTGGAGCAGATTCGATGGACCGAGTAGTCTAATTCTGCTCCAATGTCTTAACGTAACGAATGGGAACATTTTCAGTTGCTGCGTCTTTCCGCTTTTTAACCTGGTAATGGTATTATTCCACTGATCATCGTGAAACAAACCCCATTGCTACACGTTACAGTTACACACCAACCCTCTCCCCCTCCTGGTATGAATCAGAAAACAGAGGTACATACTTGACATCATTTAGGATTTCCTTTGGTTTGACTTTGCGGAACCCGGGAAAGCCTTTCTTGACTTTGATGCTGTAGTAAATATTGTGGAAACTGACTATTGATCCGTTGGAACGTTTACCTCTGTCTGACTTGGAATTACTTTTTGCCGTAATAACAGCAACATCGTTCATCGGTAAATCAGTGGGGGAGCTGCTATTTTCCATGTTATCTGCAGAACTGAAACAAAGAACGATCAGTCTCAGACAGACAAGCGTTAAATATTGCTTCACTATCTTTCCCCTCAAACAACCTGCAAACGTTTTAAAATTTACAACTGGTTTATTAAAGCTTCAATATTGGCAGGAATAAGAAATGTGTAGAATATAGGGCTAATGGTAGAAGTCCTAATAGTGTTGATGAACAGAGGGATCTTGGTGTATATGTGCATAGATCCCTGAAAGTTGGCAATCAAGTCGATAAGGTTGTTAAGAAGGCATACGGAGTCTTAGCTTTTATTGGTAGGGGGATTGAATTTCGGAGCCGCAACGTCATGTTGCAACTGTACAAAACTCTAGTGCGGCCGCACTTGGAGTATTGTGTGCAGTTCTGGTCCCCACATTATAAGAAAGATGTGGAGGCATTGGAGAGGGTACAGAGGAGGTTTACCAGGATGTTGCCTGGTATGGAGGGCAGGTCTTATGAAGAGAGGCTGAGGGATTTGAGGTTGTTTTCGTTAGAAAGAAGGCGGCTAAGAGGAGACCTTATTGAAGCATATGAGATGATTAGAGTTTTAGATAGGGTGGACAGTGATAGCCTTTTTCCTAGGATGGAGAAAGCTAGCACGAGGGGACATAGCTTTAAATTAAGGGGTGGTAGTTATAGGACGGATGTCAGAGGTAGGTTCTTTACCCAGAGGGTGGTAAGGGTATGGAATGCCCTGCCTGCTGCAGTTGTAGATGCGCCAAGTTTGGTGGCGTTTAAGCGGTTAGTAGATAAGTTTATGGATGAAAAGGGAATGGTTTAGTTTGGAGGGTCATTGCTTTTTCTTAATTGGTCGGCGCAACATCGAAGGCCGAAGGGCCTGTCCTGTGCTGTAATGTTCTATGTTCTATGTTCAACAGGCAAACCACTTCTCAAACAGAGCAAAAACTTGATTTGACAGAAATCATTAATGGTAGTTAAATTCAGGGAACTGCTTTCTCTTGTTTCTAAAAATAAAGGGGTTTTATAATTCTATTCTGTGAAATTTAGGTGTAAAAAAACCCATAAAATTACCAAATAATTTACATCAAGGAAACACATCATTGAATCAAACAGGTCAATGGCAGCTCAACACAATTGCCTCCTTCTCACCGTCTCAACACTCTTCCTTTCTCCTTATGTGTTTATTCAGCTTCCTCTCAAATACAGCGATATTATTCACCTCAAACACTTCCCCCCGTGGGAGCGAGTACCGCATTCTCCCCACTCCCCGTGGGAGCGAGTCCCGCATTCTCCCCGCTCCCCGTGGGAGCGAGTCCCGCATTCTCCCCGCTCCCCGTGGGAATGAATCCTATCATGTCCACTAAATCATGTGAGAGGGTTATAATGGGAATTGCGCCAGAGAGATCTCGATTTGAGGTCTCTCCTCCTTTCCACCCTTTTTAAATTTACATTAACTTGAACATAATTAAGCATCTTCAACCCGTGTCCTCCAGCCTGAGGAATATTCGCCTCGGGTTGCAAGATGTCACATCAGCACAAATCACCACTGCTCCTCAAAAATGAGAAGCAGTCGTGATGATCAATTCAGGGATGCCTGAAAGCCTCTTATATTGAGGGCCAAGGCTGGGTATTGGACCCTGGCAGTGCCAGAGGGCAGCACCAGGGGAGTAACCCTCTTCTTTCGGAGGAGGTGGTGTCACCTTCTGTGTGATGATGTGGGGAGGGGGTTGCATGCTGACAACAATATTGGGGCTGAGAGAGGGACCCTGAATGCTCCCATGATAGGGTGTCACCCCAAAGCTGAGGGAGGTCCTGCTGGGGCAGCACAGCGGCACACTGGTTAGCACTGCTGCCTCACAGTGCCAGGGATCCGGGTTCAATTCCTGCACGTTCTCCTCGTGTCTGCGTGGGTTTCTTCCGGATGCTCCGGTTTCTTCCCACTGTCTAAAGATGTGCAGATCAGGTGGATTGGCTATGCTGAATTGCCCCTTATAGTCAGGGGAACTAGCTAGGGTAAATGCATGGGTTATGGGGATAGGGCCTGGATGGGATTGTAGTCAATGTAGACTTGATGGGCTGAATGGCCTCGTTCTGCGCTGTTGGGATTCTATGATTCATCGATGATAATTCCATGGCTGTGGGGGGTGGGAGTTGTGGGAGAGGCTTCATTGTTTTCATTGATTGAGGCGCTCTGTTATCCGTGAAGCTGGCTTGGCGACACAAACCACAACTCCTGATTTCTTTATGACGGAATGTCTGAAGCTCTGGTCAGGAAGCGTGGCTGGAGAGAAGCACGCCGGTATTCAGACAGAACCTCTGACACTTTGACATTGCCTGATGTACGTACACCCAACATTCAGCATCAATGGGAATGGATGATACTGGGACAGCCCAGTATCATCGGAACACATTTGTTCACGTACACAGGCTTACTGAAATTCCAAGAGGAGGTAACACCGTTTGTTGTTATCTGCGTTCCACTGATACCAGTCGCTCATAGCGCACTGCCATGCAGGTATTGGCCTGAGGCATTGCTCACCCGGAGAACTTATATAACTGTCTTTCATCTTCTGTGGGGGACATCACAGAATCAGATTTCTTATCCAAACCTTTGCATTTTTCTGCAGTTGGAAAATTTGAACATTTGTAACCTGAGATGGGTCAGTTTGTGTTCAGTAAGAGTTAAGGAACTAAACAGAATTGAGATACAGATCAGCTGAGATCCAGCCTAACAGTCAAACAGGTTCAAGCTGAACAACCGACTGCTGTTACTTTGTACCTGTGACTTAGGCTGAGATTTTCCAGTCCCCCACCCCGGGGAAGATAGACTGGTGTGGCCATTGGGTTTCCAGTCCTGCCAAAGCCACTGGCCATTTGCGGAGCTGGCCAACTAATGGTGAGAACTCAGTAAGAATCTAGCAACACCAATTTTAAATCCAACCGATTTATTTGATAGTAAATCTGTGAGCTTTCGACTTTCATCTTCGTCAGGCAAGTGCAGTGTTCTGGTCTGCAATAGCACACGTATCAGCACAGACAGTCACAGATTGCTGATTAGAATGCGAATCCTTACATCTAACCCGCTATTCAAGTCTTAAAGTGGCTAACAATGTGTGTGAAGGGAACACTGAGCATTGGTTAGAGAAATGTGTATTTTCTCCAGACAGCACAGTAAGTGAGGTTTTTTGCTCACCAAGGCAAGTCACAGGGGTTACAGATAGTGTGACATGAAGCCAAGATCCCTGTTAAGACCATCCTCACGTGTGCAGAACTTGACTATCAGTCTCTGCTCAGCGACTCTGCACTGTCATGTGTCAAGGGGGCCTCATCCCTTGAAGAACATTTACCCGAAGGTTGGAGGCCGAATGCCCGTGACTGCTGAAGTGTTCGCCCACAGGAAGGGAACAGTTTTGCCTGGTGATTGTTGAGCGATGCTCATTCATCCGCTGTCGTAGTGTCTGCATGGTCTCCCCAATGTACCATGCTTCGGGACATCCTTTCTTGCAACGTATTAGGTAGACAATGTTGGCCGAGTTGCAAGAGTACGTACCGTGTATCTAGTGAATGCTATTCTCATGTTTGATGATGTCGTCCATGTCTATGATCCGGCGTGTCTTGCAAAGGTTGCTGTGGCAGGGTTGTGTGGTATTGTGGTCATTGTTCTCCTGAAGGTTGGGTAGTTTGCTGCGAACAATGATTTGTTTGAGGTTGTGCGGTTGTCTGAAAGCAAGAAGTGGAGGGATGGGGATGACCCTAGCGAGATGTTCATCGTCATCAATGATATGTTGAAGACTCTGGAGAAGATGTCATAGCTTCTCCACTCCGGGGAAGTACTGGACAACAAAGGGTACTCTGTCCACCGTGTTCCGTGTTCGACTTCTGAGGAGGTCAGTGCGGTTTATCGCTGTGGCACGTCGGAACTGTAGATCGATGAGTCGAGTACCATATCCTGTTCTCACAAGGGCATCTTTCAGCGTCTGGAGGTGTCTGTCATGATCCTCCTCATCTGAGCAAATTCTGTGTATACGGAGGGCTTGTCCATAGGGAATGGCTTCTTTAACGTGTCTAGGGTGGAAGCTGGAGAAGTGGAGCATTGTGAGGTTGTCTGTCGGTTTGCGGTACAGTGAGGTGCTGAGGTGACCATCCTTGATGGAGATGCGTGTGTCCAAGAATGCAACTGATTCTGGAGAATAGTCCATGGTGAGTCTGATGGTGGGATGGAACTTGTTGCTTTCATCATACAGTTGTTTCAATGATTGTTCACCATGAGTCTAAAGGAAAAAGATGCCATCAATGTATCTAGTATATAACCTTGGTTGAAGATCCCGTGTGGTGAAGAAGTCTTGTTCGAACCTGTGCATGAAGATGTTGGCATATTGAGGTGCGAATCTGGTCCCCATGGCTGTTCCGTGTGTCTGGATAAAAAGCTGATTGTTGAAGGTGAAGACATTGTGGTCCAAGATGAAGCGGATGAGTTGTAAAATTGCATCCGGAAACTGGCAGTTGTTGGCATTGAGTACTGAGGCAGTTGCAGCAATACCATCGTCGTGGGGGATGTTGGTGTAGAGCACCGAGACATCCACTGTGACAAGGATTGTCCCTGGTTCAACTGCTCCACGTGTGCTGAGTTCCTGTAGAAAGTCCGTAGAGTCAAGACAAAAGCTGGGGGTTCTTTGTACAATGGGTTTCAGGATGCCCTCGATATAGCCGGAGAGGTTCTCACACAGGGTCCCATTGCCCGATACGATGGGACGGCCGGGTATGTTTGCCTTGTGTATCTTTGGGAGGCAGTAGAGATCTCCAATGCGGGGAGTACGTGGAATGAGAGCCTAGAGGGTGTTCTGAAGGTCCGGATCAAAGGTTTTGATCAGAATGTTGAGTTGACGAGTGTGTTCTTTGGTCGGATCTGCTGGTAACTGTCTGTAGTGTTTCACATTGTTTAGTTGTCGGTACACTTCTTCACAGTAGTCCATTCTGTTCAGTATGACAGTGGCGCCTCCTTTGTCTGCTGGTTTGATGACAATGTTGCAGTTGGTCTTGAGAGCACGGATGGCCTTGCTTTGTGCTTGGGTGATGTTCGGGACTGTCTTGTAAGTGCAGTTGATGAATCTGGTGTTCACGCACCTCCTGATGGCTTGGGCATACATGTCCAGTCGGGGGCAGCGGCCTTCCGGAGGAGTCCAATTGGATTCATTCCTCTTCGGTTGCTGCACTGCGGATCCCTCTGTTGGCTGTTCTGGTTCATTAGTGGACTCAGTGAGACAGCTATTGGCCTCTTGGGGTTTGTGGAAGAACTCACGCAGCCTCATTCACCTGATGAATTCCTCTGTGTCCGCTGCGAGACTGATGGGGTCCATTATGGTGGTGGGACAGAAATTGAGCCCTCAGCTGAGAACTTCGATTTCCTCTGATTGAAGTGTGTAGTCTGACAGGTTAACAATGGACCTCCCTGCGGTAGTGTTGTTTTCTACTGTGGTGCCAAGGGAGGCTTGGTTGTTGCTGGTGGCGATGCTGAGTTTTTCAAGTTTCCTGTTCTTGGTGTGCACGTAAATGGTGTAGTTTCTTTGTCTCATCTGCTTGGCAAAGGTTCGCAGCTGATCTGCGTCCTGAGCGCAAGTTGAGAATATGTATTCCATTTTACTTTCCAGGGTGCGGTGTTTGCTATAGAGCTGGTGTATGAGGTGATTGAGGAGTGTGAAAGAGGTGCGACGGCAAAGCCTCTCAGCGTAGTCCGTGTTATAGGTTGACCTGAGTGGGTTCGTGATCCGTAGTCCCTTTGGTATCCTGTCTGCTTTCTTGCATCTCTGTAGAAACTTGATGTCTGTGTCAATATGTGCAATCCTCTTGGAGATCCTCTCCACTTGGATCCGGCAGTATGCGGTGTCGATAGTAGTCATGATGCAGAGATGCCGGCGTTGGACTGGGGTAGTAAGAACTCGGTAAGAATCTAGCAACACCAATTTTAAATCCAACCGATTTATTTGATAGTAAATCTGCGAGCTTTTGACTTTCGTCTTCGTCAGGCAAATGCAGTGTTCTGGTCTGCAATAGCACACATATCAGCACAGACAGTCACAGATTGCTGATTAGAATGCAAATCGAAGACGAAAGTCGAAAGCTCGCAGATTTAATATCAAATAAATCGGTTGGATTTAAAATTGGTGTTGCTAGATTCTTACTGAATTCTTACTACCCCAGTCCAACGCCGGCATCTCTACATCATGACAATGAATGGTGATCCAGAAAAGCCGTCATGTGAGGTGAGGGTAGTTCCTGGTCTTGGTCATCTTGATATTCAATCATTTTTGTTTTTTTCCCCTTGACTTAAATCAGGGGATTTAAGTGAGGACAGGTGATTCAGTGAGGACCTAGGCCATTGGACCCACTGAGTCAACTCTGCAATTCTATATCATCATGGCCAATCTGATTGTTCCTTAACTCGCATAACTTCCCTGTCCATCAGAAAGCCTCGAGTATTTATTCAATGCGACCTGGAAATTTCTGTTGAATCAGCTGATCTCCCATGATGCTGTTCACAGTTATTTCCTGGGAGCTGAGACAGCTGGGAAAAATGAGAACTAGGGAATCATTGGGAGATGGAAGGGGATAGGTTGAGAAGTTGGGAGACTGAGAACGATGGAAGATCACACAAATCCTGGATGGCGGAAATGTCACGTCAGCAACACAAAACACCAAAGGGAAGACCTCAAAATGCAAACTGCAGAGAAAGGGCAAATGAAAAGCACGCCCTCCAAAAGACTCTGCACCCTGGACAATATTACCCCCTAGTGCAAAAAGGCTGATGGGCTTGTCATTTTCCTTATTGCCATTTATGGGATCTTGCGGTGCATAAAATTTCCCTAAATTACCACAGTGATGGTTTCCACAGAGATTTATTGCCAAGCACTTTGGGATGTCTTCCAATTATGGAAGTCACCACATTAAAGCAAATTATTTGAGAAATCGCATCCTTTGCAACCACAGAAAGCATTCTTCCTGGTTGTATCACAGCTTAGTACGGCTCCTGCTCTGCCCAAGACCGCAAGGAACTACAAAACAGTCATGTACGAAGCCCAATCCATCACACAAACCAGCCTCTCATCCATTAACTCTGACTACACTTCCCGCTGCCTCCGCAAAGCAGCCAGCATAATTAAGGACCCCACACACCCAAGACATTCTCTCTTCCACCTTCTTCCATTAGAAAAAAGATACAAAAGTCTAAGGTCATGTAACAACCAACTCAAGAACAGCTTCTTTCCTGCTGCCAGCAGATTTTTGACCTACCTTATATTAAGTGGATCTTTTTCTACACCCTAGACCTACTCTCTCCATTCCTTCTCTATGAACAGAATGCTTTGTCTGTACAGTGCACAAGAAACAATACTTTTCACTGTATCCCAATAAATGTGACAATAATAAATCAAATCTAATTTGCTCTTTCCAAGCCAGCAGCTTGGAAGGAGCAAAACCTAAAATAATGAAGAAAGTCTCAATCACGATATGGAGATGCCAGCGTTGGACTGGGGTAGACACAGTAAGAAATGTCACAGCACCATGTTAAAGTTCAACAGGTTTATTTGCTAGCACGAGCTTTCAGAGCACTGCTCCTTCATCAGCTGAGTGCAGGAATTATTTCACAAACAGGGCATATATAGACACAGACTCAATTACAAGATAATGGTTGAAATGTGAACATGTAATCAAGTCTTTACAGGTGCAGACAATGTGAGTGGAGAGAGGGTTAAGTATAGGTTAAAGAGATATGTATGGTTGGTCTCCAGCCAGGGTAGTTAGTGAGATTTCTGCAAGCCCAGGCAAGTTGTGGGGATTACAGATAGTGTGACATGAACCTAAGATCCTGATTGGGACTGGGGTCTTTCAATTGCAATGAAATCATTGTTTGCAATGACAACAGCAAGTGCCACACAGTCACATAACACACCATCCCACATCTCACCATCTTATTCCCAGGAACATCTACAATTAGAAATGCAGCCTTACGCGAAACTCTGGGGCTGTTTTTGTACAGATGATCTAATTTATGGTTGTAGCATTTCTGTAACTGAGCCCCACATGTTGGATTTCCACGGACCACAGCTATGTTATCCAGTTCTGTAATCTGGAAACTAGAAACGGACAGAGTACAAAGTTTGGTCTAATTTTTTCATAGATTAACCTCGAGAAAATTGCTAAGTTGAACAGATAGAGAAGCAGCATGGTGATATTGTCAGGGTGGAAAGTGATAGCCTTTTTCCTAGGCTGGAGAAAGCTAGCATGAGGGGACATAGCTTTAAATTAAGGGGTGGTAGGTGTAGGACAGATGTCAGAGGTAGGTTCTTTACCCAGAGAGTGGTAAGGGTATGGAATGTCCTGCCTGCTACAGTTGTAGATGCGCCAAGTTTGGTGGCGTTAAAGAGGTTAGTAGATAAGTTTATGGATGAAAAGGGAATGGTTTAGGTTAGAGGGTCATTGCTTTTTCTTAATTGGTCGGCGCAACATCAAAGGCCGAAGGGCCTGTTCTGCGCTGTAATGTTCTATCAGCAATATGAGACACTCTAACCACCACCTCTTAACATTCAATGGTGTAATCATCACTGTCAACATCCTTGGGGTTACCACTGACCAGAAATTCAACTGGACTCACCAAATAAACACAGTGGCTACCCAAGCAGGTCAGAGGCTCAGAATAATTTGGCGAGTAACTCACCTCCTGACTCCCCAGAGCCTGTCCACCTGCTTCAAACAGACATCAACTAATGAGGTTTGGAGCCAAAAAGTGAGGATACAAGTCAGGAGTGTGATGGAATATTCCCCACTTGCCTGGATGGGTGCAGCTCGAACAACACTCAAGGGCACTATCCAGGACAAAGCAGCCCCACTTGATTGATACCACACCTACAAACATTCACTCCTTCCACCAGCGATGCTCAGTAGTAGCAGTGTGTACTATCTACAAGATGCACTGCAGCAACTCACCAAAGATCCTTAGACAGCACGTTCCAAACCCATAATCACTTCCATCTAGAAGGACAAAGGCATCAGATTCATGGGAACACCATCACCTGCAATTTCCCCTCCAAACCACTCAGTATCCTGACTTGGAAATATATCATCATTCCTTCTCAGCTGCTGGGTCAAAATCCTGCAATTCCCTGATCAAGAAGGCAGCTCACCACCACTTTCTTAAGGGTAACTACTAATGGGCAATAAATGCTGGCCCAGCAAGCGATGTCCACGTCCCACAATTGAATTAAAAAAAAGCACTCACTGGTTTGACCTCATTATGAATGCACATTCCTTGACCTTCAAGCCCTGGGATGGGGCTCATACCAGGAGCTTCTAGCTCAGAGATAGAGACACTATCCAGTACACCATAAGGGCCTCCAGTCTCAGTAATGGTGACCATTACACCATCATTGATTGTAGTAAAAACCCATCTGGTTCACTCATGCCCTGAAGAAAATGGTCATCCTTATCTAATCTGATGGAATGTGGTTGACTGATTACTGCTCCCAAGGGCATTCAGAGATGTACAACTATGCACACCCTAAGAAGCAATTTACAGAAAGAGTATGACCCAGGTGAAACTGAGTGATCATTCTGAAGCATGATGTGGACAACAAAAGGTATTATAGCATCTTTAATGACGCAAAACTCCATAAGGCATTCGTTATGATTTACATTTGATTAGAAACTCAGATTTCCGGTTAACCCAATCTTTGTGTTAAACCCCACCACATGTCCCTGATCATGGGCTCACTGATTTCTGTGTCCACAGAACAGAACATGTCCCTGATACAGAGATTAGGCAATTCTCCAGCGACCTGTCCAACAAAGACTGATTGATACCATCAGTACGTGGCTTAAGTTGCAAATCTTGTTCTGCAACAACATGCAGCCATGGAGAAACTTTTCAATTCCCTCAATTTTCCTCCACCAGATCCACCCGATCCTTCCACCCATCCCACAATCCAATTGGATTTTCAGTCATTTCTCACTTTTGGGCTCCAAATCTCATTGGTTGATGTCTATTTGAAGCAGGTGGGCACCAAAACTATGGACCAATCAGACTGATTTACTCCTCCCTTCCCAAGAGTCTCGAGTGAAAGTTGCAAGAACAGAAGGGTCAAGAACAGAACTCAAATGAATGGCCATACTTTTAAACTTTATAGTACACAGTGGGGTGGAGAATATGCAAAGGCTGTACACAGTGGGGTGAGGAATATGTAAGGCTGTACACAGGAAGGGTGACGAGGATGCAAGGGTGGTGGGGTGATGAGAAATACGCAAGGCTGTAATAACCAGTTGGATCTTGTCGTCTACTACTTTTAATTTGATTCAGTGTCTTGACTAAGTGCTGATAAAATAGCTAAAGGGAAGATCAAGGGTTTCCTCCCATAACAGATTGGAGATGTTGCCAGGGAAACATAAAATCTCAACAGTGCTGGAGAGGCCATTTGGCCCATCAAGTCTGCACCAACTACCCCCTCACCTGGGCCCTCTCCCCTGCCCTATCCCTACACATTTATTATGGTTAATCCATCTAACATACACATCTTGGCAGGAAACCGGAGCACCCGGAGGAAACCCGCGCAGACACTGGGAGAACATGCAAACTCCACACAGTGATCCAAGCCAGGAATCGGACCCGGATCCCTGGTGCTGTGAGGCAGCAGTGCTAACCACTGTGGTGCCCTAATACAGAACAGTTATACAGGTTCTCAGATGGGTACCTCACTGGTGGATGGGTGGGGTTACTTTGTGCAAAATCAATATCAGTGGCTACTTGTGAAGGAATGGATGGAAGCAAACTCAGAGCTGCCTTTGGGAATAAAGTATTTATGACAATAAAATCGGTGGATAAAGTCCCTCCGAATCTTTCTTTTTTCACTGAGAGGCAAAGACTACTTTCTAAATGAGGAAAGGCTTTGGAAATCTGAAGCACGAAGAGACTAGGGAACCCTGGTTCAGGATTCTTTTAAGATTAATGTACAGGTTCAGTCGGCAGTTAGAAAAGCAAACGCAACGTTAGCATTTATGTCGAGAGGGCTAGAATACAAAAACAGGGATATCCTTCTGACGATCTGGTCAGACTCCAATTTGGAATATTGTCAACAGTTTTGGGCCCCATATGTAAGGAAGGATGTGCTGGCCTTGAAGGGAGTCCAGAGGACGTTCACAAGAATGATTCCAGGAATGAAAGGTTTGCCATATGAGGAATGGTTGAGGACTCTGGGTCTATGCTTAATGGAGTTTAAAAGGATGAGGGGGGATCCAACTGAAACTTACAGGATACTGCGAGGTCTGAATAGAGTGGAGGTGGAGGTGTTTCCACTAATAGGAGAGATTACGACACGAGGCATAACCTCAGGCTAAGTAGAAGCTCCTTTAAAACAGAGATGAGGAGGAATTTCTTCAGCCAGATGGTGGTGAGTCTGTAGAACTCATTGCCACAAAGGGTTGTGGAGGCCAGGTCATTGAGTGTCCTAAAGGCAGAGATAGAAGTTCTTCTTAATTATTAATCAAGTTCTTGATTAATAAGGAGATCAAGGGTTATGGGGAAGAAGGCAGAAGAATAGGGATGAGAATCATATCAGCCACGATTGAATGGCAGGGCAGACTGGATGGACCAAATAGCTTAATTCTGCTCCTATATCTTATGGTCAACATATCTCTCAACTGTTAGCTCCTCATTCCTGGTCTCAGTGTGACGGGGGTTGGGGGGCGCGTTTCTCAGTGTGGTGTGGCGGGGGGTGGGTTTCTCAGTGTGGCCAGGGGGGGCAGGTTTCTCAGTGTGGCCGGGGGCAGGTTTCTCAGTGCGGCCGGGGGGGCAGGTTTCTCAGTGCGGCGGTGTGACGGGGGGACGCGAGTTTCTCAGTGCGGCGGAGGGTCATGTTTCTCAGTGTGGTGTGGCGGGGGGGGGCGTGGGTTTCTCAGCATGGCGGGGGCGGGTATCTTAGTGTGGTGGGGCGGTGGGTTTCTCAGTGTGGTGGTGGTGTTGTGGGGGGTGGTGTTTCTCTCCTGGGGATCATGATGGGAAATCCTGTCTGATTTCACCCTCTGTATCTCCTTCATTATGCAATGATCGACAGCTTTCCAAATCACACGGTGGGTTGGCAACTGCTTTGTCCACCCATCCAACCTCTGCCCAACACACACCCCCCCACCTCTGCCCCAACCCCTTCACCTCCATCCCACCACCCCCCCCACCTCTGCCCCACCATCCCCCACTGGCCAGGGTAAGTCAATCTTTTTTCTCACTCCAGTCTCACAAGGGCATCATGCACTCAGGAATCTTACACAATCCTTACGGGCGGTAAGGTGGCACAATGGTTAGCACTGCTGCCTCACAGTGCCAGGCACCCGGGTTCGATTCCCGGCTCAGGTCACCGCCTGTGCGGAGTTTGCACGTTCTCCCCGTGTCTGCGTGGGTTTCGTCCGAGTGCTCCGGTTTCCTCCCACAGTCCAAAGGTGTGCAAGTTATGTGAAGTGACCATGCTAAATTGCCCCTAGAATCAGGGGGATTTAGCTAGGGCAAAATATATAGGGTTATTGGAGCCTGGATGAGATTGTAGTCGGTGCAAACTCAATGGGGTAAATAGCCTCCTGCACTGTAGGGATTCTATGGCACATCAGCATTGATTGTCTCACATTCACCTTCTCACCGTCAGCATCCATCTTCTCTCTAAAGTTGAGGCATTTGTAAGTGAGAGCCACAAGGTCTCCACAGTAATCAGCAGCTGGGGGTGAGTCTGACAGTATCCAGGTTAACTCAATCCTCTTTCTGTGACCTCATCACCTCCAGCTGTGCAGGCTGGGGAAGGTGGGGGGGTGGGGGGTGGGGGGTACCTGGCCCACAGCAGGCAGGGGCCCTCCAGCTCTTCAGCCACTAGCGAACACCCACAGAGATTACCACAGACAGCAGGGTGCCACAACCAGCAGGCTAGGGTTTGGAGCGAGGCGTGGCGGTCGCATTAGGAAAATGAATGGGTGTTTTCAATCACTATTTAAATCATTTATGTAAATACATTTGTTGTAGATAAGATTGGTCTTGTTATTTGAAAGCGTTGTGCGTATCCATCTGTGCGTTCCCTTATTGCAAGGATGAGGCATTTGTCCACTGGGTATTCGCCCTGTGTGAGCCTCACATTAATGGGTCATGCGGTTTACTCAGCCCTTGTGTTATGTCAGGGAAATGGGTCAAACACTTTACTGGAAGTGTCAGTGAAATGCATGAATAAACTGTAAATTGTATAGAACTGTAAAAATGTTTTACTCTGCACTCTGTGCAATTTGGAGACGTGCACATTCGCAACGTTTTAATTGAGATTTTTGTTGATCTGTTCTTATTGACATGAAATAGCTGTAATCTGTATACAATTGTAAAATGTTTTATTCTGACCTGGTTGCAATTTATTGATATGTAGACTTGCAATGTTTTAATTGAGACCTTTTATGAATAAAGTATATTTTTGAAAAAAAAAAACTCTACACAATATGGTGCTGGGCGTATCCAATAGCTTGGTGTGTTTAGCGGTAATTGTCTCCAAAGTTGAGATGGTGTCATCACTGGCAGTTCCAAAGGACAGCAGCTGCAAGTCACAGTGATCTCACCAACCATCCACAACGTGTACTAGTTATAAAAGCCCATCCATGATTCTGTCTCTGCTTCCCACTGCTTCAGAAAAGCAGCAGCATAACTAAGGACCTTACGGACCCCAAACATTCTCTCTTCCACGTTCTTCCTTTGGGAAAAAGATATAGAAGTCCGAGGTCACGTACCAACTGACTCAAAAACAGCTTCTTCCCTGCTGCTGTCAGACTTTTGAATGGATCTGCCTCGCATTAAGTTGATCTTTCTCTACAGCCTAGCTATGACTATAACACCACATTCTGTACACACTCATTTCCTTCTCTATGAATGGTATGCTTTGTCTGTATAGCGTGCAAGAAACAATACTTTTCACTGATAATAAATCAAATCAAAATTTAAATCAAATCCAAGGTCTTCTGGTGCACTGTGATGGCGCTGTCGGAACATGGATGTATCTGGAAGCTGGCACTTTACTCCCCCTGGAATCTTGTGGCTATCAGTATTCAATGGGAATGGGAAAGTCTTCCATGTTCTGGATGGTTGGTGAGACCACCATGACTGAGGCTGCAGTGCTTTGGAACTGCCAGTGAAGACACCATCTCAACTTCAGAGACAATTACCGCTAAACACACCTATTGAGTTTGCCTAGCTCCACGTTGTTGAGAGGTCACTCGCGTAGTTTGCAGATACTTCCAGTAAAGAGTTTGACCCATTTCCCTGACGTAATACAAGGGCTGAGTAACTCTCATGACTCAGTATAAAAGCAAATTACTGCGGATGCTGGAATCTGAAACCAAAGAGAAAACGCTGGAAAATCTCAGCAGGTCTGGCAGCATTTGTAAGGAGAGAAGAGCTGATGTTTCAAGTCTAGGTGACCCTTTGTCAAAGATGAAAGGCATAGAAAAACACCCCTGGTTCTGGACATCAGGAACACTCTCCTTGCATCTATCCTACCTGCTCTCTGTCTGGGGTTTCGGTCACCTTTGCAGTGGGATAGGAGTGTAAGGAATAGAACCCTGAGTAGGACATCCAGTCCCTGGAGCCAGGTTCACCATTCAATAAAGGTTAGAGCTAATCGATCTCAACTCCACCTGCTCCCCACATCCACTGATATCCTCAGGAATCAAAAATCCATCTACTGCAGCTTCAAATAGACTCAATGAGGAAACATCCACAAGCCCTGGCTGAATGACTCTAAAGATTCAAGATTCTTCCCATGGAGAGATTTCTCCCAATCTCATTCCTAAATGATCAGCTCCTTACCCTGAGACAGTGTCCCTGGCTGATAGATAACCAGCCAGGAGAAATAATCTCTCAGTGTCTACCCTGCCAAGGCCCTTCAGAATTGAGGCTCCACAGCCCGTTAGAATTCTATCCCCAGAATATAAAAACTCAGGAGAGTTACAACAGGCTCCAGAGGGGCAACTTTTTCCACACAGAGGGTGGTGAGTGTCTGGAACAAGCTGCCAGGGGTAATAATTGAGGCACGCACAGTTTTGTCTTTTTAAAAGAATTTGGACAATTACCTGGGTAAGATGGGGATGAGGGACATGGGCCAAATACACGCAGTTGGGACTAACTTAATGGTAAAAACTGGGTAGCATGGACAATTTGACCGAAGGGCCTGTTTCCATGCTGTAAACCTCCATGACACTATGAGCTCAGTCTAGTACAACACTTCACCACTCATGGCTCAAATCAAATAGACAGACTTCCTGTGCCAGACACCTTGCTCAATACTAACAAGGAAGGGTGGTAAACCTGACAACAGCTGGATCCAAGGACAGTGTGAAAGCTGTCTTTCTGGACAATAACCTTGCTGTTGTTTACACTGCTTTATTTTTAAAACCAAATTTGAACAGCACGTGGTGAGAGGATATATTCTCACACCAACAAACTGCAAAACTCAATTTTCAATACGTACAAAAGACATTTGAATGAATTGATGGAATTATCACCCGTCGTCTAAGATCTCCAACCCTCTGTGATCTCAGCTTCAATTCTGGCAGAATAG
Source organism: Sphyrna mokarran (assembly GCA_024679065.1). Classification (NCBI taxonomy): domain Eukaryota; kingdom Metazoa; phylum Chordata; class Chondrichthyes; order Carcharhiniformes; family Carcharhinidae; genus Sphyrna; species Sphyrna mokarran. Next base: position 174,631,146 of record JAGIQG010000001.1, read on the forward strand.
GAGTAAGAGGAGGCCATTCGGCTCAAAGAGCCTGCTCCGCTGTACAAAACGATCGTGATTGATCATCCAACTCAATAGCCTGATTCTGCCTTGCCTCCATATCCTTTGATGCCCAAGAGATATACCTAACTGCTTCTCGAAAACAAACAATATTGTTACCTCAATTACTTTCTGTGGTAGCAAATTCCTGACCACTTACTGGGTGAAGAAATTTCTCCTCATCTCTGTTCTAAATGGTTTACCCTGTATCCTCAGACTGTGACCCCTGGTTCTGGACACCCTCACCTTCAGGAACATCCTTCCTGCATTTACGCTGTCCAGTCCTCTTAGAATCTTACAGCTTTCTATGAGATCCCCCACTCATTCTTCTAAACTCCAGTGAATAATAACCAACTCAATCTCTCCTCATATATTAACCCCACCATCCCAGGGATCAGTCTGGTGAATCTTCATTACATTCGCTCTGTAGCAAGAACATCCTTCCTCAGATAACGAGATCAAAACTGCACACAACATTCCAGAGCAGCCTCAGCAAGGCTTTACACATGACATCACTGCTCCTGTATTCGAATCCTCTCACTATGAAGTTCAACATTCCATTTGCCTTTTTACTGCCTGCTGCACCTACACACTAATCTTCAGTGACTGATCTACGAGGACATCCAAGTCTCATTGCACATTCCCCTCTCTTAATTTATAGTTGTTTAGATAATCATCTGCCTTCTTGTTTTTGCTATCAAAGTGGATAACCTCACATTTTTCCACATTATACTGCATTTGCTCACTCGCTCAACCTGTCCAAGTTACACTGAAGCACCTCGGAATCCTCCTCACAGCTCACTCTCCCATCACAGAATACATTGAGTTTAGAAAGGTCATCTTAATGCTGCCCAACCAGTAGAAATCTGTCAAATGTGTGATTTAAAGCACCCATGTGATCCAATCACCATTGTCCTGCCGATTTCCTTCAGATTTCAACTTAACCTGTTCTCTTCCGCCTGTGGAGAAATCCAGATCCAAGGCTCTGGTTACACAACAGGTTAAACTTCAAAAATACTTTCAGCTGCAAAGATCTTTTAAACGTTCTGAAGTTAGAAAAGGTGGAATGTAAATGAGAGTTTATCCTTTACTGGACTCAAAATAAGATCTGCTGAACATAAAGGACTGTACAAACTATCCCAAGGCTTTTGGCAGGCAGTAACAGGGAGGTGGTGGCATTACTACAAAGTTTAGTAATCTAGAGACCTGGGGTAATACTTGGAAACCTAGGTGTGAATCCCACCATGGCAGATGGTTAACATTTTGGGGATCATTTGCCCCTTGCTACTTTTTTAAGGTGACCTGGGTAGCACTGCTGCTTCACAGCACCAGAGACCTGAATTCAGTTCTGGCCTCAGGTCACAGTTTGTGTGGAGTTTGTACATTCTCCCCCATGGGTTTTCTCCGAGTGTTCCGGTTTCCTCCCAAAGTCCAAAGATGTGCGGGTTAGGTGGATTGACCATGCTAAATGATTCCATGGTGTCAGGGGGAGTAGTGGGGTAAATACATGGGGATAGAGACTCGGTGGGATTGTTGTCAGTGCAAACTCAAAGGGCTGAATGGCTTCCATCTGCAGTGTAGGGATTCTATGATTTCGCAGAAGCATTATCAAACAAAATTTGGCACTAAATTAAATAAGGAAACATCAAGAGAGTTTTAGAAGCATCTATGAGGAGGAGAGAGGTAAAAAGGTTTAGAGATGGAAGCCAGGGTCCGGGTATCTGAAGGCACAGCTGCCTTTGGTGGAGCGATTATAGTAAGAAGTCTGACAACATCAGTTTTAAATCCAACTGACGTATTTGATAGTAAACTCGTAAACTTTCGGCTCTAAGACCTCATTCGCCTGACGAAAGCCATAGAGCCGAAAGCTTACGAGTTTACTATCAAATACATCAGTTGGATTTAAAACTGGTGTTGTCAGACTTCTTAATGTGTTTATCCCAGTCCAACACCGGCATCTCTACATCAGGAGCAGTTATAATCAGAGATGGACAAGATTCAGAACTGGAAGGGTGCAGAGATCAGAGGGGGATACAGAACTGGAGGAGCTACAGAGATAGGGAAGCAGAGTGGGCCAACGGAGAGATTTGGAAACAAAAGATGGGAATTTGACACTCAAGTTATTACTGGACAAGAAGCCACTTGGTCCAATCCTGTCTCAGCAGATCCTCAAAATTCCAGTCAGGAATGCAAACTAAATTAGGACCAACTCACAGCCAAGAAAAAGGCAGGCAAGAATTCTTTATTGGCAGGAACATATGAATAAAGAATACTGGCATAGTGGTTAGCTCTGCTGCTTCATGGCGCCAGGGACCTTGGTTCAATTCGCAGCTCAGATCACTGTCTGTGCAGAATTTGCATGTTCTCCCCATGCCTGCGTGGGTTTCCTCTGGTTCCCTCCCCTAATCTGAAAGGCATGTTGGTTAGATGCATTGACCTGAGCAGGAACCGGAGTGTGGCGGCTAGGGAAATTTCACAGTAACTTCATTGCAGTGTTAATGTTAGCCTTATTTGTGACAAATAAGTAAACTACTTTACTTCATTTATTTTGGGTTCTGAATAGAGTAATTTAAATTTCGAAACCAGATTATAAATAGCTGCAAATAAGGATGGAGAAGGAAAAACAGGGAGGGATTTACAATGAAACACACTGTAGCTAGACATAGGGCACAGATCAATGGGGGGGATGGAGGAGGGGGCAGTGCCAACCCGAGTGCTGGGCACCTGTTCACAGCCTGATGGCCTCACTGCAGAGTGAAATCAGCCTCTGATTGATGAGTCTGGAAGAGCAGGAAAAGACAGGTCCAAACCACATGTGTGCAAGGAATGAGGAGAGATGACTCGGCAAGAAGGGAGAGGCAGAGGCTGCTGAGGCTTTACTGTTTTTGCAAAAGGTCAGCAGGTCAGTGACTGACCCAAGGCTGAGAGCAGCAACATCGAGGCACAACACCAAAGCAAGCTTTAGTCACAAGGAAATTTGGCATGTCAGCTACGACTCTCACCAACTTTTACAGATGCGTCATAGAAAGTTTTCTTTCCGGATGTATCACAGCTTGGTACGGCTCCTGCCCTGCCCAAGAACGCAAGGAAATGCAAGGCGTCATGAACAAAACCCAATCCATCACGCAAACCGGCCTCTCATCCATTGATTCTGTCTACACTTCCCGCTGCTTCAGCAAAGCAGTCGGGATAATTAACAACCTCAGACATTCTCTCTTCCACCTTCTTCCATTGGGAAAAAGATACAGAAGTCTGAGGTCACATACAAACCAACTCAAGAACAGCTTCTTCCCTGCTGCTGTCAGACTTTTGAATGGATTTATCTGGCACTAAGTTGACCTTTCCCTACCTCCTAAATATGACTGTAACGCTACATTCTGCAATCTCTCCTTTCCTTCTCTACGAACAGTATGCTTTGTCTGTAGAGCGCAAGAAACAATACTTTTCACAGTATGTTCATAAATGTGACAATAATAAATCAAATCAAAAGGAGATGATGAGTGAGGCAGGAGGCAGCCTTGAAGACCCCCAGGTGAGTGAGAATGGGAGAGTCCAGAGGGGACAGGGAGTGGAGGGGAAGAGTGTGAGAATTTGGGGGGAAGAGTATGGGAGGGGGCTAGCCAGGGTTGCAGGGAGGGAGAGCGTGTGAGACGTTGTTGCGGTCAATGGGGAGGAAGAAGTTGTAGGTTTGTGAAGGAGGGGAATGGGCAGGAGAAAGGTAGCTTTGTGTGGAATCCAGAATTGTAGTTTTTTAAAAAGAAGAATTCAATTTTTGCAGAGCTTGAACTGAAGCGGATTAAACGTGGGATTGACTGTGCAAACACCTGCTCTTTCAGACACAATCACCAAAATCAAAATCAGTATCTTTAGCGATACGAAGCAATACTAACAACAGGGCAGTCAAAAAAAAACAGAGAATTGAAGATGGGGCAGCAGAACAAAGTTCGGCAAAAGACAATTTGTCATTGGACTATAAAAAGTTTGGAGGGTTGAACAGTGCACAAACTGCACATTCAGCCTCATTTTACATTCTGCGAAACGAGGGCAGATAGGAGGGGTGTGGGGTTGGTGGGGGGAGTGGGACCCAGAAATAAAGGTGTGCGTTCTGAGGGAAAAACTGTGGCTTCTAGTAATGGGTGGGTGCAGGATCTTACGCTGCAGGAAAAGATGTCCCAAGGCATGGTACACTGGGAAGACCATATAGATGCTACAACAATGGATGAATGAACACCGTTCGACAATCACCAGGTCTTATTTCCTCAAGGTTCTTTCTCTTCCTGTTCGAGAACACTACAGCGGTCATGGGCATTCGGCCTCTGATCTTCGGGTAAACATTCTCCAAGACAGCCTTCACAACACACGACGGCGCAGAATCATGGAGCAGAGACCGATAGCCAAGTTCTGCACACATTAGGATGGTCTCAACCGGGATCTTGGGTTCATGTCACACTATCTGTAACCCCCCGGACTTGCCTGGGCTTCAAAACCTCACTAACTGTCCTGTCTGGAGACAATACACATCTCTTTAACCGGTGCTTGATCCTCTCTCCACTCATATGGTCTGTACCTTTAAGACTTGATTACCTGGAAAGACTCACATTCCAACCATTATTTTGTAAATTGAGTTTGTGTCTTTATCTGCCCTGTTTGTGAACAGAACTCCTGCTTACCTGATGAAAGAGCAGCGCTCTGAAAGCTAGTGGCATTTGCTACCAAATAAATCTGTTGGACTTTAATTTGATGTGGTGATACTTCTTAATGGTGGGTTAGATCAGAGAAACTTGAGGAGAAAAAAGCAAAAATTACTCATTCACTGCAAGTTTTTAAAAATTCATAGGTGTTGCTGGCTGTCCAGCATTTATTACCCATCCCTAGTTGCCCTTGAGAAAGTGATGGTGAGCTGCCTTCTCGAATCGCTGCAGCCTATGTACTGTGGGTTGACTCACAATGCCATTAGGGAGACAGTTCTGGGATTTTACCCAGCGACTGTGAAAAGAACGGCCGATATATTTTCAAGTCAGGATGGTGAATGGCTTGACGGGGAAATTGCAGGTGGTGGTGTTCCCATTTATCTGCTGCCCTTATCTTTCTAGATGGAAGTGGTCATGGGTTTGGAAGATGCTGTCTAAAGGTCCTTGGTGAGTTGCTGCAGTGCATCTTGTAGATAGGACACACTGCTACTACTGAGCATCGCTGGTGGAGGAAGTGGATGGAGTGTGAATCAAGCAGGCTGTTTTGTTCTGGATGTTGAGCTTCTTGAGTGTTGTTGGAGCTGCTCCCATCCAGGCAAGTGGGGAGTATTCCATCACACTCCTGATTTGTGCCTTGTAGATGGTGGACAGGTTTTGGGGAGTCAGGAGGTGAGTTACTCACCACAGCATTCCTCACCTCTGACCTGCTCCTGTAGCCACTGCGTTAATGTGGTGAGTCCAGTTGAGTTTCTGCTCAGTGGTAACTCCAAGGATGTTGACAGTGGGGGATTCAGTAATGGTGACACCATTGAACTTAAGGGGCGACGGTTAGAGTGTCTCTTATTGGTGATGGTCATTGCCTGGCATTTGTGTGGTGCGAATATTATTTACCACCAACTGGATATTGTCCAGATCTTGTTGCATTTGGACACAGACTGCTTCAGTATCTGAGAAGTCGTGAATAGAGCTGAACGGGTGGGGTCGGGTGGGCAGGAGGGAAGGAGTGGGGGGGGGCAGGAGGGAAGGAGTGGGGGGCAGGAGGGAAAGAGTGGGGGGGGGGCAGGAGGGAAGGAGTGGGGGGGCAGGAGGGAAGGAGTGGGGGGGGGCAGGAGGGAAGGAGTGGGGGGGGCAGGAGGGAAGGAGCAGGAGGGAAGGAGTGGGGGGGGGCAGGAGGGAAGGAGTGGGGGGGGGGGCAGGAGGGAAGGAGTGGGGGGGCAAGGAGGGAAGGAGTGGGGGGGCAGGAGGGAAGGAGCGGAGGGAAGGAGTGGGGGGGGGCAGGAGGGAAGGAGTGGGGGGGGCAGGAGGGAAGGAGTGGGGGGGGGCAGGAGGGAAGACCGAGGGGAAGTAGGAGAAAAGTATGGGGGAGGTGGAGGGGAGGGGATTTTGCTGTGGGTACAATGGAAGCTGCGTTGGAAATACAAAGAACTATCAGTGTGTAAATTACCCTGTTCACAAACTCTGGCAGCCACTCACTGTATCTGATATCACACTGAGCCCCAGCGCACATGGACACAATTCTCCAAACTCAGTCTAAAAATCAAATGTAAAAAAACCATCCGACTAATTTATCTCACCAGATCTTTACCTCTAGACAAAGCATTGCTTGCTGTTCTATTAATAGATATCAGAGTAATCGGCATAGGAATGGTTACATAAACATCACATAAAATAACTTTTCTCATTTATAACCAATCTCTAGTCCCCAGTCTGTACCCCCTCTCTGTTTTACCTGCGAGGGAAGCGGTGCTCAGCTCTCTCGGTGCCGGAGTAACGGGCAATACAGAGGCAGCATTCACCCCACTCAAACCGCGCTCCAAATGCGTTTGACAACACTTGGCCTGTTCACAGCGAATTCCTCCGTGTGAGAGAGAGACTTCAGCACCGCCTCTTCCTCTCTGACAGTTTCATTCCTCCTCTCTGCGGGACCAGTACACAGTCACTGTCTGACGACACTCCGTGCACACATACCCCTCTCAGTAACAACCTCCTTATATTGCTGTGTACACATACCCCTCTCAGAAACAACTCTGACATTCCTACGTACACATACCCCACTCTCAGTAACGATCCCTGCCCTGCTGTGAACACTTACTTCACTCTCAATAACAACCTTTACATTGCTGTGTACACATGCCCCGTTTAGTAACATCCCTTACCCTGCCGTGTACATTTACTTCACTCTCAATAACATCCCTTACACTGCTGTGTACACATGGCCCATTCAGTAACATCCCTTACACTGCTGTGTACACGTACTTCACTCTTAATAACATCCCTTACACTGCTGTGTACACATACCCCATTCAGTAATGTCCCTTACCCTGCTGTGTACATTTACTTCACTCTCAATAACAACCCTTACATTGCTGTGTACACATGCCCCATTCAGTAACATCCCTTACATTGCTGTGTACACATACCCCATTCAGTAACATGCCTTACCCTGCTGTGTCCACATACTTCACTCTCAATAACAACCCTTACACTGCTGTGTACATATACCAATTCAGTAACAACCCTTACACTGCTGTGTCCACATACTTCACTCTCAATAACATCCCTTACATTGCTGTGTACACATACCCCATTCAGTAACATCCCTTACACTGCTGTGTACACATACCCCATTCAGTAACATCCCTTACATTGCTGTGTACACATACCCCATTCAGTAACATGCCTTACCCTGCTGTGTCCACATACTTCACTCTAAATAACAACCCTTACACTGCTGTGTCCACATACTTCACTCTCAATAACATCCCTTACATTGCTGTGTACACATACCCCATTCAGTAACATCCCTTACACTGCTGTGTACACATTCAGACAGTGGGGTTGACTGGCATTAACTCCCCAGGGAAATAGTCATGCCAAAACCATTCGAAAGAAACACTGCGGCCTCGGCTCCCACTAGCCTGACATTGCTATGAACACACACATACACTCATAAACATAATCCTACTCTGTGTGAAATAACATTTCATAAATATACTTGGGAAATCTGGAATTGAGAGATGTAAGAAAATAGTACCAACTGTAAAAGGGAAAATCTTGCTTGATCAACATCATTTGCTGGATATCTCCAACCATTCCCACCCCTGCCACTGAGGATGGAGAATTTGGTGCTCAGCCAAATCTCCTTCACTGCAGTGGGACTGGAAAATCCCACCACTTGAACAGCTAGAAAATTTCTGGCACTGGCTTTTTTGACGAGCGAACAAGAGAAGTAGACAATGGTAATGTAGTTGATGTAATTTATCTGGGTTTTCAAAAAATCTTTGATAAGATGCCTCCCCCCAATGAACGAGGTCAGAGAACGTAGACTCTGACGAAGGATCATCCAGATTCGAAACATTGGCTCTATTCTCTCCCCACAGGTGCTGTCAGACCTGTTGGGATTTTCCAGCATTTTCTGTTTTTGTTTGAGATCCCAGCATCTTATTTTCCAAGCTCTCTGAAATCCCAGGATTTCATCCTACTTTCTACCTACGTTGTTGGTACCAATGTGGAGCACAACATCGAATTCCCAGAGGGCGAGTGCTCTGCAGTCGATCAGCAACCTCCTTGATGCCAACAACACTTCACAGGAACACAGCACAAGAAACAGAAGCAGAAGGAAGCCATTCAATATATCTATGCCGGCCTCAGCTCCTTCTCAGTGCCGTTCCCCTCGTTGCCCTCTATTCCTCGATCTATCAAATATTCATCCAGCTCCACTTTAAATATTTCCGATGATCCAGCTTCCAGCAGGGGCAGGGAATTCCAGAGACTGACGGCCCTCTGCAAGAAGACATTTCTACGCATTTCGGTTTTAAATGACTGGCCCTTTGTCTTGTAGTGATGTCCCCTTGTTCGCCACTCTGCCTGTAGCGAGAACGTCTCACCATCCAGTCTATCAAACCCCCTCAGGATGTTTGAATAGCGTCAATACCTCTATTTACACTCACTGAAATTCTACAGAGCTGAGTCAGCACTATGAGGGAATCTCGTTCAAACTAGCAATTAGCTACTCGAACTCTGGCGAAGGGTCACACAGACTTGAAGCGTTAGCCCTATTTTGTCTCCACAGATACTGTCAGACCTGCTGAGATTCTCCAACATTTGCTCTGTTTGCAAAAGCTGCTTGATTAACTAGCTGTAACTGGCTCTCCGAGAGGGAGGGGTTTATTCCTGACTGAGATTGAAAGTAACAGCTCCAGGCAGTGAGCACCAGGTGGGGTGTGGTGGGGGAGAGGGGTACCTTCGAATCTGGCTGTCTGCTGCCCCTTTACCATGGCTCTGCGTTCGCGACTGGGTGTCCCTGGAGATTGAACATGCGGTCTCAGAGGGCACTACCGATGCCTTCCTTGCCTGCTGGGTACCGCAGGGACTGGGGTGCATTACTAACCCAATAATCACGTTTTGATTTGATGTTTTAAGTTTCCTTTTCTACTTTGTCTTTTGTTTTGGGTGGTTCCCTCCTTTCCCTCCCCTTTTAATTTGTCCCTTAGTTAATTGGATTCAGTTTAATTGTTCTGTCAAAAAGATTGACTAAGACTGAGGGTGAATTCGTTTTAATAGTAAATTGTAGTTAAATTCTAAATGCAATCTTGGCTAGATATTAGTGAGAGAGTTATCCTTAAAATTAACCTTTCAGCTAAGATCAAATATCAGTTTGACAGTTACATGAGTATAGAGGGATATGGGCCAAATACAGGCAATTGGGATTAGCTTAGGGGTTTAAAAAGGGGCAGCATGGACAAGTTGGGCCGAAGGATCTGTTTCCACACTTTAAACCTCTATGAGTCTATCAGATTGACCCCAAGAAGGGCTGCAATGTATTTTCTTATCAGCTTGGATGTTTGTTTGCCTCTTTTGTGGAGACATGAATTGGATTCAATTGGAATCAATTTTTGGAGAAATGACGAGATGGAAATGGAAGCTCGGTCCACTCCGCATATTGGCTTTGTAACTTTAAGAATAAAAACCTTTCTAATTCCCCTCCCTCGCTACATTCCCAAGCTCACACTCTGTAACTAATCCTGAGACAGTCTATAAATCGATTAAGGGAAGATGTTAACCAGGGAAAGTGTAGGGGTCTTTAGAGATCATGTGGTCTGTGTGTGAAGCCACAGGACTTTGGAAGGATGCTAAGGGAGTACTTCTTATTGGTGTTCATTCAGGAGAAGGAGGGCAAAGGTACAGAATTTGGGAAAAGAGACTATGAGGACCTTGAGCAGTTTGACACAGGAAGAGCGAGCTTAAAAATAGACAAAGGCCTAGATGAATTACATCCCAAATTTCTGTGAGAGGTGAGGCTGAAAATTGCAGGGACTCTGACACAAATTTTTAATTTTGCTCTGGTCATGGGGGAAGTGCCAGAGACTGGAGGATGGCTAATGTGGTTCCACTTTTCAAGAGGGGTGGTAGAGATAAAATTACCTAGACGGTGAGTCTCATGTCAGTGTAGGGAAACTATTAGAGAAATTTCTGAAATAGAGAATTAATCTCCAGTTGGAAAGACCTGGATTAATTCGAAATAGTCAGTTTGGCTTTATCAGAGGGAGGTTTTGTCTAACAAATTTATTCAATTTTTCTAAAATGTGATGGAGCATGTAGATGAAGAAACATCAGTTGATGTGGTTTGCATGGATTTTAGCAAAACCTTTGACAAAGATCACATAGGAGATTGATTGAGAAGATTGAAGCAACAGAATTCAGGGAAACCTGTTGAGCTGGATCCAAAACTGGCTTAGTAATAGGGTACGAATAGTTGTGGCCCAAGTCTGTTTGAATGACTGAAGGCCAGCGTCTAGTGCATACCACAAGGTTCAGTGCTGGGATCCTTATTGTTTGTCACATACATAAATGATACAGATAATACAAGGGGGAATGATAGCAAGTTGGCAGATAATATCAATTGGTAAAGTAGCTAACAACAAAGAAGGCAGCCATAGGTTTACAGAAAGATATAGATGGGTTGGTCAGATGGGCAGAGCAGTGGCAAATGGCACTTGGAAGAAGTAACAAGACAAGGAAGTATTTAATGAACACAGGACGCTGGGAAGGTCAGAGGAACAGATGGATCTTGGGGTACTTATTTACAGATCCCTGAAGGCAGCGGAGCAGGTGAATAGGGTAGTTAGAAAGGCTTATGGGACACTTGCTTTTACCAGTATAAGAGCAAGGAGGTATTGCTGGAGCTGTACAGAGCGTTGGTGAGGCCACAGCTAGAGCACTGTGTGCAGCTCTGGTCACCTCACTACAGGGAGGATGTGACTTCACCAGAGAGGGTACAGAGGACGTTCACCAGATTGTTGTCTGGGAAGGAGCATTTGAGCTAATAAGGAGAGACTGGATATGCTTGGATTATACAGCAGAGAAGGCTTGGGTGGAGGGTGGGGGGGTGGTGGAATGGGAGATGGGGAGGCATGATTGAAGTGATTACAAGAGTTATGGGCAAGATGAGTGGGGAGCAGCTGTTCCCATTGGTTGAGGGGTCAGTCATGAGGGGGTACAGTTTTAGGGTGAGGGACAGGAGATTCAGAGGGGATTTGAGGTTTATTTGATGGGAATCTGGAATGCACTGCCTGGGACAGTAGTGGAGTTGGGAAACCTTACAACCTTAAAGAAGTATTTGGATGAGCACTTGAAATATCGTAATATTCAAGGGTATGGGCCAAGTGCAGGAAAATGGGATTAGTGCAACGAGTGGAAGTAATTGTTGGTGCAGAGTCAGTGGGCTGAATAGCCTTTTTTCTGCTGTACAATGTAACTAGCTATTGCCCTCATGTTTGCTTACCTACTCCCACTCTGGTACGGTCTGGGCAGCATGGTGGCACAGTGATTAGCACTGCTGCCTCACAGTGCCAGGGACCCGGGTTTAATTCCAACTTCCGGTCACTGTCTGTGTGGACTTTGCACATTCTCCTTGTGTCTGCGTGGGTTTCCTCCGGGTGCTCCGGTTTCCTCTCACTGAAAGATATACTGGTTAGGTACATTGAACCAAATAAGTGCCGGAGTGTGGTAACTAGGGGAATTTCATAGGTAACTTCATTGCAGTGTTAATGTGAGCCTTACTTGTGACTAATAAACAAACTTTAACTTTGACTTCTGAGATGATTGGATAAAATTTCTGCTCATCTAGTACTATATGTCAGACTAATTAGTCAGATAATTTAGCAGCAGTGGAGGGGCTGAGAGAGGGGGTGGGGAGGGGGAACTGGGAGTTGTCAAGTATAGCTGTTTCTGCTCAAAATAGACCATTTTTAGATCAAATCGGCAGCTTTAGGATTGTTAGTGTAAATAGAATGATATAGCTGCACCCATTGAAATCTAGAAGGTTTTGGTGATGGGAAAACTATACTATACAAAAATAAGTTATTGTTGTTGAATGACAATAATCTCTTTATATATCGAATCATGCTAACGTAAAGAGATCACTTATGGTGAGCCACCAGACTATGTTCCTTTCCTTCCCTAGTCTTCTCCTAAAAGATCTGATCAATAATGGGGACAGTTTCCTCAGCAGTGTTCATAGAATAGAATCATAAAATTGCTCCATTACAGAAAGAGGCCATTCGGCCCATCGAGTCTGCACCAACCACAATCCCACCAAGGTCTTGTTTTCATAACTCCACACATTTACCCTGCCTAATCTCCCTCACACTAGGGTCAATTCACCTAACCCCCACACCTTTGGAGCTTGGGAGGAAACCAGAGCATTTGGAAGAAACCTACACGGATATGGGGAGAATGTGTAAACTCCACACAGACAGTGACCCGAGGTTGGAATTGAACCAGGTCCCTGGCACTGTGAGGCAGCAGTGCTAATCGCTTTGCCACTTTGCTGCTCCAAAAAAAATTGTTTGTGATCAGAACTCCCCTTTCATCAGACAAAGAAGCAGCACTCCAAAAGCTAGTGGTGTTTGTTACCAAATAAACTTGTTGGATTTTAACCTGAGACTTCTTACTACGTGACAAGAAGCAGAGAGTAATGCTGAACAAAAACAGAGAATGTTGGATAATCTCAGCTCATCTCAGTGTATAAGGAGAGACAACAGAGCCACCCTACCATTCTTGATATTATCTGCAAACTTGCTATCATTCCCCCCGTATTATCTGTATCATTCAGGTAAATAACAAACAATAAGGATCCCAGCACTGAGCCTGTGGTATGCACTAGACACTGGCCTTCAGTCATTCAGTAAGAAGTCTCACAATGCCAGGTTAAAGTCCAATCAGTTTATTTGATATTAATCTTTCAGAAACGCTGTTCCTTCTTACTGTGTTTATCCCAATCCAACGCCGGCATCTTCACATCATGATTTCAGTCACTCAAACTGTCTCTACCACTCCTATTTGTATCCTATTATTAAGCCAGTTCTGGATCCACCTCACCAAGTTTTGAGTCTAGATATCCTTTTCTGAGATTAGTGTTTCCTGGACTGGAGGAACATTTATGGGGGGAGGCGAGTGGGGGGGTTCCCCCTGTGTATTGGGACCACTGTCTTTCTTGCTGGACTCGTTTCCGAAGAGCACAATTTCAAAATCTGAGATTGACACAAAGTCTGGAAGTGTTGGGAACGGTGAGGAGGTTAGTGGTAGACTTTTAAGAGGTGATGTGGAGATGCCGGCATTGGACTGGGGTGGGCACAGTAAGAACTCTTATAACACCAGGTTAAAGCCCAACAGGTTTATTTGGAATTATTTTAAGAAGTGTTAGACAACCCTGCTAGAACTTACCTGCAGGCAAAATTTAATGAGCAGAAAGATCAAGTGATAAACTTTGGTTGGAAGATGGGGAAAGACAATCTAAAACAAAAGATCCAATTTCACAAGGGGTGCAGGAAGAAAGGGAGCAGAGAGCTCACTCAGCTCGTGTTCAGTCTGCCTGGAAGTCTGGGCCTTGATTTGTTGCCTGCCGGTGCTTCTCCTTGAACCACTTCCTTGGCACTTTGGGTCGGGGTGCCCCGCCATTGCCTCAGCCTCAGGAGTGGGGGGTGGAGTGAGGAGGCAGGCCGCAAGTCTCCCTCAGAAACAACAGCAAACAAACCCATATTGCTGATGTTATTCTAAAATACGCAATAGTCAGCCAGCTTAGCGGAGTTAATTAGCCCCATGCCAAGGGGCGAAAAAGGGGATGTTGCAGTTTGGAGTTGAAGGGTTTAAGAGGCATCCTGACAGAGACATGAATAAACTGGGAATAGAGGGATATGGATCGCATAGAGGCAAAAGCTCTTTAGTTTAAAAAGATGTCACGTGTTGGCTCATGAGGGCCGAAGGGCCTGTTCCTGTGCTGTTCTTTCTTCTTACATGTGACAAATTGTTAAACATGACTTGGAGATGCTGACATTGTGCATCTTTGTAGAAACTTGATGTCTGTGCTGATATGCGCAATCTTCTTGGAGATCCTCTGCAATTGGAGTCGGCAGTTTGCGGAGTCGATGGTGGCCATGATATAGAGTTGTTGGTACTGACAAATAGTTAAAAGCAGTGGAAAATGTTAAGAAAGTGAGTAATCAAGCGTGTAGGTAGGATCCTTGGTTTTATAAATGGGGGCATTGAGTACGCAAGCATGGACAATGGTTCAGCATCGACAAGAGTATTGTATCAAAGAGTGGACACTACACTTAGGAAAGCTTTCAATTCATTGGAGACAATGGAAATAAGATTTACAAGAATGTTTTCCAGGGATAAGGGTTTGTCAGTTACACGGATGGATTGGCAACATCAGGTCTAATTTCCAATTCAATAATGGAACTTCTATATAATTGTATCCATTCAAATTCATTTCAACAGAAGATCAGAAAGCAGCATCAGCAACAAGAGTTAGACTTCTTCCCACATCCCTCTCACCCCCGCCAAAACCCAGCTGAGACCAATGATACAAATTTCTGAGAATAGGGAAGCAGATTCACAAAGTCAGCAAGGAGACAAAGCAGTAGGTAACTTTCTGGAAGGAGAGAATTGAAAAGGAGGAAGCATTAAACTTCGGTGTGTGTGAAGTGTGCACATTCTACCCGTGTCTGATTGGATTTCCTCCCGCAGTCTGAAAGATGTGCTGGTTAGGGTGCATTGGCCATGCTAAAATTTTCCCTCAGTGTACCCGAATAGGCACCAGAGTGTGGTGACGCGGGTATTTTCACAGTAACTTCATTACAGCATTAATGTAAGCTTTCCTTGTGACTAATAAATAAACTTTATCAAGTTAGACCACATTCATAATACTGGAATGTGGAGGCACTGGAGAAGGTGTTAATGCATTTGGAAGGATGGCAGGATAACTCAATCAGGCAGAACTGAGGAGTTCTAATGAACATTCTGTCTATCAGGAAAGTTTGGGCAGGTGGGAGCTCCTTTCTCTAAGAAAGAGAGGCCTGAAGAGGGTGACCAGAGAGAAGTCATCAAAATGATAAAAAGGTTTGATCAGGTAGATTCAGAGATGCTATTTTCCCGGTTAAAGGAGTCTAAAACCAGGGGCCACCTTAGTAGCGCAGTCCCACTCATAAATACAGGAGGGAATTCAGATAACCTCGTTATCCCAGAGAGCAGTGAGAACATGGAATTTGCTATCTTAAAGCTTGAATGTTGGAGGTGAGTAGTAAAGATACTTTGAAGAGGAAGATAAGTACATGAGAGAGAAGTAGCAGAGTATGCTGGCGGGGTAAGACAGAGAGAGGTGGTGGGAGGTTCATGTAGGGAACAAATGTCAGCACAGGGCATTGAGCCAGATAGTTTCTGTGCTGGAAGTTCTATGCTGATCTAAGCTACTGCAGTTGGGATTGCCATCCCAGCCTGTGAATCAATCCCCAGACCTTCCTCATAGAATCCCTACAGTACAGAAGGACATCATTCCAGCCTATATCAATAACAATCCCACCCAGGCCCTATCCCCATAACCCAAATGTATTTACTCTGTTAATCCCCTTGACATTAAGAGACAATTTATCTCGGCCAATCCACCTAACCATCTTTGGAGTGTGGGAGGAAACCGGAGCACCTGGAGGAAACCCACGCAGACACGGGGAGAATGTGCAAACTCCACTCAGACGGTGTCCTAAGGTCTGAATTGAACCTGGGTCCCCGGCGCTGAGGCAGCAATGCTGACCAGCAATTCTCAGACTCAAAGCCACAGAACAGGCAGAGATATTGCTTGCAAGTAGGATCACTGTGTCACTCTTAGTACATTGATCATGTAAACCTGACAGTGCGGAAGCAGATCATTTGGCCCACTGTGTCTATACAGACCATAATACCTCGCAGGCCCTATTCCTGTAACCCCGTGTATTGACCTCACTAATCCCCCCACCGAACCTACACACCTCGGGATGCTAAGGGGCAACTTTAGCATTTATCCACCTAACCTGCGCATGTCTGGACGTACAAATTGTACCATTTTCTGGACACTGTTTATCTCCAAGATAAGCAAAGACTAGATATCTGTAACTTGATATTTTGTTTTTAAAAAAGTGTGCGTGACAGCAGGTTCAAAGAACACATGCAATACATCATTTTTAAGCTGATGTGACTCAGCAGTTTATGAATTTATGGTAATCAAGTAGTTCAGTAAGTTCCATATTGATAAACAATGAGTAGAGATAGAGGCAGCAGAATGATGGGGCAGTGTGTAAATTATCTTCATGGAGTTTGACCTATTGCGATTTCAAACGGTTAAAGGATAGAAAATTACTGACTGTGGATGATGCTTTTTAACTTTCTGATACTGTAAGCTCAGCAATGAGAACTCTTCTTCTGAAATAATCCATCCTCTTCCTCGCTGCCATTTACTCTTCCATCCGGTTTTCTGTCGATGCAAAAATAAATTCTCCACCAATACAAGATACAGAAAAATAACCATTTTATAGTTTACATTGAGAAAAGTCTGGAATGCGGTTATGAATTAAACATCTTGTGCAGCAATTTGTCCAAGGAATCTTCAGTTAACCAGATAAATACACAGGAAAGCAACAAATGTGCCAATGTTTAAAATGCTAAACATGAAATTTCCACAAGAAAAATAGAAAATCAGTTTGAAATTGTGCGTACAACTTCTACATGTTAACCCAGCAGTCATTCCAACATTTCCTGTATCTTATCAGTAACAGATTGTATGGAATATGGAGATTGTCGATTCAGGTTCAATAATGGTGAATCTTTTGATGTGCTGGAGTGTGTTTGAGGAGTAGGTTGTTGGTTTGATGATGTCCCCACAGAAGGAGTGTTTATACTGCACTGCCTGCACTGTTGGAACGTGGGGAATCGTTCTGTGACCATTGGGACTGTGAAGGGGAACTGTTTGACCAAACCCTACAGATCTGTCAATGGCTGGAAAAATGACCATTAGTTGTGACGGATCTTCAAACACCTCCTGCTCAAACACAGGTGGAACAAGGCTGCAATCCACTCCCATCGCAAAGCCTCTGTGTATAATATGGTGAAGGAATTACATCAAACCGGTAAAAGGGCAGCTTAAAGAATATCAAAATGTGTTATTCTGCTGCTTATAGCAAGTCTCTCACACTCACTCATACCTTCACACACACACATATATACACCCATACTCACAAACCAAGGTACAGACACACACACATACTCACACACCGACATACAGACACACACTCACACACACAATCACATGACATATTGACACATACACACACAAACCAACAGACAGACACACACACTCACTGACACACACACTCACAGACACTCACTGACACACACACTCACGGACACACACACTCACTCCACACACTCTCACACACTCACTGATAGACACTCACTCACTGACACACACTCACACACACACTGACAGACACACTCACTGATAGACACTGACACACACACTCACAGACACACACACTCACAGACACACACACTCACTGATAGACACTCACTCACACACACACACACACACTCACAGATAGACACACACACTCACTGATAGACACTCACTCACACACACTGACACACACACTCACTGATAGACACTCACTCACACACACACACACTCACAGATAGACACACACACTCACTGATAGACACTCACTCACACACACACACACTCACTCACTGACACACACCTCAGTTTCCTGGCTTGAAGCAATCTCACTCAGTATCCTCACACACGTCTCAATGTTCTGACGTTCACTGTCGATACCTGTAGTTGTGCTATAATCTATTACATCGGGCTCTCAGTAAAAAACAGGTTATGAGAAATGGTGTAAAATTTCAGTGCAATGTTTATTTAAAAAATAGGACCATTCCTGAAGGAACCTGAAGCCTGGCACTTTGGGATTTAGTTACCAGGCAACAACTACCTGGTACTCTCATTCCTGCTTTAACGATTAGTTCACTTAAATCTTCCAGCAGAAGATGTTACCTAAACATCAAAATTGAAAAATTAGGAAAAAGCACAACAGCCCGGGCAGAGTTTTCCCAAAGAATTTCAAAGTGTGATAACAGAGAGAAACCGGGAGTCCTCCGCGCCGATGGTTTGGATGAGCTCGGCTCTGCATCCTTCCAACTCTCTGTCAATTCTTCCAACAGCTGGGAGCTTTGCACCAATGTGGGGCAATTTGGAGGGGATGGGGTGAGGCAGGGAGTGGGGAGGGAAGGAGACAGAGCCTAAATCCATTGGTGAGACCAGTCCCAGTACACCCAGGTGCCATTTCACAGGGCTCCATTTCACCTCGATTTGCCAGTGAGCTGGGAGACATCCTACCTCTCCCCCAGGCATCAAATCACCCTCCCCGTCCCCCCACCTCCACTTCCTCCTCCCTCCCCCAAGCAACACTGCCAGGGTGACAGGTGGGCACTGCCCAGCCATGTCCCATCCACTCTGGGGGTTTCAATGGCCTCAGCTCCCCCTAGCATGGTTATGGCCTCCTCCTGCTCTTATCCTGTATGTTTCTATGGCACCTGGCCCCATTTGCTGCTGTGATCTTCACCGGCGTTGAACTCCCTAATGACTTGGAGATCCAGGCAATCTGATGGTAGTGTGCCGTTAAACTGGGGCCAGGGAGATGGCAATCTGATCTGCAGTGGGCATGGATCAGAGTTTTGGCGCAGTGAGCTGGTAAGATTATGTCACTTCCACGTCCGAATTCAGCATTTGGTTACGACCATCAGATTTACCACTGTCTGGAACTGATGGATTGAGGTCCTGGGTTAGTGATACATTACAATATTAAAACAAAACAATCCAACTGGATAAAAAGCGCAAGGCAATGTGAAACGTCAGCACAATTTAACAGTGAAATGGAACCCAAGACAAAAATCACTCAAAGTGAATTATTAACTTCCATGGATGTGAGCCCATTGGCAAGACTTTAGTGTGGAGCTCAGACCAGCTAAACACGATTAACTAGATGGAATTGAGCTACGAGATGGTATCAGGAAGATTTTCTGCTTTGTATTCATTGTTTAACAACTTGGTGGCTTTCAAAGCTATGTCAGAAATCACCAGGAGTCCTTTGGAACTGTAAAGGGGCTGACAGAACCCCGAGAGTGCAGAGGAGGCCATTTGGCCCATCAGGTGTGCACTGACTCACTCCAGGTATTAATTAGGTAAATTTAGACTGCATTTTCTCCAAGGTCAATGTATTTTTCCTAAGGTGTGCTGCAGACTGCTCGCAGTTCTCAAGGCATCATCTACACCTTTTATTTTAGTCCTCTTGATTAGCACAGTAGCAATGGTGAGCACTGCTATCTCACAGCACCTGGGATCTGGGTCCAATTATTGGCTTGGGTCACTCTCTATGTGGACCTGCATGTTGTCCCCATGTTTGCATGGGTTTCCTCCTGTAGTCCAAAAATGTGCAGGTTAGGTTGATTTGGCCATGCTAATTTGCCCCTTAGTGTCAGGGGATTAGTGGGGTAAATAAGTGGGGTCACAGGGACAGAAGCTTGGTGGGATTATTATCAGTGCAGGCTCGTGGGCTGAATGGGCTCTATCTTCTGGAATGAGCTGCCAGAGGCAGTAGTAGAGGCAAGTACAATTTTGTCTTCTAAAAACCATTGAGACAGTTATATGGGTAAGATGGGGATAGAGGGATATGGGCCAATTGCGGGCAGTTGGAACTATCTTAGTGATAAAAACTGGGCAGCATGGGCAAGTTGGTTTGAAGGGTCAGTTTCAAGCTGTAACCTCAATGATTCTCCGACAGAGCAGCTCAAAGCATAAATAAAAAAGTTAATTCATAGAACATAGAACATTACAGCGCAGTACAGGCCCTTCGGCCCTCAATGTTGCGCCAGCCAGTGGACCCTCTAACCTAAACTATTCCAATATCATCCATATGCCTATCCATCGAACATTTGAATGCCTCCAAAGTAGGCAAGTCCACAACTGCTGCAGGCAGGGCATTCCACGCCCTCACCACACTCTGTGTAAAGAACCTGCCTCTGACATCCGTTCTATAACTACCACCTCTTAATTTAAAGTTACGTCCCCTCATGTTGGTCATCACCATCCGAGGAAAAAGGCTCTCACTACCCATCTTATCCAATCCCTTGATCATCTTATACGCCTCAATTAGGTCACTGCGTAACTTCTTCTCTCTAATGAAAATAACCTCAGGTCCCTCAGCCTTTCCTCATAAGGCCTTCCCACCATACCAGGCAACATCCTGGTAAACCTCCTCTGCACCCTTTCCAATGCTTCCACATCTTTCTTATAATGCGGCGACCAGAACTGTACGCAATACGCCAAGTGCGGCCGCACCAGAGTTTTGTACAGTTGTAACATAACCTCACGGCTCCTAAATTCAATCCCTCTACCAATAAAAGCTAACACACCGTACGCCTTCTTAATAACTTTATCAACCTGGGTCCAACTTTCAAAGAGCTATGTACTTGTACCCCAAGATCCCTCTGCTCGACAACACTATTAAGGGTCCTTCCATTAGCCCTATATTTCATATGCCTGTTATTCCTACCAAAGTGAATCACTCACACTTATCCGTATTGAATTCCATTTGCCACCTCACGGCCCAGCTCTGCAACCTATCTATGTCCCTCTGCAAACTGTAACATCCATCCTCGCTGTCTACAACTCCCCCTCACTTTGGTATTGTCAGCAAATTTACTAATCCAACCCTCTACACCCTCACCTAGGTCATTTATAAAAATGACAAACAGCAGTGGCCCTAAAACAGATCCTTGAGGTACACCACTTGTAACTGCACTCCAGGTTGAATATTTCCAATCAACCACCACCCTCTGTCTTCTATCAGCTAGCCAATTCCTAATCCAAACTGCTAAATCACCTTCAATCCCATGCATCTGCACTTTCTGCAGTAGCCTACCATGGAGAACCTTATCAAACACTTTGCTAAAATCCATATACACTACATCAACTGCCTTACCCTTATCTACCTCTTTGGTCACCTCCTCAAAAAACTCAATAAGGTTTGAGGCACAACCTACCCTTTACAAAACCGTGCTGACTATCCCTAATCAATTTATTCCTCTCTAGATGCTTATAAATCCTATCCCTTATAATTCTTTCCAAGACCTTGCCCACAACAGAAGTCAGGCTCACCGGTCTATAATTTCCAGGATGGTCCCTACTCCCCTTTTTGAAAAGAGGGACAACATTTGCCATCCTCCAATCTTCCGGCACTATACCTGTAGCTAACGACGACATGAAGATCAAAGCCAAAGGCTCTGCAATCTCCTCTCTAGCCTCCCAGAGAATCCTAGGGTAAATCCCATCTGCCCCAGGGGACTTATCAATTTTCATACCCTCAAGATTCGCTAACACCTCCTCCTTATGAACCTCAATCCTGCCCAGTCTACAACCTAGTATCGCAGTATTCTCCCCGACAACACTGTCTTTCTCCTGCGTGAATACTAACGAAAAATACTCATTCAGTGTCTCTCCTATCTCCTCAGGCTCCACGCACAACTTCCCACTGCTACCTCTGACTGGCCCTAATCTTGCCCTAACCAATCTTTTATTATTTATATACCTGTAAAAAGCTTTAGGATTCTCCTTAATCCTATCCGCCAAAGTTTCTCGTGTCCTCTTCTAGCTCTTCTCAACTCCCTCTTTAGCTCCTTCCTGGCTGATTTATAGCTCTCCATTGCCCTAACTGAGCCTTCACATCTCATCATTATATAAGCCTCCTTCTTCCTCTTCACCAGAGATTCAACTTCCCTAGTACACCATGGTTCCCTCACTCGACCACTTCCTCCCTGCCTGGCAGGTACATATTCATTAAGGACATGCAGAAGCTGTTCCTTAAATATGCTCCACATTTCAGATGTCCCCAGCCCCTGCAATTTCCTGCTCCACCCTATGCATCCTAAATCTCTCCTAATAGCCTCATAATTACCTTTCCCCCAGCTATAACTACTGTTATTCGGTATGTGCCCATCCCTTTCCATCACTAAGGTAAACGTAACCGAATTGTGGTCACTGTCACCAAAGTGCTCACCCACCTCCAAGTCTAACACCTGGTCTGGTTCATTACCCAGTACCAAATCCAATATAGCCTCGCCTCTTGTTTGCCTATCTACATACTGAGTCATGAAACCTTCCTGCACACATTGAACAAAAACTGACCCCTCTAACGTACTTGAACTATAGCTTTTCCAATCGATATTAGAAAAGTTAAAGTCCCCATTACAACTACCCTGTTACTTTCACACCTATCCAGGATCAACTTTGCAATCCCTTCCTCTACTTCTCTGGAACTTTTTGGAGGCCTATAAAAAAACTCCCAACAGTGTGACCTCTCCTTTTTGTTTCTAATCTCAGCCCACACTACCTCAGCAGACAAGTCCACATCAAACGTCTTTTCTGCCACCGTAAGGCTGTCCTTAACTAACAATGCCACTCCTCCCCCTCTTCTACCACCACCTCTGCTCTGACTGAAACATCTGAACCCCGGAACCCTCAACAACCATTCCTGCCCCTGCTCTATCCACGTCTCTGAAATGGCCGTTCATCTGTTAAAATAGGAGTGCAGGAATTTGGCACAAATGTGCTCAGGCAGAGTTTGTAGAATAACATAAATGTTCCCCACACATTCCAGTAACGCGACTGAATAATTGGATACCTCTTTCAAAGAGCTGGCACAGGCAAGACAGACTGAAGGGCCTCCTCATGAGCAGTATTATTTTACACTATTTGAATTCTAGAGATGTTTGAGAAAGAGTTGTTGCTTCAAAATTCTACTTTGTGTCTAATGCTCGAATGAACATTTGGGTAACACCTACATTAGTTGAGCAGATGGAGAGATACCAAAGCACCAGTGACAGTAACTTCTGAATTAATAATGGGTCTGACATAGAGAATTGGAGACAGGGTTCTCAATCTTCTGAGATTTGAAATGGGTGCACCATAGGGTGAGAGACACAGGAGCGTAATGGAAATGTCACTGGACCAGTATCCAGAGGCCCAGGCTAATTCTCTGGGAACATAGGTTCAAATCCCACCAGAACCAGGGCAGCTGGTAGAATTTGAATATAATTAATAAATCTGAAAACCTAACTAGTCTCAGTAATGGTGACCATGACAACTATCATCAATTGTCGGAAAAACCCATCTAGTTCATTGGTGTCCTTTAGGGAAGGAAATCTGCCATCCTTACCCAGTCTGGCCTACACGTGACTCCAGAGCCGCAGGAATCTGCCCTTCTGACTGAAATGACTGAGCAAACCTAGCTTTATTCCAATGAACTGGGATGGGCAATAAATGTTGACCTTGCCAGTGACACCCACATCCTTTGAAAGAATAAAAAATGTAGCATTTTATATTTTCAGGCCACGATGACTTTAATTAAAAAGGTTTTACTCCACAGGAGGAACGTTTCACAGCAATATCTAGATTTTGGTCCAAAGAATAAGGATCTGATTTCCCATTGGTTGTTGTACTGGACAAGTTGTAATAAAAAAAAACAGAAAATGCTGGAAAAACTCAGCAGGTCTGGCAGTGTCTGTGGAGAGAGAAACAGAGTTAACGTCTCTAGTCTGTGTGATCCTGCTTCAGAACTGGAAGTGGTTTGTTGCATTTCCTTTAGTTTTGTTCATCTTCCTGCACACAAACATACACGCACACGCACACCCCTTCCCCCACACACACACCCTCCCCCCCACACACACACACACCCACCCACACACACCCCCTCCCCACCCCCAACACACACACATGGACAAAGGGACACTTGGGGACACAGTCCATACAAAGCCGCTGAGTGCTAACAGTTTCTTATCCTTCATTTAAGTTAAACTTCATTCCATTTCGAGTGATTTGATAATGTGTAAACGCAGGTGTCCTGGGTTTGGTGGAAGGGGTGATGCTGTTAAGACCGGAAGCTGGAGAATGAGGAAATCAGGCAATCACAGTCGCTGGAGAAACTTTGGCCTTGTCTGTTTGTGACCATTTTCATGTCTGGTAAAACACACTTGACTCCTTCGCTGTGATCAAGCAGACCAGGAGTGTGACCACAAGAACGTCTTTCTGTCCCACGCTCACCTTGTGAGGTCTTCACGTGTTGAGCCTTCAAGCGTAGGACATTCTTCCCAGGTAGTTAGCAGGCACGTAACCTCTTTTCCCTTTCACTTCAGCCAACCACCAATCCGTGTTGCCACTCAAATCACTGGGTTTCACTATCTTCACCCGCTCGTACTCCTGGAGACTGAGTTCATGTTTACTCCGCGCTTGGAAAGGATAAACGGCATAAAAGATCTGTGAAAGGTCAAACAGTAAGCTAAATTAAAAGTATAAAAAGTTAAAAGTTAAAGTTTATTTATCAGTTCGCAAGTAAGGCTTACATTAACGCTGCAATGAAGGGCGGAATTTTACCGGCACGTCTGCCCAAGTTTCACACGATCCCACCGAGGCCAATGGAGAATTCCATTCTCCAAGCTTTACCTGCCCCTGGAATCGGGGCTGGCATGCTGGTAAAATTCCACCCTAAGTTATACTGAAAGTCCCCTAGTTGCCACACTCCGGCACCTGTTCGGGTAAATGCACCCTAACCAACATGTCTTTCAGACTGTGGGAGGAAATCGGAGCACCTGGAGGAAACTGGAGCACCCGGAGGAAACCCACGCAGACATGGGGAGAAAGTGCAAACTCCACACAGACAAATATACTAAGGCATGTTGCCAGTGAAGGTCTATTGTTCAGTTTCCTGCTTTGCTTGTACACACAGGCCGGAACTTTCACACGGCAGGTCATCCTGAACCCACTGATGATGTGCCCCTGTTGCGGGTTTCCCGGGATGTGGGCGAAGCCAATAAAAAATCCCAACGACAGCGACAGGAGCAGAAGATTCCATCCCCAGCCAATCACACACTGCCTCTCGTATCTGAGGAACACACTGTGGGGAGACCATAACAAATAGGAACAGACCATTTGGCCCCTCGAGTCTGCTCTGTCATTCAAAAGGCTGATCCAACAGTCTTCATATCTTGCCCTTTCTCCGTTACCCTTCATTCCCTTCCTGATCTCAGTCTTAAACCTACGCAAGGACTCTGTCCTCACAATCCTCTGTGGCAAAGGATTCCAAAAATTCACAACCCTCAGAGACGAAATTCCTCCTCATCTCCAACTTAAATTGGCGCCTCTTTACTCTGAGACTCTGCCCCCTGTTCCTGGACTTTCCCATGAGAGGAAATATCCTGTCAGTATTTACTCTGTCAAGCCCTTTAAGAATCCCATATCATAGAACATAGAACATAGAACACTACAGCACAAACAGGCCCTTCGGCCCACAAGTTGTGCTGAACACATCAAAACCTACCCAGCCATAGACCTATCTATAACCCCCAATCCCACTGGATCCCATATACTCATCCAGAAGTCTTTTAAAAGACCCCAGCGAGTTCGCCTCGACCACCACCGACGGCAGCCGATTCCATTCACTCACCACCCTCTGAGTGAAAAACCTTCCCCTAGCATCTCCTCTGTACTTGCTTCCCTGCACCTTAAATCTGTGCCCTCTCGTCGCAACCATTTCAGCCCTGGGAAATAGTCTCTGAGAGTCCACCCTATCTATTCCTCTCAACATCTTGTAAACCTCTATCAGGTCGCCTCTCAACCTTTGTCTCTCCAGGGAGAACAGTCCCAGCTTCCTCAACCTGTCTTCATAAGGCATGCCTCCCAATCCAGGCAACATCCTTGTAAATCTCCTCTGCACCCTTTCAATAGCTTCCAAGTCCTTCCTATAGTGAGGCGACCAGAACTGCGCACAGTACTCCAAGTGTGGTCTGACAGGGTCCTATAAAGCTGCAGCATTACCTCCTGACTCCTGAACTCAATCCCTCGATGAATGAAGGCCAGTACACCGTAAGCTTTCTTAACCACATCCTCCACCTGGGAGGCCAATTTGAGAGTCTTATGGACCCGGACCCCAAGATCCCCCTGCTCTTCCACACAGCTAAGACTCCTACCTTTGATAGTGTACTCATTCATCCCTTGGATCTGCCAAAATGGACCACAACACATTTATCCGCGTTGAAGTCCATCTGCCACTTCTCCGCCCAGTCTTGCATCCTGTCAATGTCATGCTGCAACTTCTGACATCCCTCCAGACCATCCACAACACCACCGACCTTCGTGTCATCGGCGAACTTACTCACCCTTCCCTCCACTTCCTCATCCAGGTCATTTATGAAAATGACAAACAGCAATGGTCCTAGAACAGATCCCTGGGGCACTCCACTGGTGACCGACCTCCATGCAGAAAAAGAGCCATCCACAACCACCCCCTGCCTTCTGCAGGCAAGCCAGTTCTGGATCCACAAGGCCAAAGCCCCTTGGATCCCATGACCTCTCACCTTCTCAAGAAGTCTTGCATGTGGGACCTTGTCAAATGCCTTGCTGAAGTCCATGTACACCACGTCCACTGCTCTACCTTCGTCAATGTGTTCAGTCACATTTTCGAAGGACTCAATTAAGCTCGTAAGGCACGACCTGCCTTTTACAAAACCATGTTGACTATTTCTAATCAACCTAAACTTCTCCAAATGCTTGTAAATCTTGTCCCTCAGAAGCCTCTCCAACAGCTTACCAACCACTGAGGTCAGACTCACCGGTTGGTAATTTCCAGGACTATCCCTGTTCCCTTTCTTGAAAATAGGGACCACAACCGCAATCCTCCAATCCTCCGGAACCTCTCCCGTCTCCATCGACGACGCAAAGATCATCGCCAGGGGCTCTGCAATGACATCCCTCACCTCCCACAATAACCTGGGGTACATCCCATCTGGTCCCGGATCACCTTCCAAATTCCAATGAATCCCAACCTGTTTAACCTTCCCTCATTAGACAATCCCTCCATACCAGGGATCATCCTAGTGAACCTTCTCTGAGCTGCCTCCAATCAAATAATACCTTTCCTTCAATAAGGGGAACATATCTGCTCTTAATGCTCCAGATGTGGTCTCCCCAGTACCTGTAAAGCAGCAGCAAGACTTCCCTATCTTATACTCCAATCCCCATGAAATAAGGGCCAACATTCAATTAGCCTTCCTGATAACCTGTTTCTGTGTTTCCTGCACAAGTCCCTCCCCCTCCCAAGTCCCTTCATGTTGCAGCTCCCTGCAGTTTTTCTCTATTTGAATAATTCTCTGTTCTTTTGTTGTCCCTTCCAACATGAACAACTTCACATTTCCCCACATTATCCTCCATTTGCCAACTTTTTTCCCACTTGCTTAGCCAATCAATATCTCTTTGTAAACGGTTTATATTCCTGTCACAGCTTGCCTTTCCTATTATTGTATCATCTGCAAATTTGAGAGAAATTCGTCCATACAATTTCCCCACACAGAAACAGGCCATTCAGCCCAATTGATCCATGTTGATATTTATGCTACAGCTTGCCCTTGCCTTTCTACACATGAACGCACAGACACACACACAGACACACACACAGACACAGAGACACTTGGGGACACAGTCCATACAAATTCCATCCCATCACCATCTCCTTTTATTGCTCTATCCCTCACGTGTTCATTCAACTTCCCCTGAACTGTATCTGTACTGTTCACCTTGACCACTCCCTGTGGGAGCGATTCCCACATTCTCCCCATTCCCTGGGGGAATGAGTTCCACATTCTCCCCATTCCCTGGGGGAATGAGTTCCACATTCTCCCCACTCCCTGGGGGAGCGAGTCCCACATTTCCCCTGGGTAAATACATTTCCCCTGTATTTGCTTTGGACTGACTTCGTTAGTGACTATTTTGTAATTATATCTTGCTAGTTTCAGACTGCCCCACAAGTGGAAATCTTTTACTGTTTTATGTACCGTCATAATTTTAAAGCCCTTGCCAAGTTACTCCTGGTTAATCTTTCCTGATTGTTGAAACACCAAGATCCCAGAAGATAAAGATTAGTATCCGAATCTTTTCAACAACCAATTCCTCCCTCCCTAATTGAGTTTGGATTAGCTTAAAATATTAAATTAAAATCATGCGACATTGCAACATTTATAGGTTTCCAGTAATAATCTAATTTGCTGTTATTTTGATGTGGAGATGCCGGTGTTGGATTGGGTTGGGCACAGTAAGAAGTCTCACAACACCGGGTTGAAGTTCAACAGGTTTATTAGTAGCACAAGCTTTCAGAGTGCTGCTTCTCAATCAGATGAATGGGAATTGGGTTCATAAATACGGCATATATAAACATAAACTCAATTACAAGATAATAGACAGAATGCAAGAAATAGAAACTCAGAAATCATAGCGGTAGCACAGTGGTTAGCACTGCTGCTTCACAGCTCCAGGGACGTGGGTTCGATTCCTGGCTTGGGCCACTGTCTACGTGGAGTTTACACATTCTCCTCATGTCTGCGTGGGTTTCCTGCGGGCGCTCCGGTTTCCTCCCCACAGTCCAAAGATGTGCGGGTTAGGTGGATTGGCCATGTGAAAGTTGCCCCTTAGTGTCCTGAGATGTATAGGTTAGAGGGATTAGTGGGTAAAATATGTGGGGATATGGGGGTAGGGCCTGGGTGGAATTCTGGTCAGTGCAGACTTGATGGGCCAAATGGCCTCTTTCTGTACTGTAGGGTTTTATGATTTCTATGAAAGATAATAGATGGAACGTAAGTCCTAACTGATAATCAGGTCTTTACAGATGCAGACAATGCGAATGCAGAGAGGTTTGATCACAAATTAAAGAGATGTGAATTGTCTAAAGCCAGGATAGTTAGTGAGATTTTACAACCCAGGCAAGTCATGAAAGTTACAGATAGTGAGAGATGAACCCAAGATTCTGGTTGAGGCCGTCCTCGTGTGTGTGGAACTTGTCTATTAGTTTCTGCTCAGCGATTCTGCGTTGCTATGTGTGATAAAGGCCGCCTCGGAGAATGCTTACCCGAAGATCAGAGGCCGAATGCCCGTGACCGCTGAAGTGTTCCCCAACGGAAGGGAAACTTCTGCCTGGTGATTGGTTTAAGACAATTCATACCTCTTTAACCTGTGAGCAAAGCTCACGTTACCAAATAAGCCTGTTGGACTTTAACCTGGTGTTGTCAGACTTCTTATTGTTGCTGTATTTTGTTAACTTTAAGTAGAATCATCGCTGAAATAGTTCTGATAGGTTAAATGAGAAGAAATTGTTTCCAAACACAGAAGGCTTGGTAACTGGAGAACACAGATAGCTAAAGTGGGGAGTTGAGACCATAAGATATAGGATGGCAGATTTCCTTTCCTAAAGGACATTAGTGAACCAGGTGGATTTTCCCAACAATCAACAAAGGTTTCATTGTTGGATTCTTAATTCCAGATATTTTTTATTGAATTCAAATTCCATCATCTGCCATGGTAGGATTTGAACTCGGGTCCCCGGAACATTAGCTGAATTTCTGGATTAATAGTCTAGTGATAATACCACTCGGCCACCGCTTCCACATCTCTGTCTGTAAGGTTGTGTACCCATTAACTCTCGCTAACAATAACCTATCAATCCCCAGATATTGGTGGAGAAAATTCCAGATTTCCACACTCCCCATTGTATCACAGCGAAGTGAACAGGCTCGAATTTTAAGGTTCCTCTCCTTTAATTTGAGCTTCTCTCAACAGAGCGGAGAGTTTCTCTGTATCCCACCCTATCAAATCTTTTCACCAGCTTAGATGTTTTTATTAGAATCTCTATCCACTAATCTTCTATTTCATTATGAAACCACAGAGAACACTGCAACACTGAACATTCATAACTCGGTCAAAAACTGATGAATCATAATCAAATTTATGCTGAATCATTTCACGAGCTTCTCCGGAAAGACGAAAACTGTTTACTAAAGCACATTAGCTGCTGTTGAAATCGTACACATGAGAATCTCACCCAGTCACGGGATCTTTGGGTGAGGTTCTCGGCAGCTGCATTTATTTCAAATATGCAATTAAACCAGGTTCTGAGGCGTGATGGGAGCTGGTCACAGTTAGGCAGAGCTGATTTAAGAGTGAGCTGTAACAAGGAGTGAGAACTCACTCACTGAGGTGGAATTTCTGTCCCAGTGGCTATCATTCCGGGCAGGACAGGAGAATCCAGAGAGCCGCTCTGACTTTTAGTGGCTCTTTGGATTTCCCTGTCCTGCTTGTGACGATGCCATTGACATTAGGGCTGGAAAACCTTGACCATGTAACTGCCCGCTGCACATCGTTGCCGTTATTATACACGACTTTTTAACAGCAACCCTTGGTTTCTGGGCATGTCTACTGCAGGGAAAACTGATGCTGACTTTGGGCTGAGCTGCCAACATTCCCTGGATTTGCTCGGAGTCACCAGCAATTTCCCAGCTCGTGCGTAGTTGCGGCTTTTACTGTTTGGGTGTTAGTTTTAGTTTTCCTGGTGCGAAGGATACTCGTTAGCGGGCAATGATTCTAGAATCACAGAATCCCTACAGTGCAGAAAGAGGCCATTCAGCCCATCAAATCTGCACCGACAACAATCCAACTCAGGCCCTATATCCGTAATTCCACATATTTACCCCTGCTAATCCCTCTAAACTACTCATCCCAGGACTCTAAGGAACCACGGTCAATGCACCTAACCAGCACATCTTTGGAATGTGGGGGGAAACTGCAGCACCTGGAGGAAACCTATGCAGACATGGGGAGAATGTGCAAACTCTACACAGACAGTGACCCGAAGCTGTGATGTCTTGCCCCTGTTTTAGGCACGGATCACTCTCTTCTTGAACATCTGTGGCCCACATTACTATTTCACATTTAACTGTGACACTCGAATTTTGCCTGTCCCGGTTTTAAATTCTCAAAACAACACAGGCAAAGAATTCCTTTGAAAGCTCCAGAAATTGCAGCAAACAAAACTTTCTGGCAATTTCTACATCTACTTGGCACCAAGGCACTTAACTTTTCATCTTATCAAAACAGCAGTGTTTATCACAACGTGATTCGATTTATTGATTATATTCACATGTACTGGGATACAGTGAAAACATCGCACTCCCTCAGAATCTCACTGAACTATATCCTGTAGGTTTCTGAAATATGACTGCTCCAGTGATATTGGAAACGGGCACTGGCACTGTCCACTAAATTTAAATCCGCACAGAGATCCTTGTGACTTCTCCGACGGGCAGGATGTTTCGGTTGGTGGGAGTTCTGTGCTCCATTAACTGAAGGATCAGTGGGCAATGCATCATAGAATTCCTACAGTACGGAAAGAGGCCATTCAGCCCATTGAGTCCGTACCGACCGCAATTCCACCCAGGCCCTATTCCTGTAATCCTCATTTACCCTGCTAATCCCCCAACACTGGAGTCAATTTAGCATGGCCAAACCATCTAACCTGCACATCTTTCAGATAGTGAGAGGAAACCGGAGTACCCGGACAAAACCCACACAGACACAGAGAGAATGTGCAGATATTGCTCAGATGGTGACCCAAGGCTGGGATTGAACCCGGATCCCTGGGAGCTGTGAGGCAGCAGTGCTAACCACTGTGCCACCATGATGCCTGTGTATTCCCAAGTTGGGCAGTAGTTGGTCTAGGGTCAGACTTACCACCCTTGCCCCATCATCTTAGGAAGAAGTCTGGCTTTAGGGAGTTGCTAGCCAATCAGATCGGAGCCCCAGCAGTGCGGGGTTTGATTGGTCGCCTCTGCTCCAAGGAGGGACCTGCCCCCACTTTTCCCAACACCACTTCACCCTGTAAAAGATGATGGCTACCCAGCTGCCATGGGCCTCCTCCTGGTGTGGGCCAAATAGCAGTGGGGTGGGGTGAGGGCATTATTAAGTCACCAAAGGGCATCAGTTGGCCCAAGGGTGAGGAACAGCCCACAGCTTCCACTGCCCCCTGTAAAATGGGGATCTGGTTAAGGTGGCAGTTCAGCAATGCATAGGTCCCAGGCTACATTGTACAATTCATCACACAAACCAGCCTCCCATCCACTGACTCTGTCTACACTTTCCGCTGCCTCGGCAAAGCAGCCAGCATAATTAAGGACCCCCATGCACCCTGGACATTCTCTCTTCCACCTTCTTCCTTTGGGAAAAAGATATAAAAATCTGAGGTCACGTACCGACCGACTCAAGGACAGCTTCTTGCCTGCTGCTGTCAGACTTTTGAATGGACCTACCTTGCATTAAGCTGACTTTTCTCTACGCCCTGGCAATGACTGTAACACTACATTCTGCACTCTCTTCTCTATGAATGGTATGCTTTGTCTGTATAGCGTGCAAGGAACAATACTTTTCACTGTATGTTAATACATGTGAAAATAATAAATCAAATCAAACAAGACCCCACTTTCAAATCAGCCCCCCAATTGTAAAACATCACTCTGTGAACCAACAATCCACCTGAAACCTTAGAAAATGTTTCAGGGAACAACGTTGATATCAAGTCTGTGGTCAGAAAGGAGTTGAAGGGTGAGTCAGTCTGTAGGTTAGACCACCTCGCAGCTTTTAAACAGCTGACCCACTTTACCTGTTGCTCTCCCAGGTCACTGGAATTGTCATCATTTCCATTGATTGATGTCACCTCCGGGGTAGAAGGACTCGCTTCCTGAGAATCGTTGAGCGGGCTGTCACTGTCGCCGGTGTTAAAGCACAAACTCCTCGTGTGGCTGGTTTCTCCGCAGTGCGAAGGCACAAACAAACTAATGTCATCAAAATCTCCATCAGCCGCCGACCCATCCGTGGATGCTCCATTCTGTCCCATTGAGGGGTTGTACGGTTTCAGAAACGATGAATACACGTAACCTTGCTCCGCTGCGTGGAATCAAAATCAGTCACAATTTGCCCCTTTGATATGGAATCACAACACATTTCCCAAAACTTTTATCAGATCACACCAAAGGTCATAACTGATTCAATCCATACTGTTATTATCCATTATCTCTCATACTATCATCAATTGGAGTGTTTGTGCTTCAGTCATTGAGAATATGTGCGCAGGTACAGCAGGCAGTAAAGAAGGCAAATGGTATGTTGGTCTTCATAGCGAGAGGATTTGAGTATAAGGGTAGGGATGCTTTGCTGCAATTGTACAGGGTGTTGATGAGGCCACACCTGGAGTATTGTGTGCAGTTTTAGTCTCCTTAAAGGAAGGATGTTCCTTGCTAAAGAGGGAGTACAGTGAAGGTTTACCAAACTGATTCCGGGGATGGCAGGTCCGTCATATGTGGAGAGTCTAAGTCGGTTAGGATTATATTCACTGGAGTTTAGAAGAGTGAGAGGGGATCTCATAGAAACTTGTAAAATTCTAACAGGGTTAGACAGGGTAAATTCAGAAAGAATGTTTCCAATGGTGGGGAGTCCAGAATTAGGGGTCATAGTTTGTGGATAAGGGGTAAATCTTTTAGAACTGAGATGAGAAAAAATCTCTTCACCCAGAGGGTGGTGAATGTATGGAATTCACTCCCACAGAAAGTAGTTGAGGCCAAAACATTGTGTGATTACTGGAGGGAATTAGATATCGCTCTTGGGGCTAAAGAGATCGAGGGATATGGAGGGAAAGGGGGGATCAGATATTGAATTTGATGATCAGCTGTAGTCAAGATGAATGGTGGAACAGGCTTGAAGGGCCGAATAGCCTCCTCTCACTTCTAGTTACTATTTGTCATCTCAGTTCCTGCTGTGGGGAGGGCTGATTCTCTCTCTGTTTCAATGGGAAAAGCTGGAGACAAGGCGAATGCAGATCCTGTTCCCAATTCACTGCCATTCGCTTTGATTAACCCCTGACTCTCCCTCCCTGAGTCTGCGATTCCTTGCTGGAAGTCATAGTGCGGGGTTTTTTCCCCCAGTGTTTGAGGAATCTTATGTGAGGCATTGTAGCTGTGAAATTGAGCCCAGGTTTTCCTATCTCGCATTAACGAAGAACCAGGAAATGAGTTAATTTAATCCAATCTCAGTAAATCTCATCAGACCAGCCAGAGAATCTGATACAGTATTTCTGACAGCACTGTATACACTCACAAAATGATCCAAAGCAACATCTATCCAATTAAATATTTTGGAAATGAGGTCAAGGGCAGCGAGCAGACAATGTTTTTGTGATGTTAGTTGAGGTTCCCTTGGATTAACGGGGAGAAGGTGGGGAGGTGAGGGTAGTCCCCAGGTGACAGGGCGTAGCCCTCCAGGGGGGGGGGTGGGAGTACTCCCCGGGGGGGTCAACCCCAGGGAGTGGGGGTAGTCCTCCAGGGAGGGGTGTGTTGGGTGTGGGTAGTCCCCAAGGGGGTCAACCCCAGGGTGTGGGGGATAGTGGGTGTGGGTAGTCCACAGGGGCGGGGAGGGGGGGTGGGGGGGTAGTCCTCCAGGGTGGTGATGGGGGGGTTGGGTGGGTAGTCCTATGCACTCCTTCAAAATATTGCTTTGGATTCTTTTACATCCAGCGAAGTGGGCGGACAGAGGCCGGAACTTTCCGGCATTTCAAGCTGGGGGAATATTCCAATCCCACCTGCCACGCACCCCCCTCCCCCGCCCACTATATGTTTCCCAGCACTGAGGGGTGCATTCTACAGGAAACCCTATTGGCGGGACTGGAAGACCAGCCAGTGGCCTCCATGAAAAATGGGGTGGGATGTGTGGAAAATCCTACTCAAGGTCTCAGTTTTTAAATGTCTTATCCGGGAAATAGCAGCTCAGAATATATAACGCTCACTCCCGACACATTCAACTTAAACATTACTCCTCAATAAAAGTTACACTTGGGTTAAAATTTCCAATAGAACAATCCCAAAGGAATGGGCTTGTGGGGGAGGAGATCGTTTGGCTCATCCAGCTCTCTAAGCTCAGCAAGAACATGAACAGAATTCAGCTCAGTCGGTGGTGACAGGGTCTGTGGACACTTACTTCCTGTGTTAACCAGCCACCGGTTCATGCTCCCCAGAGGGTCTTGCTTCTCCAGAACAGCCACAATTTCACCCTCGTGGAGAGATGTGTCTAAATCCTGGGCGGCGTTGAAGTTCCGCTTTGCTTGGAAGAGTTTGTCTGGACTGTGTGTCGCCAGGAGTTTAGCCCTGTCCTCTCCAGTCTGATGGGGTACTTCAGGCTTGAGGGCAACAGAAGCACAACAAATACCAGTAAATACCTCACAACAAATTCACAACATCCGTTCGATACGCCTCCATATATCAAAGACAATGACGTTTTCATGTTGCACTTCCTACTGAGTGAAGATGGAGAGGGTGTTTCCTTTAGCAAGAGAGATTAGAACTCAAGGGCACAGCCTCAGAGTGAAGGGACGTTGCTCTAAAACTGAGATGAGGAAGAATTTCTTCAGCCAGAGGGTGGTGAGTCTGTGGAACTCATTGTCACAGAGTGGAGGCCAGGTCATCGAATGTCTTTAAGGCAGAGATAGGTAGATTTTGATCAATATGGGGATCAATAAGGGTTACAGCGAGAAGGCTGGAGGATGGGGATGAGAATCCTGTTGGCTATGATTGAATGGCGGAGCAGACTCAATGGGCCGAGTGGCCTAATTCTGCTCCTACATCTTATGGTCTTATAGAAATCTGTCTACCCCCTCCGCCCCCCCACCACCACCCCAGAGGACTATACTCTGGCCCCTGGGAAATTAGTTGATGGTAGATAGACCAGGAGACACAGTGACGGTTTTTATTGTCTTAAGGAAAGCGGCTGGTGAATTTGAGGGGTTTTACTTGATGGGCCAAACAGCCTCCCTCTGTGCGGTAATGATTTTATGAGGTGAACGTTAGCGTACTGTCACCACAGGAATCGGAGCAGGCAAGGGGTGGACCATGGCAAAGTGTGTGGACATTGGGGGAGGGTGGGATTATCCAGTTTCGGGGTGAGTGTGCCCTATGACTCTACAAGTTAGCAGGTAGTGGTTATTATAACAGGAAGTGGTGAAGATACCAACTCTTTCATCAACAATAAAAAATATTGTAAATTCCTACATTGAAAATTGAAGGCTGAAGCCAGTTAAATGACTAAAGAACAATGTAATTAATTTTGTATCAGTAAGGGAATCAGGGTTATCGGGATAAGGCGGGAAGTGAAACTGAGGAGTTATTGTAACAGATCAGTTATATTCATATTGAATGGTAGAGAAGGCTCAATGGG
Organism: Sphyrna mokarran; assembly: GCA_024679065.1. Lineage (NCBI taxonomy): Eukaryota > Metazoa > Chordata > Chondrichthyes > Carcharhiniformes > Carcharhinidae > Sphyrna > Sphyrna mokarran. The sequence goes on from JAGIQG010000001.1 coordinate 174,667,371, forward strand.
CTGAATGGCCTTCCTCCACGCCCATATTTTTTGGTCTTAGTTGAAAACAGAAAAATTAAAATGATACCGGGATAAGTGGAAGTTTAACCATTCCCCAGGCCAATGGTTTGTGGAAATGAATGATCTAAACTGACCAAAAACCAATATGGATAAAGAGATTCTGTTATGAATTTGCAGGAAAGTGACAGAACGAAGCTACAAAGCTCTATTGCTTCTTATCTGTCCATATTGTTCCTTTTTAAACAGCCAAACTCAAATGAAGTACAAAGGCTCCAAGAACAGGAGGACATGGTGGAAACTGTAGAAAGCAGGAGAACAATGAGATAGAGAGTTAAATCAAGAGGTATTGGTTAATGAGCCACCCCAATCAATCAACAAGTTGATGAAATGGATAGATGAGCATTGCAGAGCACAAAGTCCATGGATCTGATTCCCAGCGAGGGTGGCAATTTATCTTCTTGGTGGTGAATGTAGCCCAATCCATCAGGCAAACCAGCCTCCCATCCATTGATTCTGTCTACACTTCCCGCTGCCTCGACAAAGCAGCCAGCGTAATTAAGGACCCTACACACCCTGGACATTTTCTCTTCCACCTTCTTCCGTCAGGAAAAAGATACAAAAGTCTGAGGTCACGCACCAACCAGCTCAAGAACAGCTTTTTCCCTGCTGCCATCAGACTTTGGAATCGACCTACCTCGCATTAAGTTGATCTTTTTCTCGCTGTGACAGTAATACTACATTCTGTACATTCTCATTTCCTTCTCTATGAAAGTATACAGTGCAAGAAACAATACTTTTCACTGTATTCCAATACATGTGACAAGAATAAATCAAATCCAATCATAGTCACAGTGATACATTTACAGCACAAAACTAGGGCATTCCGCCCAAATTGTGATGATGTTCCAGAAGAGCCATTTCCCCCCTCACCCTGTAACCCTCCAATCTCATCCTGTGGCAGTGGTGGACAACCTGCAGTCTGGGTATCACGTGTGGCCCACCTGTGTTCTGACTGATAGCTAAGTTCCCCACACACACGGACAGCCTCAACAGGGATCTTGGGTTCATGTCACACTATCCGTAACCCCCACGACTTGCCTGGGCTTGCAAAACCTCACTAAACTGTCCTGTCTGGAGACAATACATGTCTCTTTAACCTGTGCTTAACCCTCTCTCCACTCACATTGTCTGTACCTTTAAGACTTGATTAGCTGTAAAGATTCACATTCCAATCATTATTTTGTAAGTTGAGTTTGTGCCTTTATATGCCCTGTTTGTGAATAGAACTCCCACTCACCTGATGAAGGGATGGCACTCTGAAAGCTAGTGGCATTTGCGACCAAATAAACTTGTTGGACTTTAACCTGGTGTTGTGAGATTTCTTACTGAATTCAGGGTAGACTATTTGATACAGAGATGAGGGGACATTCCTTTACCCAGAGAGTGGTGAGCCTGTGGAATTCATCACCACAGGAAGTAGTTGATGCCAAAGCATTGAATGTATTCAAGTGGCGGCTGGATATAACACCTGGGGCAAATGGGATCAAAGGTTTTGGAAAAAAGTAGGATTAGGCTATTGAATTGGATGATCAGCCATGATCGCTATGAATGGCCGAGTAGGCTCGAGGGGCCGAATGGCCTCTTCCTACTCCTATCTTCTACGTTTCTATGTTTATCTCTTCCTCACAACATTTCAATCTTTTCTCGATCTTGTTTATCTGGCTTTCCCTTTAAAGCAGTTACATTATTCACCGCAGCTGCTCTCGGGGTTTGCATATTCAATATTGTATGGATACTTAACATTCCTTAAGGTTCCTGCCCAGAATCAGTGATGCTTCTGAGCTCTCTAACCGTGCAGCAATCTGAGAGTTCCGTCAGGGTGTACAACTGAGCTCCACAGAGTTACAAACACGAGCAATTTAAACAAATCCCAGGATGGTTACAGCATGTCGAAGGCTAGTCGGCCTCTCATGTCTGTGCTAGCTCTTTGAAGGAGCAATTCATCTCGTGTCAGTGCCCTGGCCTTTTGCCATGGTCCTATCAGCCATGGAATCTCCACAGTGCAGAAGGAGGCCATTCAGCCCATCAAACCTGCAATGACAGCAATCCCAACCAGGCTCTATCTCCAAATTGTTTACCTTGATAATCCCCGTGAGACTAAGGAGGGCAATTTAGCATGGCCAATCCACCTAATCCACACATCTCTGGAGCGTGGGAGAAACCCGGAGGAAACCCAAAGAAACACGGAGAGAATGTGCAAATTCCAGACAGTCACCCGAGGCTGGAATTGCATCCGGGTCTCTGGCACTGTAAGGGAGCAGTGCCAACCACTATGCCACCATGCCATCCAATCCTGCATTACGAGACAACGTTTTAAGAGGGAGTCATGCTCAGGAATCATCATAGAAACCCTACAGTACAGAAAGAGGTCCTTTGGCCCTTCGAGACTGCACCGACCACAATTCCACCCAGGCCCTACCCCCATATCCCTACATATTTTACCCGCTAATCCCTCTAACCTACACATCTCAGGACACTAAGGAGTAATTTTTTAGCATGGCCAATCGACCTAACCAACATATCTTTGAAATGGGGGAAGAAACTGGAGCACCCGGATGAAACCCACGCAGACATGAGGAGAATGTGCAGGTACCACACAGACAGTGACCCAAACCGGGAATCAAACCCAAGTCCCTGGGGCTATGAAGCAGCAGTGCTAACCACTGTGCCACCCAATACATCAATGCCTACAGAACATCACTGCCGTTTTAAAGATCTCTTACGGAGACAGTATTTTTTTCCTGCAGAGTATGAGTCTCTGGCTGTTCATTGCTATCTGAATGCTATTGCCTCGCGCAAAACTTGTGTATCTCCAGTGCCTTGATATCCTTTCTCTAGCACGGAGACCACAGCTGTCTACAGCACTCATTCTATACAAACTTAACACATCCTCCAGCCCATCTGATCTGTGGAGGAGACAGTCAGACAACAATACCAACTCCCCCCTGATCAGTGTCTAACTCCGGATGCTGGGTGGGGAGGGGGGTGTGGGGCTGTATGAGCGAAGCAAGTTCAAACCTGGTCTGTGACATTCCATATCATTAACCAATTAGCTAGCACTCATTTCTGGAAATACTCGTTTGCACAAGTTAGATAAACACATCCCTAAAGACAGTCAGAGAGATTTACAGCATGGAAACAGGCTCTTCAGCCCAACTTGTCCATGCTGTCCACTAAACTCGTCCCATCTGACTGGGGTGAGGGTGGGGGATGGAAGGGGGTGCAATAAATCTGTTTGAAACATGCCTCCAATGACGTTATTGAAAAGGACTGATGTTTTAAAGTGACTCTTTCACCCCTATCAAGACAGGCTAAATATCTGGCTCTGCGTTCCTTGGAGTTTAGAAGATTGAGGGGGGACTTTGTTCAAACATATCAGCTAAGGGTCATCTGAACTCAGAACGTCAGTCCTTTCTCTCTTTACAGATGCTGCTAGACCTGCTGAGATTTTCCAGCATTTTCTCTTTCGGTTTCAGATTCCAGCGATCGCAGTAATTTGTTTTTATGTCAGATTAGGCATCTCAATCTCCAACAGCTTGTTCTGGACCGTCCCATGTGACACTATAGTTAAGAAATTCCCCTAAAGCCTCCACTTTCTCAGGAGGCCAAAGAAATTTGGCATGAGAGCTACAACTCTCACCAACCTTTACAGATGCCCCATAGAAAGCATTCTTTCTGGTTGTATCACAGCTTGGTATGGGCTCCTGCTCTGCCCACGACCACAAGGAACTCCAAAAGATCGTGAATGTAGCCCAATCAATCACTCAAACCAGCCTCCCATCCACTGACCCTGTCTACACTTCCCGCTCCCTCAGAAAATTAGCCAGTATAATTAAAGACCCCATGCATTCCGGACATTCTCTCTTCCACCTTCTTCCGTAGGGAGAAGATACAAAAGTCTGAGGTCACGTACCAATCGACTCAAGAACAGCTTCTTCCCTGCTGCTATCAGACTTTTGAATGGACTTAACTTGCATTAAGCTGATCTTTTTCTACGTCCTGGCTATAATTGTAACGCTACATTCTACACTCGCTTCTTCTCTTCTCTATGAACAGTATGCTTTGTCTGTATAGCGTGCAAGAAACAATACTTTTCACTGTATGGTAAACATGTGACAATAATGAATCAAATCAAATAAGACTTTGAGGGGTTTGACAGTATCGATGGTGAGATGTTCTCACTGGTGGGAGAATCTTGAACAAGGGGACATCGCTACAAGATAAAGGGTTGGTCGTTTAAAACTGAAGCGCGTGGAAAGATCTTCTCACAGAGGGTGGTGAGTGTCTGGAATTCTCTGTTCCAAAGGCTGCTGGAAATTGGAAATATTTAAAACGGAGCTGGGTAAATAGATCGAGGACCAGAGGGTGGGGGGAATGTCACTGAGAAGGAGCTGAGGCCAGCATATATCAGCCATGATCGTATTGAATGACAGCCTTGAAGGGCCGAATGGCCTCCTCCTGCTTCTATTTCTTACGTTGTGTGTTTTAGGAGACTTCCCATCTGAGCTGGGAGATCCTCACTATAAATGATTCCATTTATTCATCAGACTTGGGGCTGACTGTGATGGGCAAGGAAGAATTGATGCCACTCACAGTCAAATAGCTCGTTTGAGGTTCGCGGGCCATGTGGGTATGACACTTGGACGTACATTCTCGCAAGCAACACGGGATGAGGAGGAGGAGAGAGGAGAAAATTTGCCAAATGAGAGAAGAAAAGTAACAGTGAGATGAGTATAAGTGAGATTGGGATTGAATTTGTTGAATATTGTAGTGGGGCAGAATTCCACAATTTGAGGTCTTGTAAAAGAATTAATCAAAGTGGGATTCATAGAATCCCACAATGCAGAAGGAGATCATTCAGCCCATCAAGTCTGTACTGAACACAATCCCACCCAGGCTTATTCCCACAACTCCACACATTTACCCTGCTAATCCCTCTGATACTAGGGTCAATTTAGCATGGCCAATCAACCTAATCCACATATCTTGGGACAATGGAAGAAAACCCATGCAGACACAGGGAGAACATGCAAACTCTACACAGACAGTGACCCAAGCTGAGAATTGAACCTGAGTCCCTGGCGCTGTGAGACAGCAGTGCTAACCACTGTGCCACCCTCAATGGGGTAACTCTTATTTCAACTCAGTAAAGAGAATGAGAGGAGAACAAAATTTATTTAACGTTTATTTATTAGTCACAAGTGGGTTTACATTAACACTGCAATAAAGTTACTGTTAAAATCCCCTTGTTACCATACTTGGGCACCTGTCTGGGTTAACGTACGTAACCAGCACGTCTTTCAGAATGTGGGAAGAAACCAGAGGAACGCCACGCGGACACGGGGAGAATGTGCAAACTCCACACAGACAGTGACCCAAGCATTGAACCTGGGTCCCTGGCGCTGTGAGGTAGCAGTGCTAACCACTGTGCCACCGTGCCGCCCCAGGGAAGGGACAACAAGAATGAGAAACACAGTATCAGTGATAAAATAAAGGCAGGCGGAAATTGAGGGAAGAAAAGAAAAGACTGAAAGTGAGTGAGAGGAAATGTGTGCTGGTGGATGGATGTTGGATCAGTCAGACAGTTCTGGGTAGATAATGATCTGTATTTCTACATGTGGTGAAAGATACACCCCAGAAACAGCAGATGTTTGTAATCTTGGGCAGAGCCTGCATTACAGCGGGAGTTACTGAGGGGGAAAAAACACAGCTAATTTCTTAAAGGCTCGATGGAGGGGAGGGTTGTGCTTGAGATCAGAGGAACTGGAATTTTAGTAATTATAGAAAGGAGCAGCATGGAGCCATTTCAGCAGGGAAGAGGCAGTGATGCTGCCTGGAATTTCCAAACACTTGGAAATGCGTAAGTTTAATATGGCAAGGTTTAAAGTTTATTTATTAGAGTCATAAACAGGCTTACATCAACACTGCAATGAAGTCACTATGGAAGTGCCCGAGTCACCACCCTGTTCGGTTACACTGAGGGAGAATTTAGCACGGCTAATGCACCCTAACCAGCGCACCTTGTGGACTGTGGGAGGAAACCGGAGCACCCGGAGGAAACCCACACAGACATGGGGAGAACGTGCAAACTCCACACAGACAGACAGTGACCCAAGTCAGGAATCGAACCTGGGTCCCTGGCGCTGTGAGGCCTGGCGCTGTGAGGCCTGGCGCTGTGAGGCCTGGCGCTGTGAGGCCTGGCGCTGTGAGGCCTGGCGCTAACCACCCTGCCGCCCATGATGATGTTTATAGATTGAGTTTCTGTCCTCACCTGGGAAGAGGCCTTCTCTTTGAGGGACGTTGCTGGGACGGTAGCACCCTCCAGAGGAAAGTGTGCTGCAGTGCAGCCAGACTCAAAGGTGAGTCTGGGGTCTTGACAGGGTCAGGATGGCAGCTTTTGGTGTGGGGGGTTGGCGGGGGGGTGCTAGGCTTTGGGCCAGACAGGACTGGGAGGGGGGGATACCTGCGAAGGACCTCCAACTGGCACAAGCGGGATCCCCAAAAGTGTCAGCCCACTCTCTTGCCTGGTCACCAGCCTGCCTTGATTCACTGTTGGGCTGGGAAACCTGATGCCCGACATCCCCTCATCTGGATAAAATCCGGGTGACCGAGAGGGGGAAGCCATTAATTGGATACTTAAAGGTCTCAATTGATTCATTGATGAGTGCTCACTGATAACATTGTAATGGCAGTGGGCAGGGTGGGTATAGCTGCTTCTGGGATGTTACCTCCTCCCCCCCACCAATCTCCACCCCTCTCGTCTCTTGTGGGAAATGGGAGACTTGGTGGAGAGGGGAGGGTGGGGAGGGAGCTGGTTGCTGCTGAGGAGATGCAGTGGGTCCATAAAATTCCAGTCAGAAACAAAACCATAGAACCCTACAGTGCAGAAAGAGGCCATTCGGCCCATCGAGTCTGCACCGACCGCAATCCCACTCAGGCCCTATCCCCGTAACTGCTTATATTTATCCTCCTGACCCTCCAACACTAAGGAACAATTACCACGGCCAAATCGCCTAACCTGCAGATCTTTGCACTGTGGGAGGAAACTGGAGCATACGGAAGAGACCCACACAGACACAGGGAGAATGTGCAAACTCTACGCAGAGAGTGATTGAAGGCTGGAATTGAACCCGGGTCCCTGGCGTTGTGAGGCAGCAATGCTAACCACTGTGCCACCTTGCCACCCAAAATACAAACCGTCAAATCTATATTTAGAATGTGTTTTCAGGAAAAAGGATTAAGAAGGAATGATCCATTCACTGAGGTAATGGGGTTTGTAGGAACACGAGGAGACCATTCAGCCCTTTTCACCTTACAGCCCAATCATAGCTGGCCTGTATTTTCACTACACATACTGACTTGATTTCAAAATGCTTATTCGACAAAAATTTTTGTCAATCTCGGTTCTGGATTTTTTTGAATAACCTCAGCAGTTTTGAAGGGAGAGCGTTCCTGATTTTTCCAGGGACCACGTCTCCCAACTGAGCCCAGAAGCAAGAACCAGGGCAGAAAAAGAAAGTTGAAGTAAAACAGGAAGAGGAAAGGGTCACTGCCCTCGAGAAAGAGACAGCTCTGAATCAAACATTCAAAATGCTGACTCGCTGGTCACATTACTCTCTGACTGCAACCTTTGTCCTTTTCAGCTCAATTATTGAATAAATCCCATCAAATAACGTGACTGGAGAGAGGAAGATATTAACAATAACGTCCATTCCTGCAGCACATTTCATAGAATCTCTACTTTGCAGAATGAGGCCATTTGGCCCATTGAGTCTGCATCAACCACAATCCCATCCAGGTCCTATCCCTGTAACTCCACAATTTATCCTAGTGAGTCCCGCTGACACTAAAGGGCAAGTTAGCATGGCCAATCCATCTAACCCGCACATCTTTGGATTGTGAGAGAAAGCCAGAGCATGTGGAGGAAACCCATGCAGACATGGGGAGAACGTACGAACTCTACACAGACAGTGACCCAAGCCGGGAATCGAACCTGGGTCCCTGGTGCTGTGAGGCAGCAATGCTAACCACAGTGCCACCATGTCACCCTAACAATGTGAAAGCTCCTAGTGTTTCACAAGCATGTTATCAAATTAAAGTCCAGACCAAATCACAGTGGGAGATATCAGAACAGATGGTAGAGGGCTTCATCAAGGAAAAGGTGAGGGTGGGGTGGAGGAGGAGGGTTGTTTCAAGGAGTGTGTTAAAGTAGAGAGAGAGAGGTGGAGACGAGGGTAGCTTTAGTGTGAATATTGTGTACAATGTCGCTACGCTACCAGAAGGATGTGGATGCTTTGGAGAGGGTAAAGAAGAGGTTTACCAGAATGAGGGCATTAGCTATGAGGAGAGGTTGGATAAACTCGGCTTGTTCTTACTGGAATGACGGAGGTTGAGGGGTAGCCTGATAGAGGTTTACATGATTGAGTGGTATGGACAGGGTGGATAGTCAGATGCTGTTTTCTGGGGGAGAAAAGTCAAGTACTAAGGGACGTAGGGTTAAGATGCGTGGGGAAAAGTTTTGAGGAGATGTGCGAGGCAGGCTTTTCACGGAGGGTAATGAGTGTCTGGAACACGCTGCCCGGGGAGGGGCTGGGAGCAGATACGATAGCGGCATTTAAGGGGCATCTGGGGAAATACATGAATAGGACGGGAATGGAAAGATACGGACTCTGTAAATTCATACGGTTTTAGTTTAGGCAGGCATCATAGTGCAGGATTGAAGGGTGAAGGGCCTCGTGCTGTGCTGTACTGTTCTTTGTTCTTTTTAGTCTTTAGGGAGAAGATTCCAGAGCGCGGGGTCCCTGCAGCTCACTGAGTTACCATTTCAGATCATCAGTAGTGTGTTAGGTGAATTAACTGTTTCACTCGGACGATAATATGCATCACCTGTAAGGAACCACCAAGAGTTGGAAGCAGCACTCTATGGTATGAAGAGCACTCTAGGCTGATATTTATAAAACTGTGCTTCTGCCACAAGGGTCACTCACCGTGGACGCTGATGATCTTTTCCTCAAGCGTTCCTCTAAACTGGCCCTCCTTTCAAGCACTCTGTGAGATCCAAATTCTTTACCGAACGACAGGCTATGAATCTCTCCAATGGCTTGCTTTTGCCTGTCTCGAACGTTGCCTGAAGGAGACACCTAATTGAGAAAACAAAACCTGGTATGAATCCTCAGCACCCATCAAATTGTGAGGGAGAAAGACGCACAGTGGTATTGTCACTGATTTAATTTGATTTATTATTGACACATGTATTAATATACAGTGAAAAGTATTGTTTCTGTATGCTATACAGACAAAGCATACCACTCAGAGAGAAGGAAAGGAGAGAGTGCAGAATGTAGTGTCACAGTCAAAGCTAGGGTGTAGAGAAAGATCAACTTAATGCGAGGTAGGTCCATTCAAAAGTCTGACAGCAGCAGGGAAGAAGCTGTCCTTGAGTTGGTTGGTACGTGACCTCAGGCTTTTGTATCTTTATATCTGGATTTATAATCCAGAGGGCCAGGCCAATGCGCTGGGGACACGGGTTCGAATCCCAGCAAGGCAGTCATGAAAATTCAAATCAGAATCTGGAATTGAAAAGTTAGTCTCAGTAACGGAGACTTTTTAATCATTGCTGTAAAACCCCATCCACCATCCTAAGCTGTGGCTCCAGACATTCGGAGATGTGGATTCTCTTAACTGTCCTCTGAATGGCAATGCCTGCCATTTAGATGAAGGGCAATTAGGGATGGGCGACAAATTTAAAATAAAAGATCCCAGAGCACTAAAGAAAGATATTGGGTCCACCCCGGGCTTTCTAATTAGTCCCACTCCTCCATTCTTAGCTTTTATTGGTAGGGGGATTGAATTTCGGAGCCGCAACGTCATGTTGCAACTGTACAAAACTCTAGTGCGGCCGCACTTGGAGTATTGTGTACAGTTCTGGTCCCCACATTATAAGAAAGATGTGGAGGCATTGGAGAGGGTACAGAGGAGGTTTACCAGGATGTTGCCTGGTATGGAGGGCAGGTCTTATGAGGAGAGGCTGAGGGATTTGAGGTTGTTTTCGTTAGAAAGGAGGCGGCTAAGAGGGGACCTTATTGAAACATATAAGATGATTAGAGGTTTAGATAGGGTGGACAGTGATAGCCTTTTTCCTAGGATGGAGAAAGCTAGCACGAGGGGACACAGCTTTAAATTAAGGGGTGATAGTTATAGGACGGATATCAGAGGTAGGTTCTTTACCCAAAGGGTGGTTCGGGAGTGGAATGCCCTGCCTGCAGCAGTTGTAGATGCGCCAAGTTTGGTGGCGTTTAAGAGGTTAGTTGATAAGTATATGGAAGAGAAGGGAATGGTTTAGTTTGGAGGGGCATTGCTTTTTATATTGGTCGGCGCAACATCGAAGGCCGAAGGGCCTGTTCTGTGCTGTAATGTTCTATGTTCTATAACATTCCATTCCAAGAATTTATCCAATTTCCATCACTCCTCGACAGTGCCTTCCGGATCACCCCAGTTACAGTTTTTTTAAAAAAGCTTTTTTGTTCCTTGTCAATTGTAATAATTTTTTCTCCTCAGGATAAAAAAAATAGAAAGGCAAATTATCTCAATGGAAAGCAGATTCAGAATGCATCCGGGCAGAGGGATCTGGGTGTCGTTGTTCATGAATCACAGACAGTCAGTATGCAGGTGCAGCACGTAATGAAAAGGGTAAATGGGAATGTTGGCATTTATTGCAAAAGGACTGGAGTATAAAAGTAGAGAAGTGTTGTTGCGATTGTACAGGGTGTTAGTGAGACCACATCTGGAGTACTGTGTTCAGTTTTTGGTCTCCTTATTTGAGGAAGGATGTGGTGGCATTGGAGGCAGTTCAGAGAATGTTCATCAGATTGATTCCGGGGATGAAAGGGTTAACGTATGAGGAGAGATTAAACAGTTTGGGCTTGTACTCGCTGGAGTTTAGAAGGATACGAGGGGATCCGATCGAGGGATATAACATAATAAAAAGGATTGATTAAATAAATTTGGACCAAATGTTTCCTTTTGTGGAGAAATCTCAACATGAGGTAACAGGGATAGAGTGGCAGATTTAAAACTAAGAAGGAATTCCTTTTCACAGAGAGCAGTGAATTTGTGGAACTCGCTGTCCCATCGGACTCTGAATTGTTGAATAATTTCAAGGAGATAAATATATTTCTAATTAAAAAACAGGTTAACAAATGGGCTTCCTGTATTGCTTGCAATTTCATTCTGAACAACTGAACACAGCAATGTCTAAGCAGAAGTCAAATGGTGACACGGAGCAAGAAGTTCCATCTGTTTGTCTGAGATCTTCCTTTCCATCTGGGCATGACCCAGGCAGCCGAACAGGAGGTGCCAAGAAGAGGAATTTTATTTCAGGAGCGAGCTGTTATGATCCGGAAGGTACTGCCTGAAAAGGCGGTGGAAGCAGATTCAAGAGGAATTTACAGAAGAGAGCTGGAAACAAATAAGTTTGCTGACAACACCATCATAGTGGGTCGGATCTCAGACAATGATGAGACAGACTACAGGAGTGAGATAGAGAATCTGGTACAGCAACAATAATCTCTCCCTCAATGTCAGCAAAATGAAGGAAATAGTCATCAACTTCAGGAAGTGTAAAGGAGAACACACCCCATCAATGGGAACTAAGTAGAAAGAGTCGGGAGCTTTAAGTTTTTAGGTGTTCAGATCACCAACAGCCTGTCCTAGTCCCCTCCATGCTGACATTGTCGTTTAGAAAGCCCCACCACGCCTCTACTTTCTCAGGAGGGTAAGGAAATTTGGCGTGTCAGCAACGACTCTCACCAACTTTTACAGATACACCACAGAAAGCATTCTTTCTGGTTATATCACAGCTCGGTCTGGGCTCCTGCTCTGCCCAAGACTGCAAGGAACTACAAAAGGGTCGTGAATGTAGCCCAATCCATCACACAAACCAGCCTCCCAACCATTGACTCTGTCTACATTTCTCACTGCCTCAGCAAAGCAGACAGCATAATTAACGACATTACACACCTTGGACATTCTCTCTTCTACCTTCTTCTGTCAGGAAAAAGATACAAAATTCTAAGGACTCAAGAACAGCTTCTTCCCTGCTGCCATCAGATTTTTGAATGAATCATAGAATCGTACAGTGCAGAAAAAGGTCTTATGGCCCATTCAGTCTGCATTTACGACATTCCACCTAGGTCCTATCCCCGTAATCCCGTACATTTACCCTAGCCAGTTCCCCCTGACACTAAGGGGGAAATTTAGCACGGCCAATCCACCTAATCCACATATCTTTGGACAGTGGGAGGAAACTGGAACATCCGGAGGAAACCCATGCAGACACAAGGAGAACATACAAAGTCCACACAGACAGTAACCCAAGCCCAGGAATTGAACCCTGGTCTTTGGTAAGGCAGCAGTGCTAACCACTGTGCCACTCTAACTTGCATTAAGTTGATCTTTCTCTATCCCCTAGCTATGGCTGTAAAACTACATTCTGCACTCTCCCCTTTCCTTTTCTATGAATGGTATGCTTTGTCTGTATAGCGTGCAAGGAACAATACTTTTCATGTAATACTAATATATGTAACAATAATAAATCAAATCAAATCAAAATGCTTTGAGTTTTGAGGAACAGATTAGAGACTAAACTAGTTTTCAAAGAGGCAGGGACAGGTGTGATGGCCCGAATGGTCTCGCCGCGCACTGAATGATTTTATGACTGAGCTGATGAAAGAGTGCTCACACTGCCACCTGGTGAGTGGTAATGGAAGTGTTTCCCATTGACAGTAACACAGGGACGGTCAGTGTTAATAACTGCAAACACAGAGTGATTGTATTGTCACAAATCATGACATCATGCGTATAGTTGATATAAATTTGATTATGTGGCTGCACTTAAACTATTTCCCTACTGAAGACTGCATTCTGTTTATTTTAGCAGTGCGTACAGTAGAAAGCTGTGGGAGTTAAGATCAAAGCTTTGTGTTAAAAAGTGTTCCCTAAGATCATCGCTTGAATGTTCTAACTCTGACATCCTGTCCCCTCCTGCGAGAGAGAGAGAGACTCTGCTCATCTCACATCACAGACTGAGATTTTCTACTTTATCCAATCCTTATCTTAAACACTCAGTGAGATCATACATAAGACATAGGAGCAGAAATAGGCCATTCAGCCCATCAAGTCTGCTGCCCCATTCATGGCTGATCTGATAACCCTGAACTCCACTTCCCCGCCTTATCTCCTAACCCTCAATGGCAGATGGAATTTAACCTGGACAAGCATGAGGTGATGTGATTTGAAAGGTTTATTGCAGAAGGAAAGTATGCACTAAATAGTAGAGCCCTTAGAAATATTACATACAGAGGGATCTAGGCATGCAGATCCATAGTTCCCTGAAGGTGGCAACTCAGGTGGACAAGGTGGTCAGGAAGGTATATGGCTTGCTGGCCTTCATTGGTTGGGCTGTTGAGTATAGGAAAATCATGTTGTAGCCGTGTAAGACTTTCATTAGGCTGCATTTGGAATATTGTGTACCATGCTGGTTGTCACACTACCGGAAGGATGTTGATGCATTGGAAAGGGTGCAGAAGAGATTTACCAGGATGTTGCCTGGTTTGGAAGATATGAACTATGAAGAAAGGTTGAACAAACTTGGATTGTGTTCATTGGAGCATCGGAAGATAAAGGGGGGACCTAACAGAGGTTTACAAGAATATCACAGGCTTGGATAGAGTGCGTAGTCAGAGTTTTTTTCTCAGGATCCAAAGGTCAATTATTCAGGGGCATAGTTCATAAGGGAGAAAGTTTAAAAGAGATGCAAGGGGCAAGTTTTTCCACACAGAGGGTGGTGAATGCCTGGAATGCACTGCAGGAGGATGTGGTGAAAGCAGATTATAGAACAATGTTCAAGAGACATCTGGATAGATACATAAATAGGCAGGGAATAGAGAGACATGGACTGTGTAGAGGCAAGAAAATATTAGAGAGATATCTGTATTGGAACAGTCTTGGTGGGCCGAAAGGCCTGTTCTTGTGCTATACTATTCTTTATTCTTTGTATATCTTTCCTTAGACAACATCATCACTTAATCTTCAATATTTCAAAACTGATGCACTCTTTAAATTGCCGTGCAATTTCAACAATACACTTTTAATAAAATAGTTTCAAGGCAGATTACTTGAACCAATCCTCTTCACCGCAGGTGAAAACTCACCAGGATATTCTTTACAGGTGGAGAGGCCTGGAGTGCTGAGGTCATGAGGTCCCTGAAGACAGCCATAAAGCAGCAGATGCAGTTCATTAGAATTGTCTTTGCCGCTTTGTTGAATGTCTGAAGTTCCTCCACCAGCTGGCCATTTAGCGCTTCATAGTCTTTCTTTGCCTCGTTCAGTTCCTCCGCTGCCTTTTTGTCCCTCACACTTTCCGACTGCTTGAGGCAGCTGACGTAATCAAGTAACTTGTCGTAGCGTTTCTGGATGAGTTTCTGAGGAGCTGAGAAGAGAACCTGCAGTGTGCTAAGTGGCACCACAGCCAGCCTTTCCAAATGGTCTCTCTACAATGAAGACAGAAAGTGTAGTAAGGTGTTAGCCTCAACACAGATACAAGCAGATGCTCTACCCCACAACGGCTCACAATCTGGCAAGAATCATTGAATTCCTACAATGCACAAGGAGGCTATTCGGTCCATCAACTCTATACTGAATTTCTGACAGAAAATCTTACCCAGGCCCACCTCCCTCAACCCATTCCTGTAATTCTGCCCATTTACCTTGCTAGCCCTCATGACCTGCACATCTGTTGGAGAGTAAGGGGCAATTTATTATGGCCAATCCACTTAACCTGCACACTGTGGACCTCACACTTTAATGTGCATCTTGTATTAAAAGTCCCCTTCCTCTTGATCTCTATGAACCTCCTCCAGCCCCTACAGTCCTCCCTATCTCAGTAATTTCCTTCAACCTTAAAACTCTCTCTGTGTTCTTCCAGTTCCTGCCTCTTGCACGTGCCCTGATTTCCATCGATCTATCATTAGCGTGATGTCATCAACCACCTAGGCCATAAACTCTGGAACTCTCTCCCTAAACCTCACCACAAACAATCTTGCTCCTTTTTCCAAGGCATTTCTTAAAATCTAATTTTTTGACAAGCTTTTTCTCATTGACCTAATGCTTGGTGTCGAACTTAGTCCGATGATGCTCCTGTGGCACATTTTATTGTGTGAAAGATAGGGGGCACAATTTTCCCCAAATAACTAAGTGTCCAACAGATAGCAAAATGGGAGAATTTTTCCTGCCCACTTTTTGGGTATACTTAGTTTGATGAATCTCTGATACTCTGAATATCACAGAGTGCCTCAGAGAGATTCCTGATAGTACTGAGGGGTGGGATGAGGGGCTATTCCCACGTGCAGTACAGTGTCACTCTGCATGTGCTAATCTGTCAGTGGGGAGATCGGCTCATGTCTATTGCACCCACCCCCTCACCCCCTGCCCCAGTTGTCGGCCTCCTGACTGCCTGACCACATCTGTCATCCCCATCCCACCCCCCTGCCCCAGGTCACTGACTAGACCAGAATATATTGCTCTTGAGAAAGAGGTGGTGAGCTGCCTTCTTCGATCTCTATAATCCCTGCAGTGCAGGTACATCCATAGTGCTGTTAGGGAGGGAGCTCCAGAAATTTGACCGTGAAGGACTGGCTGATACATTTCCAAGTCAGGATGGTGAGTGACTCAGAGTGGGTGTACACAAGGCAGTGTTAATTGTGTTTTAATTAGATGCAGATGGTGGATATTAACTTGAGCTTCTGTAAATAGGCACAAAAAGCCTCTGGTCATTGGCTTTAGTCATGTATGCCTGTTTGTATATCTCTGTCAATGAATATAAAGCATGTAAGTATTGATTGTAGTTAAATCCTTCACCAACTGACTTTCTGAATAGAACAGTGGTGTTCCCAGGTATCTGCTGCCCTTGTCCTTCTAGGTATTAGAGATTGTGGCTTTGGAAGTTGCTGTTGCAGGAATCTTGGTGGTGTATCTAGCAGATGGTACATATGGCTGGCACAGTGTGTCGATGGCAGAGGGAGTGAATGTTTGTAGGTGGGGTGCTGATCAAAGGGGGTTGGTTTTGACCTGGACAGTACTGAGCTTCTTGTGTGTTGTTGGAGCTGCACCCATCCAACAAGTGGAGAGTATTCCATCACACTCCTGACGTTTTATTCAGTTATGGGAAATGGGCGTCACTGGCTGGGTCAGCATCTATTGTCCATCCCTAGTTGCCCTTGAGGGGCAATTGAGATTCAACCGCATTGCTGTGGTTCTCGAGTCACATGGAGGCCAGACCAGGTAAGAACAGCGGATTTCCTTCCCTAAAGGACATTAGTGAACCAGATGGGTTTTTCTGACAATCAACAATGGTTTCAGGATTGTCAGATCCTTAATTCCAAATATTTTTTCTCGAATTCCAATTCCACCATCTGCTATGGCAGGATTCGAACCACAATTCCCAAAACATTAGCTGAGTTTCTGGATTAATAGTCTATTGACAATGGTTTCATGGACATCAGTAGATTCTTAATTCAAGACATGTGCCTTATAGATGTAGATGATGGCTTTGGGGAGTCAGGGGATGAGACACTCACTGTAAGATTCCCAGCCTCTGAACTGCTTTTGTTGCCATGATGTTGGAAGTATTTTAAATCAGCAATCTCATCAACTCCACCTTCCCTTTTGCAGCTTATATAATAACTCCCCACGTAACAGCATGGTGGCAGTGATTAGCACTGCTGCCTCACAGCGCCAAGGACTCAAGTTCAATTCCCGGCTTGCGTCACTGTCTGTGTAGAGTTTGCACATTCTCCCCAAGTCTGTGTGGGTGTCCTCCGGGTGCTCTGGTTTCCTCCCGCAGTCCAAAGGTGTGCGCATTATGTTGATTGGTCATGCTAAAATTGCCCCTTCTTTACCTCCTGCTGCACCTGCATGCTTACCTTCAATGACTGGTGCACAAGGACACCCAGATCCCTCTGCACACTCCCCTCTTCCAATTTACAGCCATTAATTGATGAAAAAGAAACATAGTTTTTATAAAGCCCCTTGGAATTATGTTTCAGATTTTGATCCCAGTGTTGTCAAGGAGATTAATTATTAGAAATCTCAGAGCAATATTGGAAGGGGCTGTCAATCCAAATGTGAAGGGCTTTATATAGGATACTTACAAAACTTTCAAAGGAATTTTGGTAGTTTTTCAATTGGTGGAGGGAGTCATCGTTGCCATGGTCGCAGTCTTGTAAAATCCTTTGAAGTCCGTGGACATTCTGAACAGCCAATAACATGCCTTCCTGAACAAGCAAACAATAAACTGTTAACAATGGCAAAACGATTTTCCAAAGGTTAATGGTGAAACATTAGCTGGCTATGGGGAATCCAGGACCGGAATTCTCTGGCCATTCACGCTCCGCCGCTGTTGCCAGCAAGAATGGAGGACTTGGTGCCAACCAAATCTCTGTTCATTGCAGCAGGACTGGAAGATCCCAGACACGGACGAGGTCGGAGAATCCGACACTTGTGATGCAAGGCCCCAACTTCTGGGATTGCCTCCATAAACCTCTCAAACCTTCTCCTTTGCAAGATTGCAGAAGGAGGCCATTTGGCCTATCAAGCCTACACTAACAACAATCCTACTCAGGTCCTATTCCCATAACCCCAAATATTTACTCTCCTAATCCCCCTCACACTAAGGAACAATTTATCATGGCCAATCCACCTAACCGCATATCTTTTGAACTTGTGGGAGAAAACCGGAGTACCCGGAAGAAACCCACACTGACACGGGGAGAATGTGTAAACTCCACACAGTCACCCAAAGCCAGAATTGAACTCGGGTCCCTGGTGCTGTGAGCAGCAGTGTTAACCGCTGTGCCACCGTGCCACCCGTAAAGCATTTGGTCATTATTCCAATATCTCAAATTGTGGCTGATATTACTGTGAAGCACCTTTGGATGAGTGACTGTCTTAAGAATGCCATTCAAGTGGAGATTTCTCATGCTTTTCCCCCCCAGTCAATGCAATTTAAAGCATTGTATCCAATGCTTCTGGAGGTCATACTCAAGAAAATATTCAGAATCACAGTTTGCCCAAATATATTGGCTAGAAAATCTGGTTCAGTACAATTGCAAATTTCTTTGGTAGGGTGTAGGGATTAGGGGGCGAAGCTGACATTTCCTGTCCACCCCTAATTTTGATTTGATTTATTATTGCCACATATATTGGTATACAATGAAAAATATTGTTTCTTGTGCGTTCTGCAAAGCATACCATTCATTGAGAGGGAAAAGAGTGCAGAATGTAGTGTTATAGTCATAGCTAAGATGTAAATAAAAATCAACTTAATGCAACGTAGGTCCATTCAGATGTCTGACGGCAGTAGGGAAGAAGCTGTTCTTGAGTCGGTTGGTACATGACCTCAGACTTTTGTACCTTTTCCTGACGGAAGAAGGTGGAAGAGAGAATGTCGGGGGGAACGTGGGGTCTTTGATTATGCTGGCTGTTCTTCCGAGGTAGACAGAGTCAGTGGATGGAAGGCTGATTTATGTGATGGATTGGGCTTCATTCACAACCTTTGTAGTTTTTTGCAGTCCTGGTCAAAGCAGGAGCTCATACCAAGCTGTGATACAACCAGAAAGAATGTTTTCTATGGTGCATTTGTAAATGTTGGAGAAAGTTGTAGTAGACATGCCAAATTTCCTTAGTCTTCTGAGAAAGTGGAAGTGTTGATGGGCTTTCTTAACTATAGTGTCTGCATGGGGGGAGCCAGGATTCAAGGAGTTGGTAGTGAGTCATCTTCTCATATCTATATCAGTATGACATAAGTATATCTACAGTGCTATTAGGGAGGGGGTTCCGAGATTTTGCCCCAGTGAAGGAATGGCTGATATATTATGGTTCGTTAAATGAACCATAGTGATTGGCTCAAATATCTCAATAGCTTTTTTCTTGTTAGATTCTGATTAGGCAAAGGGATTGAAGGACACCTGGTTGGTGGGAATGTGGAATTCGAATGTGGTAGTTATAGGACGGATGTCAGAGGCAGGTTCTTCACACAGAGGCTGGTGAGGGCGTGGAATGCCCTGCCTGCAGCAGTTGTGGACTCGCCTACTTTGGGGGCATTCAGATGTTCGGTGGATAGGCATATGGATGATATTGGAATAGTTTAGGTTAGAGGGTCCACCGGCCGGCGCAACATCGAGGGCCGAAGGGCCTGTACTGTGCTGTAGTGTTCTGTGTTCTATGTTCTATGAAACACAAACATGTCAGCTGTGATTGCACTGAATGGTAGAGCAGACACAAGGGGCCGAATGGCCTACTCCAGCTCCTATTTCATACTTTGTTATATATTCACACATTTGTACATGCCGATCAAAAAGTCACCATGAGCATATTGAGACAAAAGTTATCCTGAGATCCAATAACTGGGGCCATTTTCTATAAAAATCCATTGAGTGAAATATATTCTTAATATTCCTGCAACCTGTGCTTTGAAGAAACACTTACCAGTGTAAAGTTTAATAATTTTCTGGTCTTAATATATGTCTCCATAGATAAACAGCTTGGATGTCTATAACTTGCATATTAACGTAAATCTCAAAGACATTGCTACCTCACAGCACTGAGAACCCGGGTTCAAATTCAGTGTGGATGACTGACTGTATGGAGTTTGCATGTCCTCTCTGTGTCTGTATGGGTTTCCTCAGGGTGCTCTGGTTCCCTCCCACAGTCTAAACATGCGCAGGTTAGGTTGATTGGCCATGCTAAATTGCCCTTTAGTGTCCCAGTGAATAAATTTTAAAATGTGTAAGTTATGCTGAATGGATGCATGCAATTGCTCCTTTGTGTCGGCGGGACCAACATGTTAAATATGTGGGTTGTGGGTTTAGAGCCTGGATGGGATTATTGTCAGTGCAGGTTCGATGGGCTGAATGGCCTCGTTCTGCACTGTGGGGATTTTACGAAAAGTGGCAGGGATTCAGTCACTAACACCAAAGTGGGTAAAGCAGTATTAATCATCAACGGTGCTGACATTTACCTGAATGTTTTGAAGGTAATAGGAAGTATTCTTTGAACAAAGTCTCACAGCTTTCTCCAAGTTTCGAAATGTTTTCTCTTCTCTATCGAATATCTCATCTTTGACCTGTCAATAAGCAAATATAATTTATGCAAATACACACACAAGACAGCACTTCAAAAATCGCAACTGGATAAGCCATTAACATTCTATCAGTTACGTACATTCATTCAACTCATTTGCAAGTCAATTGTCCAGAGGCCAAGCGATCAGGCTGAGCAAGTGGTTCGAATTATAAGGAGAGGCTGGATAAACTGGGACTCTTTTCCCTGGACTTGGAAGACTTGGGGGTGATCTTATAGACGTCTATGAAATAATGAGGGGCACAGATCAGCTAGACAGTCAATGTCTTTTCCCAAATGTAGGGGAGTCTAAAACTACAGGACATAGGTTTAAGATGAGAGGGGAGAGATACAAAAGGGTCCAGTGGGGCAATTTTTTCGCACAGAGGGTGGCTGAGTGTCTGGAACAAGCTGCCAGAGGCAGTAGTAGAGGTGGGTACAATTTTGTCTTTTATAAAGCATTTAGACAGTTACATGGGTAAGATGGGTATAGAGGGATATGGGGCAAACATGGGCAATTGGGGCCAGCTTAGTGGTTACAAGAATGGGCAGCATGGACAAGTTGGGCCAAAGGGCCTGTTTCCATGTTGTAAACCTCTAGGACTCTATGACTGGCAGAGGCTGCACTGAGTGGCTTTACTTAAACTCCAGCAGTTGGAAAAGTAAATAAAACCAATCAATAAATGAGTTTGATTGCTGTACATGCCCAAGTCTCAGGATATACACATATCACAGAATCCCTACAGATGAAGAAGGCGGCCATTCAGCCCATCAAGTTTGCACCAACCTCAATCCCACCCAAGCCCTATTCCCATAACCCCACATATTTACTCTAGCTGGTCCCCCTGACATTAAGGGGCAATTTTAGCATGGCCAATCAACCTAATCTGCACACCTTTAGACTGTGGGAGGAAATCACAGCACCCGGAGGAAACCCACGTCGACATGGGGAGAACATGTAGACTCCACACAGATAGTGATCCGAGGAGGGAATTGAACCTGGGTTTCTGGCAGTGTGAGGCAGCAGTGCTAACCGCTGTGCCACCGTGCCACCCTAAAACACAATCAGATATATTACCCATTATATAAGCATGGAGCTCTTGGGCTGAAGTTGGGGATATTATAGAATTGGAAATAAGCTATACAGGTGAAGACGGCAGTAAAGGGTGTTGACGCAGTTCAGGGTTGGTCAGTAACCAGGAAATACCTGCAGCTCTCCTCCAGTCAGGATCTTCAGGTGGCTGGTGACTCGGTTGGACTTTTTCCTGATGGACCGAATGTTCACCTTGGATAACTTGTCTCTAAGAGACTCGTCCTCATCACTCTTCTTGTATTTCATCACTGGGGAAAGAGTCACACGCGAAGCAAGTTAGTCCTGTCTATCGTAGGAAGTTTCGTTTGGGTTTTAAAAGCTCAACTCCACTCAGGAAGCGTTTGAATTGCTGAGATTTTGCTGCTTCGAATAGATTGATCTGATTTGTCATTTGGTAGAATTTCACTCTCAGAGGAATTAAACTCACTGTCCTCAGCAGACCTTGTGTTGTACACTCTGTGACTCGAGACATCATACACAGATAGTGACAGAGAGAACTGAGTTAGACCATAAGAATTAGGAGCTGAATTAGGCCACTCAGCCTATCAAGTCTGCTCCGCCATTCAATCATGGCTGATATTTTTCTCATCCACATTCTCCTGCCTTTTCCCCATAGCCCCTGATCTCCTTATTATTCAAGAACCTCTCTATCTCTGTCCTAAAGACACTCAATGACCCGGCCTCCACAGCCTTCTGTGGCAAAGAGTTCCACAGATTTCCCATTCTCTGGCTGAAGAAATTCCTCCTCATCTGTTTTAAAGGATCGTCCCTTTAGCCTGAGGTTGTGCCTTCTCTGGTTCTAGTTTTTCCAACTAATGAAAACATCCTCTCCACGTCCACTCTATCCAGTTTCCTGTAAGTTTCAATAAGATCCCTCTTCATTTTTCTAATCTCCAATGAGTACAGACTCAGAATCCTCAACTGCTCCTCATACGACAAGCTCTTTATTCCAGGGATCATTCTTGTGAACCTCCTCTGGACCCTTTCCAGGCCAGCACATCCTTCCTTAGATACAGGGCCCAAAACTGCTCACAATACTCCAGATGGAGACTGGCCAAAGCCTTATCCAGCCTCAGAGTACATTCCTGCTCTTGAATTCTAACCCTCACGACATAAATGCTAACATTGCGTTTGCCTTCCTAACTGCCGACTGAACCTGCACGTTAACCTTAAGAGAATCTTAAACAACGACTCCCAAGTCCCTTTGTGTTTCTGATTTCTGAAGCATTTTCCCATTTAGAAAATAGTCTATGCCTCCATTCCTCCTTCCAAAGTGCATAACCTCACATTTTTCTACATTGTATTCCATCTGCCACTTCTTTGCCCACTCACCTACATTGACACCACCCAGGCTGAGAAAGCCACTGCCCAAAGGCCAGAATTGCCTTCCCCTGTTTTCCTGGTTATACCATTGTTGTCTTCCCTCCATCACTGATGACCATGAAACCATTGTCGATTATCAGACAAACCCATCTGGTTCACTAATGCCCCTCGAGGAAGGAAATCTGCCATCCTTACCCAGTCTGGCCTACTTGTGACGCCAGAGCCACAGCAATGTGGTTGACTCAACTGCCCTCCAAGGGCATCTAGGGATGGATAATAAATACTGGCCCAGCCAGAGACACCCGTGTCCCACGAATGATTACTTAACAAAATGGGCAGAGACTGTGGGTGAACAAGTCCAAATCCACATTCTGTTCACACTGACCCCAACAACAAACCAAAACCCAGTGGCAAGGTCATGGATTTTGGAAGGAGCAACCCATTCTGCTTCCTCATTGGTTTATTTGCTATTAATTGGATTGCCCAAAATCTTTTCCAAAATGTTTTGAAAAGAGTCATCTGCTGTCAGACTTTGGTTGTAATTGCGCATGACTCTGGCTGGTTTCAAAACATCATAGAATCCCTACAATGCAGAAGGAGGCCATTCAGCCCATCGAGGAGCCCAGACCACAATCCCATGCAGGCCCCATTCCCGTAACCCCACATATTCGCCCTGCTAATCCCCTAACACGAGGGTTAATTTAGCATGGCCAATCAACTGCACATCTTTGAACTGTGGGTGGAAACCGGAGCACCCAGAGGAACCCATGCAAACACGGGGAGAATGTGCAAACTCCACACAGACAGCCATCCAAGCCAGGAATTGAATCTGGGTTCCTGGCACTGTGAGACAGCAGTGCTAACCACTGTGCTACTGTGCTGTCCCAAAAAAAATTGTTACAAGTAGGCTTATATTCACACTGCAATGAAGTTACTGTGAAAATCCCATAGTCGCCACACTCCGGTGCCTGTTCAGGTACACTGAGGGGCAATTTAGCATGGCTAATGCACCTAACTAGCACATCTTTGGACTGTGGGAGGAAACTGGAGCATCTGAGGAAACCCATGCAGACATGAGGAGAATGTGCAGCTTCCACACAGACAGTGACCAAAGTTGGGAATCGAACTGGGTCCCTGGTGCTATGAGGCAGCATTGCTAACCACTGTGTTACTGTTTTGATTGGATGTCTAGTTTACTCTGGGGTTTGGATGCGAACTTGAGGCAAATTTTCACCCTCAAAACCCGTGATAAATAATTCCCTTTTACACTGAAGTATAAACAACTTCCTGAACAAACTCCTTACCCAGATCCTTTCGCCTTTTAAACTCATTGATATTCACATTGATTTGTCGCACTGCTATCACAGCATCTTCCACTGGCTTGTGATCAGCGTGTAACTCTGGCGTGGATTTCAGTAACTCACTCAGTAGCAGTGGGTATTTCATCACTCGCTGCACAGGCTTAATAAGCAGTGATCCCATGTCCAACAAGGTAGATTTCCCTCTGGAAACAAAGACACAGGCAGACACAAACACACACAAAGATACACACAAACACAGGCAAACACACACAGAAAGACACAAGCACACAGAAGTTGTTAGATATCCAATAGGATTCCATTTCAATTACAAACAAATGATTATAATCCACATTTTACAGCCTTTTGAATATTCCAAGAGCAGAATTACATCATTCACTCCTTCAGACGTTTTAAGATAATGAAATGAGGCACTTGTGGTTAGCACTGCTGCTTCATAGCATCAAGGACCCAGGTTCGATTCCCACTTGGGCCACTATCTGTGCAGAGTCTGCACATTCTCCCCATGTGTGTCTGGGTATTCTGGTTTCTTCCCACACTCCAAAGATGTGTAGATTTGGGGGGGATAAGCTGTGGTAAATATGTGGCTTTACGGGGATAGGGCCTGGGTGGGATACTCTGTTACAGGGTTGGAATAGATTCTATATTTATCCAGGTGGAATGCATTTCGTTGTGGGACTGAAAATGACCAAACAGAAAAAACATGGGAAAGATTAAAAGGACAGAACCCGGAAGAAGCAAAGGCCAAAACTCTACCACTTCACCTGCCCCAGAATCGGAGCAGGCGTGGTTCCCAGAGCAGAAATCTCTGTTGGCCTCGAGGGGGATGTTACGATCTTATGCGAGTGAGGCCATACCATCCTGTCGAAAGTTGTACAAATGTTTGTTATAAAGTGGACAACAAAATGATTTTTCTTAAGAATGGTAATGGGCAGAATTTTCCAGTCCCGCTGCAGTGAAAGGAGATTTGGCTGAGCGCCAAATTCCCCGATCTCGCTTACAGCAGCGGTGAGGTGTGAAGGGCCGGTAAGGTCACACCCCATATCTACAAATTCTAAACAAATGATTTGATAACATGCCTTATTTATAAATCCTGTCCATTCTGTTGGGTCACCACTAACTCTGGGATAAACATTTACTCAGATATTTCAAGATTATTTTCCTGAATTAATCACCAGGTTGGCAGATAACCAAACAATGGTTGGATAGTCACAGAACAAACAGCAGTTACTCTAGTGAAAGGTCCAATGTATAAATCTCAGTGTGCATAAAGAGAGCAGGAGAGAGAACAAGCAGGCACAAGAAACATTCAGGCAGAAGTAATTTGGTTGGATAAAATTGTATACTCACTGCTCTTGGTATATTTTCCTAATTTTAAAAGAAATAGACCATAATTAAACTATATAGAAACAAGTTAAATCAAAATACAGTTAAAAAAAATATAAGTTGAAAGCTAGTTTGACAAAAGATATATTGCTTAAAAATAGTCATGCTGTTGAAACTTTTCATCTTGCACCTATCAGAGTTGATTCACAAAATATTAAATCTCAAAGGGAGTAACAACTTCTACTATAATGGGTCTGATGAGTGCAAGATGAAAAGTTTTGATAGTATGTCTCTTTTTCAGCAAATGTGCCATTAGTAAGCATCACCGTGGTAATTTTTCTTATGCTGGGCTCTCCTCAAGGTCAGGCTGCTTTTCGAACTCACTGATTGTGTCAGAAAGAGTAATGGTGAGATATAATAGAAGTCAAGTGATCACTCGGCTCATGCCCAGCTGGATTTAGAAGCATTCTTGGAGGTTTAATGTCTGTGATGTTGTCTGAGGGATTGATATTGGCTAGGAGATGGGGAGGAAGGTGAGAGTGAAACAGTAGGCGTGGAATTTTTTGCCTCCACATTGAAAGGACAAGCAGGGTCTTGATTTATCGCCTCAATCACAGACAGCAAGTGGAATTTCCCATCTTGAACCCCGATAGGATTTGTAACGGATGGGGGAGGTGGTGGGTTGGGAGTTAACCATGCAAAAGTCCATTAGCTTTGGGCAGGATATCCCTGTGTAAAAGCAAGCACATCCGGAGAATTCTACCTAGCATTCTGTGCGGCACTCCCTCAGCACTGACCCTCTGACAGTGCGGCACTCCCTCAGCACTGACCCTCTGACAGTGCGGCACTCCCTCAGCACTGACCCTCTGACAGTGCGGCACTCCCTCAGCACTGACCCTCTGACAGTGCGGCACTCCCTCAGCACTGACCCTCTGACAGTGCGGCACTCCCTCAGCACTGACCCTCTGACAGTGCGGCGCTCCCTCAGCACTGACCCTCTGACAGTGCGGCCTCCCTCAGCACTGACCCTCTGACAGTGCGGCCTCCCTCAGCACTGACCCTCTGACAGTGCGGCACTCCCTCAGCACTGACCCTCTGACAGTGCGGCGCTCCCTCAGCACTGACCCTCTGACAGTGCGGCGCTCCCTCAGCACTGACCCTCTGACAGTGCGGCGCTCCCTCAGCACTGACCCTCTGACAGTGCGGCGCTTCCTCAGCACTGCAGTGGGAGTGTACTGATTATGTGGCAAAGCCCCATAGCTGATTCAGAAATCTCTGGTTACTTACTTCAGAACATCAACCTGGTTTCTTAAAAATCTCTGAATTTCCTCGTCTTTGTCATATGTTTCGAGCAAGCTGCTGGCGTCGTCATGATGATAACAATAAATTTTATAAACTTCTTCTAAAGGAGTTTTCAGCTGCAGAAATATTTCACCTGTTTTCAGAAGTGAAGGAAGCATGAGTGTAATGGAAAAACTCTTGGAAGTGGCCCAAAAAACTTTCATACTCAAAATTTGCTGAAAAATAAATTAACTTAAGAGGAACACTGTACTACTCCCAGCCACACTCAGTGTGAATAACTACAGCTTCACACACTGTCTGTTCCACCATTGGTGGCTGATCCTGGGCCCAAACTCTGGAATTTTCACCATAATCCTCATCACCACCTCTCTCACTCTCCCTGTCTCCCTCCATCTCTCTCTCACTCTCCCCATCTCCCCCATCTCTCTCTCACTCTCCCCATCTCTCTCTCACTCTCCCCATCTCCCCCATCTCTCTCTCTCACTCTCCCCATCTCCTCCCATCTCTCTCTCTCACTCTCCCCGTTCCTCCATCTCTCTCTCACTCTCTCCATCTCCCCCACCTCTCTCTCACTCTCCCTTTCCCCCATTCATTAAAACTTATTGATAAAGTTTCTAAGTCATCCTTCCTCATAGTTCACATTGTTTGGTAATACATTTGTTCTGATTTTGTATCCTTGGGGGAATGTTCATCAACCAAATGCATGAAGGGACATGTGTAGAAGGCTCTTAGAATCATAGAATCCTACAGGGCAAAAGGAGACCATTTGGCCCATCGAGTCTGTACTGACCACAATCCCACCCAGGCCCTATCCCTGTAACTCCAGGTATTTACCCTCCAATTGGTTCTTATCCACCAGAGCGTAGATGAATTCCAGCATCACGACCAATAGAATTCAGTTATACTGGCCTTGTGTTGCCATACATTGAAAAATATATCAATCACTGATTAGATTACGCACGGACAGCTAAATCTGAACAAAAAACAAAAAGCTTCTTGTATTTTAGAAATCGAATAAAGAATTAAGAATGCATTTGTTTACTGTGATAGGTCACAGTGGACAGTTTAATCATTAAATCCTTACAGTGCAGATGGAGGCCATTCAGCCCATCAAGTCTGCACTGACCACAATCCCACCAAGGCCCTAACTCCATAATCTCATTTATTTCCCTTGACACTAAGGGGCAATTTAGCACAGCCAATCCACCTAACCTGCACATCTTTCGAGTGGGACAGAAAACCGAACACCTGGAGGAAACCCACACAGGCACGGGGAGAATCTGCAAACTCCACACAGATAGTGACCCAAGCTGGGAATCGAAGCTGGGTCCCTGGCGCTGTGAAGCAGCAGTGCTAACCACTGTGCCGCCCTAAATGTTTCATGAAATATTAAATAACCAGTAGATAGCAGACACGCTGGAAATGGGAGCAGTGGTTTTCAGGAGAGATTTGGAATATTGGGAGGATTGCCACCGGGACAATGAGAGATAGCAGCAGGAATGACCTCCTCCAGCTCAGGAAAGCTTTGGTCCCTCCAGGGATGTTCGATTATTAAACAAATATATCTAGGTCACTGCATACATACCAATCATTTGCATTTCTGGTTCCTCCTCAGTGATTGCGTATTCTAACATTGACAGGAGCTTTGCCGATATCTGATGGACCGAGTCAATGTTGCTGAACAACCTGTCCACATCAAGGCATTCCATCTGTAGATACAATCCCAGATCAACAAACCACATCAAACACAACACAACCTGGTCTTTATCCAACTGAAGATGAAGATCTAATTCTTCATTCGAAGAAGGATATATTGGCCTTAGAGGGGGTGCAGAGAAGGTTCACTAGGCTGATACCGGAGATGAGGGCATTGGATTATGAGGAGACACTGATAGGCTAGGTTTGTACTCTTTGGAGTTTAGAAGGCTGAGAGTGGATCTTATAGAGACGTATAAGATAATGAAGGAGATGGATAGGGTAGAGGTTGAGACACTCTTCCCACTTAACAAAGATAGCAGGACTAGAGGGCACAGCCTCAAGATTAGGCCGGGGGTGGGGGGGGCGTTCAGATTGGAGTTGCGGAGAAGTTTCTTCACGCAAAGGGTGGTAAATCTTTGGAATTCTCTGCCTGTTGAAGTGGTGAAGGCTTCCTCGCTGAATATATTTAACTCAAGGGCGGATAGGTTTTTGATTGACAAGGTAATTAAGGGTTACGGAGAGAAAGCGGAAAAGTGGAACTGAACCACTGCAGATCAGCCATGATCTTATTGAACGGTGGGGCAGGCTTGAGGGGCTGGATGGCCTATTCCTGCTCCGATTTCTTATGTTCTTGTTCTCAGAATCCAGCAGGGTTCCGTTTGAGAAATCTAACCCTTTTGCTTTTTGTAGAATCCTATGGTGCAGAAAGAGGCCATTCAGCCCATCAACTCTGCACCTACCAGGCCCTATCTCCATAACCCCACAGATATACCTTAGGTAGTCCCCCAGACACTAAGTGCAATTTAGCATGGCCAATCCAGCAAACTCTCAGATCTTTTGGTCACATCATACAATTTTTTTTGGGAAATGATAATTACTTTCATCACACTTTAGTTTTTTCTTTGTGGTCATCCACTGCAGCACTAACCAATGGCAAAGTGTCTCCTCATGTCTTTGAGCTCATAAATATAGTCACAGCTCAAATATAGGCCATTCAACCCCACACAGACCTCCTCCTATCCTACTTCATCTTATCTCATTAGCACATCATTAATTTTTCCTCATGTCTCCCTTTGGGAGGTGATAGTCTTGTGGTATTATCGCTAGACTATTAATCCAGAAACTTAGCTAATGTTCTGGGAACCTGGGTTCGAATCCCGTCAAGGCAGATGGCAAAATACAAATTCAACAAAATACATCTGGAATTAAGAATCTACTGATGACCATGAAATGGCTGTCTGAAAACCTATCTGGTTAACTCATGTCCTTTAGGGAAGGAAATCTACCGTTCTTACACAGTCTGGCCTACATGTGACTCCAGAGCCACAGCAATGTGGTTGATCTCAAATGATCTGAAATGGCCGAGCAAACCACTTAGTTATATCAATTTTCAAATGGTAACTGATCACTACCTTCTGAAAGACAATGAGGGATGGGCAATAAATGCTGGCCAGCCAGTGATGCCCATGAGTCCCATGAATGAATTTTTAAACATTAGCTTCCTCCTTAAATGCATCTGCACTAGTTGTTTCAACCACTTCCCGTGGGAACGAGTCCCACATTCTCCCCACTCCCTGTGGGAGCGAGTCCCACATTCTCCCCACTCCCTGCGGGAGCGAGTCCCACATTCTCCCCACTCCCTGTGGGACCGAGTCCCACATTCTCCTCACTCTCCGTGGGAGCGAGTCCCACATTCTCCCCACTCCCTGTGGGACCGAGTCCCACATTCTCCTCACTCTCCGTGGGACCGAGTCCCACATTCTCCCCACTCCCTGTGGGACCGAGTCCCACATTCTCCCCACTCCCTGTGGGACCGAGTCCCACATTCTCCCCACTCCCTGTGGGACCGAGTCCCACATTCTCCCCACTCCCTGTGGGACCGAGTCCCACATTCTCCCCACTCTCCGTGGGAACGAGTCCCACATTCTCCCCACTCCCTGTGGGACCGAGTCCCACATTTTCCTCACGCTCTGGGTAAAGAAGTTTCTCCTGAATTCTTGATCGGGTTTATTAGTGCCTATCTTAAATTTGTGACCTTTGCTTCTGGCCTCCCCGCAAGTCGAAACATCAGTACTGAGGGAGTGTTTTTCACTCCTACCTCCCTGCCTCTGTAACTTCTTCCATTCTGATGAGAGATGATTGACCAGAATGGTTATCTGAGTTTCTCTCTGCACTAACCTGCTGTTTCAGTATTTTCTGTGCGATTTACTCTGCTTCTGGCCTCCCTACAAGCAGAAAGAGCTTCTGCTGTCTTTTCAACAAACTCTCTCAGAAATGCACTTTTTTTTAATTCATTTGTGGGACCTGGGCATCGCTGGCTGGTTAGCATCTCTAGTTTCCCTTGAGATGGTGGGGGTGAGCTGCCTACTTGAATTGTTGCAGTCCATGTTCTGCGGGTTGACCCACAATGCCGTTAGGGAGGGAATTCCAGGATTTAGACCCAACAACTATGAAGGAACAGTGATATATTTGCAAGTCAGGATGGTGAGTGGCTTAGCGGGGAACTTGCAGGTGATGGTGTTCCCATATATCTGCTGCCTTTATCCTTCTAGATGGAAGTGGTTGTGTGTTTGGAAGGTGCAGTCTAAGAATCTTTGGTGAGTTGCTGCAGTGCATCTTTAGATAGTACACACTGCTGCTACTGAGCGTTGGTGGAGGGAGTGAATGTTTGTAGACATGATACCAATCAAGTGGGACTGCTTTGTCCTGGATGGCGTCCTTGAGTGTTGTTGGAGCTGCACCCATCCAGGCAAGAGGGGAATATTCCATCACACTCCTGACTTGTGCCTTGTAGATGGTGGACAGGCTCTGGGGAGTTAAGAGGTGAGTTACTCGCCACAGTATTTCCAGCCTCTGACTTGCTCGAGTAGCCACTGTGTTTATTTGGTGAGTCCAGTTGAGTTTCTGGTCAGTGGTAACTCCAAGGATGTTGGCAGCGGGGGTTTCAATGATGGTTACACCACTGAATGTCAAGGGGGGAGTGGCGGTGGTTGGAGTGTCTCTTATTGATGATGGTTATTGCCTGGTATTTGCATGGCACTAATGTTATTTGTCACTCATCAGCCCAAGCCTGGATACTGTCCAGATCTTGTGACCCACATTATACATCAAGTGAACATTGAATGTATGAAGGGGAAAGAAACGGAGAAATGGGGTAGGGATAAAGAAGGAAATGGGGGGAAGTGGGGAGTGGGGGGAAGGACAACTTAAAAGCAGTAGCTTGGACATAGCCAATTACAACGATATGCAAGTCAGGATGGTGAGTGGCTTAGAGGGGAACTTGCAAATGGTAGTGTTCCCATATATCTGCTGCCTTTACCCTTCTAGATGGAAGCGGTTGTGTGTTTGGAAAGCTGTCTAAGGATCTTTGGTGAGTTGCTGCAGTGCATCTTGTAGATGGTAAACACTGCTGCTACTGAGCATCGCTGGTGGAAGGAGTGAATGTTTGTAGATGTGGTATCAATCAAGTCAGGCTGCTTTGTCCTGGATGGTGTCCTTGAGTGTTGTTGGAGCTGCACCCATCCAGGCAAGTGGGGAGTATTCCACAACACTCCTGACTTGTCAGTATATATTCAAATCAATCTTTTAGGGTGGAGGGAGGGAGGTCAGACACATGAACATTATTATCTCCGGTTTCAGCCATTTAAGAGTTCAGGGAAGGTACGTAGAGGCAGGGAGGTAACGGGCAACGTTACAGAGTTGGAAACAGGCGATTTGAGTGATGGTGAAGGTATAGATTATCACAGAAGCAATAAGCTCGCTGTTAGAGCAAACACAGCACTGAGCTCCCGTAGAAAAGAACTGAAAAAAGCCAAACTTGTGATTAATTTTAACCCAATTGCTGAGAGAAAGATCTGGGCGTTAAAATTCTATCAATAAGTGTAAGCTATAAAGATGAGAAATGAAACTTGCTTCCAAATGGTCCCGAGCTGTTTTGAGATATTACCTTTCTCTCTCTCAGTGGTTTAACCACCTGAGTGATGCACAGATCGAGATCATTGAAATAATCTCGTTCGGTCTCAACTAGTTCTTCAATGACCTTCCATCTCCTGCACATCATACGTTGCCTATGCTCCTTTGGGTCCAGTGTGGGGGTCACCGGTACTTCAGGGATTGCGTGAGGGGCCATCTTAGCTGTGAAGGAAGGAAGAAGCATTAGAACCTGTGGATGAAAAATAATGAGAAGGTAATTCAGAAATGGCAGCGATTTGAAGAAACTAAGGAACAGGAGGAGGCCATTCAGCCCTTTGAACCTTTACCAGGATTCAGTTAGATCATTGCTGATCTCTATCTCAATTCTACCTTGAATCCATAACCTTGCTTAACTAAAAATGATCAATTGTGAATATCGGTTTTGAAACTTCCAATCAATCAATCTCTCGTAGAATCACAGAATCCTATTGTGCAGAAGGAGGCCATTCGGCCCATCATATCTGCACTAACCACAATCCTACCCCAGCCTTATCCTCATGGATTTACACTGGAAGTCTCCTGACACTAAGAGGCAATTTAGTATGGCAAATCCACCTAACCGCACATCTTTGGATTGTGGGAGGAAACCGGAGCACCCGGAGGGAACCCATGTGGACACGTGGAGAACATGCAAACTCCACGCAGACATATCTCAACAGGTTTTTGGGAACAGTTTTCCAGATTTCCACCACCCTTTCTTTGAAGAAGCATCCTTGAACAATAGTCCTGAAATGCCTACCTGGAACGTGAAGGCTAAAGCTTCACAGAGGTAGAGGTTAATTATAACCCACCATGGAAAACACTCCTTTCTCCGCCAGGAACTTTTTTGCCAATTATCTTCAATCAGTGTTGCTTGGTTATCCAGCCTCCTGCCAATGGAAAATTACTGCTTATTTACCCCTTCTGAATTTTAAACACCTCCATTAAATCTCCCCTTCACCTTCCCTGCTCCAAGGAGAACCTCACCAGCTTCTCCAGTCTCCCACCTTATTGAAGCCACTCACTCTCGATATCATTCCCGCAAATCTCCCCTGCAAAGTCTTGACATCCCTCCTAAAATGTCAAGCCCAGAACGGGACAGCATACCCCAGCTAGGGTCTGACTTAGAAAGGTTTGGCGTAAACTTTATCCCGTAAAACAATCACTAAAAAATCCAACAAGAAATTCAAGAGGAATCTCGCAGGATGGACTTTTGTCCCCGGTTTGGGCCGGCCACACCTCCTGATGCCCCCAACATTGCAAATGTGAAATAGGATCAGGCAGACAGACAGCTTCATCGCATCGGTGGCCGAAAGGAGTAGGGGGAAATTGGCAGCCCCATCATTTTGAAATGACTAATTATCAAGCTGTTGAGTTTGCTAAAGACCCAACCAACCCTCCATAATGTTTCATTGCTCACTGCATTTTTTTGGGCATTGAATATTAAAAGCTTTGGAATCCTTTCACAGCAGCGATGCCCTGAGGTGGCATTAGGATGGAAAAAAAATTCTGTGACCGGTGGGGTTGCCTGCAATGAGTAAATGAATTCCTAGAGGAAAATTCCACCGAGGAACCAGAGCGGTGAAAATGTGCAACTACGAAATGATTGAGACAAATGGCATATCTCCATTAAACATCATAGAATCCTTACAGTGCAGAAGGAGGCTAATCGGCCCATTGAGCCTGCACTGACCACAATCCCACACAGGCCCTATTCCCATAACCCCATATTTTTACACAGCTGGTCTCTCTGATACCAAAGGGCAATTTAGCACCTAACCCACACATCTTTGGACCGTGGGAGGAAACCAGAGCACCCGGAGGAACCATGCAGACATAGGGAGAACATGCAAACTCCACACAGACAGTAACCCAAGGCTAGAATTGAACCCAGGTCCCTGACACTGTGAGGTAGCAGTGCTAACCACTGTGCCGACAAGAATATGAGGGAAAAAGGAATAGAATGATGGTGGTTAACACTGCTGCCTCACAGAGCCAGGGACCCGTGTTCAATTCCAGCCTTGGGTCATTATCAGTGCGGTGTTTGCATGTTCTTCCCGTGTCTGTATGAGTTTCCTCAGCGTGCTCCGGTTTCCTCCCACCGTCCAAAGACGTGTGTGTTAGGTGGATTGGCCATACTAAATTGACCTTCGAGTCAGGGGATTAGCAGGGTAAATATGTGGGATAACAGGGATAAGGCCTGGGTGGAATTGTTTTGGTGCAGACTTGATGGGCTGAATGGCCTCCTTCTGCACTGTAGGGATTCTATGATATGCTGATCAGTGAGGTAAAAGAGGGCGGAAGGTTGTTTGTGTAACAGATAAACAGCATTGTGGGCCAGTTCTGCTGTAAATACTGTGTAATTCTACGCAAAGGTGAAAGGCTAACTGAAAACCATTCTCGTAGAGTGATTGGCGATTGGGGACTAGTCGATAAGGCATCATTTAAGACTGGCTTGGTCCTGTGATAAGAGACTGGAGATTTTCTAGATGAATGAACTAAAATCGAGAGATTGGCCATCCTGGTCTTTATTTACTGTGTTGTCCTGTGAATAAACCTCTCAATGAATAAAATGGAAAAAGAAATATTTAATCAAGAGAATGTGTTTAGCCTTTGTGGAAGGTAAATCAACAACAAGTGCAATTTGAGAGAGTTTGTTATCGTTGGAGATACAGTGACCAAACATCATTGAGATAGTCAGCACAAATTATCGGCTTCCTGTAACCATGGATCTTCACAGCAGTACTCTGAACTTTGAACTCTTGTTGTTCCATAACTGTGGCAAACTTGATAATATTCTTAAAAGAAGAGGATGTTTGTGATTGCAGATGGTGCATCTGCTGGATTAGGGGTGTTGAAATGGCCATGATTGGAGGTTAGATTAACTCGGTTTGTTCGCACTGGAATGATGGAGATTGCGAGGTTGACCTGATCAAAGGTCTATAAGCTTAAGACAGAGTGCAGAGCCAGATGCTTCTTTTCTGGAGTAGAAAAGTCAGATACCAGAGCAACTAGGGTTTAGAGGAGATGTGCCAGGCAGCTTTTTCACAGAGGCTGGTGAATGACTGGAATGTGCTGCCTGGAGAAGTGGTGGGAGCAGGTATATTTGCGGCATTTAAGTAATTTGCCTTTTCTAAGCACCTACCCATTTTCCTGGGATTAATTAGATCCTCCAATCTGGTAGCCTCCAAAAATGTATTTCTGATTTCCGAGCCCAAGTCATTTCTCTACATGCCGAGCTACAGTGATCCCAATGCAAACTCCTGTGGAATACTAGTTCCCACCTTCTGTCAGGCTAACTAAGCAGCTAGACTATAGTAAGTTTGCTCTCCATTCTGCTACCTGTCTCTGACTGGAATAATGTGGAGATGCCGGTGTTGAATTGGGGTGGGCACAGTAAGGAGTCTCACAACACCGGGTTAAAGTTTATTTGGTAGCAAAAGCCACTAGCTTTTGGAGCGCTGTCCCTTCATCAGGAGAGTGATTGGAATAAACAGTGTACAGGATGTATCTTCTACATAATAACAAACCATGGGGAGAGACTGAAGTGTGGAACACCTCCCAGAGCTCGATTAACCACAGATGGAGTCTAGTTTATTATTCTGAGGTTTATGTTTACATTGTAACACCTTGGCGTGTTATGTCCTTGCAATACATTTCAGCTAAAGTGTTCTCCTACATTTAACATTTTGCCAGCCATGTAATGGTGGAATTATATAACTCTTTGCAACAGCAAGGGTTGTAGAAGTAAAATCTTATAAGAGGACGATATGTGTTGTGATTAAAAAGTATTTGTGTATTGAGAGAAGAGAATAGAATATTTTTCCACATTCAGTGTAGAGGTTAGACGTTGTTCTGTCAAACTCCCTCCAGACTCAGAACTCTCCCAACCCTCAGCTGCACAACTCCCAGCTGATCACCTATTCTTAACTTTGGCCAGGTTGCCTAGCAATAGGTGACGAATCACCTCAAAAAAAATCACATCAGGGACTGTTCGCCTGGAGAAAGAACATGTTTCTCCTTCTCTGCACCAACACAGAGCATCAGATTAAACTTCAAACTCTCCTACATCTTTCTGTCCTCCCAGGTAAAGAAGATGAGACCCAGAGCTGGATTTTTCTATTCGTCTTCACTCGGAGAGTATGGAAAATATGAACTCCTCGGAAGCGGTTGAAGTGAATAGAACAGAATGGGAATTGCTATAAACACACACAAACATAGAAAACAAGAGCAAAAGGCCGTTTGGACCTTCAACCCTGCTCCATCATTCATTATGACCATGGCTGATTATACAACTCAATGGCCTCTTCCCCTATATCCTTTAATCCCCTTCACCTCACATGCTTCTTGAAAACATTCATTACTTTTAACTACTTTCTGTGGTAGTGAATTTCCCAGGCTGACAACTCTCTGGGTGAAGAAATTTCTCCTCATCTCTATCCTAAACCATTTCCCCTGTACCCTCAGACTGTAACCCCTGCTTCTTGGTCCTTCTTCACTGAATTCTAAATGGCTGCCAATTCTCAGCACTGCATCTTTCTTGGTCGGTTTGTGTGCCTCTCCCTTGGATCCAATGCAAACTCTATTTTCCCATGGAAGCCATGATTTGGCCATCTTGCTAATTTAATGTTTGTGCCGGACAGGAATAACCAACTGTTACAGTTCACCCCCATGTGGTCCTTGAATGCTTGCCATTGGCTTTCCACCCTCATCCCTTTAAGTAACAATCCCCTATCTGCCATTACCAACCCGTGCCTCATACCATCATAGTTTCCTTTATTCTGATTCAGAATCCTGCATGAAGGTGAAAGGAAAAACTCTTGAGTTCCAACAGAATTGGAGGAGGCTTATGGGGTCCAGTTCAGCAAAATGAGTTGTTTCTGTGATTTGATTTATTTACTGAATTGCTGCCTCGCATTAAGTTGATCTTTCCCTACCCTAGCTATGATGTAACATTACATTCTGCACTCTCTCCTTTCCTTCTCTATGAACAGCATGCTCTGTTTGTACAGTGTGCAAGAAACAATACTTTTTACTGTATACTAATACATGCAACAATAATAAATCAAATCATGTCAACAGGTATTGACAATCAAGTCTACATTATAATGTAGATGGACTTAAAATCATCACTACCAAATCATTTGTTAGATAATAAGAACATAAGAAATAGGAGCAGGAGTAGGCCATCCAGCCCTTTGAGCCTGCCCCACCATTCAATAAGATCGTGGCTGATCTGAAATGGATCAGTTGACTTTCCCACCTGCTCCCCATAACCCTTAATTCCCTTGTCTATCAGAAACGTATCTACCCGTGACTTAAACATATTCAGTGAGGTAGCCTCCACCACCAATTCAACAGAGAATCGTTTGTCAAATGATTAAAGGGGAAATATCTCATACTTTGAACAGGTAGACAGTACACCAGTTACTCTGTACAAGTGAGCAACTACACTCGGTGCATTCTGATATGTTCAGAAGTATTGAATATGGCATTGCGAGGGGAGACCTCAGAACTACCAGCTGACTTGAAATTGTGTTCCTGCAGGATATTGGAGCTGACAGCACAGTCAGGATGTCTTCCTTGGGGGTTCACAGCGATCATTCCACCATCAATGAGAAAGTGGGTGTTGGACA
Organism: Sphyrna mokarran; assembly: GCA_024679065.1. Classification (NCBI taxonomy): domain Eukaryota; kingdom Metazoa; phylum Chordata; class Chondrichthyes; order Carcharhiniformes; family Carcharhinidae; genus Sphyrna; species Sphyrna mokarran. The sequence goes on from JAGIQG010000001.1 coordinate 174,705,254, forward strand.
AGTTACACAAGGACCATTGTGGAATTGAATGCACAAAGGATATAGCCAGGAGTTATTTCTGGTGACTGGATTGGGCACGGAAATTGAGGAGAAAGCTGGGAAGCATTCCTCATGTAGAAAAGTTAGAAACCTGCCACATTTAGCACCACTGCATGCATGGGAATGGCCTGAAGAGGTTTGGAAACAAATGCACGTAGACTTTGCAGGATCTTTTGAAGAACGTATGTTTTTCTTAACTGTCAATGCTCAAAGTGGCAGAAATTGCTATAATTAATTCAATTTCATTGGAAAAGACCATTGAGAGGCTAAGAGAAGTCTTTCGTAGGTTTGGATTCACTGAACAATTGGTAAGTGACAATGGGATTTGTCTCCCAAGAATTAAAAGAAAATGGTGTTTAAAATATTGGGTAGGACTTTGCAGCCCTGCTCGGGTAAGGCCAGAAATTCCCAGCCATGGCCAATGGAGATTTCCGCTGTCGGACCCTCGCCCATGCCGATTCCGTGGTGGGTGAATTGGTAGAATTCTGGTCATTAGAACTACACCACACCATTCTGTTATGAACAGACCAGCAGAACATATTCTGCAAATGTTGAAACATACATTGAGAGCCACCGGGGACAAGGAGCTGACCAAACATCTTAACTAATTCCTACTAATATATGGGATTACTGCTCATTCTATGACCAAAACATCTCCCGGTTTATACCAATCATCACATAACTCAGCCTCTCATCCATTGACTTTGTCTACACTTCCCACTACCTCAGCAAAGTAGCCAGCATAATTAAGGACTCCACACACCCTGGACATTCTCTCTTCCGCCTTCTTCCATTGGGAAAATGATACAAAAGTCTGAGGTCCTGTACCAACCGACTCAAGAACAGCTTCTTCCTTGCTGCTGTCAGACTTTTGAATGGACCTACCTTGTGTTAAGTCTTTTTCGACACCCTAGCTATGTCAGTAAAACCATATTCTGCACTCTCTCCTTTCCTTCTCTATGAATGGTATGCTTTATCTGTACAGCGTGCAAGAAACAATACTGTATACTAATACACATGGCACTAATTAATCAAATCAAATCAAATGAAATAAAGAAGAGACAACCATGTTCGACATTTGACTTGTTGAAACCTCTGGAAACAAAAGAAATTACTCAACAACAAGGACAGATACAATGATGGGAAAACAACACAAAACATCATGTATTCCACCAAGGACAAGGCATGTTGGCCAGGAGTTACTCCACAGGAGAGGGATGAATTCCTGCCATGACCCTAGTACAGACTGGACCAATCTCGTGTACCATTCAAACCCAGCGTGATGTTATCTGGAGGAGGCTTGTGGAAGAGCTACTGGCGGAGAGAGATAATTGGCCAGAAATGGAACTTGTGGAAAATCCAGATTCAGATGTACAAAGTCCTAAGCTGAAGCTTCCTGAAACCCTGATGCTGTTGACGAAAGCAACACTTCACGTGTAGACCCAGACACCGAGTTAACCTCCAATTACAACATCAACATCAGTCAAACCAATCACTAATCACGTTTGTGTAAAATCAAAAATGCCAAAGGTTACAGCCAGTACAAAGACAAAACCAGAATTTCATCATCAACTGTTCCGAGAGCGATCACCTTCTTCTCTGCTGCTGTCAGAGTTTTGAATGGACCTACCTTGCACTGATCTCATCCTTCTCTACATCCTAGCTATGACTGTCTGACTTATTATTTATTGTTCATTTTTTTTGTTCATTTCTAGGAGATGGACATCGCTGGCTGGCCAGCATTTATTGCCCATCCCTAGTGGCCCTTTACAGAGCAGTTGAGTCAATCACATTGTTGAGAGTCTGGAGTCACATGTAGGCCAGATCAGGTAAGGATGGCACATTTCCTTCCCTAAAGGACATTAATGAACCAGATGGGTTTCTCTGACAATCGGCAATGATTTCATGGTCATCAGCAGATCCTTAATTCTAGATTTTTTTTTATTGAATTTAAATTCCATCATCCGCCGTTGTGGGATTCGAACCTGAGTCCCCCGAACATTAGCTGAGTTTCTAGATTAGTAATCTAGCAATAATATCACTGGGCCATCGCCTCCCCTTAAACAATGTTACACTTGTTTGAATTTATTCAGTTTAAAAGCTGAGGCAATGCTATGTGTTAATATGGTGACTGCACTAAAGACTGTGTATTAACATATTCATGAGTTCACTGGAAGCGATGTCCAGGTCACTATCGCGGGAAACTGTCAGAGTGAAGAAGTAACCATGGGGTGAACAGCACCCTGTGAATAAAGCTCCATCATTTTTAACTCTCCATATTTTCTTCGATTTGATTTATTATTGTCACATGTATTAACATACAGTGAAAAGTATTGTTTCTTGTGTGCTATACAGACAAAGCATACCATTCACAGAGAAGGAAACGAGAAGAGTGCAGAATGTAGTATTACAGTTATAGCTAGGGTGTAGAGAAAGATTAACTTAATGCAAGGTAGGTCCATTCAAAAGTCTGACAGCAGCAGGGAAGAAGCTGTTCTTGAGTAGGTTGGCACGTGACCGCAGATTTCTGTATATTTTTCCCAAAGGAAGAAGATGGAAAAGAAAATGTCTGGGGTGTGTGGGGTCCTTAATTATGCTGGCTGCTTTGCCGGGGCAGTGGGAAATGTAGACAGAGTCAATGGATGGAGGCTGGGTTGCATGAAGGATTGGGCTACATTCATGGCCTTTTACAGTTCCTTGTGGTTTTGGGCAGAGCAGGAGCCCACACCAAGCTGTGATACAACCAGAAAGAATGCTTTCTATGGCGCATCTGTAAAGGTTGGTGAGAGTCGTAGCGGACATGCCAAATTTCCTTTGTCTTCTGAGAAAGTAAAGGCGTTGGTGGGCCTTTTAAATTAAGTATTGGCGTTGGGGGGACCAGGACAGATTGTTGGTGATCTGAACACTTAAAAACCTAAAGCTCTCAATCCTTTCTATTTTGTCCCTGTTGATGTAAACAGGGACATATAGTGTCAATCCTCCAACAGACAACACTTGTGATGATGATTGAGGGATCAGTATTGGCCTGGGTATCAGGGATACTTCCCTTTCCCTTCTTTAAAATAGTTCCCCCTGGATTTTTGTTTTTACATCCAACTGAGCTGGTAAATAGAGCCTCACTTTAATGTTTCATCCAAAAGGCAGCCTGGTGGCAGTGCAGCACTCCTTCAGTGCTGCATCTATCTTTGTTCTCAAACCCTTCTGCAGGACTTTAACCCCATCACTGTGATTGAACTGACTTCCCCACAAGAGAAGCGTCCCCTCCAGATCTTGTGTTATAATTTTAAATGTTTCTGTCTGGTCTTGGCGTGCAGAGGGTGTCAGAGTCAGAAGCTCGGGATTCAAGTCCCATTCCGGAGTTGAGATTTTCTGATTCTGCCTGCCATGGGAATCGATACGTGGCAGGATGGAAAGTTTGATGAATCTACAAAAGTTTGCTGTATAAGGTGCTGGTGTGGCCACACCTGGAGTTACTGTGTACAGTTTTGGTCTCCTTACTTGAGAAAGGATTTACTGGCACTGGAGAGAGTGCAGAGGAGATTCACTAGGTTGATTCCAGAGTTGAGAGGGTTGGCTTAAGGGGAGACACTGCATAGACTAGGAACGTACTTATTAGAATTCAGAAGAATGAGGGAAGGTCTTATAGAAACATATAAGATTATGAAGGGAATAGATAAGATAGAAGCTGGGAAGTTGTTGGCAAGTGAAACTCGAACTAAGGGGCATTGTCTCAAAATAAGAGGAAGCAGATTTAGGACTGAGTTGAGGAGGAACTTCTTCACCCAAAGGGTTGTGAATCTGTGGAATTTCCTGCTCGGTGACGCATTGAATGTTTTTAAAGCAAGGATAAATAGATTTTTGAACAGTAAAGAATTAAGGGTTATGGTGAGTGGGCAGGTGAGTGGAGCTGAGTCCACAAAAAAATCAGCCATGATCTTATTGAATGGTGGAGCAGGTCCGAGAGGCCGGATGGCCAATTCCAGCTACTAGTTCTTACACTCTAAAAGATCCATTGACTTTTGGCAAGAATTTCTGGGTCTCACAGCAGACATGAGCAGAAAGTCCCACCTTAGGTTGAGGAAAGCACGCTCAAAACACAACTGTCCAAATTGAGAATCAACCCTGTCAATCCTTCCAACATGCTCCGATGGCAGGCAGGAAGAGACATCCTTGCTCAGCTGTGTAATGGAAAGAAACTGTATTCTTTTTAATCAGTGTTCATAGCTCCAGGTTACAGCACACATGTGAAACTGCACGTTGCCACATTAACTGGGATTCCTGAGGGGGAGGGCAGGGCGGGGGTATTCAGGTGCTTGGATAGTCGCTGTGCTTCAGATTGGTGCATATAGGAGTTTGGCTCCCATTTTGGTTGGGGTGGATTTGGAATCTCCTTCCTCGCACAGCCCATGGCGAACAGTGTGGGTGGGACCTGCCTTTGGGCAGAGAGCAGAAGGAGAAGAATTACGTCTCCATCAGCCTCCCCTTTCTGCAAAAGAACAAATTTCATTTGTTTCTGAAGTAGCTGCCAGTGGGAACTCAAATGAGAAGCAGAGATCATTCACAGTAGTTTCATTGCAGTGCTAATGTAAGCCTTACTTTTGACTAATAAATTAACTTTAAAACAGCAGACAATCTGGATTGGTGGCAATTAGAAACCATAGAATTCTACAGTGTAGGAGGAGACCATTCAGCCCATTGAGCCTGCACCTAACCCTAATCCTAATCCATCCAGTGCTATTCCCGCTCAGTTACCCTGCTAATCAATCTAACCTATCACATCCCAGAACACTAAGAGGTAATTCAGCATGTTCAATCAACCTAACCTGCATATCTTTGGAGCGTGGGAGGAAACCGGAGCACCCGGAGAAAACGCATGCAGACATGAGAAGAACATGCAGATTCCACACAGACAGTGACCCAAGCTGGGAATTGAATTGAGGTCCCACAGTGCTAATCACTGTGCCTTTCTCAATACTAACTTAGCCGATATGTTGGGTAGATGTTAATGCCCTCCCACTGGATCAGGTTTGGTTCTAGAGGGCATTAAGTGGGCAGGGACCCAGCTAGCTTTCTACATCTACACTGAACAAGGGCCAAGAAAATTCATAGAGGAGGCTCCAAATGGGGACTGCTTACATGCTGAAAATTAATTCTATATTTCTGGGAAAGAGGGGAAGTGGACAGGAGGAGAAAGTCCTCTGGTTGGATTGTTGTAGCGGCTCTGCAACCTGCCCCCTACCCTCTCCTGCATCCCCCACTTGTCCCCACACCCAACACCCTCCCTCACATCCCACTTGCTCCCTCCTCCACATCCCACCTGGCCCCTCCCCCAACACTCCACCTGCCCCCTCCCCCACACCCTAGCCGCCCCCTCCCCCACACCCTAGCCCCCCTCCCCCACACCCTAGCCGCCTCCTCCCCCACACCCTAGCCGCCTCCTCCCCCACACCCTAGCCGCCCCCTCCCCCACACCCTAGCCGCCCCCTCCCCCAAACCCTAGCCGCTCCTCCCCCACATCCTAGCCGCCCCCTCCCCCACACCCTAGCGCCTCCTCCCCCACACCCTAGCCGCTCCTCCCCCACACCAGCCGCCCCTCCCCCACACCCTAGCCGCCCTCCTCCCCCACACCCTAGCCGCCCCCTCCCCCACACTCTAGCCGCCCCCCCCCCACACCCTAGCCGCCTCCTCCCCTTCCCCCACAATGCACTCTAGACAGATGGAACCTCTGCATTGTGGGCAGTTCCCTGTTTGCCCCGGAGGTGGGGGGGGGACATTTCCTGGGGAGTGTGTTGGCGAGCTGTTGTAACATGACTCCCTGTTGTTTCCCTGTCCCTCCAGTCTCCAGTGGAACCATCACGGGCCCTGGAATATTCTGCTTGAGGTGTCTCACCGATAATGGAGATTAAAGTTTCGCTGTAAAATGACTCAATGCTTTGCTGCAATATTTCAACAGCAGGCTTTAAAGACTGATCCAACCAGTTAAACAGACTGAGACGGTGAGACAATACACTATTGTTTTTGTAGCAATGCTGTTCCGGTATTCATTCATTCATTTACTTCCCCTCTTCCCTCACTGATGGGTTGACTCAATCTAACACCATGAATGAGACTTACCAAATGACAATGCTTTGTCACTATCTAGCCTTTATTTTTAAATTGCACCATTTTAAGACTTGGGGGGGGGGGTGGGGGGGATAGAAAATACATCCAAACATTTATCTCAACATTCCAGTTGGATCTTGTGGTTTCATTTCAATTTCTAAAAAAAATCAATCCTGGAATGTGGGTGTCATTGGCTGGGCCAACATTTATTGCCCATCCCTAATTGCCCTTGAGAAGGTGGTGATGAGCTGCCTTCTTGAATCGCTGCAGTTCCTATGGTGTATGTCCACCCACAGTGCTGTTAGGGAGAGTTCCAGTTCTGGTTGTATGAGGAACGGTTGAGGACTCTGGGTCTGTACTCGTTGGAGTTTAGAAGGATGGGAAGGGGGATCTTATTGAAACTTACGGGATACTGAGAGGCCCTGGATAGAGTGGACGTGGAGAGGATGTTTCTACTAGCAGGAAAAAGTAGAACCACAACCTCAGGCTGAAGGGACAATCCTTTAAAACAGAGATGAGGAGGAATTTCTTCAGCCAGAGAGTGGTGAATCTGTGGAACTCTTTGCCGCAGAAGGCTGTGGAGGCCGGGTCATTGAGTGTCTTTAAGACAGAGATAGATAGGTTCTTGATTAATAAGGGGATTAGGGGTTATGGGGAAAGGACAGGAGAATGGGGATGAGAAAAGTATCAGCCATGATTGAATGGCAGAACAGACTCAATGGGCCGAGTGGCCTAATTCTGCTCCTATGTCTTATGGTCTCATTTTGTCCCTGCTATAGTAAATGATAATAAAAGGTGTGGGCTAGAATTTTCCAGCCATTCACACTGGCCGGACTTTCTAGTCCTGCTGGCGGTGCACGACCACCTGTGAGTTTCCCATCAGCATGGGGTGACGTCAAAGGAATTCCCACTGAAAACAGCGGGACCAGAAGATCCCATCTCTAGCAAACACCGCTCCTCCTCCTGCTGGCGGGAAACACTGCGCCTCCTCCTGCTGGCGGGAAACACCGCGCCTCCTCCTGCCGGCGGGAAACACCGCCCCTCCTCCTGCCGGCGGGAAATACCGCCCCTCCTCCTGCCGGCGGGAAACACATGGCTGAGAGGCCGGAGAATCACAACCATAGTGTGGCACTTCAAAATTTGTCGCTAAGTTGTCTAAAAATCTAATGATGAACTAATCTTCTCACATCGTCTCCCCTGAGCCTTTCTCCCCACTCACACATCATTCAGAGCAAGATCCCACTAACATCAGCAAAAGAAATTGACCAGTTATTCTTGATGTTGCTTATTATATTCCAGACAATCAACTGAAGCAACAAACCATAAAAACCAAAAGCCACTGGAGCAGAATCAGGCCACTCGGCCCATCGAGTCTGCTCTGTCATGGCTGATATTTTTCTCATCCCCATTCTCCTGTCTTTTCCCCATAACCTCAGATCCCCTTATTAACCAAGAACCTATCTATCACTGTCTTAAAGACACTCAATGACCTGAATCCACAGCCTTCTGCGGCAAAGAGTTCCACAGATTCACTATTCTCTAGCTGAAGAAATTCCTCCTCATCTCTGTTTTAAACGATTGTCTCTTTAGCCTGAGGTTGTGCCCTTTGGTTCTAGTTTTTCCCACTAGTGGAAACATCCTCTCCATGTCCACTCTATCCAGGCTCCGCAGTGTCCTGTAAGTTTCAATAAGAACCCCCCTCACTTACTGGAGGTGACCTTTACAAACGCACAAGCATTTATTTGTGGAGATCTCATATTACAAACATGCGTCTCCTAAGCCAACAACCACCGTTTCAGTTTGTTCTTGTAGAAAGGAGAAAAATTAATTAATGCCCAATGCCTAAACACAAACAAATGCTTAATTATTCAACAGCCAACACTATTGGTTGGGGAATATACATTGGACATTTTCCCTGAAATAGCTGAACTGGATTTATTTTTGCATTCATTTAAACGTCTGAAAAAAATAACCCAAGTGCTCCTGACAGTGTGGGGCTCCCTCTGTACCGTAGTGTTAACCCAGGTTGTATGCTGAGTTCATGACCTACAGGCTCAGAGGGGAGAGTGTAAATCACAACTGAAACAAGAATGAGTGACATGAGAAAGGAAAGGAAGAAAGTGAGAGGTTTATCCCCATCAGTCTGAACTGGGAGGAAATAAAAGTTCCAAGATGGACTGAGTAAAACTTTTTATTTGCTCACGGGATGTGGGTGTCAGTGATGAGGTCAGCTCATCCCTAATTGGCCTTGAACTGAGTGGTTTGAGAATCCATTTCTGAGTCAACCATATTGTTCGGGGTCTGCGGTCACATATAAAATGTTAGTGAACCAGATGGGTTTTTTTACGACAATTGATTCATGGTCATCATTACACTCCTAATTCCAAATAAATACTGAATTCAAATTTTGCCATCTGCCACGGTGGGATTCAAACACAGAAAGTAGAAGGAGAAGTCAACCATTTGACCCTTCGAGCCTGCTCCGACATTCATTACGATCATGGCTGATCATCCAACTCAATAGCCTAATCCCGCCTTCCCCCCATATCCTTAAATCTCTTTTACCTCAAGTGCTATAGCTAACTGCTTCCTAATAACATTCACTGTTTTCTCTGGTAGCGAGTTCCCTAAGTTGACCACTCTCTGGATGAAAAAATTCACCTCATTTCTGTCCTAAATGGTCTATCCTCAGACTATAACCTCTGGTTCTGGACACCCCCACAAGCGGGGAACATGCTTCTTAAGTACCCTGTCTAATCCTCTTAGAACTTTATAGGTTTCTAGGCGATTCCCCTTTCGTTCTTCAGAACTCCCGTGAATACTATCCTAACCGACTCAATCTCCCCTCATAGCTGCATTTCCTGAGGGTTATCCTGAATTACTAATCCAGTGAAAATACCATTGCTTCCCCTAAGATGTTGCACTAACCGGATTTTTCTAGAGACCAAGATAGTCCTTCATTTTTAAGGTTCTTTGGAAAGCATCACCCAGCGGCGAGCAAATTCTGTCCCTCTGTCAAGCTGACATGAACTCTCTGTTCTTCACAGGATAGTTGTCTTTTACCAACTCTCCTGGAATTTTACATAACATTAGATCACAAGAAGCCAGAACTTGTAAACTCATGTTTCCAAGAATGTCTTGTTCTCTGACTGGGGGAAGATAGGGCATGGCTAACAAATACATGCAAATAATTTGCAACACAAAATACTAGATACGTCCTGAACATGGACTGTCTCACGTGATATTCTTGGTAAAGTCAAAACACTTGGGAACAGCTGAAAGTGACAGAACATTCCGGAGCCAAGAGGTGATTCTAAACTTCCAGACAGACGCCACGTTTAAAATGCGAGTTGGTTGCAGACATTGCTACAAGGATCTCTGCCACACTCCCCATTGAGCATTTCTCTGCACTGGCAGCCACACAGCTAGATTATAGTTTATTTATGACTCGTTTTCCTTCCAATAAGAAACTTGCAACAAGCTTTCCAGAGGTTTTTTAACATCATTAGACCTCTAACAATAAAACACAGAAAAGTGAAGGTCTGCGGGTGAAAAATGGAAGGTACAACAGGTAAATTTATTCCATCAGAGCTTCACTTTGTTGGGTTTGACATCTCTTAACAGCTCATTATTTGAAGGGCAGAATTCTTAAGAGTATTGATAGGCAGAGGGATCTGGGTGTACAGGTACACAGATCACTGAAAGTGGTAGTGCAGGTGGAGGAGGTAATCAAGAAGGCATACAGCATGCTTGCCTTCAACAGCCGGGGCACTGAGTTTAAAAATTGGCAGCTTTATACAATCTTAGTTAGGCCACACATGGAATATAGTGTTCAATTCTGGTCGCCACACTACCAGAAGGACGTGAAGGCTTTGGAGAGGGTACGGAAAAGATTTACCAGGATGTTGCCTGGTATGGAGGGCATTAACTATGAGGAGAGATTGGAGAAATTTGGTATGTTGTCACTGGAATGATGGAGGTTGAGGGGCGACTTGATAGAAGTCTACAAGATTATGAGAGGCATGGACAGAGTGGATAATCAGAAGCTTTTACCCAGGGTGGAAGGATCAATTACTAGGGGGCACAGGTTCAAGGTGTGAGGGGCAAGGTTCAAGGGAGGTGTACGACGCAAGTTTTTGTTTGCAGAGAAGGTGGTGGGTGCCTGGAACTCGCTGCCGGGGGAGGTAGTGGAAGCAGATACGATAGTGACTTTTAAGGAATGTCTTGACAAATACATGAATAGGATGGGAATGGAGGGATATGGTCCCCGGAAGGGTAGGGGGTTTTATTTCAGTTGGGCAGCATGGTCGGTGCAGGCTTGGAGGGCTGAAGGGCCTGATCTTATGTTGTAATTTTCTTTGTTTTTTGAGTGTTAAGAAAGAAAAATGTGTATTTATATAGCACCTTAGAATCATAGAATCCCGACAATGCAGAAGAAGTGCACTTGGCCCATCGAGCCTGCACCAACTCTCCGACAGAGCAGCTTACCCCAATCTTATCCCCTGTAACCCCACATGTTTACCTCACCAATTCTCTCTAAGTTACACATCTTTGGATACTAAGGGGCAATTTAACATGGCCAATCCCCCACATCTGCAAATCTTTGGAAAGTGGCAGGAAACCTGAGCACCCGGGAAAAACCCATGCAGACATGGGGAGAACGTGCAAACTCCACACAGACAGTGAACCAAGGCTGGAATTGAACCCGGGTCCCTGGCACTATGAGGCAGGAGTGCTAACCTCCGTGCCACCATGGCCTAACTCCTACTGGAGGACATTGCCTCGTTACGAAGAGCATTCAGCAATAAAATGTTCGAAACTGTTACTCATGAAACAGTTTGGAAAAAAGGAATGTTGCAACTTGTGCAAACATTGACTTGACACCCGGCGCAGCACTGAGGGAGTGCCACACTGCTGGAGCTGCTGCGTTTCAACTGAGATGTTAAAACAACATCTGTCCTCTCAGGATAATATTAAAGATGTAAGTTGCATCAAGGTATGATCCCCAATAAGAGGTACATTTCCCAATTTCATTTTGCCATCTTTCCCTGTTTTCTCCTTCATACATATTTTTCCAATTGCTTTTTCAACGATCCCAAAGACTGTTGTTTTATTAGCCTTTTGTAATATCAGTAATGTATAAACATATCCAGCCACAACCCCTATTTCAATTTGTGCTTTAAAACATTTGGATATAGTCACATTCCAATGCAATGTCTGGTTGGAGGGAGAGCTGGATTTTGCAACATTGGAAAGTGGAAGAAATTAAAGAAACCACACCTCACTGAAAATCGACAGGTGCTTATATCCCCCGCTATTGTTTCAAAGAACAAAAGCTTCAAGGAAGTAACTGAAAGTTGATCTGGTTAGGTCAGTAGAGCAGGAAGTTACAGCAATGCGAAAGAGATACACTGCAATTAGATTTGATAACCAACTTTGCATCCCGATAATTTTATCAATGCCTCATGATATCCCAAAGCGTTTCACAAACAATTAAAGGCTTTTGCCGATGGATTGAAATGTGTGCCGTTGACAAGGAGCGCTGTCGCCAATTAGCAAAGACTTCTTCAACACAGGTCCTGAGGTCAATGCACCATCGCTGAGTGGATAACACTGTCACCACTGAGTCAGGGATTCTAGCTTCAAGCTCCACCTGATATCAGAGCTGAGAAATCTAGCGCAGTGCTGACTGAGTGCTGCAATGTTGGAGCTGCTGTCTCCTGAATGAGATGTTATACTGAGACCCAGGGCTGGATTTGGGGTTGCCCCGCCTACAGTTGTGAAGGAGGGGGACACTTCAGTCCCAGCAGGTAGGTTGCCCACTGCCTACCTGCCCCCTAACACCCCCGCACACAGGCCCTATTATAATCATACCAGCGATGGACCTGGCCAACCAAGGCGATTGAGGCACCCCCCCCCTCTTCAAAATATAAATCATCCTCCCTCCCCCACCCCGCCCACTCACTTCTACATTGGGCTTTCAGGCCCAGGCACCTTCTTTCTCTATGCCTCTTGCCAAATTCCCACTTTCACTGAGTATAGTAGTGTCAGATTGGGCACCGCTCTTGTTGGTCTCGGATTGGCCAGCAGCTCTCTGACGTGGGACTCTCTGTCCCCGAAGGGCAGACTCTCACCTCCGATCTCTACAACGGAGAGTTGTTCTCTTCATGGTTCCCCCCCGCCCCCCGCCTTCTCCCTCCACTTTAGGAGTGCGGGAGTGGGGGGGAGGGAAAAGAGAAGATGCAGGGGTCTCACCCCTCATAATTCAGACCCTGTCCCACCTGTTCTTTAAACTGGACATTAAATAATCCCACAGCACTAATTCAAAGAAAAGCCGTGAAGTTATCCCTGACTTTGAGCCAGCAAGACAGAAATAAATTATCTGGCCTTGATCATAGTGCTGTTTGTGGGCGCTTGTTGTGTAGAAACCAGCTGCTGTGTTTTCTAAGGCAGTGACTACACTTCAGAAAGTAATTCACTGTCTGTGAAGCTGTTTGGGGATGTCCAGTAGGAAATAGTTCAACATCAATCCTTCCCAGACAGGAACAAGGGCAGCAGGCAAACAGGAACATCACCAACTTCTCTACCAAGGCACACACCATCCTGACTTAGAAATATATTAGCTATTCTTTCACAGTCACTGGGTCAATGGCACGGTAACACAGTGATTAGCACTGTTGCTTCACAGAGCCAGGGACCTGGGTTCAATTTCCAGCTTGGGTCACTGTCTATGTGGAGTCCACACATTCTCCCCATGTCGGCATGGGTTTCCTCTGGGTGCTCCAGTCTCCTCCCACAGTTTGAAAGACGTGCTGGTTAGGGTGCATTGGCCGTACTAATATCTCCCTCCGTGTACCTGAACAGGCACCGGAGTATGGTGACTAGAGGATTTTCACAGTAACTTCTTTGCAGTGTTAATATAAGCCTACTCATGACTAATAAAAAAAATTTAAAATAAATAAGTCATTGGGGTAGGGGTTTAAACAACAATAACTCGCCTTTATATAACATATTGAACAAACTAAAACCTCTCCGTGGTAAATCCCAGGTATATCGACAAAGAAAGCTTGCTTTCATACGGAGAGGGAGACAATGCTCTGAGTTGATATAAACTGGTGCTGCCACTTCTGATTGCTACCCACTAATCCCTCACTGATAATCAGCATGTGTAAACACTGAGCATAGAGAGGATTAGAAGCAAAACTGTACTGTGATTTTCCATGTGTGCATCCATCATCGGCTCAATAATTGAGGGCAAGTAGAGCACTGGATCAACAACCACACACACTCAGGAGCGATCAAAACCTCCAGTTTCACACAGTGTATTGTACAAGCAATGCAATAGCAAACACAATTTGGGTCTACTTTTAGAATCTTTAGTGTGCTCTAAAGGCTGTTCCCAAGGACACACACCAAGAGAAACATTAACTGGAGGATCGTCCACCCAAATCTTGCTGGACTTCCAGTGCAAGGAGTTGTTCCTGGCCGAGTGTTGCAGACTGGCACATTCCAAAGGCCAGGACAATGTGCTGAGGGACGCATTGAAGCTGGGGGTTGCCGTCACTGAGGCACCATGGGGATGGTCACTGTGTGAGACCTTTCAGTCACAGTGTACTGAGGGCAGTGGAATTGTACAGAACGCCCTCGGGCTGAGTGGCTCACAGTGATTGTACACAGTGAATATTACATGTACCATATTGTACCGAGACATCTCAGAGCGCATCTTGATCTATGTAGAGAACTTAAATACCTCTGCATCATTGGTAAGGACCACTTTGAAATGTCTAATGTATCTTTGATTGTATTGAAGGCCCTCAGATCTGTCCTCATTCAGACAAGTATGATTGTAATTACATCTCTCATAACTGAGAGATTCTAGTGAAATAATCTAAGGTCTGAATAAAAGTTTTTATTGACACTGGGGCTTTGAACATTACTAGGGGCAACATTTATTAATCCAGAAGGCAGAATTGAGGAAAATGAGAGGTGATCTAATTGATACATTTAAGATTGGGGCAGTATAGATGCTAGCAGGCTGTTTTGCCCTGACTGAAGTCTAGAACTAGGGGTCATAATCTCAGGATAAGTGTTTCCTCATTTAGGATGCCATGAGGGGAAATCTCTTCATCCGGACAGCTGTGAATCTTTGAAATTCTGTGGCCCAGAGAACCCTGGATCACTCTGAGTTTATACAAGGCTAAGATTGATTTGGACTCCGATGAATCAAGGGATGTGGGCGTAGATTGGGGAAGTGGAATTGAACCATCATCCCATGGAATGGTAGCAAAGACTTGAGGGTCAACCTGGTTTATCCCTTACTTGATTTATTACTGTCACATGTATTAATTTACAGTGAAAAGAATTGTTTCTTGCATACCACACAGACAAAATATGCAGTTCATAGAGAAGGAAATGGAAGAGTGCAGAGTGTAGTGTTACAGTCATAGCTAGGGTGTAGAGAAAGATCAACTTAATGCAAAACAAGTCCATTCAAAAGCAGGGAAGAAGCTGTGCTTGAGTTGGTTGGTACGTGACCTCAGACTTTTGTATCTTTTTCCCAATGAAAGAAGGTAGAAGACAGAACGTTCGGGGGTGCGTGGGGTCCTTAATTATGCTGACTGCTTCTCTGAGGCAGTGGGAAGTGTAGACAGAGTCAGTGGATGGGAGACTGGATTGGGCTACATTCATGACCTTTTGTAGTTCCTTGCGACCTTGGGCAGAGCAGGAGCCCATACCAAGCCATGATACAACCAGAAAGAATGCTTATGTTTTTAGGTTGTTATCTGTTGTAAAACATGCCTGTATCAATGGTGCTACTAAGAGCTATTGGTCAGAGGCTGTCAGTCAGCTTGTATTTATTATCTAATATGCTACACTTCACCAATCCATCATGCTGAACATAAATCAGTTAATACTTTTCCCTTGTGGTTAATAGACTGCTCTGCTCTCCAACAGATCACTTTAAATGAGGAATGACTTTCATTGTTCTAACAGTGGAAACATGATTGAAAATTCTGTTCAGCTCATTTTACTTACAAAAGATCCAAACCTGTTAAATTGAGGATGTGTCACTGCCAGGGGATGCCCATCAAAAATAATCAGGGAGACAAAAACTCCTTCTGTCTGAACATGCTCTTACTAATGGCAATTTAGTGACTGAATCATCCTTCGCACTTTCTGGGTGGGAGAAGATGTGTTTCTGGAGTAGCGGAAAAAATTTTCCTAAAGTTCAGCCTTTGGGTTTCATTTTCACTTTAATTAACAATTACAAAGCTAGATGCCTTTACATTTAATGCCTTTAGTATAGTAAAATATCTTTCTATACAATGATCTAATGTTATATAGTGCATTACCCCAAGATATGTCATAGGAAAATTCCCAGCAGAATTGGACACTAAGCAACATGAGGAATTATTAAAACAGGTGACCAAAGTTTGGCCAAAGAGGCACAGAATGTTATTCCCAGCAATGTGGACATTGGAGGGTGGGAAGGGGGGGGGATAAATGGGGAGCCCTCTGGGAGGTCTTGGCATGGTAACCAGCAATGCAGTCATCAGGGACAGGAAGGAAGTACAGGAACCTTGTTGAGAAAGGTTCTTTCAGATGTACCACAGTTTGGTATGGGGTCCTGCTCGCAAGAAACTACAAAGGATCGTGAATGTAGCCCAGTCCATCACACAAACCAGCCTCCCACCCATTGACTCTGTCTACACTTCCCATTGCCTCAGAGAAGCAGCCGGCATAATCAAGGACCCCACGCATCCCGGACATTCTCTCTTCCACCTTCTTCTGTCAGAAAGAAGATACAAAAGTCTGAAGTCACTTACCAACCGACCCAAGAGCAGCTTCTTCCCTGTTGCTGTCAGACTTTTGAATGGTCCTACCTCATATGAAGCTGATCCTTCTCTATATCCTAACTATGAATGTAACACTACAATATGCACGCTCTTGTTTCCTTCTCTATGAATGGTATGCTTTGTCTGTATAGCGCATAAGAAACAATACTTTTCTCTGCATTTTAATACATGTGACAATAATAAATCAGATCAAATCAAATAAAAAGGCTCCACAGTGAGAATGAATGAGTCTGTGGTGCAAACCATTCACTTCTTCATTTGGGTTGGGCTGTGAACAATGTGGTTGGCACATAACACCATGCAGGGAATGAGCAACAAAGCAGACGTGAGTCATTGCCGTTGCAAGGCAACAGTTTGTTTGAATTAAAAGCTACTTAGAGTTATAAAGTCAATAAGAGCTTTACAGCATGGAAAGGGGCCCTTTGGCCCATTGTGTTTGCATCAATCATCAGATATCTATCTATTCTAATCCCATTTTCCAGCACTGGATGTGCTAGTGTGTTTCAAGTGCTCATCTAAATGCGAGTTCCCACCTCTATCATCCTTCCAGGCAGCGGTTCCCAGATTTCCACCACCCACTGGATAAAAATGTTTTTCCTCAAATCCCCTTGAAATCTCCTGCCTCAACCTTAAATCTCCGCTCCCAGGTTCTCTGCTAAGTTCTAAGTTCTAGATACACTGCATCTGATTGTTCAAACATCGAATATCTCGGACAGGAGTTGTAATCAGAGTTATCATCCCGCCCTGTCCGAACAAGTTAAATTGTAATTTCATCATTTGGAAATCTAGAGGTGGAAAATTTAATTGTGGATCTCCCCAATTTTCTCACAAAAACCAAATAATCATGGACCTTGTCTTGACATTGACAGCCTGATTGCGGGGGGTAGAGCAGGGGAGGGATGCGGCACAGTGGTTAGTGCTGTTGATTCCCGGCTCAGGTCACTGTCTATGTGGAACCTACACATTCTCCCCGTGTTTGCGTAGGTTTCCTCCGGGGGGTCCGGTTTCCCCAACAGCCTGAAAGACGTGCTGGTTACGTTCATTAAATAGAATAGAACAGAATCCCTACAGTGCAGAAGGGAGCTATTCAGCACATCGAGACTGCACCTACCTCAGTCCCACCCAAGCCCTTTATTTCCGTAGCTCCACATATTTACCCTGCTAATCTCCCTGACACTAGGGTCAATTTAGCACGGCCAATCCATCTAACCTGCACATCTTTGGACTGTGGGAGTAAACCAAGTACAAGGAGGGAACCCATGCAGACACAGGGAGAAATGATCGTGATAAATTCCCCCTCAGTGTACCTGAAAAGGCGCCAGAGTGTGATGACTGGGGGATTTTCACAGTGACTTAATTGCAGTATTAATGTAAGCTTATTTGTGACACTAATAAATAAATAAACTTTAAAACTGATTTATTCTGAAGATCATCAAATGATTGGAACACACATGTCAATGCAGGAAATGTCATGTCCTGTTTTGCTTCCATATTCTACAGACCCTGGAACGAAGAGCTTGTCATGTGAGGAATGTTGAGGACTTTGAGTCTGTCCTCGTTAGAGTTTAGAAGGATGAGGGGGGGATCTTACTGAAACTTACAGGATACTGCAAGGTCTGGATAGAGTGGACATGGAGAGGATGTTTCCACTAGTAGGAAAAACTAGAACCAGAGGGCACAACCTCAGGCTAAAGGGACGATCCTTTAAAACAGAGATGAGGAAGAATTTCTTCAGCCAGAGAGTGGGGAATCTGTGGAACTCTTTGCTCTAGTAGGTTGTGGAAACCAGGTCATTGAGTGTCTTTAAGACAGAGATAGATAAGTTCTTGATGAATAAGTGGATCAGGGGAAAGGCAGGAGAACAGGGATGAAAAAAAACATCATGATTGAAAGGCAGAGCAAACTCGATGGACCGAGTGACCTAATTCTGCTCTTATGGTCGCTCAATCCAAATAGGGGAGATGATGGACTAGTGGTATTATCGCTAGAATACTAATCCAGAAACTCAGCTAATGTTCTGCAAAAATGGCTTCGAATCCCGCTGCGGCAAATGGCGGAATTTGAATTCAGTGAAAAAAAACCCTGGAATTAAGAATCTATTGATGACCATGAAACTATTGTTGGAAAACCCATCTGGTTTACTGAGGTCCTTCAGAGAAGGAAATCTGCCATCCTTACCTGGTCTGGCCTACATGTGGTGTTAAAGCCACAGCGATACGGTCAACATTCTTCCAACTGCTCTCTGAGACAGCCTAGCAAACCAATCTGGATGACTAGAGATGGGCAATAAATGCTGGCCAGTCAGCGATGCCCATGTCCTACCAATGGATAAAAAAAACTGACACAAGCTCAGGATTCCAGAGGCTATCAGACTCTGTCTAAAAACTTTGTCACATCACCATGCCTCAGCTGCGGAAATCTTCATCTTGCCTATTTTCCTGCTAGTCTCCCATAAACCCAAGCTAATACAAAACTCTGCTATCTCGATCGCACTGCCCCATTCACCCCTCCCTCAGAAATGTATATTGGTTCCCGGTCCAGTAACACTTCAATCTTAACATTTGCACCTTCGTACTCAAACCGCTCCACAATTTTCCCTATCCCTTTCTCTACAACATTCAAAATCCATCTAATAATCACTCCTGTGAAGTGTCTTGGGATGTTTCACTATATTGGCAGTGCTATATAAAAATGTAGATCACTGATATGTTGAAGCCTAGTTTGCTTTATAGAATCACAGAATCACTACGGTGCAGAAGAAGGCCATTCAGCCCTTCGAGTCTGCTCCGACCACAATTCCGCCCAAGCTCAATTCCCATAACCCCTCATATTTACCCTGCTAATCCCCCTGACACTAGGGTCAATTTTAGCATGGCCAATCAACCTAACCCTCACACCTTTGGACTGTGGGAGGAAACTGGAGCATCCTGAGGAAAACCACGCAGACATGGGGAGAATGTGCAGACTCCACACAGACAGTTTTGAAAAAATACCACCCCGTGTAATTAAATAGGGCTGATTCTGTGCTCTGAGCGTGGGATAGAGGGACAAATGAATTTACACCCACCCAGTGTGGGACAGAAGTTTCCAGAGAACAGCAACTGGGAAGGAGATTTCCAAAAGGGTGACCTTGACAAACAGACGCTGGTATTACTTTGGTTAAATGTAGGTTGTTTATTATTTTATCTGTTTTTTTTTCCCTGTGACTCCAAACGCAATTCATTTCATTCACATTATTTAGAATAAAATGTTAAACTAATAAGGATCTAATTTTATAACTTTCGCCTGTGTAAAAGAATAATAAATTAAAGCCAGAATGATAACTATGGAGAAATTCCATCTTGGAATATTCTGAATAATGCAAACATTTCATGATCATAAAATGTCTGTACTGTCTGTCAAACCCTGGGTGCTGCTGCTTCCTCATAAACTCTTTAAGCTTCGGAGAATGCAGCAGTCACCTGTTCACCAGGAACTGTTAACACATTACATCATGTCTCCAGCTATGCACCTGTTGGCTCAGGTAGATCACATTATGCTTATGATATGAGATATACCTGAACCAAGTCAAGGCTCTGATTACACAACGATTCACCCAGGGATGAGGTCATGTTTAACCCTTAATTGTGTCGACACATCAGCCGGAATCACAGCCCTGCGCACCTGCAGAGATCCAGCTCTCGCCCATCTCGAAAAGGAGGAATGACAGACACAGCAAACAGTTCAAATTCCCTCCTAATGCTTCAGGTAGGTCTCCGCTGCAATGCCCTTAGGCTGCATTAAACAGCTGACATTCAGTCAAGTGCATACACGGAGCTGAGAGCAATCAGAACCAGTTGCAGCAGACGCCACAACCTGAATCATAAACCACCTTCCAAACGCCAATACCAAATAGATCTTAACAAACAACTTGAGATTTTCAAGCTGAAGATTAAAAGCAAATACGTTATGGTATTAAAGAACTTTATATTTTTAAAACAAAAAGCTTGCATTTATTTCGTGTTTCGTTACATCTGGGCAACATCATAACCAAAAGCATTAATTTTTGAAACCTAAATTATCAAGAACATAGGAGCAGAATTAGGCCATTCAGTCCATCAAGTCTGCTCCATCATTCGATCATAGCTGATATTTTTCTTATTCCCATTCTCCTGCCTTTTCCCCATAACCTCTGATCCCCTTATTAATAAAGAACCTATCTATCTCTGTCTTAAAGACACTCAATGACCCGGCCTCCACAACCTTCTGCGGCAAAGAGTTCCACACATTCACCACTCTCTGGCTGAAGAAATTCTTCTTCATCTCAGTTTTAAAGGATTGTCCCTTCAGCCTGAGGTTGTGCTCTCTGGTTCTAGTTTTTTCCTATCAGCGGGAACATCCTCTCCACATCCACTCTATCCAGGCCTTGCGATATCCTGTAAGTTTCAATAAGAACGCCCTCTCCTTATCCTACTAACACTCTAGACTAATGCGCAGTCTCACGTTTTTATATGGCAAGGAATATTAGTATTATTAATCGGAAGAACACCTGTTCTTCTGCAGTGCTGTGGGAACCCTTATTTATCATGTTTGAATAGACAATCAGGAGGTTCTCACTGTAACCAGAGACCAGCTTGACAAATAACAAACTGCATTTAACATAATCAAACATCTCAAGGTGCTCCACGGGAACACTATAAGCCACAAATATAGGCAAAGTGATTAAAGGCAATTGTTGTTGATGGGTGATTTAGGGAGGGAATTCCAAACTTTAGTGTCCTGGCAGCTGAGGGTGCGGCTGCCAATGACTCAGCAGTAGGAATCAGGGATGCCAGTATTGAAGCAGCACACATATCAAAGAATCATAGAATTCCTACAGTGCAATATGAGGCCATTCGGCCCATTGAGTCTACACCGACTCACAATGCCCTATCTCCACAACCCCATGCACTTACCCTGTTAACCCCCCAACACTACAGATCAATTTAGCATGATCAATCCACCTAACCCAAACATCTTTGGACTGTGGGAAGAAACCAGAACACCTGGATGAAACCCACGTAGACACAGGGAGAATGTGTAAACTCCACACAGACAGTGACCCATGATGGGAATTGAACCAGAGTCCCTGACTCTGTGAGGCAGAAGTGCTAACTACTGTGCCACCGTGCAGCCCCCATCTCAGAGGGTTTTGGGTTGAGGAGTTTCTAGAGGTAGGAACATTTGAGGCCAAGAGTAATTTGTATCCAAGGATTGGAGGTTTGAAATTGAGACATTAATGAATCAAGTGAAGATCAGGTTCATGTGCACAAGAGGAAAAGAGGGAGCAAGATTGGTGCAAGTTAGAATATTCCATTGCCTGAACATTGCTGATAAGAGAGACATGCTGCTGAAGTTTTTATGCTGCACTCATCAGGACATATGCAAATTGCCAAATTTCAAACAATCACAATCAATACTGCAGAAGATAAAGGTGCTGATTGGTTGGCAAATTGACTCTCACTGGCTAAGACATTGCTATTGAGAAAGCCATGGGAAACTAAAGGCTCCCCAAGCTCCCAGATAATTCAAAAACTGATGAGACTTTGAATATATTCCTTTTACTTCCAAAGAATGAGTTCCTGCCAATGAATGTGTAAGACTTCCAGCAAGTGTAAGTGAGCCAGATTATGAGTTTGGTAGATTTTTTTGTTAGTGTAGTTATTAGCACACTCAGCATTGTTCAACAAGTGCTGTCCAATCAGTGTTTTGCAAGTGTGGGTTAGTCTGCAATCTGTCAAATGATATCAGCCTATTAGTAACAAGCAAAGAAACAGACTGTTTGGTTCAATGAGCCAATCACAGGTACATATACCTTGCGTATCCGACATCACACTGCCACTGAAACTCAAACATGATGTTGCTCAGTGTTGCCTGGCCATATACTATCCTTCATCTCACCCAAAAGAGTTGGGTTTTAATATCTCCACTTTACCACAGAATCTCTACAATGCAGAAGGAGGCCATTCGGCCCATCAAATCTGTACCAACTCTCCAAAATAACATTTTTACCTAGCCCAGCAATCTTATCTGCTCTATATCATGCAAGAAACAATACTTTTCACTATATACTAATACATGTGACAATCATAAATCAAATCAAAAATCCTGCGCACTTACCATAGCTAATCCCCTTAATCTACATAGCTTTGGACACTAGGAGGGATTTATCATGGCCAATCCACCAAACAATCTTTGGACTGTTGGAGGAAACCCACACAGACACAGGGAGAGATGGGGCGGTACGATGGCACAGTGGTTAGCTCACAATGCCTCACAGTGCCAGGGACCCAGCAACTAGCGAATTTTCACAGTAACTTCACTGTTAATGTAAGCCTACTTGTGACAAGGATAAATAAACACACAAACTTAAAACTGATGGAAGTCAGCTCCAAGATTTGACCCCTCAATGTGCACTCAATGTGGGTGTGGAAACTCTACTCATTCCAACTTTGATACATCAGCTTGAACAGATTGGAAGCTGGGGGAGTGGAGTGTGGGCTGTGCCCAAATGGCGCAGTGGTTAGCACTGCTGCCTCACAGCGCCAGGGGCCTTGGTTTGATTCCCGGCTTGGGTCACTGTCTGTGTGGATTTTGCACACTAATTTAAAGTTTATTTATTAGTGTCACAAGTAGGCTTACATTAACACTGCAATGAAGTTACTATGAAAATCCACATTCCGGCACCTGTTCGGGAACGGACAATCCACCAAACCAACACGTCTTTCGGACCGTGGGAAGAAACCAGAACACCCGGAGGAAACCCATGCAGGCACGGGGAGAATGTGCAAACTCCACACAGAAAGTGACCCAAGCTGGGAATCGAACCCAGGTCCCTGGCGCCGTGAGGCAGCAGTGCTAACTAGTGTGCCACCCTAACACATGACCTTGGAAGGCAGAGATGAAGAGAGACTGCAACTGAGCCACTGCAGGGAGGGAGGATTTAAAATGTGTTGGTTGACTCTGCCTTGGATTTTGTTTCCTCTGGCCCCCTCCCTCTATCCCCCTCTCCCTCCCTCTATCCTCCTCTCCCTCCCTCTATCCTCCTCTATCCCCCGTCCCACCATCCCCTCTCTGACCTTTCAGCTTGTGGCTGTACTCTGTGCGGTCTGACTGGCTCCTCCGGAGGGTCCCTCCCTTCTCCTCCTCGGGGGCTTCATTGATGATGGTGTCGGTGCGGCGCCGCTCCAGGATGTAGAGCCTGGGTTTGAAGAAGCCCAGGTTCTTGCGCTTGGCGCTGGGGGGTTCCCTGCTGCCCATGGCCGTGCCGCTGAGTGAGTGCCTGGAGCCGGGGCTGGTTTACCTGCAGCAGAAACTCCACCCACTATGTGTAACCTGTGCTGCTCCTTCCCTGCCTTTAACACCCCGGCTCGCTGCAAAGCTCAGTGTGGAAATTAGCATCGCACACACACACACACACATTGCACTTAAAAGAAATGTGTTCCTGGAAGCGGGCGCCCAGTCCCAGAGGGAGTTTCGGAGAGTTGAATGAAGAGAACTTGTTCCCTGTGCAGGTCAGACACAGGGAATGGGAAGGGGGAAAAAATAGTTTATTCAGTTGTTGTGATCATTGAAAGGACAGTGGAAGCACTTTATTACAGGGATAGAGAGATAAATCCGGAGAAATAGGTGGCAGCGTGTGTTAGCACTGCTGTCTCACAGCGCCAGGATCCTGGGTTCGATTCCTGTATGTGTGGAGTTTGCACATTCTCCTCGTGTCTGTGTGGGTTTCCTCCAGATGCTCTGGTTTCTTCCCACAGTCTGAAAGACGCGCTGGTTAGGGTGCACTGGCTGTGCTAAGTTCTCCCTCAGTGTACCAGAGTGTGGCGACTAAGGGATTTTCACAGTAACTTCACTGCAGTGTTAATGTCAGCTTTACTTGTGACTAACAAATAAACTTTAAACTTTCAGAAAAGGAGGAAAGTGCAGGGCTGTGGAAGCAGCAGGGCAGGTGGAACTAATTGGATAGCTCATTGAAAGAGCTTGCACAGGCACGATGGGTTAAATGGCCTCTCTTGGAACTGAATGACTTGATGGGCATGGTGTTTATTCCAAGACCGAACTTTGTGGTCAGGGTCAAATGTGAGAAACATCACCCGGTTGTAGATTTTCACAGATTGTTTCAATTTGTTGATGGGAAGTGGGTGTCGCTAGCTATGCAAACATTAATTGCCTTCCCTAATTGCCCTGGAGAAGGTGGAGGTGGATATTTAAACATTGAGGAACTGTTTTCAGAGCTCATTTTACATAACTCACACCTCTCTATATAGTAACTTCCAACAGTTATTGCTCAAATATCATTGAATGTTCTTGAATATTAATGAAAAGCGAAAAGAATGCTGAAACCTATCACCTTGCACTCATTCAGTATACTTGCATCAGTTCTGATGGGTGCAAGACAGAAAACTTTGATTGCATGTCTCTTTATTTTATTCAGTTTTTCTTGTTTCAAAGGGTCATGCACATACATCTGCAAATAAGAAGTAAAAAGAAGCAATTTACTGACTTAACTCTCCTTTTCTTCTCTATGAACAGTATGCTTTGTCTATATGTGATGACATGGTGGTACAGTTAGCACAGCTGCCACAGAATGCCAGGAACCCTGGTTTGATTCCTGAATTGGGTCATTAACTGTACGGAGTTTGTACATTCTCCCCGTGCCTGCATGGGTTCTCTCCGGTTTCCTCCCACAGTCCAAAAATATGCCAGTTAGATTGATTGGCCATGTGAAATTGCCCTTTAGTGTCAGGGGAACTAGCTAGGGTAAATGCATGGGGTTAAGAGGATAGGGCCTGGGCTGGGATTGTGTTCGATGCAGACTCGATGGGTGAATGGCCTTCTTTTGTAAGAAGTCTCACAACACCAGGTTAGAGTCCAACCAGTTTATTTTATAGTAATCTCACAAACTTTCAGAAACGGTGTTCCCTCCTCAGGTGTGTGGAAGGAACCTTGGTTGGACTCTGGTGTTGTGAGACTTCTTACTGTAGTTATCCCAGTTCAATGTCGGCATCTCCACATTACTTCTTCTGCACTGCAGGACCCTATGATGGTGTGCACAAAACAATACTTTTTACTGTATTCTAATACTTTACCAATACATTCCAATCTGGCAATGGAGCAAGGCGACTTCTTGCAGGCTGTGCCCAGTATGCCGTCTAATTCAATCTTTTACTCTCGTTCTGTGCTTCTAAAACTTCATTCTAACTCTTTTAAAGTCTCTAACTTCTTCCCTGCTGCCATCAGATTTTTGAATGGACCTACCTCGCATTAAGTTGATCTTTCTCTACTCCCTAGCTATGACAGTAACGCGATATTATGCATTCTATCCTTTCCTTCTCTATGAATGGTATGCTTTGTCTGTATAATGTGCAAAAAGCAACACTTTTCACTGTATGTTAATACATGTGACAATAATAAATCAAATCAAAGTTTCCTATTTAACAACAACAATTTATATTTATATTGTATCCTTAAAGTCATGAAATGTCCCAATACACTTCTCAAAAATGTTAGAAAATAAAGTCTAATATCGACCTGCAAAAGAGATATTAAGATAGATGACAAAAAGAAGCGTCTTAAAGGTGGAAAGTGAGGTAGGGTCATAGAGTCACAGAAGTTTGCAACATGGAAACAGACCAACTTATTCATCTTGCCCCTTTTTAAGGTGGAGAGGTGTAGAGGCATGGAGTGGGGGTGGAAATCCCAGATAATTTAAGACACAGCCACTATTGGTGTATGTATTAACACTGGGGGTGCTTAAGAGGACAGAATTGGAGAATCACAGATACCTTGGAGGGTTGTGAGGCTGGAGAAGAGAGAGGCGATACTATTGGAGGATTTGGAAAGGAGATGAGAGTTTTAAAATGTTGCTCAGCCAGGAGCTAGTGTAGGTCAACGAAGAGGGGAAGATAGTTCCTGCAGCCAAACACTGGGGCAGCTGAATTCTGGGATGACCACAAAACAGTTCCCTTCCTGTGGGCGAACACTTCAGCAGTCATGGGCATTTGGCCTCTGACCTGCGGGTAAATGTTCTTCAAGGAGGCCTTTGTGACACACGACAGCGCAGAGTCGCTGAGCAGAGACTGATAGCCAAGTTCCGCACACATGAGGACGGTCTTAATAGGGATCTTGGCTTCATGTCACATTATCTGTAACCCCCGTAACTTGCCTGGGTTAGCAAAAAACCTCACTTACTGTGCTGTCTGAAGAAAATACACAATTCTCTAACCAATGCTCAGGATTCCCTTCACACACATTGTTAGCCACTTTAACACTTGGATAGCAGGTTAGATGTAAGGATTCACATTCTAATCAGCAATCTGTAACTGTCTGTGCTGATGTGTGCTATTGCAGACCAGAACACTGCATTTGCCTGACGAAGACACAGAGTGTCAAAAGCTCGCAAATTTACTATCAAATAAATCGGTTGGATTTAAAATTGGTGTTGCTGGATTCTTACTGAGTTCTTACTACCCCAGTCCAACGCCGGCATCTCTACATCATGACCTCAAGCTGACAGAGGATAGAGTGTGGGAGAGTATCCAGGAGGATCCTGTGTAAGCCTCGAGGCAGTGAAGGCATGAATGAGGGTTTCAGTAGCAATTGAGCTGAGGCAGAGGTGGGGTGGGGGTGGGGGGAAAGGGGGGAGGGGGTAGAGTGGGGTGGTGGTGACACAGTAAGAAGTCTGACAACACCAGGTTTAAATTCCAACCAATTTATTTGATAGTAAACTCACAAGCTTTCTACATCATGGTGTTGACAATCAGAGAGTGCAAACCAGTTGATTTGATTAACATACAGTGAAAAGTATTGTTTTTTGCGCACTAAACAGACAAAAGGTACCGTTCATAGAGAAGGAAATGAGTGAGTGCGGAATGTAGTGTTACAGTCATAGCTAGGGTGTAGAGAAAGATCAACTTAATGCGAGGTAGGTGCATTCAAAAGTCTGACAGCAGCAGGGAAGAAGCTGTTCTTGAGTTGGCTGTTTCGTGACCTCAGAATGTTGTATCTTTTTTCCGATGGAAAAAGGTGGAAGAGAAAATGTCCAAGGTGTGTGTGATCCTTAATTATGCCGGCTGCTTTGCCGAGGCAGCGGGAAGTGGAGACAGAGTCAATGGATGGGAGGCTGGTTTTCATGATGGATTGGGCTACTAAGTGGACTTAGTGTCAGGAGAATTATATGTTCAGAAGCTCATCTTCTGGTCATGTGAGGCAGCAATGTTGCCTCCTGCTGCCTACACCCCAGAATCCTGAGTTCCCTCCCAAAATCTGTCAGCCTCCTCTTTTAAGATGTCCCTTACAATCCATTCCTGTAACCGAATATTAAGGGGTGGTAGTTATAGGATGGATGTCAGAGGTAGGTTCTTTACCTAGAGGGTGGTAAGAATGCCCTGCTTGCTGCAGTTGTAGATGCGCCAAGTTTGGTGGCAATTAAGAGGTTAGTAGATAAGTTTATGGACGAAAAGGGAATGGTTTAGGTTAGAGGGTCATTGCTTTTTCTTAATTGGTCGGCGCAACATCGAAGGCTGAAGAGCCTGTTCTGCGCTGTAATGTTCTATGTTCTATGTTCTATGAATATCTCCTCATGTGGCACAGCATCAGATATTGTGTGATGATCACTCCTGTGAAGCACTTTGGGATGTTTGACAGTGTTAACAGTGCTATATAAATACAAGATGTTGCCAACAGTGGCATAAGTAGCTAAAAACTTTTTAAAGTTCATTCGTTAGTGTCACAAGTAGGCTTACATTAACACTGCAATGAAGTTACTATGAAAATAGCCTAGTCACCACACTCTGTTGGGATACACTGAGGGACAATTTAGCACGGCCAATGTCCCTAACCGGCACATCTTTCAGATTGTGAGAGGAAACTGGAGCACCTGGAAGAAACCCACGCAGACATGGGGAGAACGTGCAGACTCTACACAGACAGTCATCCAAGCTGGGAATTGAACCAGATTCCCAGCACTGTGAGGCAGCAGTGCTAATTGTGCCACTGTGCTACACATACTCCATAGAACATACTCCAAAGATGTGTGGGTTCAGTTGATTGGCTATAATAAATTGACCCTAGTTTCAGGGATTAGCAGGGTAACTATGTGGGGTTACAGAAATAGGGCCTGGGTGGGATTGTGGTCGATGTAGACTCAATGGGCCAAATGGCCTCCTTCTGCACTGTTGGGATTCTATGATTCTATGAACTACATAGAATGAATACAAGGTTGTGTTTAATTGCGTTAAAGGATTTGAACGTGATGTTCTATATCTTTGAAAAACAATTATGAACATGAAAGTCAACATCGGAACTCAGAGTGTTTGAGGAACCTTCTATCCCTCCCCCGCCCCTTCCCCCTCCCCCCTCACCCCTCCAGGTCCTCCTGCTGACAACACCTTTACCCCGCATAGCAACTTTATAAATATTTAATGGGCTGTAAAGTGCTTGGTGGCGTCACTGTTTGGATAAAAATCCAAACTTTTATGACCATAAGGTCAAATCAATCATTCATTTTAGTGTCTTTCTATTCCATTTTCTTTGTTTACCTTAAAAAAGTATTTAAATAATAAATGTCGATGATCTCAGCAAGGGAATGGCTGGGAGGAGTCAGTGAGATAATGGATTCAGCGTGAATGGTTAAACTAATCCTTGGAAATGAAGCATTGTTGGGAGAGAGTCAATGAATGGATTTGTACATCATAGTTCTGCCTAATTCTGCCAATCCTCCCAATTGCACCAATAATTCCCATTTGTTGGTTGAATCTGTGTGAATTGTATTCGGTTGGAGGTTTGACAAAGCAGACTTTAAAAGTTGCCTCAGCTCACTGTATAACACTCAAGCTGTGGGAACATGTTTTTGGAGCACAGTTCAATCCCAAGTGCAGTATCGACCTGCTGTGTGCACTTGGTTGAAGTCATTGGGTTACATTTTAGCTTTATTTGAACCAATTTTTAAAAGCGGAATCTTGGTCTTTTGGCTAAGATGCAAATGCGTTAAGCCTTGGAGAAGGAGCAATGCCTACTCCAATTAGCTTGAATCATTTAATAATAATGCAGGCAAGCGTGGATATTGCACTTTGGAAGGACAAACCAAGATAGAACATACAAGGTAAATGGTAGGACATTGAAGAGTGCAGTAGAACAGAGGGATCTGGGAATACAGATATATAATTCCATAAAAATGGCATCACAGGTAGATAAGGTCATAAAGATTGTTTTTGGAACATTGGCCTTTATAAATCAAAGTATTGAGTATAGGAGTTGGAATGTTATGGTGAGATTCTATAAGACATTGGTGAGGCCGAATTTAGAGTATTGTGTGCAGTTTTGGTCACCTAATTATAGGAAGGATATTAATAAGGTTGAAAGAGTGCAGAGAAGGTTTACAAAGATGTTGCTGGAACTTGAGAAACTATGTTACAGAGAAAGGTTGAATAGGTTAGGATTTTATTCCCTGGAGCGTAGAAGAATGAGGGGAGATTTGATAGAGGTGTATGAAATTATAATGGGTATAAATAGAATGAATGCAAGCAGGCTTTTTCCACTGAGGCTGGGGGAGGGTAAAACTAGAGGACGTGGGTTAAGGGTGAAGGGGGAGAAGTTTAAAGGGAATATTAGGGGGGCTTCTTCACACAGAGAGTGGTGGGAGTGTGGAATGAGCTCCTGGATGAAATGGTGAAAGCGGGCTCACTTCTAACATTTAAGGAAAATTTGGACAGGATCATGGATGACAGGGGTGCAGAGGGATATGGTCCAGGTGCTGGGCAGTGGGACTAGGCAGAAAAATGGTTCGGCACAGACAAGAAGGGCCAAAAGGCCTGTTTCTGTGCTGTGAGGTTCGATGTAGATCAAACCTAAAACAGAAGGTGAGAGCCTGTCTTGTCAGCTTGTATCGGGAATGTCTCGTGCTGAGATTCTGAGTTGGATTTGATTGGATTGAATTAGATATATAAACAAAAAAAAATTGATTGAATTTGATTTATTATTGTCACATGTATTAGTGTGCAGTGAAAAGTATTGTTTCTTGCGCACTATACAGATAAAGCATGCCATTCATAGAGAAGGGGAGTTTGCACATTTTCCCTGTGTTTGCACAGGGTTCCTCCGCATGCTCCAGTTTCCTCCCACAGCCATGTGGTTAGGTTAATTGGGCATGGTAAACTGCCTTTAGTGTCAGTGGGACTAGCAAGGTAAATATGTGGGGCTACGGAGATAGGGGCTGAGTCTGTGGTATGCGCAGACTCGATGGACCCTTCTGCACTGTAGGGACTCTATGAACCTTCTACGAAAGAAGAGTGTGCAGAATGTAGTGTTTCAGTCATAGTTAGGATGTAGAGAAAGATCAGCTTGATGTATGGTAGGTCTATTCAAAAGTCTTATGGCAGCAAGGAAGAAGTTGTTTTTGAGTTGGTTGGTGTGTTATCTCAGACTTTTGTACTTTTTTCCTAATGGAAGAAGGTGGAAGGGAGAATTTCCAGGATGTGTGGGCTTAATGTTTGTGATAATGGGAGGTAATGCCTAGTGGTATTATCGCTGGATTATTAATCCCGAAACACAGCTAATGTTCTGGGGACTCAGGTTCAAATCCCACCTCTGGAAGATGGTGGAATTTTAATTCAATAAAAATATCTGGAATTAAGAATCTACTGATGACTATGAAATCATCGTCAATTGTCAGAAAAACCCATCTGGTTCACTAATGTCCTTTAGGGAAGGAAATCTACCATCTGTACCGAGTCTGGTCAACATGTGATTCCAAATCCACAGCAAAGTGGTTGACTCTCAACTGCCCTCCAAGAGCAACAAGGAGTGGACAATAAATACTGGCCCAGCCAGTGACACCCATGTCCCATGAATGAGTAAAAAAAAATTCTGCTCTGACAAAGGATCATCCAAACTTGCAGTATACACAAAATACTGCAAATGCTGGAATCTGAAAACAAAAACAGAAAATGCTGGAAAATCTCAGTGGGTCTGACAGTGTCTGTGGAGAGAGAATAGAGCCGAAACTTTGAATCCAAACGACCCTTCATCAGAGACTTGAAACATTGGCTTTTTTCTCTCACCCACAGAGACTATCAGACCTGCTAAGATTTTCCACCATTTTCTGTTTCTGTTTCAGTTTCCAGCATCTGTAGTATTTTGATTTGACTTGAATTGATTTATTATTGTCACATGTTTTAACATACAGTGAAACGTACTGTTTCTTGCACACTGTACAGACAAAGCATACTGTTCACAGAGAAGGAAAGGAAGAACGTAGTGTTACAATCATAGCTAGGCTGTAAAGGAAGATCAACTTAATGTAAGGTAAGTCCATTTAAAAGTCTGACAGCAACAGGGAAGAAGCTGTTCTTGAGTTGGTTGATATGTAACCTCAGACTTTTACATCTTTTTCCCGACAGAAGGTGGAAGAGAGAATGTCTGGGGTGTGTGGGGTCCTTAATTACGCTGGCTGCTTTGCCGAGGCAGCGGGAAGTTAGACAAAGTCAATGGATGGGAGGCTGGTGTGTGAGATGGATTGAGTTACATTCATGACCCTTTGTAGTTTACCTTTATCGTAATTTTTACAGTGTTGGGTGAAGACAAACGAGAATATGAGATGGGAAATTAAAAGATTGCCACCTCTTTATCTAGAGTTACTTTTGTAAACTGATCTCCCTCATTACTGTCATTGTGAAAACGCAGCTTCTAAATATCTAAACCTCAGTTAGATGTGAAAGATCCCGTGACTATTTTGAAGAAAACTGGGGGAATTCTCTTCAGTGTCTCGGCCAATATTTATCCCTCAAACAAACTCACCAAAAACAATCTATCTGTAAAAGTCACATTGCCACTTGTTGGCGCTTGCTGTATGCAAATTGTCTACTACACTTCCTCCAACAAACATTGAATACACTTCATGAATTGCACCAAAATCATTGTCGGGGTGCATAGGAGATGAAGCAGTCACGTTGATTTGATTTGATCTGATTTATTATTGTCACCTGTATTAGCACACAGTGAAAAGTATTGCTTCTTCCGCGCTATACAGCATACTGTTCATAGAGAAGGAAAGGAGTGCAGAATGTAGTGATACAGTATAGCTAGGGTGTAAGGAAAGATCAACTTAATGCAGGGTAGGTCCATTCAAAAGAATGATGGCAGCAGGGAAGAAGCTGTTCTTGAGTTGGTTGGTACGTGACCTCAGGCTTTTGTATCTTTTTCCTGATGGAAGAAGGTGGAAGAGAGAATGTGTGGGTGTGTAGGGTCCTTAATTACGCTGGCTGCTTTGCCGAGGCAGCGGGAAGTGGAGACAGAGTAAATGGATGGGAGGACGGTTCGTGTGATGGACTGGGCTTCGTTCACAACTTTTTATAGTTCCTTCAATAATGAATAAAATACACTTTTTGTAAAGGGGAATTGTGAAATTGTTGGACGTTGCACTTTGACTCATTAAGGATAAACAGGATAGGACATAACAAATAAATGTAATATTGTGAAAGAACACAGCTGGCAAAGAATGTGATGAGGTTTGGGGAGAATGTGATGTAAAGTGCAGTATTTTGCATATTGTTTGTGTTGTTATGTGAGAGGGGAACTTTAATGATTAACACCTCTTTGTCAACAGTTACCTTTGGAAATTGATCTCCCCATTACTGTCATTGTGAAGACCCAAGTTTCTTTTAAAAGACACTGTTACCTGAGAGAATTCTGTTTTCTGTCTCAATTGACCATTTACTGGTGTAAATTATGATTGAACCAATAACTTTAAGGAGGGAATTCTCCCATCCTGCCATGGGAATTATGGGAGCGGACCGCACAAAGGTCCATTGACCTCGGGTGGGATTTTCCGGTTTTCAGGCGAGGGCAGATGGAGAATTCCACCCCAAATAAAGTAAAGCTGGAATGCTGGAAAATTTCAGCGGGTCTGACAGCATCTGCAGACAGAGAATAGAGCCAATATTTCAAACCTTGGATGATCCTGTGTCAGAGCTCCTTTGAATAAGGAGGCTGGTGGGTTGAAAAGCGAGGACAAGTTTAAAGTTTATGTATTAGTCACAAGTAAGGTTTACATTAACACTGCAATGAAGACACTGTGAAAATTCCCTAGTCACCAGTTTGGGTACATTGAGGGGAAATTTAACCTGGACAATGAGCGAACGAAAGATGTTCCATTGAGGGGTAAATTTGATGGGGAAGGGAAAGGGATTTGTAAAGCTGAAAAACTGACATGAAGTTAATTCTCTTTTCTCTGTGTATTCTCTCAGCACTCTCTCAGCACTGACCCTCTGACAGTGCGGCACTCCCTCAGCACTGACCCTCTGACAGTGCGGCACTCCCTCAGCACTGACCCACTGACAGTGCGGCACTCCCTCAGCACTGACCCACTGACAGTGCGGCACTCCCTCAGCACTGACCCTCTGACAGTGCGGCACTCCCTCAGCACTGACCCTCTGACAGTGCGGCACTCCCTCAGCACTGACCCTCTGACAGTGCGGCACTCCCTCAGCACTGACCCACTGATAGTGTGGCACTCCCTCAGCACTGACCCACTGACAGTGTGGCACTCCCTCAGCACTGACCCTCTGACAGTGCGGCACTCCCTCAGCACTGACCCTCTGACAGTGCGACACTCCCTCAGCACTGACCCTCTGACAGTGCGGCACTCCCTCAGCACTGACCCTCTGACAGTGCGGCACTCCCTCAGCACTGACCCTTCTGACAGTGCGGCACTCCCTCAGTACTGACCTCTGACAGTGCAGCACTCCCTCAGCACTGACCCTCTGACAGTGCGGCACTCCCTCAGCACTGACCCTCTGACAGTGCGGCACTCCCTCAGCACTGACCCTCTGACAGTGCGGCACTCCCTCAGCACTGACCCTCTGACAGTGCGGCGCTCCCTCAGCACTGACCCTCTGACAGTGCGGCGCTCCCTCAGCACTGACCCTCTGACAGTGCGGCACTCCCTCAGCACTGACCCTCTGACAGTGCGGCACTCCCTCAGCACTGACCCTCTGACAGTGCGGCACTCCCTCAGCACTGACCCTCTGACAGTGCAGCTCTCCCTCAGCACTGACCCTGACAGTGCAGCACTCCCTCAGCACTGACCCTCTGACAGTGCGGCACTCCCTCAGCACTGACCCTCTGACAGTGCGGCACTCCCTCAGTACTGACCCTCTGACAGTGCGGCACTCCCTCAGTACTGACCCTCTGACAGTGCAGCACTCCCTCAGACTGACCCTCTGACAGTGCGGCACTCCCTCAACACTGACCCTCTGACAGTGCGGCACTCCCTCAACACTGACCCTCTGACAGTACAGCTCTCCCTCAGCACTGACCCTCTGACAGTGCGGCACTCCCTCAGCACTGACCCTCTGACAGTGCAGCACTCCTCAGCACTGACCCTCGACAGTGCGGCACTCCCTCAGCACTGACCCTGACAGTGCAGCACTCCCTCAGTATGACCCTCTGACAGTGCGACACTCCCTCAACACTGACCCTCTGACAGTGCGGCACTCCCTCAGCACTGACCCTCTGACAGTGCGGCACTCCCTCAGCACTGACCCTCTGACAATGAAGCACTCCTTCAGCACTGCAGAGTGAGTGTCAGCTTAGTGTTGAACTTTGTGAATTAGTCATGAACCCACAATGTTCTGAATTTTAAAGCATCATTCTGCGCTGGATTAGAACCTGAATTGCAGAGATGGAAAATCAACAGCTTGTTGTTGCATCTCATCAAAAAATCATTGTTAAAATGCCTCATGAAAGCTCACACCAGGTGTGTGGGCTTAGAAACTGGCTGGAAGAATTCAAGATAGCTATGAACAGAACGATGTGAGAGGTAAGGAGACCATTTGTTCTGAGAATACCACAGGTAACTGTGTTGGGACCATTATTGTTCACCATAGGATTCAGAGAGCGTGGAACATAGAACACCTCAGCACAGGAACAGGCCCTTCAACCTATGATGTTGTGCCAAATTAAACTAATACCTTCTGTCTGTCCTTGCTCCATGTCCCTCTATTCTTTGCATATTCATGTGCTTATCTAAAAGTCCTATAAACATTCCCTATTGTATCTTCCTCCACCACCATTCCTAGCGGCGTTTTCCAGACACTTCTCACTTTCTGTGTAAAAAAAATGTGCCTCTCACGTCTCCTTTGAGCTTTCCCCATTTGCACCTTCAGTGTATGCCCATGTATATGTAAATAACTTGTACATAAATGATTCAGATTTGGAAATTTGGAGCTCTGTTTCGAAGATCTCAGTTGATAAAAGCTGGGGGATATATCTAATAACGTGGAGATTGCATCAAAATTCACAAAGTCATAGAAACTTCCAGATTGAGTAGATAAATGAAATAAAGAATCACAAAACCTCTGGTTCTTCAACTTGGAAGAAGAAATGAAAAGGTAACACCGGGTTAAAGTCTAACATGTTTATTTGGTAGCACAAGCTTTCGGAGCACTGCTCCTTCATCAGGCACTCACCTGATGGAGGGGTGATGCTCTGAAACTTATGCTACCAAGTAGACCTTTTGGACTTTATTATGCTTGTCCAACACTAGCATCTCCACCTCATAAAAAGGTAACTTAATTGCTTGGAAACTAAGCAAGTCAGATGAGGAAGAAAAACAAAGACATCTCAGAACGCAAACACATCAATCCTTCAAAGAAGCAACTCCAGGTGCAGTGGTTTGTCACTGGAACCAGTTATCCAGAGATCCCGGATAGTAGTCTAGGAAGCCGGGCTCGAATCCGATCAGATGGTGAAATTTAGATTCAATAAAAATCTTGAATTAAGAATTTACAGATGACCATGAAACCATTGCCGATTGTCATAAAAATGCACCTGGTTCACAAATACCCTTTTGGGGAGGGAATCTGCCGTACTTAACTTGGTCTGGCCTACATGTGAATCCAGAGCCACAGCGATGTGGTTGACTCTCAACTGCCCCTCCAAAAACAACTAGGGATGGGCAGTAAATGCTGATCCAGCCAGCGATGCCCATATCCCACGAATGAATAAAAAGCAAGCTGACAAGGTGGTAAAGAATGTTATCAAAGTGCTGAAAGAATTGGAGACAAAAATGCAAAAGGACAATGTTAAGTATATTTAGAATCATGTTTAGTGTGTGTAGTTCAGGTCTCCATAATGTACCAAGAGGAGAATGTTGAAAGGCTGGAGAACAGATTGGTGATGGGATGTTACTGCAACTGAGACAGGACTGGACAGGTTTCAAATCTTCTCTCTGGAACAGGGAGACTAGGAGGGAGAGCTTGTACAACTCCTTACAATTATGGAACTGTTCGATGGCATCGTTGTTGAGAAATTGTTTGGTTAAGAATGAAGTGGGTGTAAAAGACAGTCACTGGCAGGTTAACTTAAGGATTTAGGAGAAATTGTCATTATACAGAGAGTGAGCAAGTGGAACTCACTGTCAGGTGAAATGGATGAAGCAAAGGGTTAGACAGGTTAAATTCAGACAGGATGTTCCCAACGGTGGGGAAGGGAGTCCAGAACTAGGGGTCATGGGTCATGGTTTGAGGATAAAGAGACTGAGATGAGGAGAAATTTCTTCACCCAGGGAGTGGTGAATGTATGGAATTTACTCCCACAGAAAATAGTTGAGACCAAAATATTGTTTGATGTCAAAGAGCAATTAGATATCGCTTTTGGAGCCAAAGGGATCAAGTAATATAAGAGGAAGAGAGGATCAGGATATAGATTTTGTTGATCAGTCATGAACAAAATGAGTGGTGGAGCAGGCTCGAAAGGCCAAATGGCCTACTCCTGCTTCTAGTTTCTACGACGTTGATTTGTTTACGTGCAAATTTGATGATGAAAATAGCGAGGTAAGGGAATAGAGGGAAAGGGGGCAGAATGGGAAGACCTGATTAGAGTGGGAGAGGGTTTATATGATGTGTAAACACTGGCTTGGAGCAGTTTTGTTGAATGGTTTTATTTCTGAGCTTGGATTTGATGTAATTTGAAGTTAAAACAGGTGCTCCGGGGTATACGTTATTGTACACCTTAATTCAAAATTAATGAGAATTTCTCTGTTAACCTGGTTTCAGAAAACTGCCAGCTGACTGGTTTCAAAAGTAAATTTGAAATGAATAAATAATAAAGATACTTGTCTCCACATTACAGAGATAGGTGATTTTAACATTTGACGATTGTTACACAAGGACTATCCAAGTTGGTGGTTTTCAGATGGGGGACTGATCTAAAGAAGAACAAAGGCAATTTCTGGAACTCCTTTGTCCAGCCACACTGCGCATCCTACAAACAACAAACAGCTTGTCACTTTCCTCTTTTCCCTATGTCCCTCTTGGGAGGAAGACCCTCCGAGGCAGCCAATCATCCTGACACCTTGCTATCACACACTCCATTCCTTCTGAGAACCAACGTGGAGATTGGTAGCCCAGATGGATGAGTTAGAGGGGTCTCTCTGTGGTGACTCAGCTGAAAGCGGTAAATGAGGGTAGGAGGCAGCAACGGCCTAGAGATAAGTATTCTACCAACTCTGCTGAGTGGGCAACACAGTGGCACAACGTTTAGCACAGCTGCCTTGCAGTGCGAGGGACCCAGGTTCAATTCCAGCCTTGGGTCACTGTCTGTGTAGAATCTGCATGTTCTCCTCGTGTCTCCGTGGGTTTCCTCAGGGTGCTCCAATTTTGTCCTACAGTCCAATGATGTGCTGGTTAGGTTGCTTGGCCATGTTAAATTGACCCTGGTGTCATGGGG
Source organism: Sphyrna mokarran (assembly GCA_024679065.1). Taxonomy (NCBI): domain Eukaryota; kingdom Metazoa; phylum Chordata; class Chondrichthyes; order Carcharhiniformes; family Carcharhinidae; genus Sphyrna; species Sphyrna mokarran. The sequence continues at coordinate 174,742,999 of JAGIQG010000001.1, forward strand.
ATTAGCAGGGTAAATATGTGGGGTTACAGGAATAGGGTCTGGCTGGGATTGTGGTCGGTGCAAACTCAACGGGCTGAACGGCCTTCTTCTGCACTGTAGAGATTTTAAGATTTGTGTCAAGGACATCAGTGAGGTAAAGTTTATTTATTTGTATCATATGTAGGTTTACATTAACACTGCAATGAAGTTACTCTGAAAATCCCCTAGTTGCCACACTCTGGCAGCTGTTTGGGTATACTCTGGGAGAATTTAGCATGGCCAATGCACCTAATCAGCATGTTTGTCAGGAAAATACCTGGGATTAGGGCAGCTAGGGCTTGGGTATGATTGTTGTTGCTGCAGGCTCCATGGACTGAATAGCTCCTTCTGCATTGAAGGGATTCTATGACTCTATGAAGAGGAAAGAGCTGAGGACTTCAGGTCCTGAACTATGACATAACTTGCTCAGTCTCACACATGCATATATAATTTGAAATGTAAAATTCTTTAGATGCTTGACGGGGTGATGCAGGGAGGACATTTCCTCTGGAATGATGTGGAGATGCTGGACTGGGGTAAACACAATAAGAAGTTTCACGACACCAGATTAAAGTCGGACAGATTTATCTGATAGCTTTCAGAGTGCTGCTCCTTCATCAGGTGCGTGGGATTTCAGTTGACAAACAGGGCATATAAAGACACAAACTCAATTTACAAAACAGCCTGGAACACAGGGTCACATTTTCAGAATAAGGTGCAGGACATTTAGACTGAGATAAGGAGAAACTTCTTCAGTCAGAGAGTGATGAGAGTATAAAGGGATGTGAGGATAGGCCAGAAAGGTTGAGGTCAAAGATCACTCATGTTGGTAGCGAACAGCAGAACAGACTAAATTTTGATTTGATTTGATTTATTATTGTCAGACGTATTAGCACACAGTGAAAAGCTTTGTTTCTTGTGCGCTATACAGACAAAGCATACTGTTCATAGAAAAGGAAACAAGAGAGTGAAGAATGTAGTGTTACAGTCATTGCTAGGGTGTAGAGAAAGATCAACTTAATGCCAGGTAAGTCCATTCAAAATTCTGACAGCAACAGGGAAGAAGCTGTTCTTGAGTTGGTTGGTAGGTGACCTCAGACTTTTGTATCTTTCTCCCAATGGAACAAGGTGCAGGAGAGAATGTCTGGGATGCGTGGGGTCCTTTTAATTATGCTGGCTGCTTTACCGAGGCAACAGGAAGTATAGACAATATCAATGGATGGGAGGCTGGGTTGCGTGATGGATTGGGCTACATTCACGACGTTTTGTAGTTTCTTGCAGCCTTGGGTAGGGTAGGAGCCCATACCAAGCTGTGACACAACCAGAAAGAATGCTTTCTATGGTGCACCTGTAAATGCTGGAGAGAGTTGTAGTGGACATGCCAAATTTTCTTAGCCTCTTGAGAAATTAGCGATGTAGTAGGAGGGGATCAAGGGGCTAACTTCATTGGGTAGGGAAAGTGCAAGTCCCCTTTTCCATCTAAGCAGAAAAGCTTCTTCCTAATTCATGTGACCTGAGTTTGCCCGAGGCTATTTTGTTATCCTATGTGTCATTCTGGCTCCGGGATGTGATAGTCATCTCATTTGCAAAGCTAGGAGGAAGGTGCCCTTGCTATCTGAACATTGTGAGAGTTTACTTTGCAATTTGACAATTGCCGTAAACAAATCTTCAGCAGGATATGATGTATAGAGAGATAAAGGGAAGGTTGGTTAACCTCCATCATCCCACCCTCTCATATACACTGAGTCATACAGTCCAGTAACATCGCAGACGTCACCCTGACAGAGTGAGTTCAGCTTGAGGATGGCACCAAGCTTCCTACCCAAATCAGAAAGTGATTGTTTTAAATTCCTCTCCAGCACAAAGTCTAAACAAATTAAAGCTTATTTATTGGTCATGAGTAGGCTTACATTAACACTGAAGTGAAATTACCGTGAAATTCTCTAGTCGCCACACTCCGCCTCCTGTTTGGGTACACTGAGGGAGAATTTAGCATGGCCCAATGCACCCTAACCAGCACGTCTTTCAGACCGTGGGATGAAACTGGAGCACCCGGGGAAAACCCATGCAGACACGAGGAGAGTGTGCAAACGGACATGCCAGTGCAGTGCTGAGGGAGTACTGCATTGGCAGAAGTGTCGTTTTCCACATGAGACATTAAACGGAGGCCCTCTCTGCTTGTTATAAAAAAAACCCCACAGCACTGTACCAAGAACAGCAGGGACATATTCCCTGGTGCATTGCTCTTCCAGTTTTTACCTACGCGGTGAAGTTCTTTTAAAATATTACCCGGATTATAAGTTTAAAGTTTGTTTTTTCATAAGTAAGGCTGACATTAACATTGCAATGAAGTTACTGTGAAACTCTGGTGCCTGTTTGGGTACATTGACGGGCAATTTAGCACAACCAATGCACCTGAGATGTACATCCTTCAGACTGTGGGAGGAAACTGGAGCATCCAGTGGAAACCCACGCAGACACGGGGAGAACTTGCAAACTCCACACAGACAGTGACACAAGAAATGCAGCATTAGTTGTCAGTCTTGTTCAGGTTCTCAGCCTAACACAAAGACTATCCAATAGCTGTTTGTACAAGCTTGCTGTGTGCTAATTGGCTGCTTCACCACATTAAAAGTATTTCATTGGCTGTAAGGGAGATTTGGAACATTTTGAGGTTGCTTAAGGTGCTACATGAATGCAGCATGTTTCCTTTATCTGTTTTATTTAAAAGTTGATGAATCCCACAAGCCCAGTAAACACAGGATGTGGGTTAAAAACAGAAGAGCAGAACACCAACCCTGTGACATGGGAACTCTGTGAGAAGTCTCACAACATCAGGTTAAAGTCTAACAGGTTTATTTGGCAACAAAAGCTTTTGGAGCACTTGCTGCTCCTTGGTCAGCTCACCTGACGGTTGGGCAGCTCCAAAAGATAGTGGCTTTTGCTGCCAAATAAACCTGTTGGATTTTAACCGGGTGCTGTGAGACTTCTTACTGTGTTTACCCCAGTTCAACACCAGCATCTCCACAACATGGGAACTCATCCAGAGGTATTGCTACCCTTATGGAAAAGAAGCACTTGGGAAATCCGGTTATGTTACAGAAGGAAGAGGAACGCAAAGAGTCATATGTCATTTAGTAATGTGTTAATGATAAATGTCCCAAGCTTTGACTTATGTCATCATGTTGTTCTTGTAAACAAATAACAAAAACGGTTTTGCCGGATACTTTTCTGTGTGATAAGGACAGTGTCCCTAAGTTGCCATTTCTATAGCAACACATCTCTAGTCTGGATTTTTATCCCAGCAGACTGTATTCAAACCCCCGTCCCCCATATCCAGCCACCCCCATCCCCTCACCCCTCTCAGTCAATCCTGGCACATGGAGGGAAGGAGATTCTCACTGACTCCGTTCCCGCAGAGTTCAGAATAGCTTCGGTTCCCATCCTTCCCAGTAACCCTGGTCTGGGAATTCAGGATATTTTATTATAAGAAGTGCATTGGATCCCCAGAGACGCCTCCACCCAGCGTAAAAACAGCCCGTGGCCAACACTCATCATTGAATATTTCATTAGGGAACAGGTGTGTGGAACAGCTCCAGGTGATAACACTTATTTACATAGCAATACAGGAAGGACTTATACAACTAGGATCATTACTGTGTCAGACACATCTAAAAGACTTGAAGGTTGTTGATTTAGAAACTGTTAGAAAAGGTCAGTGACTAACAATGTCGACATGATGGCTGATCCAGCAACAACATTTGCATTTACATAGTGCTTTTAACGTCATAAAACATTCTAATGCACTTCATATTTTGCATAATCTACACCCTAGATATGACTGTAATACTACATTCTGCACTTTCTCATTCCTTGGTATGCTTTGTCAGTATAACGTGCAAGAAATAACACTTTACATTGTTTGCTTATACATGTGACAACAATAAATCAAATCAAATCATCAAGCAAACCTGTTTGACACGAAAGATAATGTTAGAGCAGGGGACTGAAGGTTTGGATAAATGGGTTGGTTTTAAGGAGAATCTTAATAGAGGAGAGAGAGAAGATCAGTCAGTTTCAGGAAGGAAAATCTTGAACCTAGAAACCAAGTAGCTTTTTGATTTGATTTATTTTTGTCACATGTAATTAGTTAACAGTGAAAAGTCTTGTTTTGTGCACTATAAAGACAAAACATACTGTTCATAGAGAAGGAAATAAGAGAGTGCAGAATATAGTGTTACAGTCATAGCTAGGGTGTAGAGAAAGATCAACTTAATGCAAGGTGAGTCCTGACAGCAGCAGGGAAGAAGCTGTTCTTGAGTTGGTTGGTACATTATCTCAAACTTTTGTATCTTTTTCCCAAAGGAAGAAGGTGGAAGAGAGAATGTCCACGGTGTGTGGGGCCCTTAATTACGCTGGCTGTTTTGCCAAGGCAGCGGGAAGTGTAGACAGAGTCAATGGATGGAAGGCTGGTTTGTGTGATGGACTGGGCTACACTCAACTTTTTTGTAGTTCCTTTTATAGTAACAAACAGATAGAATCAGGATAAGCAGGTGGTCAGAATTGGGGAGCACAGATATCTCAGATGGTTGAGGGGCTGGAGGGGGTACAGGGAGGGAGGGATAATGTTGTGGAATTTGAAGGATGAACGTTTTAAAATATTGGGGCATTACACGACAGTTCGGTGACTATCACTGTGCTGTGCAGATACATGGATTTGAGCTTGTGTCTGTGGGAGTTTGCGCATTCTCCCCGTGCTTGCATGGGTTTTCTCCGGGTGCTCCGGTTTCCTCCCACATCCCAAAGATGTGCTCTTAGGCTAATTGGCAAAACAAATTCTCCCTAAATTGTCTCAAATTTTTTAATCCATAGATCTATTAACATGGACAGGGATCGCGGGTAAAGGAGGGAACATCGGGGTGGCGGCGCGGGCTCATTGGGCTGAAGGGCCTGTTTCCTGTGCTGTTTTGTTCTTTGTTCTTTGTACTGGATGGGAAGATGTTATAAAATTACCAAGTGCAGGGATGGTGGGAAACAAATGTAGTGTGCGTTAGACAATCTCATGTCTCACCACTTCCTACTTGAAACATGTGTATAATGGGCTGAGGCCATTCCGGGGAGTGGAGTAGAAAGCTTTAAGTTTTTAGATGTCCAGATCACCAACAACCCGTCCTGGTCCCCCCATGCTGACACTATAGATAAGAAAGCCTCTACTTTCCGAAAAGACTAAGGAAATTTGGCATGTCCACTACGACTCTCTCCAACTTTTACAAATGTACCATAGAAAGCATCCTTTCTGGTTGTATCACAGCTTGGTGTGAACTCCTGCTCTGTCCAAGACCACAAGAAACTACAAAGGGTCGTGAATGTAGCCCAATCCATCACGCAAACCATCCTTCCATCCATTGACTCTGTCTACACTTCCTGCTGCCTTGGGAAAAGCAGCCGGAATAATTAAGGACCCCCACCCACCCGAGACATTCTCTCTTTCACTTTCTTCCGTAGGGAAAAAGATACAAAAGTCTGAGCTCACGTACAAACCCACTGAAGAATGTCAGACCATTAAATGGACCTACCTTGCATTCAGTTGATCTTTCTCTACACACTAGCTATGACAGTAACATCACATTTTGCATTCTCTCCTTTCCTTCTCTATGAATGGTATGATCTGCCTGTATAGTGCGCAAGAAACAGTACTGTTCACTCTGTGCTGATACATGTGCCAATAATAAATTAAATCAAAAATACAGGAGACATCTTGAAATAAGTGAGTTCCACAAAAGGCAGAGACACAGGTATCTGTCAGGCAAAGCTGGACCCAGCTGGAGCACTGGCAGGATTGGAGACTGAGATATAGGGATATGGGCAATGGGGGGAGGCAGGAGGGCACCTGCCAGACCACAGCAACGTGTTTGATTCTTGACTATCCTCTGAAATGACTGAGCAAGGCACTCAAATCCCCTAACGGCATTGTGGATCTGGACACCTGAAAACTTTTGACCATTTCTACTTTGTAGACAGGGGCATGTTCTCCACTAAGTTAACTGCAAAGTCCTTTGGGCCATGCTAAAGGTGCTATAACAATGTAGACTTTTTTCTGTATTGTTGACCATTATTTTGTTTCCTTGTACAGCTCCATGTCACACATCATCCTGATTGAAACATATCATCCAGGTTCAATCACATGGGTCCATATCCTGAAACAGCTTTCACTGACAGTACTGTGAGAGGACCCTGACCACCACCCCTTAGGATTGGGAGCAGCCATTCAGCCCATCCATTCTATGTTCATAGATTCATACAGTCCCTACAGTACAGAAGGAGGCCATTCAGTCCTTTGAGTTTCCACCAACCACGATCCCACCCAGTCCCTATCCCTGTATTCGCCCTGCTAGTGTCCCCTGACACTACGGGCCAATTTAGCATGGCCAGTCCATCTAACCCACACATCTTTGGACTGTGGGAGGAAACCGGAGCACCTGGAGGAAACCCACACAGACACGGGGAGAATAGACAGTGACAGAGGTTGGAATTGAACCCGGGTCCCTGGCACTATGGGGCAGCAATGTTAACCACTGTGCCACCGTACCACCCTTACATGTTCTGCTACAGAGTGAGACTCTGGCCAATCTGTCCCTTAAATCCTTCAATCAGACTTGACTTCACATTCTTCTGTACACTTGTCCGGCAAAAACACCTCATCCCCTCAATGTTTAAAATTCCTGGTTGTTGTTCTTTGACTGCTGTTTGTGGGGGCTCCACATTTTTCACCACGCTTTGTGTGGCACAGTGTTCCAGAGCTTCTCCCCTGCCCTCTGAGTTTAAGCCTCCTGCTTTCCCTTGCTCCAGACCCTCCCCACCGCTGGGGAAAGTGTTTCTCTCCATCACCCACCCCATTCCTCTCACACGGGGGATGGTTCAAGGAGAAGGCCCATTGCCGGCCTCTCAGACAGACCTGGGAACAGATCCTGACTCCAGGCCTGGCCTGACACACATCCCGAGATCGGAATAAAGGCAAACCTGAGCTTGGGAAAGTTTCTTGAGTGTTTGAAGTTTATGGGTGATTGTTGGTGCCACCTGGTGGTGATTCTAAATTCAACTCAGACAAACGGTGGGGGGGGGGGGGGGGGGGGGGGGGAGGGTGCGAATCTCCCAAAACTTCTAAATTGGCAAGGAAAACGGTTCTAGATTATGACAGTTTCTACAGTCCAGATTCAGATCCAAATCTCCACACTGTGTGGTGTAGAGGTCCCATTCGTGAATCTCATTAAATACTCACGGGGATGGGGCCTATTCGGAGTTTGATAGTTCTGGAATTCTGCGCACGTGCAGTGGGCCCGATCTGTTAGTCTCCCTGTTTGCTGGCCAGCCCGGGTCCCCCACAGTGTTACCTTTCTAGCCCCCCCACCATGGCTCGATTGTGGCCCCCACGACAATTCCAGGGTTAGGGAACCCTAACCCTAACCCTCCCTGGCCTACAGTGCCCCGAAACACAATCCACACCCCCCAGCAGTGACGATCCCCCCAACACCCCTCATCCTGGCAGACTCCTTCCTGCTGATTTCCCCCAGGATCAGATCTCCCAACCCCCCATCCCCAGGAGATGACCCCCACCTCCGGCAGACCACCACGCCTCCCCGGCCTGCCCCAATCGCTGGCCTCCCTTCAGCCCAGACCAATCTCCATGACCTCCCAGCCCTGCCAGTTGACCTGAGGCCTCACCCACAATCGGCTCACCCCCTTGGCACTGCCTGATGCCCATGCCCTGGGGCAGCACACCCTGCCACCTGACTCCCTGGGGGGGCCCCCATTGCCCTCCCCCTTCATTCCGGTAGGGTCTCCCGCTAGTTCCCCAAATGTGGGGAGCTGCTCTAAACCCTACCGGAATGAAGTGATCCTGGCAGGGTGGGAGATTTGGAAATGCTCAATAACATGATTCTCCTGAACAGACCCAGCAGAAAAGTTGCGGGTTGCAATGGGACACGGGGTACACCCCTCCTACGGGCATTAAGATTGGCCGTGCTAAATTCTCCCTCAGTGTACATGAACAGGTGCTGGAATGTGGCAGCCAGGGGATTTTCACAATAACTTCATTGCCATGTTAGTGTAAACCTACTTGTGACACTAATACGTAAACTTTTTTCCCCACAGAAATGGGAAAGCCCTTCCCCCACAGACAATGGGACTCCCCACGTAGGAGGATAATATCCCAAAAGTTAAGGGGAGCCCCCCCCCCACTCCACACAGAAGGGCAACATTCTCCTCCCCATGGATTAGGGGAAGTCCCTCAATGGATCTTCCTCCCCCGAACCCGTAAGGCACTGCTAGGGGGCACTGCCAGAGTGTGCCATGCATGGCCCAGACATTCTCCCCAACCCTCCATCCCCGCGTTATACTTGTCCGTCTGCCCCCAACCCCAACCCCAACCCCCGCCACAGCCATCGCGACTGGTGTTGGGCTTTTCCTTTGGAAAGGCAGTGTGATTCACACCGGTGTGGTGTCAGGGCTGGCTCGGTGGGTGGGATTAAAATGAGGGATTAAACAGTGACATCAGACTGTGCTGTTAATTTATGCAAATCAGGCTGATGCCCTTCCCCATCATGAACCCGAGTGTGTTACAGGCAGAGGGGAAGATCTCAAACTGAGATCTCGCCAGCGCTAATACCACTTGTGGCCTCTTGTGAGATTTAGCAGCCGTAACGGGATTTGTATCTTTGATCAATGGGGACATTAGACCACAACCAGCGGCTAGGAAAGTAAATTAAAGAAAAGGACCTGTGTTTCTGTCTCCTGTCTTGTGCAGTCTCTCAGGATTGGGGATGACTTGTTTCCATAGAGTTCTACCGAGTGTTGGTGAGGCTATGGCTGGAGTACGGTGTGTTATTCTGGTCACCTCGCGATGGGAAGGATGTGATTACACCGGAGAGGGTACAGAGGAGGTTCACCGGAATGTAGTCTGGAGAATGTGAACTATAAGAAGAGATTGGATAGGCTTGGATTGTTTTCTTTAGAGTGGAGAACATTGAAGGAGGCCATTTGGCCCATTAAGCTGCACTGACTACATTCTCACCTAGGCCCTATGCCCATAACTCCACACATTTACTCTGGCCAGCCTCCCCGACACTAAGGGGCAATTTAGCATGGCCAATCTATCTAATCCGCACATCTCTGGACTGTGGGAGGAAACCGGAGCACCCGGAGGAAACCCAGTAGGTAAACAGTAAAATTCGACTCCGGTTCTATAGGTTGGAGATGGCCGTTATGTTCAATGCAGCCTTGACCTGCCGTATGTTTGGAGGATTGGGTCGATACGCTGTTTGGAGGTCGGTCTGCTTCCTCTGCGCATTCCGATGGAGACTCCCGAAGCGTTTTCCCAAATGGAACTCCTCCATTTTGGTTGCTCACAGGTCAGGATCTCCCGTGAGTTGATCTTTTTTTCCAGAGATGTTTTGAGGGTGTCTCTATTTCTATCTCTATTTCTATAATGTCTTCCCTAACAACACAATGTCGCAAAGTGCTTCCCAGTCAGTGTGGATTGCGACAATGCCCATCATGCTTAAACTTAAGTTTATTTATTAGTGTCACAAGTAAGGTTTACATTAACACTGCAATGAAGTTACTGTGAAATTCCACTATTTGCCACACTCCAGCTCCTGTTCGGGTACATTGAGGGAGAATTTAGCACAGACAACACTCCTAACCAGCGCATCTTTTGCACAGTGGGAGGAAATCGGAGCAAACACTTGTAGACACGGGGAGAAGTTGCAAACTCCACACAGACAGTGACCCAAACTGGGAATCAAACCCGGGTCCCGGGCGCTGTGAGGCAGCAGTGCTAACCACTGTCCTGCTCAATTGGTGAGATGGACACTGTTTTAGTCCATTCCAAAACTTCACTCCAATCCCTTCTCTTTAATCTGATCTCTGACAAGGTCAACAGGTTTGGTGTAAATTGAATTCACTGATCAGAGCCTCTGGTAGGTGCAGAGGTTTGGGAAAATTTCACAGGGACAGCTAAAGCACAGTCCCAATACTGGAACATCACCCCAGGAGGGGCTGAATTGGACAGTAAACATGATAGAACTGCCCTTAAGGAAAGGTGAACTCAAACTGGGGGCTGGTATCTGTTAACCCAGGAGACTACTCCAGGTACAAACAATGATGTGGCCTTATATCCCGGATTCCTGCACATTTATCTGCCAGGAAACCTGAGATCCCTCGATCTGACTTCCCAGCTAATGTGTCAGGCTTACCCTGTTCCAATCTATGTCAAAGGGAACCTCAAAATTTGAGGGTGGCGCAGTCGTTATCACTGCTGCTTCACAGTGCCAGGTTCGATTTCTGGCTTGGGTCGCTGTCTATGTGGAGTTTGCACATTCTCCCCGTGTCTGCGTGGGTTTCCTCTGGGTGCTCCAGTTTCTTCCCACAGCCTGAAAGATGTGCTGATTAGGTGGATCGGCCATGCTAAATTCTCCCTCAATGTAGCCGAACTGGCACCAGAGTGTGATGACAAGGGAAATTTCACAGTAGCTTCATTGTAATGTTAATGTAAGCCTAACTGTGATTAGTAAATTAACTTTACTTTTTATACAGGACCTCCAGGAGATATGGTGAGTATTTTCTAGAGCCAGCCCTCACTCTGAATGCTGCTGACAATCTCCAGTTAGAATCGGAGGATGTTATAGTGTGGAAGGAGGCCATTTGGTCCATCATGGTCTGTGCCAACTCTTTGAAAGAGTCAACCAATTAGTCCCATGTTCCCTTCCTGTACCCCAAACCCTTCCCGTTTGTTGGAAATTCCAAGTGCCTCTGGTTACCAGCCCTCCTTGGTGCTGGAAGCCCTGAATTCACACCGTGCTGTACAATGATTTGGGCCAATATTTAATCTTTCAATCAAAATCATAAAGATGAACAATGCAGCCATTGCTATTTGTGAGATCTGCCTTACACGGATTGGTTGCTGCTCTTTGACAGTTTTCTGCATTTTAAGTATATTTCATTCACTGCAAAGCACTTTGGCGGCACAGTGGTTAGGACTGCTACCTCACAGCGCCAGGGACCCGGGATCCATTCTCAGCTTGGGTCACTGTCTGTGTGGGGTTTGCACATTCTCTCCATGCCTGCATGGGTTTCCTCCAGGTGCTCTGATTTCCTCCCACAGTCCAAAAGACCTGCTGGTTAGGGTACATTGACCGTGCTAAATTCTCCCTCAGTGTACACGAACAGGTGCCGGAGTGTGGATTTTCATAGTAACTTCATCGCAGCGTTAATGTAAACCTGCTTGTGACACTAATAACTCAACAACCTCAACTTTTGCATATCCTATGATCCTGAAAAGCGTGATCTAAATGCCAGATCTTTCTTTCATAATTTGGGTGAAATGATCCATTAACTGAGAAATACCAGAGGGACACGATTGCACTACTTGAATTACACAGCAGATGGTGCTGCGACACAAAGTCAGGAGTGTCTCCTCCTGCCACCGGTAAAGACATCAGGGTCTGCAAACTCCAACATGAGTTATTAGTGTCACACGCAGGTTTACATTAACACTGCAATGAAGTTATTGTGAAGATTCCCCAGTTGCCACACTCTAGCACCTGTTCAATACAGCATTCCCTGCAGAGAAAGGCAGCTCAGCTTCTGCAGACATCCCCATCCACACTCTGGTTACCTCCTGATGGGTTATTATCTCCCACCCCCATGAAACTCAACTGCCCGTGTTCTAACTCGCACCGAGCCGTGTTCACTCATTGACTGACTCGACCTTCCGATCCAACAACTCGTTCCATTTAAAATTCTCCTCCCTGATCTCAAATTGACCCATAACCTTGCATCTTCCCTATATTGTGACCTGCTTCAAACATAAAACTTTGAGATCATGTTCTCCTGCGATTCCAGGCTCTTGCAGGTTCTTATTCACTTCCCTTGGCAGTCCCACCATCAGCTGTCTAGGCCCTCTAGAATTCCCGGCTTCAGAATTCCTGGCTCTAGAATTCCCGGCTCCAAGTAATTTTACCTCTCCACACTGTCCTCCTTACAAAGTTTTTTAGTCTCTTCCCTAATATTGAAGCTTGCTGTTACATTTTATTTGCTTTCGTTGAATCCCTACAGTCCAGAAGAAGGCCAGTCAGCCCATCGAGGCTGCACTGACAACAATCCTACCCAGCCTCTAACTCTGTAACTCCATGTATTTACCCTGTTAACCTCCTTCACACTAATTTAGCACAGCCAATCAACCTAACCCATACATCTTTGGACATGGGAGGAAGCCGGAGCACCCAGAGGAAACCCACAGAGTCATGGGGAGAATATGCGAACTCCAAACAGATGGTCACCCAAGGCCGGAATCAAACTCGAGTCCCCAGTGCAGTGAAGTCTAACCCTAACCCTAACTGTACACCCTAGCTATGAATGTAAAACAACTTTCTGCACTCTCTCATTTCCTTCTCTATGAATGATATGCTTTGCCTATATGGGTACAAGAAACAATACTTTTCACTGTATACTAATACATGTGACAATAATAATTCAAATCTAATCAATCATTCTGCCCTGTGACATGCCTTGGGTCATTTAGCAACATCATCTAATAAAAGTTATTCAGTATTAGAAAGAATGACTTGAATTCATAAAGAATCTTTCATCTTGCTGTTTGTGGGATCTTGCTGTGTACAGATTGGCTGCTCCATTACAGGTGACCAGAATTCAAAATGCACTTTACTGGCACTCTGCAATGTCCTGATCTGATGGAAGTCAATATATAAATGACCTTCTTTCTTTCTTGCTCCGTCTCCTGCAAGATTGGGATGCTCCGGATCCTAGTCTGGAATTAGAGTTCCCAGTGGCTTTGTTTGGGGAGCAGGGTTAATCGCCATGTGAGAAAGGGTACTCAAAGGTGTGGATTTGTTTGTGCTGAGTTGCTTAACACAATCACAAAATGAGCTTGCACATTTATCAATTCAAATCATTCTTTCCATAGCCTAAAACCAATAAAGACCAGTTATTGTAGGAACATGAGCAGGTGAAATTTACAGTCTCTGGGCAGAGTGAAAATGCACAGCAGATAACACAGATTCGCACAGAACTTCCCAGTTCTCTGCACTTGTAAAAGCAATAGTCACACTAAACCTTTGCAATGTCACCAACAAAGAACAAAGAAAATTATAGCACAGGAACAATCCCTTCCGCTCTCCAAGCCTGCACTGATCCAGCTGAGAGATTGTGTACAGTTCTGGGCACTCACTATACATTAGGAAGGGTGTTAAGGCTTTGGAAAGGGGATTTTCCAGGCTGGTACCAGCAATAAGAGGCTCGAGATATAAACACCAATAAAAGCAAAAGACTGCGGATAATGGGAATCTGAAATAAAAACAGAAAATGCTGGAAAAACTCAGGTCTGGCAGCAGCCGTGAAGAGAGAAACAGTTCACATTTTAAATCCGTTGACCCTTCTACAAAGTTATAAACATTCTGATTTTAATTACTCTGCCATGGCTTCAGCCGTCTAGGTTCCAGTCCCTAGAAGTCTGCCCTTAAATTTCTCTAATCTATCCTCCTCCTTGAACCTAAATATCTTTGACCAAGCTTTTTGTCGCATATTCTGATATCGCCCAAGGAGGAGCGGTGTCAATTTCAGAATTACTGAATTGTGACAGTGCAGAAGGAGGCCATTCGGCCCCTTGTGTCTGCACAAGCTCTCCAAACCAACATTATGACTTATTGCCATTCTCCTGCCTTTTCCCCGTACCACTACACATTGTTTTCATTCAAGAAATCATCTAATTCTCTCTCAAATGCCTGATTGAACCTGCCTCCAGGCAATATTCCAGACTCCAACCACCCACAGTGGGAAAAAGTTCTCTCTCATATCACATTTGCTGCTTATTTTGCAAATTATTTTAAATCTGTGTCCCTTTCATTCTTGATCCTTTTAGGAGGGGGAACAGTTTCTCTGTCCAACCCCCTCATGATTTTGAGCATCTCTATCAAATCTCATCTTAGCCTTCACCTCTTCAAGGAGAACAGTCCCAATCTCTCCAATCTAATCTATCCTCATCACTGATGTTTCTCATCTCTGGGACTATTCTTGTGCAGCTCATAAGGAGGAACCACGGGATGTTTTGCCATCTCAGGGCTCTATATGAATGCCAGATGTTGTTGTTCAAATCAGTTCGCACAGAATGAGGCCATTTGCCCATCCGAAGACCTGGAAATTACACCAGGAAGTTCCAGGAGAGTTAGCCAGCTTTACTCAAGGTAAAAGCACAGCTCCCAGAGATAAAATATCTGTTCTTTGACAATTGTCACTGTTACTGCACACTCGTGCTCCAGGAAGAAGAATCCATCATAGCCACTATCAATATTCCTTGATCACACTTGCTGTAACTAGCTCTCTTCCTGTTATATTCTTAGCCTATATTAACTAAAGATAGCTTCAATCAGATGAACTTTCCCATCACAAGGTTCAATCATAGTTGAAGGTAATAAGCTTGCTCATCCTTGTTAGGTTGAGATGTGCAGAAGTGGATTGTATTTTATATTGAATACAGAGAAGATACTCATAAATTCTAATATTACGTCGTAATAACAGATAGAAATCAAATTATAGATAAACAAGTCTTTTTATTGAACAATATAGAACACTGACCCTGAACTCCACATTCAGATCAGTAATACTTCAATGATTCCATCTTACAGTAGAGCACTAACATTATCAAAGATTTTTAACAATAATATTCTAACTAATTTCTTTTAAATTTATTCGCTGGCTGGGCCAGCAATATTGCCCATTCCTAGTTGCCCTTGAGAAGTAAAGGAAAGTAAAGTAAAGTTTATTTATTAGTTACAAGTAAGCTTACATTAACACTGCAATGAAGTTACTGTGAAAATCCCCTAGTCGGCACACTCTGACACCTGTTTGGATCAATGCCCCTAATCCAGTACCTCTTTCACATGGTAGTGCTGAGCTGTCTTCTTGAACCGTTGCAGTCCCTGAGGTGTAGGTACACCCACAGTGCTGTTAGGGAGGGAGTTCTATGATTTTTCCCAGTGACAGTGAAGGAATGGACAATATATTGCCAAGTCAGGACAGTGAGTGGTTTGGAGGGGAACTTGCAGGTGGTGATCTTCCCATGTATCTGCTACCCTTGTCCTTCTTTATGTTGGAGGTTGCAGGATTGGAGTGTGTAGACTTCAAACAACCCAAACCTTCAAGTACCACCTGCCCCCATCCGAACATCACAAATTCAATTCATTAGCAATCTCAAACCTATGCATCCAGAATGGAAACAAGTCATCCTTCATCCCAACGGATGGCCCAAGAAAGAGTGTTGCAGCTGGGGCCTGATCAGTGTGTATAAAGCATAAATTCATTGCTTCTAATCCTCAACTAACAAATTGAAGATATCCAATATGCATTTTCCCAACTTGTCCTGCAGTCATCACAGATTTGTATCTGTAAAATCCCCAGGATTTTCAATTCCATCAGCCCCCTGAAGATGACATAATTCTGTTCCTATTTCCTCACTTCCTAATAAGAAATTAGTAACAGAATACACAAAAGCTGCCCATACAGAAGGTCGTAAATGTAACCCAATCCATCACACAAACCAGCCTTCCAGCCATTGACTGTCTACACTTCCCACTGCTTCGGTAAAGCAGCCAGTATAATCAAGGCTCCCAAACACCCCGGACATTCTCTCTTCCACCTTCTTCCGTCAGGAAAAAGATACAAAAATCTGAGGACATGTACCAAAGAACAACTTCTTCCCTGTATTTTATGTTAAACTGATCTTTCGCTATGCCCTAGCTATGACTGTAACACGACATTCTGCACTCACTTCATACTATGAATACTATGAATGGTATTCATAGAGAATACCATTCTCTATGAATGGTATTCTTTATCCGTATAGCGCGCAAGAAACAATACTTAGTTACTGTTTACTAATACATGTGACGATAATCAAATCAAATCAAATCTCCCTTTGTCTCAGTTTGAAGTAGTCACAGCCCCTCCTCCCCCAACCAATCTTATCCTGAGACTGTTATTCCATGTCCTAGAAACACTAACCAGGAAAACAATCTCTATCACCATCTCTAATAATTACATCCACCTCAACAAAACCACCTTTCATTCTCCTAAACTCCATATTCATTATATATCATCTCTGCTTATAGAACAAGCAGCAGAGTGGAACAGTGATTAGCACTGTGCCCTCACAGCGCCAAGGTTCGATTCCCAGTTCGGGTCACTGTCTGTGTGGAATCTGTACATTCTCCCCATGTCTGCATAGGTTTCCTCCAGATGTTCGGGTTTCCTCTCACAGTTCAAAAGACATGCTGATTAGGTGCGTTGGCCGTGCTAAATTCTCCCTCAGTGTATCCAAACAGATGCTGGAGTGTGGCAACTAGGAGATTTTTCACAGTAACTTCATTGCAGTGTTAATGTAAGTTGACTTGCGACACCAATAAAATAAATTTCAAAAATTTAACCTTTGTGATCTTGAACAGAGCAGGAGCCACACCAAGCTGTGATACACTCAGAAAGGATGCTTTGTATGGTGCATCTACAGAAATTGGTGAGAATTGTAGGGACATGCCGAATTTCCTTGGTCTCCTAAGATTTCTTCACTCAGAGGGCGGTGAATCTTTGGAATTTGCTAACTCGGAGGACTGTGGGTGCTCCATCATTGAGTAGGTTCAAGATGGAGATTGGTGAGGACTGAGGGGATGAGGAGTAGTTGGGAGAGTGAGGCTGGAGTCTTATTGAATGGAAGAACAGCCTCGAAAGGCCTCGTCCTGCTCCGGTGCCTCATTGTTACACCAAGGCAGGTTTATTCTTTTCACTGTGTAACCACAGTCTGCCATTGCAAAGCAGTCTCCTCCCACATGGAGGGAAAGAAACAATGAAAGCCTTAGCTTTAACTTAATGTTCAGGTGTATTGTGCTGACGGCACCAGTCACTTATCCTTTTAAATCCTTTTACGAGCCTGTTCAGACCAGTAAAAGATCAAGGTTTAGCCACAAATCCTTATCCAAATAAACAGAATGTTTTATTATTTTGACCTTTTCCTTACAGCTTAATGACGATGCTGGATTTAAAATGAAGGGTGGAGTAATCATTGAATTCTGTTATAATAGTTAAAAACAAATCCAATTAATTTTTATGATGATTAATAAACAGACACTGAGTTTCTTTAATTTATAATAATTCCTTGCACACGTTCCAATTTTATTTGCAAACTGCAATTTAATAAGATTTTCAAATGCACCTGCTCTGTGCCGTGTGATGTTGGTGAGTCATAGCTGTGTGGCTGAATGGGAGGGGGACAAACACTCACATCAAGGACATGATGAATCAACACCACTCTTCCATGTTGGTCTATTAACTTGGATCAGTTCCCCAGAGAGGTGCCGAGAATGTGAAACTCATTCCGACAAGGTGTGGTTGAGGTGAACCGTTTTGATACATCCGAGAGGAAGTTTGTTCAACAAATAGAAGGGAAGGGAAGAAGAGACTTTGAAAGCACTTGACTTTAGGAGATGTGATGTGCCGGCGTTGGACTGAGGTGGATACAGTAAGAAGTCTCACAACACGAAGTTAAAGTCCAACAGGGGTAGCACGAGCTTTCGGAGTGCTGCTCCTTCATCAGGTACAAAAAGCTCACCTAATGAAGGAACAGTGCTCTGAAATTGTGTGTCACCAAATAAATCCATTGGACTTTAACCTGGCGTTGTGACACTACTTACTCAGGAGATGTGGGGGAATCAGTGATATTAACTTCTGCAGGGCCTAGGAAATGGGCCTCCTCACCTCTAGCTCACATTCTCTACTCTGATTTGGGATGGCACAGTGGTTAGCACTGCTGCCTCACAGTGGTTAGCACTGCTGCCTCACAGCGCCAGGGATCTGGGTTTGATTCCTGGTGTCGGGTGACTGCTTGTGTGGAGTTCGCACGTTCTCCCCATGTCTGTGTGGGTTTTCTCTAGATGCTCCGATTTCCTCCCACAGTCCAAAGTCTGTGTGGTTGAAGTGGATTGGCCATGTTAAATTGCCCTTAGTGTCCCCGGATGTGTAGGTTTGGGGGATTACTAGAGTAAATACTTGGGGTTACGGGGACGGGGTCTGGGTGGGATTGTATGTCGGTGCAGGCTCGATGGGCCGAATGGCCTACTTCTGCACTATAGAGATTCTATGGTTCTATGAAAATTGGGAGGTTATCTCAAACTTGAAGTCAAGGATTTTCGGAATAAAGTAAACAAATGCAAAGAAGAAAAATAAATACCCTCTTTGGTAGGACGAATGCAGAGACATAATAACAAAATAGAGTATAATTCTAAATGGGGGACAGGAGCAGAGGGAGCTGGGTGTATATGTGCATAAACCATTGAAGGTGGCAGCACAGGTGGAGAAAGTGTTTAATAAAACATTGAGTTTCCTGGGCTTTGTAGGGGCACTCAGTACAAAAGCAAGAATGTTAAAAGTTAAATTAAAAGCAAAACGCTGCAGATGCTGGAATCTGAAACAAAAACAGGAAGTGCTGTAAAATCTCAGCAGGTCTGACAGCCTCTGTTGAGACGGAATAGAGGCAACATTTCGAGTCTGGAAGACCCCTTGTCAGAGCTGATGAACAGGAATTCCCTGGAAAGTTCAGAATGTGATGACCCTGCATTGGGAATCATTCGATAATCCAATCAGAAACTTTAGGTGGTTCCTATTCTCTTAGCAGATTATTAACCACAGGAGCTCCCCGCCCAGTTAGAACATCAGCTGGGGTCAGAGCAAAGGTGTGAGTCTCGATGGAGTAGAGTCATCTTGGCATCTAAATACACCAATCACTGCAAGGTGCAACACAGATTAGCAAGGCCATTTAAAAAAAGCAAAGGCTTTATTTATATTTAGAAAGATAGAATTGAAATGTAGGCAAGTATTGCTAAACCTGTACTTAACATTGGTTAGACCTCATTTTACTGCATGCAGTCCTGGTCCTTGTACTATATAAAAAAAAGATTTAGGGGGGCAATTCTCTGACCGTTCACGCTGGCAGGATTCCCTGGTCTTGAGGGCAGTGCATCCATCCCAATGGGATTCACACTGGAATGGAGGGGCAAGAATGGGAATCTCATTGACAGCAGTGAATGACTGGTGCGCCATCTCTCACTGTCGAGAAACATGTGGATGGGAAGCTGGAAAATTCTCCCCCAGAGACACACGGGGGTCAACCGATCTTTCAATGGTCCACGAGCCCCCCTCCAGCTCCTCCATCTCCCTCCCAACAATTACCGTGGTGGGCGGGACAGCGAAATTCCGCACAGGGTCTTTTTTCTCTTGAAGGTAGAATGCGGAGTGGGTGACCTAGTGGAGACGTTTGAAAGAACGAAAGGTGTTAACAGAGAGAAGTTTTCCTCTTGTGGGCAAGGAGCACATCCAGAGGCATATGAAATATAAGATCAAAGATAGAGCGTGATGCATGTACTCATGTAATCATCAGGTAGAGGAGAGGTGCAGTCTGAGCAAGCTGACGTATTAACTAACATCCCAGATATTGTTGTGTACAGTTTGATGTCTTCAAATAAAAGTATTCACCTAATTGGGTTACCAACCCTCTCTGTGTGCTTGGTGTGCTTGTGTTAGGTAGAATTCACAACGGGTGCGAGGGGCTGAATGGCCTCCTCTCTGCTGCCTCGTATTGTGAAGCTATAGTTCAAGATGATAAAAGGAATTTCTGGTCTAAGCCTCACTTTGATCTGTCAATTTCAATCCCCACTTATCCCTGTTGGCAGCTCAAGGCTGTTTTCACAGCAGTGGACCCAGGTAACTGGCAACAAAGCCTGAAAACTATCAGCACAATTATCACAAGATTTTCGCCTGGTGAGAATAAAATGATTTCATTATTTAAAAAAATGGCACAAACCTGGGGAGTTTCCAAATCCTTTTAAACGGTTTGTGTGACAAAATACACAGCTGAAAGGTTGCTGTTCCCTCCCTGTCACAGAGGATGCAAAAGCCACAATAACTGCTCAAAAACTGTAGTTCCTACCACTTAAACCATCCCCATTTATCATAGGTTGCATGGTGGCACAGAGATCAAACTGTACACAACAATGGGGTGGCACAGTGGTTAGCACTGCTGCCTCACAGTGCCACAGACCTGGGTTCGATTCCCAGCTTGGGTCACTGTCTGTGCAGAGTGTGCACATTCTCCCCGTGTCTGCATGGATGAATTGTCCATTCACCAGAGTGACTCAGGGGCTAAATGGTTTAAATGATGAGGCGAGGTATCCTAAATTAGGTCAGTATTTTCAATTATATACGTAAAGGTCTGTGATTTTCAAACGCCTCTTGTATGTTTGGTAAGGGATCTCTCAGTGTCTCCACACAGACAGGGTTCACCGTCACTAGGTTTATAAACCGATCCCTTTGGTTCCAAACACTGGCTCTTTGTCAGACTGAGGTTCCAGGTCTCAGACATTAGGGCAGCACGGTGGCACAATGGTTTGCACTGCTGCCTCATGGCACCAGGGACCTAGGTTCGATTCCCGATTTGGGTCACTGTCTCTGCTCTTCTCATATCTGTGTGGGTTTCCTCTAGGTTCTCCGGTTTCCTTCCACAGTCCAAAAGATGTGGTGGTTAGGGTACTAAATTCTTCCTTGGTGTACCCGAACAGGCACTGCAGTGTGGCGACTAGGGGGTTTTCACAATAACTTTGTTGTAGTGTTAATGTAAGCCTACTTGTGACACTAATAAATAAAGTTTAAACTTAGCCTTTGGTCCTGGAAAATTTATACCATAGAAGATGTGATAGAAAGATGCTGCATTCTGAGCAGTTTTGAGAGAGTAAATAAAGAGAAACTGGTTCCATTGGCAGCAGGGTCACTAACCAGAGCTCCAGAGGGACACTGTTTTAAGATAATTGGCAAAAATAACAAGAAGGGGAATTCTGTTTCTTACACAGCGAGTTGTTGTGATCTGGAAGGTGCTCTCTGAAAGGACGAGTGAAGCAGATTCAACGGTAACTTTCAAACTGAATTGGATAAATATCTAAAAGGGAAAAAGGTTTAAGAGGTTTTGAGAAAAGAACAGGGGGCAGGGAGTGGTTAGTTGGTTAGGCTGGTGCTGACTACGGGCATGGCTGCTAATGGAGGAGGAAATGTGTAAGAGGTCAGAATTGGTGGGGCGTAGAGATCTCGGACAGTTTTAAGGCTGGACAAGGTCATAGCAATAAGCAGGGTTGAAGGGATTTGAAAGCGTTTGAGAATTTCATAATTGCCGGTTGCTGGGACAGGGGTGAGTGTGGGTCAGTGAGCACAGTGGGAGGTGATGGGAAAACAAGAATTAGGATAGTTTTGTTTGAACTCCAGTTTTCCAGGATTCTATGGATTCCTGGACCCTCCTACTCTTCTTCCTGCTGTTCTCGCGCTGTTGGGACAGGTGGGGCAGCTGGATTGGCTGACAGCTCTGGGGGTGGGGGGGAGGAGGTTTCCTTCCCAGAGAAGGATGGGAATCCCATGTATTGGCCATGTTAATCCTGCCCACAGTACCTTATAGCAGGATGATAGGCCAGGATGGAGCAGTCTGCTTCCAGAGGTGGGCTGGGAGGAGGAATGAGTCATCAGCTGGTAATCTTCACCACATTAAATCCATTCTCTCTCCACAGATGCTGCCAGACCCCCGAGTATCACAGAAAATTCATAGAATCCCTATTGGCCCAGGAGGAGGCCATTCGACCCATTCAGTATTCTATCCAGACCTTATCCCCGTAACCTCATAGATTTTCCCCATTAATTCCTCTAATCTAGAAATCTTGGGACAGTAGTGGACAATTTAGCACAGACAATGCACTTAACCTGCACATCTTTGGAGTGTGGGAGGAAACCGGAGTGCCCAGAGGAAACCCACGCAGACACGGGGAGAACATGCAGACTTCATACAGACCCGAGGCCGCGAATGGGACCCAGGTCCCTGGCGTCACGAAGCTGCAATATTAACCACTGTGTCACCACGCCAATCCAGCATTTTCCATTTTTATTTCAGATATGACTCTGTGAATCTATTTCCAAACTTTTTAAGTTGAATGAGGTTAGAAGAATGGGGATGCCAATCAGGAAGGCACGGGAAAAGTTAAATCTCCGGATAACAAAACCGTGGATGGAAGTTTCAGCAGCAGATGAGCTGAGGGAATGGTGGAATCACATGATGCGGCTGAGGCGGAAATGGATGGTTTTGATTAAGGTGATCTATGGATATGGGATTACACCAAGTTATTGGCCCGAATTTTAATATCCTTGGGAACACTCGCGCGAATGAAAGGTATTTCTTAGCAGAACAAAAAAGGTAGTTAATTTGCAATCCGGGGCTTATTGTGGGACAGACTGATTTTGTAACATACCTCAATCAGTTGGCTATCTGTCACTCGATGAATACACAGCCTTGGAATGAACTTGTAAATGTCCAGTTTGAAATGTGGCACTGTTACTACCCAGTTGCCAGGCTTTGAATTCCGACTCACAGAAGCAGTAAGTGATTTTGGCTGACATTTCTCAGCCTTTAAACCATCTTAGCTGAAAAACTGTAACAATTTCCACCCTCCTGGGAGAACAAAGTCAAGAGTGCCAGCGCAAAGCTGTTTAGTTCAGGACTTTGCGAGCTCTTTGTGGGGTTGATTTCAAAACAGGATAATTGGAATACTTAGTCAAAGCCCCAGCTGGCACATTGAATATTCAGGAGAACAGAAATAGGACAAGAGGTAAATAAAATGGAATTGTGCATTTGGAATCGATGGACAGCTGCCCCTAAACCCTTCAATTCTTCATAAGACAGAATTAGCATTGGTTATACACAAACCCAGTCTCTGCTATAACACCTGCCCTCCAGCTGGGAACTGTGTTCACCTACTCCCATTTTTCCACACCTAACTGCAGCCTGGGAATCACTTGTAATGGCTTCTCTTTCCTTCTCTGCTCATTACCTCTGGAGTCCTCCCAAGGATCGATCCTCAGTTGCCCCCTCACCTTCTCCCCACATTCCACATTGACATGCTGCCCCCAGGGGACATCACACAAAGACACGTTGAGAGTTTTCACAAGACTTTCCATCTCATCCACTCCCCATTCCCCTGCACGCTGCTAAATCATCCAATAATTATGGGAATTTTGTCCAGTTCAATATCAGGAAGACTGAGTCTATTGTTTACAAGTCTGGTTTACTATCAAATAAATCAGTTGGACTCAAACCTGGTGTTGTCAGACTTCTTACTAAGCTCAGACCTTTGCCAGGGACAGGGATGGCATTGGTTGCTGTTCCCTGACAATCAATGCCATCCCTGTCCCTGGCAAAGGTCTGAGCTCAAGCCAGCCTCTTCACAACCTCAGTGTCACATTTGATTCTGCAACGAGTTTCCAACTCTATCTTCATCAAGTACCTTAGTACCTCCAAGGCCGCCTATCTCCACTTCTGTAAATATTATATATTTAAAAGGGTTGCAGGTTGCTTTTTAAAAATTAGTATCACAAGTAGATTTACATCAACACTGCAATGAAATTACTGTGAAAATGCTCTAGTCGCCACACTCCGCTACCTGATCGGGTACAATGAAGAAGAATTTAGCACGGCCAATGCACCTAACCAGCACATCTTTTGGACTGTGGGAGGAACCCGGAGCAACTGGAGGAAACTCATGCAAACACAGGGAGTTTGTGCAGATTTCACACAGACGGTGACCCAAGCCAGGAATTGAACCCAAGTCAAGCAATGCTAACCACTATGCCATCAAAAGCTGATCACTTGATTTGAGGATGATGTCATTAGAGTGTTGCCAAAGGCTACTGTTTTACTTTCAGTTTGTGTTCTGTACAGGGGCGAGAACATTTCTTTCAATAAAACCTCGTGTGTTAGTTTGAATCTACTTGTGCACATCATATTCTTTTCTTTCTTTTACCACCCACAACTCCTAACATAGTTAGCACATTACAGAAAGAAAATCGGCAACATGGGTTTTGTTTCGTTGAGAAAAGAGTTTCAGGTAGAAAAAAAAAATCATTGTGGGTCCTCAGATATTGAATATTAGGATGTTAGGGAGAAGCAACAAGAGGATTAAAGATTGAAGTGCCAATGCAAGCTCTGTATGGTTTTAAAAAAACAGTTTTCCCAGTCAGAGAAGGGTGGGATTCTTGAACAATTACATGAAGGATATCCTGGGATAGTCCAGATGAAGGAATTAGCACATAGTTACTTTTAGTGGCTGAATCCTCAGATAGAAGAAAACATGGGAAAATATCAATGTGCACAAATAAGACATATACCAAAAAGATAAGAAATATACCACCTTTGTATCCTTTACATCCTTGGGACTGGCCTAAAATGCTAAGGCAACAACTGCATGTAGATTTTGCTGGTCCATTATGGGAGTTATATGTTCTTAGTCTTAACTGATGTACACTCAAAGTGGCCAGGAGTTGTTATCATGAAATCTACTACATCAGAACAAATCATTGGAAAATTTGACAAGATTTGGTAAACTGGAACAGATTGTCAGTGATAATGGCTCACGGTTTACTTCAAAACAGTTTGAGGACTATCTCAAAGTGAATGGTATTCAGCATATAAAATCTGTACCTTATCCATCAAATAATGGATTGGTTGAAAAATTTGTACGATCCTTAAAACATTCTTTAAAAGCTTCAAGAGAGCAAGGTTCATTATCATTTCGTATTATTAGCTTTTTAGCATCTTACAGAAACCCTACTCACGCCACTTTCCAAAGTTTACCCTCTTATTACCATTCTTAGAGAAAAAGTTAGAACTATGTTTGATTTGTTATTACCTCCAGAGACTCCAGAGATGGTACAACTTCAACAATAATTGAATTGTTAAGCAAGAAGTGAGGAGAAGACAACACTAATTTGCACAAGGAGATCGAGTGTTAGTGCATAATTATATCAGGAGTGACAAATGGGAACAATTCATAATTTTAGCAAAAAACAGGTCCAATTTCTTACACAGTTCAAACTGAGAACGAACTAACTTGGCAAGACCATGCTAACAAATTGTTATCATCGCAAAATGATTTCTCTGAATTATCTCCAGCAATACCAACTTTCTTAGCCCCTGTTTAGTTGTGAATACTGCTATTAAATCTGGGTTGCCTAATAGTTGTGTCTTTGCTACACTGTGTGAGAATGATGCAGAATTAGTTCCAAGAGAGGAAGTGTCTACTCAAATTCCAAATCAGATTTCTAGGGTCAAGAACAGCCAAATCCAGAACGTGACGTAAAATCAACAAAGTATAGATGTCCTCTTGATTGACTTTCTTATAAACAGTGTATAATGATTAATGTTGCATAGCACTGCCCAGGGTAATATTGGTCCTAAGGATAACATAGTAATATGTTGTCATGACCATAGAAGTAAATAGGGAGGGATGTTATATATTTAAGAAGATTGCAGATTACTTTAACAGCTAATCACATGATTTGATGGTGATGTCATTAAGGTATTTGCAAAGGCTGCTGTTTTACTTCCAGTTTGTATTCTATACAAATCAGAGACCATCTTTCATTAAAGCAGAGTGTGTGTTAGTTTCAATCTATGTGCGCAAACAATGTTCTTTTCTTTTTGTTAATACTCACATCCCCAACAGATTTAGTACATTACATGAACATCATTTAACTTCACCTGTCTAGCTTATCTGCTATTGAAATTCTCATTCATGTTTTTGTTTCCTCTGGAATTGACTTCCCAATGCACTCCTGCCTGCTCTCCCAAATTCTAACCCCCCTCAAACTTGAGGTCATCCAGAACTCTGCTGTCTGTGGCAGCAAGTCCCATTCCTCTATCAGCCCAGTGTTCCTTGACCTGAAATGGCTCCTTGTTAAGTCAGTTCTTGAGATTAAAATTCTCATTCTTGTTTTCAGTTTCCCTCCCATGATCTCATCCCCTCCTTCTCTCTTTGGAATCTCCTCCAACTGTCCAAAGTTATCTCCACGCTCCTGAAATTTGGCCACTTGTGCATTCCTAATTTTAATTGTTCCATCATAGGTGGTGGTGTCCTTAGCTGGGTCCCAATCTAAGGAATTTCCTCCCTACACATCTCCAAATCTACTTCACTTTCCTCCTTTAAGGCTCTTAAAATTGACCTCTATGGCTAAAGCTTTTCATCATTGGACATAGTGTACAATTCTGTTTCATACCTTGATTTATAATACTCTCTTATTTGGGCCCTTTGAGTTAAAGACTATTTCAATGTGGTTGCTGCTAAAACCCTTCCTCTTTCGCAAACTGGTTATCTGATCTAACGTCTCCATACATCGTTTGGGTGTTGAATCTTGTTAACACTCCTATGAAGCAGCTTGGGGGGTTTATCGTGTTAAAGGTGCTAACAAAATGAAAGTTGACTGATTGAGCATTAAGGTCAGAGTTGGACAATTGAGCCGGATCGTTAATTCAATGGAACTTTTCACAAAGTTTCAGCAAGTGCTCTCAGGCAGAAAGGCCAACACTGGGAGTGTAGAGATTTCAAATCTCCCCCCTATATTTCAACAACATTTAGTGTTTAGATTAAGTATTTAAAGAGTGCTTGCACCCCGATGAAAGATTCTGTACTCTGGCAATGAATAGAAAGTAATTTTGTAAGTCACAATTCTTTACCTCGATCAGATACGTTGTTATCTGAAGTCAAACCTTGTGCTACATTATCAGCAGTTCTTGTTCTTTGGACTCATATCATGGTTATCTTTTAAAAATTATCAGATGGGACCTGGATTTATCGGCATGGAACCACTTGGAGCCGGAAGCAGCCTTTGCTTTGTTAGACTTATTGCACTGACCTGTTGACGGACCCTCATTGTCTGAAACATTTCACTGGTGGAGTTAAATAACCAATCGTTCTGTTGGCCGGGTGATTGGATTTTCAAACAGCTTCAAGATGGATTAATCTACAAGTTGTCTCATCCTGAAGGGGGCTGAATGTTCTGGGCAAAAGTGAACTAAATAACTACTTGCTTGCGCTGTAATCCCAAGCTCACCTGCTGTGGGTGGTTAGAGGTCAAACCTTGAGTTTCCCACCAACCCTGGCCAATAACCTGGATTTGACAGAACAAAGCAGGGGGTCTTGGCAGCTTTTTGCCTCCAGCTCTCGTTATTATCGTGGATTTGGGGAGAGTTTGATATTCAGTTAAAAGGAAAACTATTTTTCTTCTCAATGTGTCTCCATAGATTTGATGCAGCTTTGTGGTTTCATCAATTAAGAGTTTTAGTATCAGAAATGGAAAGGTCACGGCATAAATCACCTAAAGTTCACCAAAATATTTTATCCTGTGGCTTCTTTGAACAAGAAAAATAATTTCTCTCAGAATGACAGGGTGACATTTACTCTGAGCACTGGAATGATATTCTCAGCAAATTTCATCATGGCAAGTTAGTTTCTCTCCATCACAGTACAAGTCTCGTTCAGTTCACATTCGCTGGTGAGATCTCCATCCACAACTTCTGTTATGTCAGATTAAGCTGCCCACCTTACACCATCTGTAAACTTCCAGCTCATCCAAATATCTGCCGCTCTGTACCCTAACTCAGGCCCAGTCCCATTCCCGAACCACCCTCTGTTCTCACTGCCCCAGACTGGTTCCTGGTCCAGCAATGCTGCAACATTAAAACTCGATCCTGATATTCAAATCTCACTATAGGCTGGCCTCTCTCCACCTCTACGGTGCCATGGTAGCACAGTGGTTAGCACTGCTGCTTCACAGTGCCAGGGACCCAGGTTCGATTCCTGGCTTGGGTCACTGTCTGTGTGAAGTTTGCACGTTCCCCCCATGTCTGCATGGGTTTCCTCCCACTGTCTGAAAGATGTGCTGGTTAGTGTTCATTGGCCATGCTCAATTCTCCCTCAGTGTACCCGAACAGGCACCAGAGTGTGGTGACCAGGGGATTTTCACCATAATTTCATTACAGTGTCAATGTAAGTCTACTTGTACAGGAATAAATAAATTTTAAACTCTGTAATGTCCTTTAGTCCTACAAACCCCTTTGAGAATGTCTGCTCCTGCAATTCTGGCTGTTTGTGCATATCCCCCAATTTTCATCATCTGATCTTTGGCGGTTGCCTGGCTGCTAAACTCCGGAATTTCCTCGGTAACCTCTCCTGCCTTTTTAAAGATATTCTTTAAAACTTTGACCAAGATTTTGGTCACCTGTCCCAAAATCATAGAAATTATAGAAATCCTACAGTACAGAAAGAGGCCATTCGGCCCATTGAGTCTGCACCAACAACAATCCCACCCAGGCCCTGCCCTCATATCTACATATTTATCCACTGATCCCTCTAACCTGTGCATCTCAGGACACTAAGGGCAATTTTTAGCATCTTTATATGTGTGTTTCATGTGAAATTTTGTTGGACGTTGCTTCTATGACGTTTGAATATGCTAAAAGCACTACATCAATATAAACTGCAATTGTTTGCCCTCCATTTGATCAATAGATTCATTCATAGAAACATACACAGAAACTAGAGGCCATTCAGCCCTTCGAGCCTGCTCCACCATTCATCATGATCATGGCTGATCATCAAACTCAATATCCTGTTCCCCCTCTTCCCCCATATCCCTTGATCCCCTCAGCCCCAAAAGCCATAACTAATTTCTACCAGAAATCACACAATGTTTTGGCTTCAACTATTTTCTGTGGCAATGAATTCACCACTCTCTAGTTTACCCCTTATGCTTAAATTATGATCCCTAGTTCTGGTCTCCCCCACCATTCAAGACAATCTTTCTGAATTTACCCCATCCAACCTTGTTAGAACTTTATAAGTTTCCATGAGATCCCCTCTCACTCTTCTAAACTCCAACGAACATAATCCTTACCAATTTAGTCTGTCCTCACTGGGATGACATACTGACATGGTGTTTAGCACTGCTGCTTCAGCGTCAAGGATCCGGGTTCAATTCCAGCCTTGGATCACTGTCTGTCTGGAGTTTGCACATTCTCCGCGTGTCTGTGTGGTTTTCCTCTAGGTGCTCCGGATTCCTCCCACATTCCAAAGATGCGTACGTCAGGTTGATTGGCCGTGCTGAATTGCCTCTTGTTGTCAGGAAGATTAGCAGGGTAAATATATGGGGTCACAGGGATAGGGATTGGTTGGGATTGTACAGGATATCAGTGCAGGCTCAATGGGCCGAAAGGCCTCCTTCTATGTAGGGATTCTATGATTTATACGATAGTCCTGCCATCCCAGGAATTAGCCTGGCAAATCTTCTTTGCACTTCCTCCAAGAACATCCTTTCTCAGATAAGGAGACCAAAACTGCACACACAACTCCAGGTGTGGCCTCACTGTACAACTGTAGCAAAATATTCCTATCCCAATATTCAAATCCTCTTGCTATGAAGGCCAATATACCATTTTCCTTCTTTACTACCTTTTGTACCCGTATGCTTAATTTTAGTGACTGATGCATGAACGCTCCAAGGTCTCGCTGAGTAATCGGCTCTCTCAAATGATACTCGTTGAAGTAATAATCTGTCTTCCTATTATTGTTACCGAAGTGGATAACCTCATATTTATCCACATTATACTGCATCTGCCACGCAGGTGCCCACACACTCAGCCTGTCCAAATCATACTGTAACATCTCTGTATCCTCCTCACAGCTCACTCTCCTACCCAACTTTGTATCATCTGCAGATTTGGAGATAATACATTCAGTTCCCTCTTCCAAATCATTAATATATAATGTGAACAGTGGGGGCCCTAGCACAGGTCCCTGTGGTATCCCATTAGTCACTGCTTACCAATTGGAAAAAGACTCTTTGCTTCCAATCTGCTAACCAGCTTTCTAGCCATCTCAAGTCGTTACCCGTAATCCCAATGCTTTAACTTTACATAGCAGTCTGTTTTGTGAGACCTTGTCAAAAGCCTTCTGAAAGTCTAAATAAAATGCAGTCACTGGTTCTCCTTGGTCAACTCTACTAGTTACAGCCTCAAAGAATTACAATAGATTCATCAGGTATGATTTTCCCTTTGGAAATCCATGCTGACTTTGTCTGATTATCCCACTGCCTTCCAAATGCTGAGTTATTAATTCCTTGATAATAGACAACTTCCCCAATACTGACGTTAGGCTCCCTGTTTTCTCTCCACCTCCCTTTTTGTTTGGAGGGTTTATATTAGTTACCCTCCAATCTGTAAGAAACAGTCCAGAGTCCAAAGAATTTTGGAACATGCCCACCAAAGGATCTATTATTTCCTTCAGTACTCTGGGATGAAGATTATCAGGACCTGGGGATTTATTCACTTCCAAACCCATCAATTTCTCTAAAACCATTTCTTACTAATATTGATTTCCTTCAGCTACTCATCTGAACTTGCATTTCTCAAAACTTCTGGTACATTATTCATATCTTCCTTTGTGAAGGCAGAAACAAAGTATAAATTTAGTTCCTCAGCCATTTCTTGCTTCCCCATTCCTGACTATAAGAGTCTTAATGTTAGTTTTTTGTCAAAGGCAAAATTGTGCAGTTGCTGGAATCTAAAACAAAAACAGAAAATATGTTGAAAAGTCTCAACAAGTCTGACAGTGTCTGTGAGACAGAATAGAGCCAATATTTTGGCTCTTCATCAGAGCTGAGAGCAAAGAGAATAAGCAGAGGTTTATACTATTGGGGTGGGGGGTGGGAGTGCCGTAATTGGACAAGGGAAGTGTAAATAATGATGAGGAATGCTGAGAAGGTGCTAAAAGCACCTATTAAGTAATCGGAATGTGACCAGAACAGAGGTAAAGATTGTTAAGAGGCTAGCTCAGGGATGTGACAGTTAGCACTCAAAGAGGGGAAGCTCTTTTGAAGACAAGCTGGAGAGCAAGATTGCAGAAGTGGAAAAATAGAAGTAAGAATGTAAAGTGATAAAAATGGATTAAGGAGATGGAAAGAAGAAATGAAATAAAATAAATGGAAATGGGGTAAAGATGGAAAGGAGAGTTCACGCTCTGAAGTTGTTGAACTTAATGTTTAGCCCGGGAGGCAGTAAAATGCCCAATTGGAAGATGAACATAGAACATAGAACATTACAGCACAGAACAGGCCCTTCGGCCTTCGATGTTGCGCCGACCAATATAAAAAGCAATGACCCTCCAAACTAAACCATTCCCTTCTATTCCATATACTTATCAACTAACCTCTTAAACGCCACCAAACTTGGCGCATCTACAACCGCCGCAGGCAGGGCATTCCACTCCCGAACCACCCTTTGGGTAAAGAACCTGCCTCTGATATCCGTCCTATAACTATCACCCCTTAATTTAAAGCTGTGTCCCCTCGTGCTAGCTTTCTCCATCCTAGGAAAAAGGCTATCACTGTCCATGATGAGGGCGCTGTTCCTCCAGTTTTTGTGTTGGGGTTCACTCGAACATTGCAAAAGGTCCAGGACGGACATGTGGGCAGGAGAGCAGAGTGGTGTGATGAAGTGACAAGTGACAGGTGACAGGGAGGTCTGGGCCCTGCTTGTCAAAGTAGTCACCCAGTCTGCATTTGGTCTCTCTGATATAAAGTAGACACATTGGGAGCAATGAATGCAATAGACCAGACTGAAGAAGGGGCATGGGAAGCGCTCCTTCACCTGGTGTGATGAGCAGGGAGGAGGTAAAGGGGCAGATATCGTTCCCACGTTCTGGCATTCACACATTCTGATCATTTAATGGACAATTTTAGCACCCTCTCAGCCTTCTTCATTACTGTTTACATTCCCTTGTCCAACTACAATCTCTACCCCACCCTCACAGGAGAAATCACATCTGATTTTCTTTGCTCTTAGCTCTGACAAAAGGTCATCCAGATTTGAAACATTGGCTCGATTCACTCTCCACGGATGTTGTCAGATGTGGTCTTTTTGATCTATTTTGTGTAATCTTGAGGCAGTTCTGTACTTTGTGAAACCTTTTCTCCATTTGTCCCGGTTCAGGGCCTGTTGCGAGTCTTCTGTACTCCGGAATGGTTCTGGGATTCCATGCTCAAGCTGTGTTCCTGGAATTATTCCTGCCGCTGTGTTACTTCCTGCTGCTTCTGGCCTGTGCTTGTCACTGTTCGCTCTCCGCAGCTGCTCTGGCATCTCGCTGAGTCTTACATTTCTTTCTTTTGTCTCTCCTTTGAAGATCTCTTTCTCTGTCAGCCTCTTATCTACTTTTTAAAACCTTGCTGGATCTTCGCTGGATACTCGCTGCCACCATGTTCTGTTGTGTGGTCAGGGTTAACACTGTAGTTTTGGGGATTGTATTCTCTTAAAGCATGCTGCTTGAATCTTCTCCACCATCCAAAGATTTGGCGGGCAATACATTGCTGCTGACTCAGACTGCCTCGATGCCAAATTATCCTCTAAAGAGCATTGATTAAAGGTAAGCAGGATATGCCCCCCCCCCTTACTCAGGAAGAAGGCATAGAATCATCTCTAAGTCCTCATCATCCTCAACACCGGTGTCCCACAAAGCTATATTCCCAGCCCCCTACTATATTCCTTATACACCTATGACTGTGTGGCCACATTCCCCTCCAATTTGGCTTTCAAATTTGTTGATGACACCACCGTAGTGGGTCGGATCTCAAACAATGATGAGAAGAATGAGATAGAGAATCTGGTGAACTGGTGCAGCAACAATAATCTCTCCCTCACTGTCAACAAAACAAAGGAGATTGTCATCGACTTTAGGAAGCGTAAAGGAGAACATGCCCCTGTCTATGTCAACAGGGATGAAGTAGAGAGGTTTGAGAGCTTCAAGGTTTTAAGTGTCCAGATCACCAACAACCTGTCCTGGTCTCCCCATGCTGACACTATATCTAAGAAAGCCCACTAACACTACTTACTCAGAAGACTAAGGAAATTTGGCATGTCACCTACAACTCTCACTAACTTTTACAGATGCACCATAGAAAGCATTCTTTTTGGTTGTATCACAGCTTGGTATGGGTTCCTGCTCTGCCCAAGATCGCAAGGGATTACAAAAGGTTGTGAATGCAGCCCAATCCATCACACAAACCAGCCTCCCATCCATTGACTCTGACTACATTTCCCGCTGCCTTGGCAAAGCAGCCTGCATAATTAAGGACCCCAAGCATTCTTTTTTCCAGCTTCTTCCTTCAGGAAAGGGATACAAAAGTCTGAGATCATGTATCGACTGACTCAAGAACAGCTTTTTCCCTGCTGCCATCAGATTTTTAATGGAGTTACTTTGCATTAGATTGATCTTTCTCTACTGTATGACCTTAACATTCTGCACTCTCTTTTTTCCTTCTCTATGAATAGTATATTTTGTCTCTATAGCGCACAAGAAGCAATACTTTTCATGTATGTTAATATACGTGACAATAATAAATCAAATTAAAAGTTAGAGAGTTAAATAATAAATCAAATCAAATTAGGGAGCTGCTGCCCAGTCACTGCGGACACTCTTTACAATGTCCGCAGTGAGAACGCTACAGTGGACAGAGGAGGAACTACACCATAAGAACATAAGAAATAGGAGCAGCAGTCGGCCATCTAACCCTTCGAGCCTGACCCACCATTCAAAAAGATCATGGCTGATCTGCAGTGGATCAGTTCCGCTTTCCTGTTTTCTCCCCATAACCCTTAATTCCCTTATCTATCAGAAATCTATCTACCTGTGACTTAAATATATTCAGCGAAGTAGCCTCCACACCTCAATGGGCAGAGAATTCCAGAGACTCACCACCCTTTGAATGAAGAAGTTCCTCCTCAACTCCGATCTAAACTGTTCACCTCTTTATTTTGAGGCTGTGCCCTACAGTTCTGCTATCCTTTCTAAGCAGAAAGAATCTCTCCACCTCTACCCTATCTAGCCCCTTCATTATCTTATATATCTCTAGAAGATCCCCCTTCTGCCTTCTAAACTCCAAGTATAGACTCAGTCTATTTAATCTCTCCTCATAGGCTAGCCCCCTCATCCCCCTTCTCTGCACTCCCTCCAAGGCCAACATATCCTTTTGCAAATGCGGCGACCAAAACAGTACTCTAGTTGCGGCCTCACCGGTGCCCTGTACAGTTGCAGCAAGACCTCCCTGCTTTTATATTCTATCCCCCTCGCTATAAAGGCCACCAAACTGCCTGACTCTAAGTGCAGGAGCTGGAAGAAAAGGCAAGTGTAAGAGGGTCCCAGGGTGAGAGTGGTAGGGTAGGTTTGGAGGAATTGCAAAGGTGGTCAGATGAGTGGGGGATTCAGGGAAGAGGATAGGGGAAAAGGGAAGTCGCTCGGCCTTAAGAGAAGCACATCCCCAGTCATGGGGGTTTCTATTAGGCCCTTGTCCAAGACCTAACTTTGATTCTTTCCAACCCTCCCAATGTTGCAACAGCCTAAAAATTGAGGTTGGGCAGGAAATGGCTCTTTATTTGCTATTAATTGGCCACTTAATGGCATCAACTGGGGCAAGGAGAGGCTTCCCATCCAAGACTTACCCCAGCCTAGTAGAAAATCATTGGGGCCAGTGTGATTTGATAAAAAGTTTCAAAGAAAGAGTCCTAATCATGTGTTGTTAATAAAGATAAACCTAAATCTACACAATTATCATCAAAGCAATTGATCCAATCATCCTAGCTCTAATTACCCCACCAACTAATCTAGTTTTCCATTTCATGTGTTGACTCCAGGGAAGAGATTTATAATGTGGTATGTTGTCTAAAAGTAACATCGAGGTTACAAAATATTATAACAACATGCACATCCTGGGCTAAGAGTGAATATATTGATCTCTGTCCTGTGATTTCACCTGTCAGAACTTGGCAAGTTTTCAATACTAAGTTCCATGTTCAATATTTGCCGTAAACATCAAGATAAAGGAAAGTGTACCTCTGCTTGAGTCTGCTGTGCCATTCAATAAGGTTCTGACTGAACCTCTTCCTCAGCCCTACCTCCCTGTCCACTCCCCAAGCCCTCTGTTTCAGTCAGTGTTCAAGAATTGACCAATTTCTAATTTTTAAGTTTATTTATGTGTGTCACAAGTAGGTTTATATTAACACTGCAATGAAGTTACTGTGAAAATACCCTAGTTGCCGCACTCCGGCGCCTGTTTGGGTACACCGAGGGAGAATTTATCACAGCCCAATGCACCTAACCAGCACGTCTTTCGGACTGTGGGAGGGAAACAGAGCTCCCACAGTTTCCTGGAGGAAACCCACGCAGACACGGGGAGAATGTGCAGACTCCTGACAGCCAGGAATTGAACCCTAGTCCCTTGCGTTGTGAGGCAGCAGTGCTAACCACTGTGTCACCTCTACAACATTCTGGGTGAGGGAACACCCTGGGATGGAGATTTTTAACTTGCTGAGTGAAAACATTTCTCCTCATCTCTGTTCTAAAGTTCCAACCAGAGTGAATGATATTAACAAAGGACAATTAACTTGAGCATTTGGCTCGAATGGCTGAATGGCCTCCTCCTGTTCTTGTCAGCTACGTTTCTATGTTTAAGCTCAGAATTTTCTCACGTTACACCAAAACCTTGGTCCTAATGTCTGAACCAAAGGCTGTTTTCTCCTGCATCAACCTTTTTAGAGGTTGAGTATTATTAAAGTCACTTCTCACAATTATGTGCATTTTTTTTGGCTTAAAAGTATTTCACCCAATTATTTTTAAGTGCACTTGTCACAGGTCGGGATTTCCTGTGTGACCTGCTGCATGATGGTGGGTGCCAGCCTGCCATTGCCCGGTGGGTGGGATCGCTTGTTCACTCTGTTGTCAATGTCATTCTGCTAAATGCCCCCCTCCTCACTGCTGGCAAACCCACAGAGGTGGGGTGGGAGGGGGAATCTTTGGTGGTACTGTGATAAGCACTGCTGCCTCACAGTGCCAGGGACCTGGGTTCGATTCCCGGTTTGGGCCACTGTCTGTGTGTGGAGTTTGCACATTCTCCCTGTGTCTGCATGGGTTTCCTCCAGCTGCTCCACAGTCCAAAGATAGAACATAGAACAGTACAGCACAGTACAGGCCCTTCGGCCCTCAATGTTGTACCAAGCTTTGTCCAGATCCAAGATCAAGCTATCCCACTCCCTGTCATTCTGGTTAGATGGGTTGGCCATGCTAAATTAACCCTTAGTGTCAGGGGGAATCAGGAGGGTAAAGATAAGGGTTATTGGGATGGGACAGTACATGGGTGGGGGTGGGGGGGGAGTGTCGGCGGGACTGTAAGATGCGGAACATTCTGGCCACAAGTTGGGAATTTGTTGCTAACTAACGTTCAGATCATTTCAGCTGAGGAAGTTCTGAATCACCAGGAGGAGATGGTGAATGTCGGGGGGAGGGGGGATGCTACTTATATTTATATAGAGATAAACCATCACCCAGCTGGCCTTTCCCTTCTCGCCATTCAAAGAGTTGGCAGCGATCACAACCCCAGCCACCCTGAGAACCCACAGACATTTCACATTGTAATGAGCACCAATCAGCTGCAGGATGTCCACCCCTCACTCGGGTGGAAGTCCCGCCTTCGAGAGCCACCAGGTAATCAGATTGGTCAACAATTCCTTATTCCCACAGTAGCAAGAGCCATATGGACCAATGAGGAACATCAGGAAGATGGATGGCAAAGGATGGTGGTGTATGGTGGAGTGGTAGTGGGGGATATGTGGTAGGGGGATTGGAGGGTGGGGGTGTATGGTGGGGAGATGATGGAGATATATGGTGGGGGGATTGGAGGGTGGGGGAGCATGGTGGGGCTGTGGTGGGGGATATATAGTGGGGGATTGGAGGGTGGGATGTGGTGGAATGGGGTAATGGGGCTGTGTTTGGGAGGGGGTTTGCGGGTGTGTGTGGAGGAGGTGTTGAAGGGAGGTCTGATGGCCACGAGATCTTAAATGTGGGGTTGGAGGGGGACGGGGCCCAAAGTCAGAAGGGGGATGTTGACAGAGCCACCCACCACTCTGCCACCCTGATATCCACACCCACTCTGGGCCTGATCCCGTTCATTTGTAGGTGACCCCCCCACACCCACCCTGCCCCACCCCATCCCAGGAAAATCCTCCCACCAGCCTAAAAATAGTGACTGTGTGGGAAGGGGCCCCTCAGTGGTCAATATCTGACTGTACAGGGTCCCGAAGTGGGGTAAAAGTGGGCCTGCCACCCAGGCCTTGCTGCCCCAGTGTAAAATCACTATAAGGTTGGGGCAAACAGGAGTTCCTTCAATTTTATGTTGCACCCCCTCCATATCCATTCCCCCCTTCTGCCTCCTCCACCAAAAATCTCACCAGCATATAAGCATGAAATTCTGGCCTTTATCTTAAAATAGGGCTCGAGACCCGAAAGGGTGAGTTTTATACAAATCAAACAAAACACTTTTTTGTTGTCAGGCTCAGCATAGAATCAGAGAATCCCTACAGTGTCAAACAGGCTGTTCGGCCCATTGAGTCTGTACTGAATCCCTGACAGAATATTTTACCCAGGCCCTTTCCCCCACTCTATCCCAGTTAATGGGGGATATATGGTGGAGGGATTGGAGAGTGGGGGAGTATGGTGGAGTGGTGGTGGGGGATACATGGCCATTTACCATGGCCAATCCAACTAACCTCCACATCCTGGTGCAACTTAGCATGAGGTGCAGTTGGCAGTATAACTCTAGTCTGTTGTGGAGTGACTGAGACCAGTGCCTCTGGTATAGAAAGGTTCCTAAACAGTTCAACATTCTTAACATTTTTCACTTCTTGTTTGAATTTCATCTGTCTTTAAAATAGACAGAGGACAAAAGTTAACTTTGGCAGTAAAAAGGTGTCTTATTTTACCAGATGAACAAATATCCATCAGAAAGATTATCATAACATAGGAGTTAATATCCTTCTGCTGATAATCAAACTTTTTTTTATTCATTCATAAGATAGTGTCACTGAGAAGGCACTGAAATATCCTTGAGAAAGTGATTATCAACAATTAACTATATTACTTCCACAACAAATTCTACTTCATATCAACAGTGTCTTCATTTTTAGAATGTAGTATAATTGAGAAGTCAGTTTTTAATGGTGCTGAACTGGAGGGCAATAGTAAAATGGTTAATGTGTGCGCAGGTTTTATAGCCTAATTGCTGTTTATGAAGTTTCCATGAACCTTACACTGTTAAAGTTTTACAGATGAGTGGGAAAGATGTTTTTTTAAAAAGGAAAGGACAGATTGGAAGCATTTGTCAAAGTTGTTGGAGATTAGAATCGTTCTCAATACAGTTACCGAGTGTTCATTGCTGATATCCAGATTCCCACATTGCACATCAGAAAACTATTTGGATCTTCACCCATGCTGTTGTAGTCAGGCCATTCTACCATTTTACATCTTAATTCTCAGGGTAGGAAGATTTCTTCTCACTGCACCCACCTCCCCAGGCTTCTTTTGAAACTCTCGTTTTCACTCTATTCACATTGTTGCAGTGGCTACAATCACCCCTAATTTGTTTTCATATTACATAATATCCAGGATAGTATATTCAAACATAGAAACTAGAAGCAGGAGGAGGCCATTTGGCCCTTCAAGCCTGTTCCACCATTCATTTTGATCGTGGCTGATCATCAAATTCAATATCCTGATTCCCCCTATCCCCCCAATATCCCTTGATCTCTTTAGCCCCAAGAGCTATATCTAATTTTCTCTTGAAATCTGACAAGAATCATAGAAACCATACAGTGCAGAAAGAGGACATTTGGCCCATTGAGTCTGTACTGACCACAATCCCACCAGGCCCTAACCCCACATTCCCACAGATTTACCCATTAATCTCTCTAATCTATGCAGGACACTAAGGAGCAATTTTAGCACAGCCAATCAACCTAACCCCCACACCTTTAGAATGTGGGGGGAAATTAGAGCACCCGGAGGAAATCCACGCGGACACGAGGAGAATGTGCAAACTTGGCACAGACAGTGACCAAAGCCGGGAATCGAACCCAGGTCCCTGGAACTGGGAAGCAGCAGTGCTAACCACTGTGCTACCGTGCCGCCCAATGTTTTGGCCTCAGCTACTTTCTGTGGGAGTGAATTTCACACATTCACCACTCTTTGGGTGAAGAAATTTCTCCTCACCTCAGTTCTAAAAGGTTTACCTTTATTCTCAAACAATGACCCTTGGAGTCTGGAGTCCAAGTTCTGGACTCCCCCACCATCAGGAGCATTCTTTCTGAATCTACCCTGTCTAACACTGTTAGAATTTTACAAGTTTCTATGAGATCTCCTCTCATTATTCTAAACTCCAGTGAATATAATCTTAACCGACTTAGTCTCTCCCCAAATGACAGACCTGCCATCCCAGGAATCAGCCTGGTAAACCTTTACTGTGCTCCCTCTATAGCAAGGACATCCTTCCTCAGATAAGGACATTGAGAAATTGTCCTGTTTGCCCCTCACTCAGACAGAGCAAGTCTTCATTGAGACCTCTCAAGTAGAAACACTTTGAGTGGAGCCTTACTGCACCACTCGCCATGGGAATTGTAGCAGGTGAATTGTAGAGAGGAGCATGGAAAGGTCTGTTGACCTTGGGCGGGATTTTGCAGTTTCGGGACAAGCGAGGCTGTAAAATCGGGCCCAATGAGGATTAGAAAGCTTTGTTTGTGCTTCAAAGTGGAGATTCAGAACCTCCTCTGATGGCCCAATGGCTGAATGTAGGAATACGAGGAGACCATTCAGCCCTTCTAGCCTGCTCCCACATTGTGTTTTTCAAAATGGGGGTCATGACCTGTGGGTGGGTCCCAGGATGTTGGGTTCCAAAAACCATCCCCAAAGATCACCTAGCCCTTTTATCCATTTTCTTCCTGGGTAAAATTCTTGCTGCAGTGCTGTGTACGACCACATGTGGCAGGAATAAACAGGTCAGCGTGCCCTGTGCATATTAAAGTTTATTTATTAGTCACAAGTAAGGCTTACATTAACACTGCAATTAAGTTATTGTGAAACTCCCCTAATTGCCACACTCTGGCACCTGTTCAAATCAATCCAGCTATCCAGCACATCTTTCAGATGGGGGAGGAAACCAGAGCATCCAGAGGAAACCCATGCAGACACAGGGAGAATGTGAAAACTTCACAGAGACAGTGATCAAAGCCGGGAACCAAACATGGGTCCTTGGCACTGTGAGGCAGCAATGCTAACCAGTGTGCCGTCATGTGCAACTTGGTGCCAATTCTCTTTCTAGTCAGTCAATTGTAGACATGGATCATTTTGTTATGCAAAAGAGAGATTCCAGAGGTACGTAGTAAGTGAGCAAGATGCGAGTCCCAAGGGATAGACATTTGGTAAAAGTGGGACACCAGAAAAAAAAAATTTGGAAATCACTTTTTTATGCACCTTGGCACCACATCCTTTCATAACTTTGTCCAATAAAAATCCAGTAGAATCTCAATTTTGGGATTGTAAGTTTTGAAGGAATTTCCATGAGGTGCTGTGGGAGCTTGCACTGTGAGTTACATATAGCAAGGATCATCAAATCCAGTAACTGGGGGCGATAGTACACAAAGGCCAGTTTTAGCTCATTGGGAAGTTTTGGATAATGATTTCAATCCCACTCCATTGCTCTGCAACGCTGGGTTGAAGTCCAACAGATTTATTTGGAAACATTTGGAGGTTTCCGAATGCTCCCCTTCATTGGGTGAGTGTTGGGTTCACAAACAGGGCATATATAGACACAGACTGAATTATAAGATAATGGTTGGAATGCGAGTCTGAACTGTAATTAAATCTTTACAGTTCCTTGGGAGAATTCCAGAACTGTGGCCCAGGCAGCTGAAGGTCCAGCCACCAAAGATGGAGTGATTGAAATGGAGGATGTGTTTGGAATGTGGGGATCTGGAGCAGTTGTCAGACTGGAAGAAGTAACAGAGAGAAGAGGTCATGAAATGAGCGGAGCGAAATACATTTGATACAGCTGCAATGTTTATAAAAATACTCTGAACGTAGAGTTTGAGAAGGTTTCACTGGTTAAATTTAATTTCCAGTTTTAAAGCTGAAATTGTCAGTCTGGCGTACAGGAGATCATCTCTGGAGCAACCACTCTCATCTGTGTACACAGGTGTGTATTAAAAAAAAATCACACGCTTAGTGTAGACCACCCAAAACTTTTCCTTCCTGCGTGTACCTGCTAACTGTGTGAAAAGCTGTATATTTACACATCTGCAATAGTGGAGAATCTCAATCAGAAAATCTATGGGATCGACATATTCTACAAGGCACAGGAGGAGGCCAATCAGCCCATCATGCCTGTTCTAGCTCTTAGAAACAGTTATGCAATTAGACCCATTCCCTAGGCTTCTTCTACATAACCCTATGATTAGTTTTCCGTTTCAGGCAGTCTGGGAGAATTATCGTTCTTTGATTTCTTCTGTGTAGGAGTGCAGAATTAACAGGGCTGCATTGATTGGCTGGATAGATGGATATGTTTAGAAGCATTCCTTTGATTCCCATGATAATATCAGTGAACTAGCTGGATTTGCAGAGCACCAGTGACGTATCTCTGTCAAGGGCAGGTGATACAAATAATGTATAATCAAATCGTGGGGCAGAACAGAGGCAGAACGGTTAGCACGGCTGCCTAGTAGTGCTAGGGGCCTGGGTTCAATTCCAGCCGTGGGTCACTGTCTGTGTGGAATCTGCACATTCTCCCTGTGTCTATGTGGGTTTCCTCCAGGTGCTCCAGTTTCGTCCCACAGCCCAAAAGATGTGCTGGTTAGGGTGCATTGATCATGGTCAATTAACTGTGGTGTTGGGGGATTAGCAGGGTAAATATATGGGTCTTATGGGAATGTAGCCTGGATAGCATTGTGGTTGGTGCAGACTCGATGGGCTGAATGGCCTTCTGCACTGTGGGGATTATATGAAACTATTGAATGGAGAGCAAATGCCTCCCTCTAAAACCTAAAGGTGTTTGGGGTTTACAACAGGTTGGCTGAAGTGAAGTCCTGCCATCAGATAATGTTTTTCTTTGTTTTTTTAGGGGGGTTTAGTTCAGTCCAGCAGTATGGTCGATGCAGGCTTGGAGGGCCAAAGGGACTGTTTCTGTGCTGTAATTTTCTTTGTTCTTTCTTTGTTTGATTGTGTTTTTCTGTTGTCACGGACAGAATTTAAGCATTCCCTTTTACTGTCTGGGATCAGCAGATTGGTATGTTCACAGTTTGTGTTTTCTTAACCTCAGAGTGAGAATCCCAATGAAATAATTCCAGTAGCAAGTTTTCAAAGAGTTTAAAAGAAGGCTATTTTCAGTATGACATCCCTTCCCAGAGATTTTAACCTGTGATGCCACACTCACTCACTCACTCAACTCATTTGCTCGCTCGCTCACTCACTCATTCACTCACTCACTCATTCATTCACACACATTCACTCACTCACACATTCATTCACTCACTA
Source organism: Sphyrna mokarran (assembly GCA_024679065.1). Lineage (NCBI taxonomy): Eukaryota > Metazoa > Chordata > Chondrichthyes > Carcharhiniformes > Carcharhinidae > Sphyrna > Sphyrna mokarran. The sequence goes on from JAGIQG010000001.1 coordinate 174,785,388, forward strand.
ACTCACTCTCTCGCTCACTTGCACGCTTGCTCACTTACTCACTCACTCACCCGTTCTCTCATTCACACATTCACTCACTCACAAAACAATGAGTTATTGAAGAAGATAAACCAATACTGTTGCAATAGGGGTGGAAGGTGTAGGGGCAGGGGTGTAGGGACGAGGCTTTAGGGGTGTGGCTGTAGGGGTGAGGGTGTAGGGGCAGGAGGGTAGGCGTGGGTGTAGGGGCATGGTGTAGGAGCAGGGGTGTAGGGGTGGGGCTGTAGGGGTGAAGGTGAAGGGGCAGGAGTGTAGGGGCGGGAGTGTAGGGGCACGGGGGTGTAGGGCAGGGGGGTAGGGACGTGGTGTAGGAGTGGGGGTGTGTAGAGGCAGGGCTGTAGGGGTGGGGGTGTAGGGGCGGGGTGTAGAGGCGGGAGGGTAGGGGCGGGGCTTTAGGGGCGGTGTTGATGGAGTGGGGATGTAGAGATGGGACTGTAGAGGTGGAAGTGTAGGGGTGGGGGTGTAGGGTCGGGGTGTAGGGGTGGGAGGGTAGGGGTGGGGCTTTAGGGGCAGGGTTGATGGAGTGGGGATGTAGGGGCAGGCATGGAGGGGCAGAGGGGTAGGAGTGGGGGTGTAGGGGCAGGGGGGAGTTTAAACAACGGGGAATCCTGCTGACAACAATAGAACCAGAATATCCCAATCACGGCCCAATATTTGGCTGCCTCAGCCACTGTGACCCACGGAGAACAGAAAATCCTGTCCATTGTTTTAAAATCTATTCCATTTTGTCAGACTGTAACTATTTTTGTAAGTACTTACCTCATGGCACCAGGGATCTGGGTTCGATTCCCAGCCTCGGGTCACTGTGTGGAGTTTGCAAGTTCTCCTCATGTCTGCGTGGGTTTCTTCTGGGTGCTCCAGTTTCCTCCCACAGTCAAAAGATGTGTGGGATAAGGTGCACCGACCCAAAAAGGTGCCAGAGTGTGGCAACTAGGGGAATTTAACAGTAAGTTTGTTGCACGTTAATGTAAGCCTTACCTTGTGAATAATAAATAAATTTTATTTTACTCTTTTGTGTGGAGTTTGCACATTCTCCTCGTGTCTGTATAGGGGTTTCCTCTGGGGGCTCTGGTTTCCTCCCAGATTCTGAAAGATGTGCTGGTTAAGTACATTGATCCGAACAGGTGCTGGAGTGTAGTGACTAGGGGAATTTCACAGTAACTTCATTGCAATGTTAATGTACGTCTTACTTGTGACTAATAAATAATAAATAAGCTAATTAATAACACAATAAATAAATAACAAATTGTGCCATTTGAAATTTGGGGGTTATTAAACTGACAGCCTATTGCACAGCATCTCTGTAATTGGAGGGGTTCATCACGGGAATTTGGAAGAATCTATTTTATACCACTGTGTATAAAATAGATTTTATAATTAGCTCCAATTGCTATGGGATGTATTGGATTTGAACAGAAGAGAAACAGTGACAAGTTTCTGAGCTGTGACTCTCATCATGTTCATCCACTCAACAATCCCTTGCTGCCTGTTCATCGTATCAGAACTGATTACGGAAAGTGTTGGGAAGTGGCTCGCCGGAATGACTGCGGAGATTTAAGCTCTTTGTGACCTTGGTAATGAACCCTATAAACGGATGAATGAGAATCTGAACAGTCGTGGAGAAACCCGTGCCTTAAACGTTGTCCAGGTGGCTCTTTAGATTGGTGAATTGGTGGATCATTATAGTTAGATTCTTGTTCTCCCCACAAATACACATTCCACCGACAATCTGGATGATCCTTCCCCCAAGTGTCCTTGACCAGGTTATGACAGCATAAAGCTTTGATGATTGTTTATTGTTCTGGAAAGTCACAACTGGCTGTGCGTCACAGCCTCCAACTATGTTGTTGCACATGCTTAACTGCAAGATGTCTGCAAAGTCATGCCATAAACCGCAGAGCACCCAGTTCCCCTGCATGTCAGTGACCTTCATAGTTCTAGGCGTTGTAATCACCATCTGACCTTCTGCTTACATCTCCTCTCTGTGCTCTTTCTCCATCTGCCTTCAGGCATTGCCCTGGCTCAGCGGGTACCACTCTCTTGGTCATGCTTCCATGCCCCACTCAAGAAACCTGAGTGGAAAATCTAGACCAACATTTATTGCTATCTTGTAGGAAATGCAGCTGCCAATTTGGGCACAGCAAGCTCCCATAAACATTAATGCCATGACGATCAGATAATCTGTCTTTGCAATGTTGATTGAGGAAGATACAATGGCCCAGAACGCTGAGGAAAACTCCCTCTCCTTCTCTGACTCTGGGATTTTTTAGATCCATCGAAATGGGTTGATGGAGCTTTGAGCAGTGCAATTCCGTCTATCCATTCATCTGAAGGATGGTGCTGCTGACAGTGCAGCACGCCCTCAGCACTGAGCTAGTCTATGTTACGTACTCCAGAACTGCAGTGAGATTTGCACCTATAATCTTCTGATTTAAAGTACTCGACTTTCTGTTGCTCTTGAACATCTTGACTGTTGTTCTGATTTGCATTCGTCCAGTTAATGGATTTAATGGGATTGAGGGTTATAGATAGGCCTAGTAGGTAGGGATATGATCAGCGCAACTTGTGGGCCGAAGGGCCTGTTTGTGCTGTAGTGTTCTATGTTCAGTTAGTGGTCAACATTCCATTGCACAGTCACTGAGGATGTAAAGAGATTTCGAGGAGTCAGGAAGTAGTCACATGGTGTCCATTCTCCACACCGCTCTGATAGTTATGGCACAGTCACCGTTTTTCATGCGCGTGTTATCATTAAAGGTAATCAATGTCAGCAAAGGTGACAGAAATCCTACGTGTACAATACACAGAGTCAAACTTTAATGCAAATTATCAAAATTAGTTCCCAAGTACATGAAATTCGTAGAATCCTGTAGTACAGAAATAGGCCATTTGGTCCATCGAGTCTGCACTGACCATAATCCTACCCAGGCCTATTCCCACAACTCCTCATATTTACCCCGCTAATCCCCCTGACACTAGGTTAACTTAGCCTGGCCATTCAACCCAGACCCACACATCATTGGCCAGTGGAGGGAAACCGGAGCACCCAGAGGAAACCCATGGAGAATGTGCAAACTCCACACAGACAGTGACCCGAGGCCGGAATTGAACCTGGATCCCTGGCACTGTGAGGCATCAGTGCTAATCACGGTGCCACCGTGCTGCCCTATTCACTGGACCATGAAGCTTCACCCTTCCAGTTTTAAAATCTTTCAGAATAGCAAATCATTGGGTTCATTATAGCTGTGCTGATCTTTTGAAAGAGATATCCAGTTAATCCCCATCACTACTCTCTCCCCATAGCCCTGCACACTTCTCCTTTTCAAATATTAATTCAATTCCTCTATGAAGGTTATTATTGAATCTGCTTCCACCACCCTTCTAGATCGCAACATCTTGCTGCGTTAAAATAAACTCCTGGTCTTCTGTCTGATCCTGATTACTTTAGACTTCACTAGTAGAGGTTCTAATCCCAGTCGCAATCCAGTAGCAAACTTCGAACAGCCTCTGGGTGTGTTTTCCATGGAGAATAGGAATGAAACTTGAGAATGTGACTCAAAAGAGATCTCCCTCATATCTCAAAGCAATTAATGTGGGAAGCCTTTCGATGGGCAGGATCCAGCCTAGGGTGGGATTCTCCGGATGTTCACACTGGCTGGATTCACAGAATCACAGAATCAGTGCAGTGCAGATGAGGCCCTTTGGCCCATCGAGTCTGCACTGATGCATGAAATGTCCTGACCCGCCCATCTAATCCCACTTGCCAGCACTTGGCCCATATCCCTGAATGTGATGGTGTGCCAAGTGCTCATCCAGGTACTTTTTAAAGAATATGAGGCACCCCGCCTCTACCACTTTCCCAGACAGCACATTCCAGACCCTCACCCCCTCTGATAAAAAAGCTTCTACTCAAATCCCTTCTAAATCTCCATTCTCTGGTCTCGCTGCAGTGTATGGGATTTGGTTGAGCGCCAAACTCTTCCTGGCAGCGAGGAATATAAAGGACTGGAAAATTCTGGCCCTGGTTTCTTTAATTTGGTCTCCTGTCAGTAATTAAGAATGTAACCTCCCTTGATGTACTTTCAGTGGAGTCCAGGTTTGCTGGGCACACCTTGACCTTATTCTCAAAGTGCCCTATGGAGCTGCTGACATTAAGGTTATGACCCCTGAGCCTACAAACCGCACACCAGAGGTTCTACATATCGATCCAATCCTTCAATCAGTCTAGTCAGAACATCCCTCAAACCTCTGGAGTCAGGGGAATGCAAGCCACGCTTCTGCAACCTAATCCTTATCATTTAATCCTCAGTATCATTCTGGTAAAAAGCTAATGACCCTAATTGATTGTTGGAGAAAGTTTATAGATTATTAGTTTATTATTCGATACAAATGGTTTTACAGCACAGATAGCCTCAAGGTAAATAATGTTCTGATCGCACTCTGCTGCTGGCTAATTGATTAAGCAATGCTGTCTGACAATTGCATCATCAAATACAAAGGCCATTAAATGCTTGAGAAACACCACATCAGCTCATTAAGATATTTGGTGGCAACACTTGCAAACCTTGGACCCAGGAGAATTAATGAGTTTATTCAGAAAGTGAAGGTAACTGAAGCCATACCTCTGCCCATTTCTTCACTCTGTAAGACTTGCCGATAGAATGGCATTACAGCAAAGGGGGATTGAGGGAGATTTGATGGAGATGTACAAGATTACGGCAGCTTTAATAGACAAGGATAAGCTATTCCCATTGGCTGGTGGCAGTAGGATGAGGGAGGTGGGCCAGAAGTGCAGAAGAAATGTGAGGATGAATGTTTTTTACCCAGTGAGAGGTAGTCAACTGCAACCCACTGTCCACAAGGTTGGTGGAAGTGGAGGTGACCAATGATTTCAAAAGAAGATTGGATGGGTTCTTGAGGGAGGTAAATTTGTAGGCCCAAAGGGACCAAGCAAGGAATGGGATTGACTGAGTTGTCCTCCAGATAGCTGGTATAGATGGGCCAAATAGCTTTCTGTACAGTTATGATTCTATGACTTCACCAAGTGATCATTTCTGAACCGTAATCCCAGGATGGAGATTTCAAACAGGCCATTGATTCATGTAGCCTTCACAATGAAAGGTGCTCCATCCTGCAGTACAGATACAAACTGCACATGCACACATTTCCCCTCGAGGACTCATGTTCAGCAGAGTAATCTCTGTCCAATTTCCCAACCATCCTAATCCAGGATAGAGATCAAAAGATGAAATGTAAGAGGGAGTAAAGCTCCCAGCTTTCTCCAGGCATTGACACTGCCTGGAATGTGTTCAGCATTCAATATCCAAGACCTTCCTGTAATAATACAATGATCATTTTAGAGTCACAGAGATATACAGCACGGAAACAGGCCCTTCAGCCCAAATTGTTCATGCCAACCAGGTTTCCTGAACTGATCTAGTCCCATTTGCCTGTCCATATCTCTCTAAATCTTCCCCATCTGTGTATATGTCTAAATATCTTTTAAATGATGTCATTGCACTCTTTGGATTATTGTTCAGTGATGAGGCTGTTCCTGATATCTCAGTGATATACCCACTTTCTCAATAATAACCTGAGGGGCTTCAAGTCCAAATCTAGAAACTTCAGTTTTCACCCAACAAACTTCCCTATTTAGCAATCTGATAATGATCAGAGAATCCCTTTTCAGTGATGTGAGATGAATGTTGGACAACCAGAAAGAGCTGCTCTGATCTTATTGATAATAGTGCCTTGGCATCTTTTCCCAGGCAGATGCGGGGGGAGGGGGGTATGGGGGGGGGGGTGGGGGGGGGGGGAGGGAGGGGAGGGGGGGGCTTCAGCCTAACACCGGGCAGTGCAGCACCTCCTCAGCACTGCACTGAAAGTGTCAATGAGCCTATGCTCTGGTCTCTGGAGTGGAACTGGAACTCAGAGGGAAGAGAGTGTTATCCACTGGGACAGTGAACCTCAGAATTACTTCTGCTCTGACTCCATCAGGAGATCCAAAGAAATTCAACTATGAGTTCTCAATAAAGAAGCAAGTAAATCTTGTCCAATTTTCCTTGGTCTTCAGCTCCGATAAAGGGTCATCCAGATTTAAAACATTGGCTGTATTCTGTCTCCACAGACCTGCTGAGATTTTCCAGCACTTTCTGTTTTTATTTGAGATTCCAACATCTGCTTTTATCAAAGAAGATTATGTCTTGTTTTCAATAACTTGCTTTGCAAGTTTTCTTAGTATAATAATATACTATTATTTTAAATAGTATAAACATTTGAGCATATCTCAGCGTGGAACTAGTGCTGGATGTGGCTCAGTTGGCAGAAGGTTTGGGTTCAATTCCCACTCCAGAAACTTGGATGATCAAACTCGAAGCTGGAGGCACTCCTGTGCAGTCCCGAGGGAATGCTACTCTGCTGAATGTGCTGTTCTTTGGATGGGATATCAAACTGAGACCTTCGACATGGGGAGTGGCCCAGTAATCTCAGTCAATATTTACACCTCAACCAACAACACTAAATACAATTGTTTTGACAAAGTGTGACTTCATCTGCTTCCTAAACAGGAAAAGAGCTTATTGAAGAGATTGAGAGGGCGGTGTGGTGGCATTGTGGTTAGCACTGCTGCTTCACAGCTTTACGGACCCGGATTCAATTCCTGGCTTGAGTCACTGTCCATGTGAAGTCTGCACATTCTCCCTGTGTCTGTGTGGGTTTCCTCTGGATGCTCAGGTTTCCTCACACAGTCCAAAGCCCTGCTGGCTAGGTGCATTGGCTGTGCTAAATTGCGTCTTAGTGTCCTGGGGTTCATTGGTTGGAGGGATTAGTCGGATAAATGTGTGGGATTATGGGGCTAGAGCCTGGATGGGATTGTTGTCGATGCAGACTCAATGGGTCGAATGGCCTCCTCCTGCACTGTTGCGTTTCTATGGTTTAACAGGATGGTCTGGAATGCGCTACCTGGGAAGGCAGTTCGGGTGGGTTCCTCACATCCTTTAAAACGGATGAACACTTGGCACATTATAATATTCAGAGCTATGGGCCAAGTGCTGGCAGATGGAATTAGGTGGGAATTCATGTATTTCTCATGTGCCAGTGCAGACTCGATGAGCCGAAGGGCCTCTGCTGTTCTGTATGATACTATGATTTTAGGGTTAACATGTTACACCATTGACTGTACTGGAATTTGTGTGAATATGTATGAGTGAGAGTGTGAGTGAATCTGTGTGAATGTGTGTGTGTGAGAGAGTGTGTGTGTATGTATGTGTGAACGTGCGTGTGTGTGTGTGTATGTGTGTAAGTGTTTGTGTGTGTGAGTGTGTGTGTGTGTGTGTGTGTGTGTATACAGGTGGGACTGGTTTGTGATGCTAGTGGTTTGGTGCACCAGCAATTGAAAGTTGACCTCAGTGGGGAGAGTGAAAGGTGAATCAGCTCTCATTAGAATCCCTGTAATAATATTTAGACACATTCTGGAGTGAGAAAGTGCACTCACACCAAGCAGATTATTGTACCATTCAAATCCTCACTTCAAAAAAACCTGCCAAAACCGCTCTTGAACCCAACACAAAATTCGTGATTTATTTGCTGAAACCAAATGATGACTCTGCAGCAACCAATCAGTGTGCTTCATGGCTTTCTGACTTCAGTTCCCTCCACTTTAACCAGAAGGAAATGATATAGGTTAAAATATATATGTGTGTGTATGAGTGTGCGTGTCACTTAACAACTAGGCAGTAGCAGTCATTATACAGACCGACAAACACTTATTATATTCATTCCCAGGGAAATTAAACAATAACTATGAATCTATGCTGAAACTTTTAGCCGGAAGGATACAACAGGTTAAATTACATTTTGGGATAGATGGTTAACTCATTGGTGACAGTCTTATTGGTGTTAAACCTATGGTGTAGAAGTTGAGGTTGTGTTTGTACAGGTGACCAGGTAGGTATTAGAATCATTGAATGGTTAAAGCACCGGAACACTGACAGAACGACATATCTAAGTCAGACTCCTATTTATTGACTACAACTCAGCCTTCAACACCATCAGTCTTACAAAACTCATCTCCAAACTCCGTGGCCTGGGAAATGGCTCCTCCCTCTGTGACTGGATCCTGAACATCCTAACAGCATCTCCTTCAATGATCATCCTCAACACCAGTGCTTCATAAGGCTGTGTCCTCAGCCCCCTACTGTACTCTCATATACCTATGAGAGTGTGACCAAATTTCCCTGAAACTCGATTTTCAGGTTTGCTGTTTCCACTACACTCTCAGACAGTACTTTCCAATTCTAACCACTCGCTGTGTGAATCTGTCTCCACCACACTCTCAGACAGTACATTCCAGACCCTAACCACTCACTGTGTGAATCTGTCTCCACCACACTCTCAGACAGTACATTCCAGATCCTAACCACTTGCTGTATGAATCTGTCTCCACCACACTCTCAGACAGTACATTCCAGATCTTAACCACTCGCTGTGTGATTCTGTCTCCACCACATTCTCAGACAGTACATTCCAGATCCTAACCATTCGCTGTGTGAATCTGTCTCCACCACACTCTCAGACAGTACATTCCAGATCCTAACCATTCGCTGTGTGAATCTGTCTCCACCACACTCTCAGACAGTGCATTCTAGATCCTAACCACTCGCTGTGTAAATCTGTCTCCACCACATTCTCAGACAGTGCAATCCAGATCCTAACCACTCGCTGTGTGAATCTGTCTCCAACACACTCTCAGACAGTTGAAGGGTTCCCATTGGAAAGGCCGGATGTTCTTGCTGGCAAGAAAGGCTGGAAAACTTTGGCTAAACCTGCCCGTGAGGCAATACAGTTTGTCTCCCAAAATTGCTCCGAGTTATCTCCTCGTCAAAATATGCCAGGGCATCAAATGGCTTTTACTCCCAAATAACCTGACCTCCCTCCCTCACACCCACACCTCCCCAATCTCCCTGCTCTACCCCCAACATCTCTGAAATGCAGCTAACCTTTGAAGTGACAGTGGATTAGAAGCTTGCATTGATATGGCGCCTTCAATGCAGCAAACATTCCAAGGCATTTGATTGGATCTTATGGAGCCTGGTCCTATCACAGGCTGGGTCAGAGACAGCACGTACTGGCTCACAGAGAATTGACACAAACTCCAGGCTGACCCACGTGCAACTCCGAGGAGGTGCTACACTGCCAGGGGTCTCGTTTCTCAGATGATCAGGTGGATGGAAAAGACCCTAAGGTGACCATGTCACAGGGAGAAGCTAAAAGCTCACAACAGGAAATGAAATTTAAAAAAAAGTTAGACCACAGCCAGAACAGAAAGAGACTGGTTACAGGAAGGAAGTGTGTCACATGATGTGGCGGCATCGTAACAGAAATTAATTCTTCCTCCCCTACTGCTTATGCAAATTGAATTCAGACATTTTAAAGCAATAGGGCCTCACATATTGTTCAATGTACAGGTATGGAGTGGCAGGAGCAGTAATTAATACAGCAATGGTATTGCCTGTGTTAAAGCTGGAAGCAGGTATGTAGGAGGTGAGTTTGGATCCAGGCTCTAAATCATAAAGCTTTAAACCACCCAACTCAAAGCTGCCTGCTTTTCCTCATTAAAGATGTGGATATCTTTCTAATAAAAAAAAGTGAAAGCAGGATATGGGGAACGGGTGGTCAGCACTGCTGCCTCACAGCGCCAGGGACCTGGCTTCAATTCCGGCCTTGGGTCACTATCTGTGCAGAGCCTGCACATTCTCCCCATGTCTGCGTGAGTTTCCTCCAGTTTTCTCCCACACTCCAATGGTGTAGTTGATTGTCAGGGGGATGAGCAGTGTAAATATGTGCGGTCTACGGGGATAGGGCCTGGGTGGAATTGTGGTCGGTGCAGACTCAATGGGATGAGTGGCCTCCTTCTGCATTGCAGGTGGGTTTGAGACCAGGAAGAGATCAGCCATGATCTGATTGAACAGCAGAGCAGGCTTGAAGGGCTGAATTTCTTCTGATCCTGGTTCCTATATTCCTAAAAGCAACAGGTATTTAAACAATGGCTAATCAACAGCTCAAATTTAAAAGAGAAAGATCGCATTGCTGAAAAATGAGACTTGGGTCGAAACTTTTCATTTGCCCTCAACAAAGAATATCAAATTTCACAAGGATTTATTCAGCAATAATGTGTGAGACTTTGATTCATTATTGTCACATCATTGGTATACAGTGAAAAATATTGTTTCTTGCGCGATATACAGACAAAGCGTACCATACATGGAGTTCATAGAACAGAAGGGAAGGACAGAATGCAGAATATAATGTTACAGTCATAACTAGTGTGTGGAGAAAGGTCAGCTTAATATGTGAAAGGACCATTCAAAAGTCTGATGGCAGCAGGGAAGAAGCTGTTTGTGAGTTGGTTGATACATATTCTCAGAGTTTTGAGACTTTAAGGCCCTGATGCATTCGCCATGGGAACACCCAATCAGTGCTGACTTGCTAACCAATTAGCAACCTTTTCTCATGCAATTCCATTGCTTATTCGCTTTGCAATTTGGTACTGTTACATTGTTCTGATGAGTGTAAGATGAAAAGCTTCAGCAGCATGTCTCTTTTTTTTTTAAACCAGCAATGCTTGCATTTGTATGTCATTTCACACAGTCACCTGAGCAAAGAATCCCAAAGATTTTACAGCCCATTTAGGTGAAGAAATTCCTTCTCATCTCAGTCTGGAGTGGAGGGATTTAAGGTACAGATTTCACCAGTGGTGATGTATATACGGGTGAACCAGTCATGTCTAGCTCTGCACTCCCCTGCCACTGACTCATTCCCATACACTCAACCTTTTCTGGGATCTGTTGAAATCGGGTTTTACAGCTGTGAAGAAGCCCATTGCAGCTGTGCTGATACAGCGTTCCACATTCCCAAGCCCCACCTCCACACCTTTTCCATACAAAACCAACACAGACACATGAAGACAGGTAGTGCATAAAATTGCTTTATTTTTCTCACATACTTGGATCTGAAAAAAATGCGAAATCTCCCCAAATTATTCTGCCCATACGATTTAAAAAAAATCATCATTGTAGCACTGAAAATGTAGATTTGTATAATACTATATTAATCTGATACTTCATAATGCTGCAATTTTTCACAAAATCATCAATAAAATATCACTGCTTCTCTTGTTCAAACATGTCAAACTACAGTCAGTTAGAATCTTTTTACATTTCTCCTACAAGGCAAATCACAAGCCCTGGTGAGATCATTAGTGATTTAAATGGCTCAAGGTGCTTTGAAAAGATTACAAATATACACACATGGATGAAGGGAATGGATGAAGTTACAATGAAAAGAGATACAGAGGAAAAGTTTGTCCATTGCATATACGTTCCATCCCTTGTTCCTCCTCCCCCCTCCCTTTCCCAAAGGATTACAACAAAATAAACACAATACAAAATAATCAAGTTTTGATATCTCAGTAAATGATTGAAGTGATTCAGTAGTCAATGCATTTCAAGTATATTCACAGATTGGAAGACCCTTTTTAACTGAAATAGGCACAAATCCATCATCTGGCAAGCGTGTCGCATCAAATTTCCGGATTCCTATTCACACATCACCTCTCTGCTCCCAGATCTACACTCGCTTCCTGCCTAAAACTGCCTCACATTTAAAATTCTCGCCTGGGTTCAAACCCTTCCGTGACCTTCTCACACTGGTCCCCATCTCTGTAACCTCCTCCAGCCCCACATCTCTTGGAAGCCTCTATCATCAGTCTGTCCAACCTTCCTCTGCTTTTAGTATATGGACCTAAGCTCTGGAATTCCCTCCCTAAAACTGTCTGAAACTTCGCTTCTTTCCTCATTTTCGACCCCCTTTCAAAACCTCTCCACCTGTCCCAGTATCTCCTTACACTTGGTGTTAAATTCAGTCCCTTAACACTGTTAACCGTGGGACGTTAATACTTTGTCAGAGGCATTATCTAATTGTGAGATGTTGTTAAATTCTGCTGATTTTTTTTACCAGGCATATTCCCAGTGTAGTATCTGGGAAAGCTGGGATCTTTCCCATTGTTCCTACAAGACAGCGGACGGAATTTTACCAGCACGCCAGCACTGATTCTGAGGGCAGGCAAGCCCACAGAATGTCATTCCCGTTGGCCTCAGGTGGGATTGTGCGAAATTCGGGCAGACCTGCGGTGAAATTCTGTGTCTGTTGTACATTGAATTTCTGGGGTGCGTTCCTTGTATTTGATGTGAGGATGCTCAGACTTAGATTAAAACTAAAATAACGATCAAATATTTGCCCGTTGCACTTCAGAGAAACAAATTCCTTCTCAATTTCCATCGCGGCTGCAGGAAATTCATGGAATTAGCTGGAATAAAAGCAGAAAGTGCTGGAAAACCTGACAGCCTCAGTGGAGAGAGAATAGAACCAATGTTTCGAGTCTGGACGACCCTTCGTCAGAGCCCACTGCCTGAGATTTTCCAGCAGTTTCTGTTTTCCTTTCAGATTTCAGCCTCTGCGGTATTTTGCCTTTGAATTAGGTGGAATGGTGGCTTTACATTCCCCGGACAATGTCAGTGTTAACCGTGTGGACAACCGATCACGTGCACTCTCCTCTGACCTCCCACTGCAGGAACCAGGTGGGTCACATAGTTACTGTGTGACCCTGTAACTACCCTGTCTTCTCATTTGTTCCTGTGGCTCAAAATGCTCTGTATCAGGAGTGGAAAAGCTTACCCCCTTTAACATAATCTTCTCAATTAAACTGCATGTTCTGATGTCTCCCTTCCAGACAGCAGGCTCAAGTGATTATCAAAGAATGGGCAACTACTAACATGTACACTATGAAGTGGACTCACACAGGAATCTTGCTGATGTTCTGAAGAAAGTTCTCGATAGATCCTGTCTCAGGATTATCTAAGCTCTGCTGTGTCTGAAAACGACAATGTGCTTCATAATTATATTATATACACTGTCGCTGTGGTTTCTACAGTACCTAATAATGATGTTTGAGTTGTTCTTTCCTGGGGCAATACTTGTCTCTTGGTACATGAAGCCTTCCCTAGCCTTTCCCCTATTTTTTCCCGGTCATCCTACTGCAACCACCATATTCCCTCTCTGTCCTGCTTTCCCAACCCCTGACACTGATCTCCATGCCCACGATTGCCTCACCATCATCCCCTGGTCTCTTGCACATTTCCCCCCCCAATCATCATTGCTCTATCCCATTTCCTTCCCTTGCCTATGGTCCAGTTAGCACACGGACCCAAGTTTCCAGATGCTACAAGACTCCACAGAGTGACATACCCTGTCTGTTACAGGCTCACTAAGATATGCCCCTTGGAAGTAACAGGTACCGAGCATCACCATGGGAATGGTCCAGATTAGGGATCGCTCTTAAATATGGATTACATCAGTGACATTTCATATCACCACCATTGAACACCCCTAATCCAACCCTCCCACTCTCTCAACTTTGGACGTTTAACAAATAGGAGATTGGCCTTCTCCTTCTAGGAATGTGGTTAGGCTTCAGAATGCAGTGTCTAGGTGTGGTGAGGGCAGTTTCAATTGTGGCATTTAAGGAGGAGTTGGATCGTTATCTGAGAAGGAAGAATGTGCACGGTTACAGGAAGAAGGTGGGGGAATGGTACTGCATTTACACAATGGAGAGAGATTAATTACTCGATCAACAAGTAATTAATCTCTATGTCCAACTTCACAAAACCCTCACATTCCACCAGGATATCCATGACTGCACAGACCATGATGGGCTGAATGGCTTCCTCTCCCACTTTACAAGTAACGGCGATGCTTCACTATGATGGGGTGAGGACAGATGTCATTTATACTTCTCGTTTGAGTGGAACATAGGGGCCAATTCATCGCTTTGTGTGTTTGTATGTAAGTCATCGATTGATCTGAATGGAGACAGGAGAGAGGGGTGGAGGGAGAGGGGGTGGAGGGAGAGAGGGAGACCAGGTGAGGATGGAATCATATTATCAGAATTTATATAATCTATTCTGTCAACTGGACGGAATATCAGAGGCAATGCTCAGTGAGTGAGATGCTCCAGGCACCATTCAGCTCACGTATTCTATCTAAAATCTCCTTGCTTCTGTAAAGATAGTTGACAAGAAGTTTTCACATCGGGATTGGGAAGTGTTTCAGATGACCAAAATGTTCAACAGCAGAGAAAATATTTCCTCTGGTGGGGTGGGGGAGGCGGAGGGGCACAGGTCATTCAGGAAGGACTGATTAATGATAGATCTTTGTTAGGCAAGGCAGCGCTAAGGAGCCAAGGCAGCATCAATGGAATGACGAGAACAATCAGGCATGGTCAGGTTGATTGGTCAAAGAGGTTTGAGCGACTGAGCTGCCATCTCCTTCTCCCAGGCTCCTTGGATGGAACCCGTGGCAACAGCAGGAGGTGAGTACACCAAAATTTGGGGGCCCTTCTAACCTCTGTAACTATTGCCAAAGCTGGGCACAGCATTACAGCGGAGGAAGGGGGTTCATGGTCCCATTCACACAAGTGGGATTCTCCAATCCTGCTGCAGCAAACAGAGTAATGGCTGAACGCTAAACTCCCCGTTCTCGCTGGCAGCAGCGGTGGGAAGTGAACAGCTGGAGAAGCCTGGTTGAGAAGATCGAGCTCAGGCTTTTGCCTCTGGACTGGGCAAGACTGTCAAAAGATTCACTCACTGTCTCCCCAAAGAGTGGGTAAATTCCAGTTGTTTGCATTCACGTCAACTTTTCTTCATGGTGACCACTCTCTGCCTTGTACAGGGGTAGAGGATTGCGGATTGGGGGGGTGGGGATGGGGTTGGTGGATAGGGAGAAGGGGGTGGGGGGTGGTGAGTGGCCAGGGCAGCCAAAACATTCAGTAGCAGCACACGCAAAGCATAAGATGAGCTTGGTCCTCAAAGCAAAGGCAGAATGAGCAAATTGGTCCCAGATGACAAGAAGTTAAATAATGATTACCCAAATCCCATCCTGCATTCCACATGACAGGCTGGAACTAAACACTGTACAAAAAAAAAGGCTTTCTAAAAATAATTATTTAAATTACTGCTTGCTGACAAATATATCACCTGCTTATAATAATATCATTTTAATCTTTTAAAAACTCCAGGAAGGGCAGCCCAGATATCTTGAAGTGCATTAGTATTCTACAGAGTCCTAAAGGTTTTTGCCCTTCAAATTGAGGTTATTAATTAATCACCATATTATACAATGATATTCATTTGCACAGAATTTCTAAAAATAAGAGGTAGAGCTATGTCTGACTACAGACGCAGTTTCCTGCTATCGGAAAAATGTATTCCATTAAGAGTAATTACAACAAAGGGGGGATACAAGTAACAACAGAACATCAACAGGAGCAGTTAGGCATAAAGAGATTATGATGTGTCTGTAATCATTTGTCTTCCAGTAGACAGGGCGAAAGTGTCACTGGAAAAAAATTCTTTGCATAGTCAGCACTTCCAGTCATTTGCCCAAAGAGCAGGAGTTCATCATTTGGGCTGTTACAGGAGCAGGCGGGTTACACTATTCCATCGCGGCTGGCGCGTCCCCAGGGAAGGGGAAAGGGTAGGGAGGGAGAGAGGTGGAGGGGAGGAGGGGGGGGGAAGGGTTGGTAGCATGCCATGCCTCAGTTGTAGCGTACCATTCAAAACCACCCTCAAACCACCGCCCCCCACCTCGCCCATTCCCCAACACCACCCTCCCCCACCCCATCTTCGCCTCGTCCTGTATCTCTTTTGTTCTTCGAGCGGGAAGCTAGTCTGGGGAAGTCCTAAAGTGTTGTGGGGTTGGGGGGGGGAGGTGGTGGGAAGGAGAACGAAGAGAAACAAAAACGTTGCCTCGCCCCCTCCCCAGGGTGTCATTCCATCGCTGTCCCATCGTGAGATGGCCGAGTGAGAGATTCACCTCAAAGTGTTGGCAGTACGAGCGTGTCCACGGAGGGGGTGGAGAGTTAGAGTGCTGTTTCAGTCCCTCTGCTCCTCGAGAAGTAGCCTGTCTCACAATCAGGCTCAAGTTCTATTCTTATTTGAGGCACATTGCTGACTGGAGTGGTCGGAGGGCTGGGAATAAATGGATAAATCGACAGTAAATAACAAAGTCTCTGAGTAACACAACCTTAGAAATTAGAATAATGCAACACAGGGCATCTATATCATATTCTTGTGTTATAGATTCTTGGAGATATGCAGCATAGAAACAGCATCTTTGATCCAACTTGTCCAGGCAGCATGATGACACAGTGGTTAGCACTGCTGTCTCACAGCGCCAGGGACCCGGGTTTAATTCCCAGCTTGGGTAACTGTCTGCACATTGTCCCCGTGTCTGTGTGGGTTTTCTCCGGGCGCTCCGGGTTCCTCCCACAGTCCGAAAGATGTGCTGGTTAGCGTACATTGGCTGTACTGAATTGCCCCTCAGTGTACCCAAACAGGCACCAGAGTGTGGCAATTAGGGGATTTTCGCAGTAACTTCATTGCAGTGTTAATGTACTTGTGACACTAATAAATAAACTTTAAACTATGTGCCTCAGAAATATAGGAAGAGGAAATCCCTGCTTGCTTTAAATTCCTCGAGGCCTTTAGACCAGATTAATCAATTTCTCCACAAACACGTGTGAGTCAGTGCCCAATGTAACCTCGACTCGACCAATCTACAACGAGGAGGACTGCTTACCTTGGCATTGTGATTGGCTGATAGAAAGGTATGGGATCAGCATGATGTATGTCGTTCAAGGAACATTGGGGGTTTTTCTCCTGAATTAAACAGGAACACAGTTAGTTACTTCAAATATTGACTGAATTCTAAAGCTACTGATCTATGCAGAATAAAACCCAAAGGGGTAAACTTTTGCCTCTGATTGTTCATGTGTGTTTATATAAAACCCCAAATCAGGGCTGCACTCTGTAGGAAGAATGTCAAGGCCTTGGAGATGGTGCAGACACAGTTTACCAGAATGATATTAGGGTGAGGGATGTGGAGAGATTTGAACAGGCTTGGATTGTCCTCCTTACTCATGATGCAACAGCGCAGTCTCTGAGCAGAGACTGATAGCCAAGTTCTGCACACATGAGGACAGCCTCAACCAGGAACTATCTGTAAATCCCATGACTTGCCTGGGCTTGCAAAATCTCACTTACTGTCCTGTCTGGAGACAATACACATGTCTTTAACCCATACCTAATGCTGTCTCCACTGACATTGTGTGCGTCTTTAAGACTTGAATAGCAGGTTAGCTGCAAAGACTTGCATTCTAATCAGTATTCTGTAAACTGTGTGTGCCTTTATTTGCCCTTCTCTGATCAGAACCTTCCATACACCTGATGAAGGAACGCCATTTTCAAAAGCTTGTGGGATTACTATCAAATAAACTGGTTGGACTTAAACTTGATGTTGTAAGACTTCTTACGTTGATCTCCTTAGAACAGAGAAGGTTAAGGGAATATCAAATCAAGGCATTCACAACCATGAAGGGTTTTGATAAAGTAAATAAGGTGAAACTGTTTCTACTGACAGAAGGGTCAGTGATCAGTGCGATTGGAGTAAAAGACTGTATAGAATGTTCATTATGAATAATGGTGGCATGGTTGTACAGTGGTTAGCACTGCTGCCTCACAGCTTCAGGGAGCCAGGTCCGATTCCTGGCTTAGGTCATTGTTTGTGTGGAGTTTGCACATTCTCCCCATGTCTACGTGGGTTTCCTCCGGGTGCTCCAGTTTCCTCCCACAGTCAAAGATATGCAGTTCAGGTGGACTGGCCATGCTAAATTACCCCTTAGCATTAGGGGGATTAGCAGGGTAAATGTATAGGGATAGGGCCTGGTGGGATTGTGGTTGGTGCAGACTTGATGGGCCAAATGGCCTCCTTCTACACTATAAGGATTCTAAGATAGTGTACATCTCATTTCCTGTTCCAAGCTCTACCTACAAGGGATGGGAGACCATGATCTCATTGCTTCTGTCTCTCATTGACTAGGCCATTAAAACAGTGCAACGTGATCTTGACACATAATATTTGATGTGTGAAGGTAATTGGCAAAAGAACCAGAAATGAAGAGAATATGTGGGTGGCCTGGTGGCACAGTGGATAGCATTGCTACCTCACAGTGCCAGGGACCTGAGTTTGATTCCAGGCTCGGGTCACTGTCTGTGTGGCATTTGCACGCTCTCCTCATGTCTGTGTGGGTTTTCTTTGGGTGCTCCCGTTTCCTCCCACAGTCCAGAGATGTGTCGGTTAGGTGCACTGGCCACGCTAAGTTCTCCTTCAGTACCAGGGAGACCAGTTAGGGGTAAATGCATGAATTTACGGGGGTAGGGCCTGGGTGGAATTATGGTTGGTGCAGACTTGATTGGCTGAATGGCCTCCTTTTGCACTGTAGGGATTCGATGATTCCATGAATTTTCTTTACACGTTGAGTTGTGATCTGGAATACTCTGTCTGAAAAGGCGAGAGAGGTTTACTCAGAACTTTGTAAAGGGGATTGGATAACTCACAGAAAGGGAACAAAGGTTGGGTTATGGGGAAGAAATAGTGGACAGTGATGCTAATTAGATAGTTCTTTCAAAGAGATAGCAAGGGCACGATGGATCACATGGCCTCCTTCTGTGTTGATTATCGGCATTATCTGGATTTTTATCTGGGTTTTGTGATCCAGTTGCAGGAGAGACTGCCCTAGTGTAGGTGTGAGGATTAACAGACCTATTGACTCTTTGTCACAGGAATCCTGTGTATGACACTCATTTACAAATCAGTCTTCAGATTGTCTGTTAGTTAAAATGTGAAGCCCATGTTTATCAAATCCACTGACTTACTCCACGTGGACAAAGGGCTTTGATTTATTGTCCACCTACATTCTATCTCAGTGTCCCCAGCCACCAAGTTAGTTTTGTCACACCCAGGACCCAATGTCCTTCATCAATCCGCACAGTAGAGTTTACACTCGAACTCAGATGGAGGTAGGAAGATGGGCCAGGCCAATAATCACAGCCCAATCTCACCTTCTGTACAGAGCAGCCAGATTCACACAGAGCAGTGCAGAGACTGAATGGGGCACACCTTCAAAATGTCGTTCGCGATTTCGCACCAACAAAATCAACATTTAATATAAACAAAGTGCAAAAGAGTAAGAATGGTGATCCATCAGCAATCGAACTATCTCCCCAGATGCATATTCTAGAGGTATTGAATAAGCAGTTTAAATACAATTTCAGTGATCATGGCTAGAACACATAATTAAGTCAGCAGAAATTCAAATGCGAGTAATCTGGTCAAACGCCTACCTGGGGGGCACTTCCACATGCTATAAATATTATGGATCCTCCTGCACACAGTGTAGGCCTTCACGTTCTGGGAAAACCATGTGCTGAACCTTCATCTAAAATTGTCATCCTGCTCTTTGGAGATGGGGAGTGCAATGTGGACTCCTTGGGAAGAGGTGGATTCACCCTCCAGCCCACAGCACCGTAAAAGATTGAAATCGTAATAATACTTCAATTTGGACAAGATTTGTAGAAATCAAAATGGAATAGAAATAGTAGAAGTAGAAATGGTCGAGAGTTTCAAGTTTTTAGTTGTCCAGATCACCAACAACCAACAGGGGGTCCTGATCCCACCCACACCCCCCCATGCCAACACTATAGTTAAGAAAGCCCACCAACGCCTCTACTTTCTCAGAAGACTAAGGAAATTTGGCATGTCAGCTACGACTCTCACCAACTTTTACAGATGCACCATAGAAAGCATTCTTTCTGGTTGTATCACAGCTTGGTATGGGCTCCTGCTCTGCCCAAGACTGCATGGAACTACAAAAGGTCGTGAATGAAGCCCAATCCATCACACAAACCAGCCTCCCATCCAGTGGCTCTGTCTATACTGCCCACTGCCTCAGCAAAGCAGCCAGCATAATCAAGGACCCCACCCCGGATATTCTCTCTTCCGCCTTCTTCCATTGGGAGAAAGATACAAGAGTCTGAGGTCACGTACCAACCGACTCAAGAACAGCTTCTTCCCTGCTGCCATCAGACTAATTGATCTTTTTCTGCATCCTAACTATGACTGTAACCCAACATCCTGCACTCCTTTCTTTCTCTATAAATGGTATGCTTTGTCTATATAGTGCACAAGAAACAATATTTTTCACTGTATATTAGTACATGTGACAATAATAAATCAAATCAACATGACTTCTTCATTTCCTATGGACTGACAATGATTTTGGTGCATTTCATGGTGGCACTGCTATGAATGGTCACAGGTGGGACTTCATGAGTAGGTCCCCTCTTTATAACCTTCCCTGAATGAGGAGTTGGCCTTTTAGGACTGTGAAGATATTTCTTCACTCAGAGGGTGGCAAGGCTTTGGGATTCTCCAGCTTGGAGGCATCCGGAGGCTCAGCTGTTCAAGGTTAGAACTGATAGATTTCTGTCCACTGAAGAATATGGGAATAGAGTGGAGAAGTGGATCCGTGTAGAAGTTCAGCCATGGTTTTATAAGCAGGAAGGGTGGTGGTATATTTTACACGTATAACCAGCACATGGTTTTCCTACAACATGTTGGGAAGAACTCTGTGCCCTGACTGTATGGGGAGGCTGCAGATTGAACAACAGGTTTGCAAAGTGATATTGGAAAGCCACAAATCATTGGCCAGTGCACCTTTAACAGGCGGTCTCAAACAATAGCCGCAGAAACCCATCTGCACCCCCACCCTGACCGCTTTGCTAGGGTCAGGGTGTGAGCATTGCGTTATAAAATACCCATTCTGTGTGCTCTGATTAGGAGAAAGAGCTTGTGAGCAGATTAAAGAAATGAACTGACCTGAACCGCAAAGTGAATGACAGCAAAGGAAGACAAAAGGAGCACAGTTAGAATTTGGTTAAATTGCAGAGAAGCAGAGTTAGTTGATTGTTGGAGGACCCCACGGCTCAGGGCTGCAACGGTTTGTATGAGGCACGGAACGGAAGGGACAGAGAGAGAGAGATGCAAAGAATGTCAGACAGCCAGAGGCACCATTTGATGTGGATCAGATCAAAAAGGATAAGGAAAAAAATAATGACAAATCAGTTCTCACTGAAATGAATGGAAGTCAGGCAGGCAGAATGTTTTACTCACTGCTTAGGAAGGGTTCTTGTTCCATCAAATCCATTGAAATATTAATAGCAGGAACTTTTTCTGTGTATGGGTAATCAGACTGTGAAGGAAATGGTGTACAATGCTTAAACATACTCAACTGTAAATTGGAAAATACCAAAAAATACTGATTGTGAATTGACACATTGCTGACCACTGAAGATTGGTGAGGGATTTGTCTGTCATATGTAGAATTTAGAGATTCAGAGATCAATAATAAGCCTTGAACACATTTGCTATCCTCTTATTATTTGTTCTAAGTGTCACTTTTAGGTGGGCGAGTCTGGATGGTAACCTGTCAACTGAACAACATTCAATGTTCTTAGTCTCCATGCTAACAGTGAGTTTGACAGTGTGTTATATCAGCGTGACTCTGTATTACAGCTTATTACTGACCAGCCCAAACGCTTTCCTGGTGGGTTCAGAGTGGAACAAGAAACAGCTGAAAAATGTAACACTTGTTAGTTGCTTCCTCAGAGGAAATCTCGTTTGGGCGAGGTGTGTGGAAGGGGGGCAGGTAAGAAAAATGGAAGAGCTACGTTTGCAGAAACCGGCAGGAAGAAAGATGGCACAGCCTGGTGGTACCAGCAGAGTTACACGGCTTTGAGGGTTACATGGAGACTATAAGGATGGGTGATGACATGTGGCAGAATCAGAGGCTGGCTAGATTGGAGTGTAACAAAGCTTCTCACAGCTCATGGTCGCAAAGACAGAGCAGAAACGTGACTCAAAACTGCAAAACATTTCAGAGGATATGTTAAACAAACAGCAACAACACACAGAACGTAGAAAACTGCATCCATATCATAGAATGGCAAATTATGTTAACAATTAAAACTTCTAGCTTTAATACAATTCTTAGAATAACAGTAACAGCATTTTCAGCATCTGAAATGTCTGCAGGAAATCTGGTACAATATGCCTTCCTTTTGAACCTGATCTCAGCTCAGAATTTCCCAAAGAAAGTGATACACTCAGACTTTCCCATCATCTTCTATACTTTATACAGCCGTAAAATTCCTACAGTGCAGAAGGTGGCCATTCAGCCCATTTCGTTTTCACAAACTCTCTGACAGAGTATCCCACCCAAGCCCTATTCCCATAACCCCTCGCATTGCCATGGTTAATCCACCTAACCGACACATCTATGGACACTGAAGAGCAATTTAGCATGACCAATCCACCTAACTTACACATCTTTGGATTGTGGGAGATCCGGAGCACCCAGAGGAAACCCACGCTGATACAGGGAGAGTGTGCAAACTCCACACAGACAGTGAGCTGGGGCCGGAATTGAACCCGGGTCCCTGGTACTGTTTGGAAGCAGTGCTAACCATTATACCACCTCAAACTTGTAAATCAATTTATTTGAGGCAAATCCCCTGATGTTTTGGGGTTAATATCGGAATTTCTTCTTCATTGTTGCCTTGATGAGTGGTAGTAAAGCAGTCATAAGGATGTTCACCAATAGCATTGTACAGATTTTACATGGTAGACCTTGTCAATTCTTTCTTGTTGATTATTGGGATGTGAGCGACACGGAACTAGTGCATCATTTACTGGCCACCCCTCAATGCACCTTGAGAAAGTGGCGGTGGGCTGCCTTCTTGAACCTCTGCAGTCTGTAATCTCAGTTTGGGAGATTTCCAGGTTATTCCTCAAACAGGAGAGAAGGAGGAGGCAAGTGTCAAGCTGGGCTTAACATAATCTCTCTTCCCAGTAACTAGAAGGAGGAGCTGCATCAGCAGCATTCTCATCAAAAATAGCCCGGCAAGTCCCAGGATTCAGACTGTAGAACACTGCCACAAGCAAAACTGTCAGAGCAAGATCATAGTGACATGAAAAAAAAAGCTTAGTTTTGGTCATTTAAGCTCTCAGAGATGAAGAAAAATAGGCTGCCCAACTGACAATCGAGAATCAGCCAATTGGAAAATGGAAAGTCTGTTACTTCTAATCATAACTCTCAGCTCAAAATAGGGACAGGGTGGAACTAAGCATTTCAAATGTAAAAACAGTAGTACAGTGGTTAGCACTGCTGCCTTACAGCGCCAGGGACCTGGGTTCGATTCCAGCCTCAGGTCACTGTCTTTGTAGAGTTTGCACATTCTCCCCATGTCTGTGTGGGTTTCCTCCAAGTGCTCCGGTTTCCTCCCACAGTCCAAAGATGTGCTGTTTAGTGGATTGGCCATGCTAAATTGACCCTAGTGTCCAAAAATCTGTAGATTACGGGATTAGTGAGACAAAAAAAGGGAGGCTCATGAATAAGGAACCCGAGCGAGTTCACACACACCCACACATTGATAGGTGTGGCAAAGCAAGCCTGCTTATCTTTCCAAATAAAAGTGACTTTGGTTTTACAGATAAAGACTGCTCGTGTACACCAAGGACAAAAGTAAAATCAAACCTTTATAAATTGTTGGTTTGGAATCAGCTGGGGTAGTGTGTTCAATCCAAGGCGCCACTTTTTAGATAGGTCATAGAGATATACAGTAGGGAACCAGGCCCTTCGGCCCTTTGTCCACACCGATGAGGTTTCCTAAACTGAACTAGTCCCATTTGCCTGTGTTTGGCCCATGTCCCTCTAAACCTTTCCCATCCACGTACCTAAGTGTCTTTTAAATGTTGTAATTATTTCCGTCTCTATCACCTTCAGCTCATATTCACATGAGCTCATCTACCAGCTAATATTCCACACAACTGACACCTATTGTGTGAAAAAGGTGGCCCTTGGATCCCCTTCCCCTCTCACCTTAAACCTACGCCTTCTAGTTTCTTTGGAAAAAGATGTTGACTATCTAGCTGATCTACACCTCTCAGTATTTTATAGCTCTCTATAAAATCACCCCTCAGCCTCCTATGCTGTAGAGAAAAATGTCCCAGTCTATCCAGCCTCTCTCTCTAACTCAAACCATCAAGTCCTAGTAGCATCCTAGCAAATCTCTTTGTACTCTTTCTAGTTTAATAGTATCTATAATAGGGTGACCAGAACTGTACACAGTGTTCATCTGTGGCCTTACCGATATCTTGTACCAATATCTTCAACAAGACATCCCAACTCCTTATCGAAACATATAAGATGATTAGAGGTTTAGATAGGGTGGACAGTGATAGCCTTTTTCCTAGGATGGAGAAAGCTAGCACGAGGGGACACAGCTTTAAATTAAGGGGTGATAGTTATAGGACGGATATCAGAGGTAGGTTCTTTACCCAAAGAGTGATTAGGGAGTGGAATGCCCTGCCTGCAGCAGTTGTAGATGCGCCAAGTTTGGTGGCGTTTAAGAGGTTAGTT
The DNA here is from genome assembly GCA_024679065.1 of Sphyrna mokarran. NCBI lineage: Eukaryota > Metazoa > Chordata > Chondrichthyes > Carcharhiniformes > Carcharhinidae > Sphyrna > Sphyrna mokarran. The sequence goes on from JAGIQG010000001.1 coordinate 174,809,854, forward strand.
GATAAGTATATGGAAGAGAAGGGAATGGTTTAGTTTGGAGGGGCATTGCTTTTTATATTGGTCGGCGCAACATCGAAGGCCGAAGGGCCTGTTCTGTGCTGTAATGTTCTATGTTCTATGTTCTAAATGTGTGGGCTTGTGGGGAAAGGGCTTGGATAAGATGCTCTGTCAGAGGGTCGGTGTGACCCGATGGGCTGAATGGACTCCTTCTGCACTGTAGGGGTTCTATAGACTCCTAAGGAAAAGTAATGGTGGTGATGCCCTTGACCTAACTTTGACGTTGTCAGAACAATCTGCCTCATCCCAGCTCAATGTATCCAATCAGGGCTCTTTAAGGTTCATCATGGGAACAACCAGGGCATCATAGTTTAAAATGAATTGTGTTTGTCTCACAGAGTTGTGGATCCAAAGTTCATTGTTTTTAACCCCAGCATAAGATCATTGTCCTGAATCTCCCAGCCATTCACACTCCCGTACTGCTGCCAGCAAGGATGGAGAATGTGGCACTCAACTAAGTCTCCATTCACTGCAGCAGGACTGGAGAATCCCAGCAGCAGGCAAAATCAGAGAATTCTGGACCATTAACTTTCCACAGATGGCCCGAGGAGTATTGTCTGTTTTTTATTTCAGATTTCCAACATCCGCAACCTTGCATTCCAAGGCCCCAAATATTGGTGAAGCAGTGAAATACTGGCACTCCTTTCAATTTAATATCCAGTATCTGCTACTCACAGTGTGGCTCCCTCTACACTAGAGAGACACAACTCAGACTGGGTGATTGCTTTGTGGAGCACTGCCAATTAATGTTTTTTCATTCCTTTGTGGAAGATGGTATCACTGCCTAGCCAGCATTTATTGCCCATCCCTAATTGCCCTTGGTAGGCAGTTGTGAGTCAATCACATCGCCAGACTGGGTAAGGATAGCAGATTTCCTTCCCTAAACAACATCTGGAATCCTGAGCCTGAATTTTGGGTAGTTTGATATTTTAACTCGTGCTCTCACACTCACATACCTGCCCTCGGCCTATTGCAATGATGAAATAAAGCTCAATACCAGCTCGAGGAACAAAAACCTCACCTTCCAGTGGGAACTTTACAGTTTTATAAACTCAACATCAAATTCAGACCATGAACCCTGTTCTTTAGTTTGATCTTGTTAGTTGCCATATGCCAGTTTGAATCTGCTTATATTTTGCCATTAACACTCACTCTGGGCCAAAGCTTGGCTTTCTTTACTAAAACTATTTGTTTTTTTGTTCCAAGACATCTTTCTTATTTGATGTCTCCTGCCCTCGACCCTATCCCAGATATAGAATCCCTACAGTGCAGAAGGAGGCCATCCAGCCCACTGAGTGTGCATGAACACAATCCCACCCAGCCCCTGTTCCTGTAGCCCCACATATTTACCCTGTTCATCCCCCTGACACTAAGGGGTAATTTGGTATGGCCAATCCACCTAACCAACACGTCTTTCGGACTGTGGTAGGAAACCCGAACACCCGGAGGAAACCCATGCAGACATGAGGAGAATGTGCAAACTCCACACAGACAGTGACCCGAGCTGGGAATTGAACCTGGGTCTCTGGCGCTGTGAGGCAGCAGTGCTAACCACTGTGCCACCGTGCCACCCTTCCTTTTTATTCTTCCTCCCCTTCTCCGCTTTCAAACTGACCCTGTTTCTATCCTCCTTCTGCATTGAAAAAGTTAAATTGGATTGGAAATGTTAACTCTGTTTCTCTCTTCAAGATGCTGCCTGACCTGCTGAGATTTTCCAGCATTTTCTGTTTTTATTTTGGAATACTAGCATCTGCAATATTTTGCTGCTGGATAATTTATAAATACCTTTTATGTAGAAAACATCTCAAACAGCAGCAATAACTCACTGGTACATTCCTTCCTGGACCTATTCAGACACTATTGCTGCAATTTTAAAGACAGTTTTGGTGGGAGACATAGGAGGGATGTCTGAGGAAGATTCTTTACTCAGAGAGTGATTGGGGATGTGGAATGGGCTGCCTGCTGTGATAGTAGAGTTGGACACTTTAGGAACTTTCAAGTGGTTATTGGGTAGGCTCATGGAACACCCCAGAATGATAGGGAGTGGGATCGCTTGATCTTGGGATTGGACATTGCTCGGCACAACATTGAGGGCCGAAGGGCCTGTACTGTACTGTTCTATGTTCTATGTTCTGTTCTATCTGTAATTAGTTGGAAAGCTAATTACCACATTGATAAAAATTCATTTACTGGATGTAGGCATCGCTGACCAGACCAGCATTTATTGCCCATTTCTAATTACCCCTGAGAAGGTGATAGAACATAGAACATAGAACATTACAGCGCAGAACAGGCCCTTCGGCCTTCGATGTTGCGCCGACCATTATAAAAAAGCAATGACCCTCCAAACTAAACCATTCCCTTCTCTTCCATATACTTATCAACTAACCTCTTAAACGCCACCAAACTTGGCGCATCTACAACTGCTGCAGGCAGGGCATTCCACTCCCTAACCACCCTTTGGGTAAAGAACCTACCTCTGATATCCGTCCTATAACTATCACCCCTTAATTTAAAGCTGTGTCCCCTCGTGCTAGCTTTCTCCATCCTAGGAAAAGGCTATCACTGTCCACCCTATCTAAACCTCTAATCATCTTATATGTTTCGATAAGGTCCCCTCTTAGCCGCCTCCTTTCTAACGAAAACAACCTCAAATCCCTCAGCCTCTCTTCATAAGACCTGCTCTCCAAACCAGGCAACATCCTGGTAAACCTCCTCTGTACCCTCTCCAATGCCTCCACATCTTTCTTATAATGTGGGGACCAGAACTGCACACAATACTCCAAGTGCGGCCGCACTAGAGTTTTGTACAGTTGCAACATGACGTTGCGGCTCCGAAATTCAATCCCCCTACCAATAAAAGCTAAGACTCCGTATGCCTTGTTAACAACCTTATCGACTTGACTGCTTACTTTCAGGGATCTATGCACAAATACACCAAGATCCCTCTGTTCATCAACACTATTAAGAATCCTACCATTAGCCCTATACTCTACACATTTATTATTCCTGCCAAAGTGCATTACCTCACACTTTTCCACATTAAACTCCATTTGCCACCTCTCGGCCCAGCTCTGCAACTTGTCCAAGTCTCTCTGCAAACTAGAACACCCCTCTTCACTATCTACCACTCCTCCGACTTTGGTGTCATCCGCAAATTTACTAATCCATCCTTCAATACCCTCATCCAGATCATTTATAAAAATTACAAACAGCAGGGGCCCCAAAACAGATCCCTGAGGTACACCACTTGTAACCGAACTCCACGATGAATATCTCCCATCAACCACCACCCTCTGTCTTCTATCTGCTAGCCAATTCCTAATCCAATTAGCTAAATCACCCTCTATCCCATACATCTGCATTTTCTGCAGAAGCCTTCCATGTGCCACCTTATCGAACGCCTTACTAAAGTCCATGTATACCACATCAACTGCCTTAGCCCCATCCACCTCTTTGGTCACTTTTTCAAAAAGCTCAATAAGGTTAGTAAGGCACGACCAACCCTTCACAAAACCATGCTGACTATCCCCAATCAATTCATTTCTCTCTAAATAACTATAAATCCTATCCCTAATAATTCTCTCCAATACTTTGCCCACAACAGATGGTGAGTTGCTGATTTGAACCAGCTGCAGTCCCTGAGCTGTAGGTACACCCACCTTGCTGTTAGACAGGGGGTTCCAGGATTTTGACCCAGTGACAGTGAAGGAATAGCTGATATATTTCCCACTGAGGATGGTGAGTGACTTGGAGGGGAACTTGCAGGAGGTGATGTTCCCTGGTATCTGCTCCTCTTTCCTTAGATGGGAGTGCTCGTGGGTTTGGGAGGTGCTGTCTAAGGAACCTTGCTGAGTTCCTGCAGTGCATCTTGCAGATGGTATACACGAAAGGAAGGAATGTTTGTGGAAGGGGTACCAATCAAGCTTTGTCCTGGACAGTGCTGAGTTTCTTGAACGTTGTTGGAGCTGCACCCATCCAGGCAAGTGGCGACTATTCCAACACACTCTCTCCCATCACTTCACTTGTGATGAAGAGTAAACCAATGGGAGCGGTAATTTGCCAGGTTGGATTTGTCCCATTTCTGAGAACAGAACATATCTGGACAATTTTGCACATTGCTGAGTAAAAGCCAGTGTTGTAGCAATCAGTTACAAAGTATAAATAAGGAGAAACTTTTTAAATTGGCAGGATTGTCGCCAACCAGAGATTTGAGAAAATTAGCAGAAAAACCAGAGGTGGGATGGAGAGAATTTACTTTCTACGGTGAGTTGTTGGGATCTGGAAGGAGCAGCCTGAAAAAAGTGGACACAGATTCAAAAATAACTTTCAAATCAGAGATTGGGATAAACAGTTGTGAAGGATGGAATGCTCAGAGCAATGGGATGGAGTGAGGACATGGGACTAAGTGTCAGCATGGATATGATGGGATGAATAGTCTCCTCCATTCTACAAACCTGTCTGATTCACTTATGTAGGATGATTGCGTAGGATTGGGAAAACTAATCCACCTGTACTATTTTTAAATGCTTAACTGAACATTTCAATTGGGATTAGTCAATGAGAAACAGATTAACATCCAATCACTGTGCATTTAAACTAGAAATGAAGCTGCCTTTGTAACGGATCTCAGTATGTATCGGTTCGCAGGTGAAATATTGCTTACATCTTCGTTATCACTGTCCACATTGAGTTTCTTCTTCTTCTTTTTATCATCCTCCTTCTTTTTCTTGTCCTTTTCTGGAATTACGTCGTCCAGAAAACTGAGGTTGTGCTGGGAGAAGATATAGTCCATTGCCTTTCGAACAGCAACAAGTGCAAGGATCTGTGGGGCAGGAGAGGAAATCCCATTGTCAAATACCACAGCATTATCAGAAAACCTCGAGAGCACGGAGGATTTCACTTCAAACTCAATCACGCTTCTAGTTTCCAACTTGCAATCAACAGTGATGAGCCCTGAGATGTAGCCCCTCAAAACTCAATACAATCCCAACAATGATAACAGCAACTTGTATTTAGAAAGCACCTTCCATGTAATGAAATGTCCCAAGCCAAAAGGGATTTTCTTGACTGATCTGTGCTAATATCAGTGCTAAGATGAGCTAATATCTCCTTACATGGCTATAAGATGTGCTAATATCTCTTTATATGGTTCAGTGTCAAATTTTCTTGACACTGAACCATATAAGGGGATATTAGCAGAACTGACCAAAAACCTGGTCAGTGATGGAGATTTTAAACTGCATCTTAACGGGGGAGGGGGAGATGGTGAGATTCAAGGAAGGGATTGAAGAGTTTCAGATTTTGAGATATTTAAAGCTCTAAGCCATAGGCTCCCTATTTTAACATCCTGTCTTGTGCCTATCACAGAATAACGTGGAGGAGGAACGTCTTCAGTCAGAAGGTAGTGAATTCATTGCCGCAGAAGGCTGTGGAGTCCAAGTCATTGACTCAGACACAGTAAGAAGTCTCACAACACCAGCTTAAAGTCCAACGGGTGAGTCCTGATGAAGGAGCAGCACTCCAAAAGCTCGTACTACCAAATAAACCTGTTGAACTTTAACCCGGTGTTACGAGAATTCTTGCTGCGCCCACCCCAGTCCAACATTGGGATCTCCACATCAAAACAGGACAGATAGATCCTTGATTGGTAAGGGGATCAAAGATTACAGGGGAAAGGCAGGAGGTTGAGAAACATAGCAGAATGGCGGAACAGACTCGATGGGCCAAATGGCTTAATTCTGTCTCTTTCTCTTATGGATTGACATCTTAAATATCTGATTTAAAAATCAATCATGTGTTTCTCAATCAGGAAGACCACTTACTAATTAAACTCTGCACATTGTGCAAGGATGGTTAAAATCTGCCTTATGTTTCATTGGAAGCATTTAACCACCTCACCCCATCAAACCGACACCTTTCAACAAAATTTTATTTAATGAGTATAGTTACTTAGTGTGTTTAATTTCTACAGGTCAATTATGTATGAAAAGTTTTGGAGAACTTCAGAATCAGGAAGATTAATAATAACACAGAGTTTAATATCACCTTTATTGTTCCTCACAATGTCCCTGTTCACTTGCAGTTTTGGTCAGAACAAATGGCAACATTTCTGGTGGCTTTGCTTCCATTCACATTGATCTGGGTCTTTGGGATGTCACAAAATACCTTTCATTTTTGCTGTTTGACCATTTATTATTTTCTATTCACAACCCCGGGGCAGGTGGGGGTGGGGTCGGTTAGTGGGGGGTGGGGGGGGGGGGGGGGGGGGGGGGGGTCGCGGTAGCTAGAATGTGATGCAGGATGATGCCAATGACGTGGGTTCAATCTTCATTCCGGCTGCTGTACTTCACAAAAGCCTCCCTCCTTAACCCAAGCCTGATGTGAACTGGTGTCCCTCAAGCAGTATTGCTCTGTCCACTGCCTCTCCTGACCCATTCTGAGGGGAGTACTTTGTGATTCCATGGGGAATGGAGATGGGAAATTTGAGATCCTGAACTCGCAGGATTTAGGGAATGTCTTGTCGCAATTCCACCGCTGTACCGGAGAAGGGGAGGGATGAACAGAGGGAGGTGGGAGGGATAGAGGAGGTGAGGTTTGCAGAGAAGAGGCGGGAGGGAGATTGGAACGTGGAGTAACTTACCATGACTGGGAAGATGATGGCTGCCACAGTTGACTTTAGGATCCAGAGCATTGCCAGACAGACGACCTGGATGAAGGTGAAGAGGTGAACTCTCCGCAGGGGGACGTGACGCAGGTAAATGAAGTCTGGCTGGTGTTTTGCTGGCATCAGAAGCAACTTCAATCGGTCCATGAACTGAAAGGACAAAATCTTTTAACCCCGGCCCTATAACCAACTCCCAGCGCAGATAAAACCTCCCCTGTGCAGGATTCCCAATGGAACATGTCATTAGTGGTCAATAACGAGCCAACTCACAGCATTATCCTCGAGTTCAGTGAGGTTTGGTGCTGGCTCAGGGATTGAATAGAGGTCAGAGGGGTCATTTGCATCCTTGGAAAGCTACCCAGCAAGACTTGCCAGGAGCCTCCCGGGTTCAGGACAGGTGTCACGTGTTAGGTGTCACCATTCTGTCCTCACTCACCTGGGGATCCCTCCACGAAGCTGACCCTTGGGTGGGTGCAGTGCTGTCAGCAGCCACCAATGACAAGCTGCCAGCCTCTGATTGGCCACACCTCTTGGTGGGCATGGCATCTGCCCCCATGGGCCTCGGTCGCTGTGTAGGCCCAGCAGTGGTTAACTGAGTGCCTGAGAAGCACTTCATTCCATTGGGCCTCCTTCATAGAACATAGAACAATACAGCACAAACAGGCCCTTCGGCCCATGAGTTGCGCCGATCACATCTACCAATCCACAGACCTATCTATAACCCCCTATCCTATTCGTTTCCATATACTCATCCAGAAGTCTCTTAAAAGACCCCAGTGTGTTTGCCTCGACAGCCTCCGATGGCAGTCGGTACCATTCACTCACCACCCTCTGAGTGAAAAACCTACCCCTGACATCTCCTTTGTATTTGCTTCCCTGCACCTTAAATCTGTGTCCTCTCATAGTGACCATTTTAGTCTCTGAGAGTCCACCCTATCTATCCCTCTCAACATTTTATAAACCTCTATCAGGTCGCCTCTCAACCTACGTCTCTCCAGTGAGAAGATCCCAGCTCCCTCAACCCATCTTCATAAGGCCTGCCTCCCAATCCAGGCAGCATCCTTGTAAATCTCCTTTGAACTCTCTCAATAGCCTCTACATCCTTCCTATAATGAGGCGACCAGAACTGCGCACAATACTCCAACTGGGGTCTGACAAGAGTCTTATAGAGCTGCATCATTACCTCCTGCCTCCTAAACTCTATTCCTCGATTAATGAAGGCCAGTACACCGTACGCCTTCTTGACCACTTCCTCCACCTGTGAGGCCGATTTAAGAGTCCTATGGACCCGGACCCCGAGATCCTTCGGCTCTACAACACAGCTAAGACTCCTACCCCTTATATTGTACTCCTTCATCCCATTATTCCTGCCAAATTGGACCACTACACATTTATCTGCATTGAAGTCCATCTGCCACTTCTCCGCCCAGTCTTGCATCCTGTCTATGTCCTGCTGCAACTTTTGGCATCCCTCCAGACCATCCACAACACCACCGATCTTTGTATCGTCAGCGAACTTGCTAACCCATCCCTCCACTTCCTCATCCAGGTCATTTATGAAAATGACAAACAGCAGGGGTCTCAGAACAGATCCCTGGGGCACTCCACTGGTTACCGACCTCCATGCAGAACAAGACCCATCCACAACCAATCTCTGCCTTCTGCCGGCAAGCCAGTTCTGGATCCACGAGGCCAAAGCCCCTTGGATCCCATGCCCTCTCACCTTCTCTAGAAGCCTTCACAGAATTAAAAAAGGTTCCTCACAGCTTCCTGGCCAATGGACAAGGCCCCATCTGTGTAACAAAATGCCAGGCCTTGTGATTTTATGATTTAATGTTGGGGGAGGCAGTGTGGTTTGCTTTGAATTGATTTACAGCCTCATGCTGAGATAACTGTCAGGTCATTTTCACTCACCAGTTAGTCAAAATAACTTTGGCAGTTGAAATGTTGATTATCAGACATTTTCTCTGGAACTTGTAAATGGTTGGCACATTGCTATCAGCCATGATTAAAATGAATGGTGGAGCAGACTCAAAGGGCTGAATGGCCTTCTCCTGCCCCTATAGTTACTCACCTGTACACCTTTCAGAGAGGCAACCCCCATGTACAGGAAGACTCCATAAAGCACTGGCATTGGGATGTACTGGAATGAAGGAAGAAGTCAATCAGACACTCAGCAAACAGTCACTGAGAGCAGCAATAATTTCTATTATATAGCACCTTTAATATCCGGAATATCTCGAAATGCTTCGAAGGGGTGTTCTAAAACAAAATGTGACATGGAGCAACAGAAGAAGATATTACAACAGGTGACCAAATGTTCGGTCATAGTGGTAGGTTAGAAGAAGCATCTTATCAGAGGAGACAGCAGTAAAGAGATGGCGAGGATTAGGGAGGGAATTCCAGAGTTGGGGTCTCAGGCGTTGAAGGCTCGGTCACTAATGGTAGACCGATTAACATCGGGAATGCTCAAGAGGCCGGAACTGGAGGAGTGAGAGATCTCGGAGTGTTGCAGGAAGTGGGGATACAGTAAGGGCAAAGATCTCGAAGTGCAGGGGAAGGAAGGGGTAAAGAGAGGGCTGAGATATTGGAGGACTTTGGAAACAAAAGTGAGCATTTTTAAACTGAGTTTAGTCGGCAGCAAGTAAATGAATTCTGCTTCAACTTTTCATAGTATTCAATCATAAACTAATCCAAATTTATAAACCAGTGAAACACCAAAACAGGTGGGTCAAAACCATCATCATTAGAACAGATTTTACTTAAGATCTGTGTATGAGTGTATGTGTGTGTGTCTGTGTCTCTGTGTGAGTGTATGTATGCAAGAGTGTGTGTGTGTGTGAGCACATGCATGTGCGCGCGTGTGTATGTATGAGTGTGTGTGTGTGTATGAGTGTGTGTGTATGAGTTATGTGTGTTTCTCTATGTGTGTGAGTGTGTCTGTCTGTGTGTGAATGTGTGTATGTATGTGTGAATGCATGTATGTGTGTGTGTATAACTGTGTGTGTGTTTGTGTAAGAGTGTGTGTGTATGAGTGTGTGTGTGTGTGTGCGTATGAATATGTGTGTGTGTATGTCTTTATGTATCTGCGTGTGTGTGTGTGTGTGTGTGAGTGTGTGTGTGTGTGGATGTGATTATATAGTAAGCAATATTTAAATATACTACCTTCAGTATGGGAGCTATGAAGACGGAAACACCAGTTAGAATGAAGACAATAATTCCAGTCACTCGCTGTTCCCTGCAGATGGACAGAGGAGTCAGTAAAATCAGCACGGTAAGAACACTGGGAAGTGACACTTCAGGCAAAATATACGAAACTTTACAAACAAACTTGTCATTTCTGAGGATATCCTCCTCCTATTATTACAAAACGAGCAGGGATCTGCCATATGGGTTCAGTATCCGACATTCTCACCTTTTAACTCTGATAGTCACAGGTATAAGTCCCAGTCCAGACACCCGAGGACAGAATCTAGGCTGCCGGTCCACTAAGGAATGCCACACTGTTGACACTACAATCCTGTGGTTGAGATGCTCATGCTGAGGTTCTGCCCGCTATCTTGGGCGGGTAAAGTGGATTCCATGATAGTTTGGGAGAAGGTCAGTGTAGTCCTCCTCAGAGTGTTGCCAAAGATTTATCCTTCAGATAACACCAGTGAAAGCAGAATATCTGGCTATTACATTGCAAGTATGGGATCTTGCTATGTATAAATTGGCTACTCCATACCAAAATAGCTGATTCAATGGGATGCTGAGGATCCCAAAGTTTTTTACACTAAGTCATACTGAAAAATCACTTGCTCCTAACTAAGGAAGGGACCAGTTAATACACCTAGACCAAGGCCTGGTATCTTTCTCCTACCTGACTCTCACAACACCAGGTTAAAGACCAAAGGTTTATTTGGAATCACGAGATTTTGGAGCGCTGCTCCTTCATCGGATGAGTTTTTTTTAACGTGTTTAGGGTGGAAGCTGGAGAAGTGGAGCATCATGAGGTTACCCTTGGGCTTGTTGGACAGTGAGGTGCTGAGGTGATCATCCTTAATGGAGATGTGTGTGACCAGGAATGTAATCGATTCCAGAGAGTAGCCCATGGTGACTCTGATGGTGGGATGGAACTTGCTGATGTTATCAAATAGCTGTTTTAGTGATTGTTCACCATGAGTCCAAAGGAAGGAAATGTCATTGATGTACCTGGTGACTCACCTGATGAAGGAGCAGCAAATGAGCAGTTTCCTACCTGACTCCCAGGAACTTGGGCAGTTCTCCGGGTGCTGACGTTTCTGTCTCCATTTTCAAGCTGTCGATGTGTGCGATGGAGATCACTGTGGCAGCGACATACCAGGGCAATCCCATAAAGGAGCAGAGAGCCATTAGAATGGCCACCCAAAAAAGATCAAGGTGATAGCCAGCCCCTTTCTAGAAAAAGAAAAGAGTAAATACGTTGTGTTTAAGGGGAATGAAATACCATGTTGGCAACCAGATCAGAAACTCCAAAATATATTAGAGTTAACCTAAACCCCAGAGTATTTTGATTTTGGCAATAAGCTCCAGGTGTGATTAGGGAGTTTTTATCAAAACAAACTTTATTTTTAACAAAGTTAAAACATAACAAAAAGAATTAGCATAAGTTTTACCAATTGGATATGCTTAAATATGGCAAGGTATAATTCTTCACAACCAGTTATTGCTGTAGTTCTAACGTAAACAGTATTCTCATAGACATAAATTCCTTTTTTGAATCAACACAAAAACAGATGTGCTCATTTGAATGCTAGATTTCAGGATTTTAGCACCTCTGGACAGAGATCCAGACATTCACCAGTCTTCTGACTATTGTACAGCAGCCTCCAAAGGAAGATCTATCCCCAAACAGCAGAATCTCAGAAAAAGAGACTCATTTCCCGCAACATCCCAGTCTCGAAATCCAAAGAGAAAAAGAGATGCAGGGAAAGCAACTTCTCTCCAAAAGATTCCAAGCAGCAAAGCTCGATTTCTCTGTGTAAGCCTAGCTCCACTCAGTCATCCGATTTTTTTTCAATCAACACAATCAAGTCCTTCTCCGCAAAACCCGAGGGGTAAACATTAAAATAACAGAACAGCATTAGGCAACGCTAAAACAAACATTCCAGCAATTAAGAGCAATTACACTGCTGCAGTAACAACAAAGGCTGCCAGATGCAGACTTTTTTGAGAAAGTGACCAGAGAGGTGGATGGGGGTAAGGCGGTTGATGTAGTATATATGGACTTTAGTAAGGCTTTTGATAAGGTGGCCCATGGAAGACTTCTACAGAAAATGCAGATGTGTGGGATAGAGGGTGATTTAGCTAATTGGATTAGAAATTGGCTGGCAGATAGAAGACAGAGGGTGGGGGTTGATGGGAGATTTTCTTCGTGGAGTTCGGTGACGAGTGGTGTGCCTCAGGGGTCTGTTTTGGGGCCCCTGCTGTTTGTGATTTTTATAAATGATCTGGATGAGGGTATTGAGGTATGGATCAGTAAATTTGCAGATGATACTAAAGTTGGTGGTGTGGTAGATAGTGAAGAGGGGTGTTTTAGTTTACAGAGTGACTTGGACAAGTTGCAGAGCTGGGCCGAGAGGTGGCAAATTGAGTTTAATGTGGAAAAGTGTGAGGTAATGCACTTTGGCAGGAACAATAGATGTGTAGAGTATAGGGCTAATGGTAGGGCTCTTAATAGTGTTGAGGAACAGAAGGATCTTGGTGTATGTGTCAATAGATCCCTGAAAGTAGGCAGTCAAGTGGATAAGTTGTTAAGAAGGCATATGGAGTCTTAGCTTTTATTGGTAGGGGGATTGAATTTAGGAGCCGCAGCATCATGTTGCAACTGTACAAAACTCTAGTGCTGCCGCACTTGGAGTATTGTGTGCAGTTCTGGTCGCCACATTATAAGAAAGATGTGGAGGCATTGGAGAGGGTACAGAGGAGTTTTACTAGGATGTTGCCTGGTATGGAGGGCAGGTCCTATGAAGAGAGGTTGAAGGATTTGAGGCTGTTTTCGTTAGAAAGGAGGCGGCTAAGGGGGGATCTTATTGAAACATATAAGATAATTAGAGGTTTGGATAGGGGGGACAGTGATAGCCTTTTTCCTAGGATGGAAAAAGCTAGCACGAGAGGACACAACTTTAAATTAAGGGGTATGAGTTATAGGACGGATATCAGAGGTAGGGTCTTTACTCAAAGAGTGATTAGGGAGTGGAATGCCGTGCCTGCAGCTGTTGTAGATGCGCCAAGTTTGGTGGCGTTTAAGAGGTTAGTTGATAAGTATATGGATGCGAAGGGAATGGTTTAGTTAGGAGGGGCATTGCTTTTTATTTTGGTCGGCACAACATCGAGGGCCGAAGGGCCTGTTCTGTGCTGTATTGTTCTATGTTCTATAAAACAGCACCAATAATAAAACAAACTTCTAAAACAAATCCTGCATAAGAAACATGACTCAACTACATTTCAGGCAAAATATACGAAACTTTACAAACAAACTTGTCATTTCTGAGGATATCCTCCTCCTATTATTACAAAACGAGCAGGGATCTGCCATATGGGTTCAGTATCTGACATTCTCACCTTTTAACTCTGATAGTCGCAGGTATAAGTCCCAGTCCAGACACCCGAGGACAGAATCTACACTGAAGGCAGTGTATCGTCACAGCTCTGAATAAGATTACCATAGTGAGGGATAAGGGAAGAGAAAGTTAGACTGAAGGAGTCTAAGGACAGAGCAGGAACCTACCAAGCTATGATACAACTAGAAAGAATGCTCTCTATACTGCATCTGTGAAGCCCCCAGGACATTCTAAAGCAACATGACAGAAAATCTGGATCGATTATCACACTGACAAACTGCCACAGTCAGAGGGTCAGTGCTGAGGGAACGTCACACTGTCAGAGGGTCAGGACTGAGGGGGCGCCGCACTGTCAGAGGGTCAGGGCTGAGGGAGCGCCGCACTGTCAGAGGGTCAGGACTGAGGGAGCGCCGCACTGTCAGAGAGTCAGGACTGAGGGAGCGCCGCACTGTCAGAGAGTCAGGGACTGAGGGAGCGCCGCACTGTCAGAGGGTCAGTGCTGAGGGAGCGCCGCACTGTCAGAGGGTCAGTGCTGAGGGAGCGCCGCACTGTCAGAGGGTCAGGACTGAGGGAGCGCCGCACTGTCAGAGGGTCAGGACTGAGGGAGCGCCGCACTGTCAGAGGTCAGACTGAGGGAGTGCCGCACTGTCAGAGGGTCAGTGCTGAGGGAGTGCCGCACTGTCAGAGGGTCAGTGCTGAGGGAGTGCCGCACTGTCAGAGGGTCAGTGCTGAGGGAGTGCCGCACTGTCAGAGGGTCAGTGCTGAGGGAGTGCCGCACTGTCAGAGGGTCAGTGCTGAGGGAGTGCCGCACTGTCAGAGGGTCAGTGCTGAGGGAGCGTCGCACTGTCAGAGGGTCAGTGCTGAGGGAGCGCCGCACTGTCAGAGGGTCAGTGCTGAGGGAGTGCCGCACTGTCAGAGGGTCAGTGCTGAGGGAGTGCCGCACTGTCAGAGGGTCAGTGTTGAGGGAGTGCCGCACTGTCAGAGGGTCAGCTGAGGGAGCGCCGCACTGTCAGAGGGTCAGTACTGAGGGAGTGCCGCACTGTCAGAGGGTCAGTGCTGAGGGAGTGCCGCACTGTCAGAGGGTCAGTGCTGAGGGAGTGCCGCACTGTCAGAGGGTCAGTACTGAGGGAGTGCCGCACTGTCAGAGGGTCAGTGCTGAGGGAGTGCTGCACTGTCAGAGGGTCAGTGCTGAGGGAGTGCTGCACTGTCAGAGGGTCAGTGCTGAGGGAGTGCCGCACTGTCAGAGGGTCAGTGCTGAGGGAGTGCTGCACTGTCAGAGGGTCAGTGCTGAGGGAGTGCTGCACTGTCAGAGGGTCAGTACTGAGGGAGTGCTGCACTGTCAGAGGGTCAGTACTGAGGGAGTGCTGCACTGTCAGAGGGTCAGTACTGAGGGAGTGCTGCACTGTCAGAGGGTCAGTGCTGAGGGAGTGCTGCACTGTCAGAGGGTCAGTGCTGCACTGTCAGAGGGTCAGGACTGAGGGAGTGCTGCACTGTCAGAGGGTCAGTACTGAGGGAGTGCTGCACTGTCAGAGGGTCAGTACTGAGGGAGTGCTGCACTGTCAGAGGGTCAGTGCTGAGGGAGTGCTGCACTGTCAGATGTGCTCTTTTCCAGGTGTGGTCCCGTTTGGTATTTCAGGTGAATGTGCGTAAAAATCACTGTTCAAAAGAGAGCAGGGGTGTTCCTTAATGTGCCGCAAATATTTACCCTTCAAGCAGTATCTTATCAAAAGATATGATAACCTTGTTAACTGCTGTCTGTGTGAATTTACTGTGTGCAAATTGATTATCAGATTTCCTGCTCTTTTACACTGCAGATTATTTTACAGTGCACCACAGAAAGCATGTCTCACAGCTTGGGTGTGGCTTGTGCTCTGACCAAGACCACAAAGAACTACAAAAGGACGTGAACAAAGCTCAGTCTATCACGCAAACCAGCCTCCATTGACCCTGTCTACACGTCCTGCTGCCTCGACAAAGCAGCCAACATAATCAAGAACCCCTGCACTCCAGGAC
Source organism: Sphyrna mokarran (assembly GCA_024679065.1). Classification (NCBI taxonomy): domain Eukaryota; kingdom Metazoa; phylum Chordata; class Chondrichthyes; order Carcharhiniformes; family Carcharhinidae; genus Sphyrna; species Sphyrna mokarran. The sequence goes on from JAGIQG010000001.1 coordinate 174,825,175, forward strand.
ATTCTCTCTTCCACTTTCTTCCTTTGAGAAAAAATCTGAGGTCACGTACCAATCAAGACCAGCTTCTTCCCTGCTGCCGTCAGACTTTTGAATGGACCTATCCTGCTTTAAGTTGATCTTTCTCTACACCTTACTTATGACTGTAACACTACATTCTGCACTCTCTCCTTCCTTTTCTATGAACAGTATGCTTTGTCTATACAGCACATAAGAAACAATACTTTTCACTAAATGTTAATACATATGATAATAATAAATCAAATCAAAAATCAAATACAAAAGTATTTCTTTGGCTGTAAAATGATTTTGGAATTCAGCAAAGCCATGGTGTAAACATAAGCTCTTTCTTTTGAGCACAATTGCTGCCTTTACGGGTCAATATTTATCGTGCTGTCTCTACCACAGGCCCTGTTCCCACTCCCGGGATTTATTTCCAGCTAAAGGTCCACCTTCTGGATTCAAGCTCAGTCTATTCTCTTTTTACTGAGCAGGAAATGTACTGCGAGTTACTGAGGGACACGCAGCCACATCTCACTGCCCTCTCTGTTGAAAGGAAGATCGATGGAGTTTGCAAGCAATCAATGAGGACGACTTATAAAGAATAAAAAAAAACCAAGCCAGCTCCGGAAAAATACACTGGGGCAAATCAGGAGAGCAGCTCAAATCGCCTCTCAGGCTCTTCACCGCTGACTTCATTCTTTTAAGCTGGAAAAATGTATGGCCTGTCAGGGAATTCAAATAAGACTTTCCATCATTCTGTTTAAGCAGAATACTTTGTTCTCTTCCATTTCCCATGAACTCATGGTACTCTGAGGCTCATGCCAAACCAACCTTGAGATTTGCAGTGACAGACTGTGGGGATTTTGCTGCATTGATGGGAGTCACATGAAACAGGAGTCAATTGCCAAGAATGGCTTTAATGTCAACCTTCCGTAGACGGAGAATGAAATGAGCTGGATTAAGATATGTCACCGTGCGACCAAAATAATCCTAGTCCTACTCACGGCTGTTTAATTATCAGGGATAATCGTTCTCGCCCCGAGTCCTGCTGTTATGTTCCATTTACTTGCTTTCAGTTTGTGGACTTCTGAGACAGAGGGCGGAAATTCCCAGCCGCCAAGATCGGAAAATCCTGCCTGAGGTCAGTGGGCCCCAGGTGGCACCTTGGCACTGCCCATCAGGGCCAAGGCAGGAGGGGGGGCTCATGGGGTAATCGATGGGAGTGGAAGGACACTCTTCATGTGGATCGGTGGGGGAGAGAGGGAGGTCAGTGATCGGGGTTGACCATCGGAGTGGGATCAGCCTGCAGGGGGTATTGGGGATGCCGAGCAAGGTGTCGGAGGTGGGGGGTGAAATCAGGGGAGATTTCAATTTCCCTGGGGTAGATTGGAAGGTGCCGAGAGCGAAAGGTGCGGAAGGGGAGGAATTTGTACAGTGTGTTTTAGAAGGGTCCTTGGAGCAGTATGTGGATAGCCCAACTAGAGAGGGGGCTATACTGGATCTGGTTCTGGGGAATGATGTAGAGATGCCGGCGTTGGACTGGGGTAAACTCAGTAAAGTTTTGCAACACCAATTTTAAATCCAACCAATTTATTTGATAGTAAATCCGCGAGCTTTCGACACTATGTTGTGCCTTCATCAGGCAAATGCAGTGTTCTGATCTGCAGAGGCACTCTTATCCACACAGACAGTTACAGATTGCTGATTAGAATGCGAATCCTTACATCTAACCTGCTATTCAAGTGTTAAAGTGGCTAACAAGGTGTGTGAAGGAAATCCTGAGCATTGGTTAGAGAATTGTGTATTTTCTCCAGACAGCACAGTAAGTGAGGTTTTTTGCTAATCCAGGCAAGTTACGGGGGTTACAGATAGTGTGACATGAAGCCAAGATCCCTGGGGAATGAGCCAGGGCAAGTGGTTGACGTTGTAGTAGGAGAACATGTGTCTAATAGTGACCACAACTCTGTCTGCTTTAGGGTATTAATGGAAAAAGATGAAGCCTGCCCTAAGGGGAGGGTGTTAAACTGGGAGAGGGCTAGATATAGCCAGATTAGGCAGGATCTTAAGGATACTGACTGGGATAAGCTGTTCGAGGGTAGGTCGACGCTGCACATGTGGGAATCTTTCAAGAGAAAACTAAAATTTTTGCAGGATAGACATGTGCCGGTAAGGAAAAAGGATGGGAAGGGTAGGATTAGAGAACCGTGGGTTACTAGGGATGTTGAGGACTTGGTCAGGAAGAAGCGGGAGGCGTACGTTAGATCCAGGCAATTGGGGACAGAGGCAGCGCTGGAAAAATATAGAGGGTGTAGACGGGATCTTAAAAGGGGTGTCAGAAAGGCAAAAAGGGGCCACGAAATGGCTTTGGCAGGTAGGATTAAGGAAAATCCTAAGACGTTTTACTCCTATGTAAGGAGCAAAAGGATGGTTAGAGGGAAGATTGGACCTCTCAGGGACAGAGGAGGGGATCTATGCTTAGAGCCTGAGGGGACGGGGGAGATCCTGAATGAATACTTTGCGTCAGTATTCATGCGGGAGAGGGGCCTGATGTCTGATGCTGGCTTTGAGGATTTTGAGGACCCGTTAAAGGAAATAATCATTACGAGGGACGAAGTGTTGGGGCTTTTAGGTAGCATAAAGACTTGTTGATGTCGTCTACATGGATTTCAGTAAGGCGTTTGACAAGGTTCCCCATGGTAGGCTGATAAAAAGGGTGAAGGCGCATGGGATACAGATGGGTTGAGAACTGGCTTGGGAGGAGGAGACAGCGGGTAGTAGTGGAAGGCTCTTTTTCCAACTGGAGGTCAGTCACTAGTGGTGTGCCACAGGGCTCAGTACTAGGACCTCTTCTATTTGTGATTTATATAAATGACTTGGAAGAGGGGGTAGGTGGTGTGATCAGCAAATTTGCTGATGACACTAAGATACTTGGATTGGCGGGGACTGAGGAGCAGTGCCAGGCAATACAACAGGACATAGATAGGCTGGTAGATTGGGCAGATAAAATTGGGTAGATTGGGCAAATGGAATTTAATCCGGATAAATGCGAGGTGATGCATTTTGGCCGGAATAATGTAGAGGGGAGTTATAGGATAAAAGGTAAAACTATCCGGGAGTATAGAGACGCAGAGAGACCTGGGGGTGCAGGTTCACAAGTCTCTGAAGGTGTCAGTACAGGTGGAAAAAGTGATAAAGAAAGCGTATGGTATGTTAGCCTTCATAGGAAGGGGTATAGAATACAAGAGTAGGAGTTTGATGTTGCAAGTGTATAGAACGTTGGTTAGGCCTCACTTGGAGTACTGCGTCCAGTTCTGGTCGCCGTACTACCGGAAGGATGTGGAGTCCCTGGAGAGAGTGCAGAGGAGATTTACCAGGATGCTGCCTGGTATGGAAGGGCTGTCTTACGAGGAAAGGTTGAACACACTGGGGTTGTTTTCCCTTGAAAGACGTCAGCTGAGAGGGGATCTATTAGAGGTATATAAGATTATGAGGGGTATAGATAGAGTAAATGGTGGTAAGCTTTTTCCACCATTAGATTCGGATAGAACGAGGGGTCACGGCCTTAGGGTGAGGGGGGCTATGTATAAGACTAATATTAGAGGGCATTTTTTCACACAAAGGGTAGTGGGGGTGTGGAATGCACTACCGAGTAAGGTGGTGGGAGCAGGCACGCTAGGGTTGTTTAAGGGTCTCTTGGACAGCCACATGAGCGGTCTGCAGATAGAGGGATATAGGAGGACTGTTTAAATACTTTAATTGTTTCCACAGGCTGTTCGGTCCACCTTGTTGACCAACAAGGTGCATGCATTTGGCAGGTCGTGCGAGGGCTGCTCCTGGATGTTACTTCAGGAGTGGCCTAGTGCTTCATGTCGTTAGTGTATGCTTAAACTGGACCATCAGATGGGCAACATGACAGCTCAGAGACTATCGCTGTTGCTGTGCAGACACATGGATTTGGGCCTGTGTCTGCGGGAGTTTGCGCGTTCTCCCCATGGTTGCGTGGGTTTTCTCCGGGTGCTCCGGTTTCCTCCCACATCCCAAAAATGTGCTCTTAGGCTGATTGGGTAACAAATTGTCCCTATATTGGTCTCTATATGTCATTAAGACGTTAGGATGCCGGCGTGGGCTCATTGGGCCGAAGGGCCTGTTTCCCGTGCTGTGTTGTTCTTTGTTCTTTGTTTGTTCTTATCAGGGTTGCAGGGTGGGAGGAGGGGTGAAGGCCGGGACAGAAATGGTCAGGCAGGGTCAGGGATCAGGTCATGTGGGGGTCAGGGGATTGACCAGCGATCGGGAGGCCGGCAGTGTTTCGGGGGGGGGTCACTGCACATGTGCTGATCTTGGTGCTGCCTGGACAGGCGCAGGCCCCACTCCCTAAATCCTGGAGTGAATCACACTAATGCGCTCTGCAGTGCACAGAGTGTGGGAGATTCATATTGAAATCCCACTGAAATAAAAAACAGTGTGATTTACTCCAGTTTTCACCCGAATTCAACACTTAGAATTCTTTTGGGAGAATTCGGGTCCAGGTCTCCAACTTATCCTGTGAGGTGGAGGGACTCCCAGTGCTTGGAGTTCCTACATTCCAAAAATCGGCTGAGTGGAGAGTCCCCAGCAGATTTCCTCAAATCGGATTGGGGATGAGGAATGTTCAGGCATGTTGAGGGATTGGAGAAGTTGGGATTGTTTTCCTCAGAGAGGAGAAAGTTAAGGGGAAAATTTTAGTGGAGGTTCAAAAAGATCTAAGGCTTTGATAGAGTAAGAGAAGAGGGACTTTATCCACTAGTCGGAGGGCCAGTAATCAGGAGATAGAGATTGAACATAACTGGTAGAAATGTTGAGGGAGGAGGATTTTCCAAACACAGAGAGTTGTTGTGATCTGGAAGGCGCTGCCTGAAAGGTGGTGGAAGCAGATTCAAGAGGAACTTTCAAAAGGGAACTGGATAAATATCTGAAAAGGAGAAATTTGCATGGATTTGTGAGAAAAAGCAGGAGGAGTGGGAGTAGGTGGATAGCTTCTTCACAGTGCTAGTACAGAAATGTAGGGCCAAATGTCCTCCTTGTGCTATGTATGAATGAACTGTGAGATTGCTGACCTTCAGCTTGTGTTCCTTCCTGTTGACGATCACCGCAGTGACCTGCTGGTCCATGAAGATGAGGATGGTGATGAGCAGAGCAGGGAGTCCAGCCGCCAGACACACCCACCACGGGTTACCCCCGAACGGCGGCACAAACCAGCCTCTGTTTGGACTGGTCGGCTAGAATGAGAATAACAAAGCAGCAAAGTCAACCAGACAGCAACCAAAACCATAACCACCGCTACCACTGGCAACAGAGCTTCCTGCAACACACTTCCTGTACAGCCTGATAGTTCCTGAGGGGCTACTCCCACTGATAAACAGGTGAGGGTAAAGTCACCACAGTCCTACATACACTTTGTAAGCTATAAGAGCAGAATTAGGCCATTCAGCCCATTGAGTCCGCTCCACTATTCAATCATCGTTGATACACTTCTCATTCCCATTTTCCTGCCTTCCCTCATAACCCTTCAACCCCTTACCAATTAAAAATCTGTCTAACTCCTCCTTAAATGTACTCACTCTCCCAGCATCCACTGTACTTTGGGGTCACAAATTCCACAGATTCACAACCCTTTGGGAGAAGTAGTTTTCCTCAACTCTGTTTTAAATTTGCTGCCCCTTAGCCTAAGACATTCCTCATCCCCGATCCGATTTGAGGAAATCCCCTGGGAACTCTCCATTCACCTCATTCTTGGAGAGTAGGAATTCCAAGCACTGGGACCCCTTGCCCTACGGGATGAGATTGGAGACCTGGGCTGCAAATTTTCCCAAAATAATTCTAGGACCTCTTGTCTTGGAATGCCCAGGAGAAGCGTCCGCTCCATGTCTACTTTATCCATACCTTTTACCATCTATATGACCATTGGCCGCTGGTGATTTAACCTGAGGATGACCACACCTCAGGCAAGGGGCAAGTATGTGAAGGCGGGACCTTCATGAATGACCTCAGCCGTCCGGGAATTGAACCCACACTGTTGGTGTCGCTCTGTATCACTAACCAGCTGTCCACCCAACTGGTCAGCATGTCCCCACACTCTCACTGGACAGGAATTAATGAGTGGCAACATTGCTACATCACCATTTCCTACACTACAACCAATGGAAATAGATTCAACTGGTAGCATTCGGGAACAGGAGGATGGGAAAGATCCCATGGAACTATCTCGATGATAAGCGGGGGAATTCTCCCTGGTGCCCGGGACAACATTCATCCTCGGATCCATGCTCGTAATTTTTCTCATTCTCACATTGTGGGATCTTGCCATGCACAAATTTGTTGCCACTCTTCCTGCATTTTAACAGGGAAAAGTAAGTTTCTTCATTTATTAGTCACAAGTAGGTGTATATTCACACTGCAATGAAGCTACTGTGAAAATCTCCAGGAGCCCTTGCTCAGGGTGAAGAGCCATGGCTAATGGCCACCCGGTGAATTTTGCGGGAATGATGGTGGGACAATGGCTGCTTCCAGGTGGATGATCCATCCTTTTGGATGAGGAATTGTGTTTTCTTAACAACAAACATGGGCCTGAGTTTTTCCGATAGCTGGTGCAGACACATCCTCATCACTTCTGAAAGAGACCTATTGCCATTTTACACTCAAATGAGGATTAATTGGCAGTTATGGGGGGGGGGGGGGGGGGGGGGGGGGGGGGGAGGGGGGGTAATCAAGGGACAAGTGGGGAGGGAAGGAGCACTGGGTGATGGGGCATTAGGTTGGGAGTGTGTTGATAGGCCGGATGGAAGGCTATGGAGGTCTGGGGGTGTTTGGTTTATGAGGGGAGGGAGCCTCCAGGTAGACAGAGGCTTCTCTTGGAGGTATCACCTCCACCTGCACCCCCTTCTCTCTGAGTTTGAGACCAGCATTTGATTTTATTTCCTCCCCTCAGCTATCTCCCACCCTCCAGCCTGAAACTTGAGGCTGACTGGAAAACCAAGTAAAAAGAGCAGAGGTGGCCTTCCTGTCCACCCCACCCACACTATAAAATGGCATCCGGGTCAGGGAAACAGGACCCCAGAGGGAATCCCATCCCCAACTCAAAGCCCACCACAGAAGCTATAAAATCCAGGCCGTGGGAAAGGCAGTGGGAACCCATCTCATGCAGTCTGTAATCCAAGTCACATTGTTATTGCAATGGAATTGAAGACTCCTAAAGGGCAAAGCACAAGGCTGGGAGAGCTGAGGAAATGAGTGGAGCACCACTGCACTAACCGTGAGCTTCAAAAGTACTTCACTGACTGCAAACAAAGCTCTGGGGAGGTTCCGAAATGGGGAACAATGTTACAGCGATCTCCCTCAGATTGTATTGTGCTGAGATTGATACTGGGAGCACAAACCATTTCAACGAGAATTTCTGCTAAAACTCCCTTATCTGTTACAGTCCATCCCTCATTCTCCTGAATACTTTTAACACCTACCCCTCAAGCTGGCTTTACCATTCAGTGAGGTCAGAGCAGAATGGGTGAGGTGACGAGGGTTAGTTGGGGGGAAGGGGCCTGGGTAAGATACCTGTCAGAGAGCTGATACAGACTCAATGGGCTGAATGACCTCTTTCTGCACTGTAGAGATTCTGTGATTCAGGTATGATGGGCTGTATGGTTCTATTCTTCATGATTCAATACAATGAATAGTCACATTTAGGAATAGAAGATGTTGGAGCTAATCAAATCTGTTCCACCATTTAACTGGATGATGGCTATTCCTCTATTTCAGCACCATCTTCCTGCACTATCCCCAAATCCCTGGATGTCATTGGTATCTAGAAATCTATTGACTTCTGCTTTGCACATACTCAATGACTGCAAACACTCTGGACTGGAGATTTCCAAAGATTTACCATGGTCTGACTGAAGACATTGTTCCTCATATCCTTCCGGAATGATCTACGAGACTGCTGGTTCTGGATGCCCCTCCCCCCACCCTTCTTTCCCCCCCACCAACAAATCCAGGAGAAACATTGGCATCTACCCTGTCGTGTAAGAATTTTGTACATTTCAATGCAATCACCTCTCATTTCTCTAAACTCCGGACCCATCCCTTCAATCTCTGCTTGTTGGTCAATCCCGCCATTCCTGGGATTGGCCAAGTGAGCCTTTGTCACACTCCCTGTGTGCCAATATATCCTTCCTTAAATTTGAGGAATAGTTTGGAATCTAACAAAGCAGAATGCACATTCTTCAAATCTGTTATGTTCTTCTGGTTTGGGATCCTGTTTGTAATAGTTGAGCTGAAGAGGCTGGGACATTGTTCTCCTTATACCAGATTGGGACATTTTGGAGCCTGTGTTATTCCCAATTACGAAAAAGGATATTCCCTAGTCAAGTTGCCAAATCAATACACCATAAGAAGCATAAATAGACATAATCACAGCTGTCCAATTTGAAGAATGTGATTTGGAGGAATATAGTGTTTCAAAAGCAAAGATGCAGAGCAGAGAAAGAGAGTCATATTTGTCTAGAAGAATCTTACCAACCTTGAACTCGCTTGGCACAATAAGTTTTGGTGTGTCTACTCCAACCAAAGCATCAAGTCCACAGAAGATCAGAATGGCTAGGATTATGGCAAAGTCACTGATCAGCTTTCGGATCTGATAGGGACAGAACCAAAAGATTAACGATTGATCAAGAATCCCACACACAACAAGAAGACTATTCAACCCCAGCTAGGGCGGTCTAGTCAGCTTCTGAGTTGTCCAATCCTCGCCCCAAGTGTAAGTTTTGAAAGGTGAGGTATCTCCCAGTGAAACTCTGTCACTAGGCAGAATCAGAGACACCTCAATGGAACAAGAGTTTAACGTTTATTTATTAGTCAGAAGTAGGCTTACATTAACACTGCAATGAAGTTACTGTGAAAATCCCCTACTTGACACACTCCACATCTGTTTGGGTACACTGGGAGTGAATTTAGCATGACCAATGCATGTCTTTGGAATGTGGGAGGAAACCAAAGCATTTGGAAGAAACCCATGCTGACACTGGGAGAATGTGCAAACTCCCCACAGGTAGTGATCTAAACTGGGATTCAAACCTAGATCCCTGGTGCTGTGAGGCAGCAGCACTAACCACTGTGCCACCGTGCTGCCCCCATTCTCCATCTCTGGGATTCTTGAATTAAGCCCCACACTTCTCAACTAACCTTTGCAATCAGGCCAAACTTTACACCAGCGGTGATGCAAGTCTCAGGGAGTTAAATTGACTCACAATGTCAGATCAAAAGTTTTTACTACAGCAAATAAATCTGTGTGTCTGTCACTTGTAGCTCAGTGACTGGACTCTGTCCCGAGTAGATAGTTAGTTTCACATTCACTTCAAAATATTGGAGTCCAAATCCGGGCTGGTTCTCTCAGGCAATATCGAGAGGGAACTGGGCTGTCCAATAAGATGTTAAACTGAGGCCTCACTGCCCTCTGGAGTGGATGAAAATGTCCCATGGCCACTACATAGAGGAGTTGAGAGTGCGGGAGGGGAGAGGCTTCCCTGGCACCCTGGACAATGTTTATCTCTCAGCCAACGTCACTGAAACAAATGTTCTGGTTTGTGGGAGCTTGCTGTGCACTAATTAATTCTGCGCCGGCGATGTTACAACATCCCCAAAACACTTCATCGACAGTACTGGGCTTTGGACTGTCCTGAAATTGTGGAAATTATTATATAAATGTCTTGTGTAAAGCGGTCTACAATAACATTGCATTGTTGACCAAACCTCATTCCTGCCTGCTGCCCCTCCCCGATCATCCCCCCCCAGCCAGACACAGCAGCTGTCTGTGGGATCTTTCTGTGCACAAACTGGCTGCTGCGTTCATTTCCAATAATTCACTGGATGAAAACTGGATGTTTTCCCACTGGAGCGGGTTCCGTAGCTGCAAAAGGAAAATTCTGCGGATGCTGGAAGTCTGAACTAAAATCAAAAAATGCTGGAAATGCTCAGGTTAAGCTGTATCTGCAGAAAGATCATTGGGCTGGGATGGGATTTAATGCTCACCTCCTGCACCCCCCCACTCTCTCCGCCCCGAGTCCCCAACCCCCTCAGAGAGGCAGGTTTGGAGGTGGGATGGGTGGGGGCTGTGTGATCAGCGGGGAGGATGCAGGGTGGAGATTCTGCCGCCCTCTTGCCTCCCCCTCGGGTGGGAATGCTCACAACAGCCTCCCTGACGGACACCCAGTGAGGACATTAAGTGGCCAGTTGAGATATTGCTGGTATTCGAGCAGGAATGATGTACAGATGCTGGCGTTGGATTGGGGTGGTAAGAACTCAGTAAGAATTTAGCAACACCAATTTATAATCCAACTTATTTATTTGATAGTAAAAAAGCGAGCTTTCGACTCTGTGTCTTCGTCAGGCAAATGCAGTGTTCTGGTCTGCAATAGCACACATCAGCACAGACAGTCAGAGATTGCTGATTGGACTCATGGTGAACAATCATTGAAACAACTGTATGATGATATCAACAAGTTCCATCCCACCATCAGACTCACCATGGACTATTCTCCAGAATCAGTTGCATTCTTGGACACACGCATCTCCATCAAGGACGGTCACCTCAGCACCTCACTGTACCGCAAACCGACAGACAACCTCACAATGCTCCACTTCTCCAGCTTCCACCCTAGACACGTTAAAGAAGCCATTCCCTATGGACAAGCCCTCCGTATACACAGAATTTGCTCAGATGAGGAGGATCGTGACAGACACCTCCAGACGCTGAAGGATGCCCTCGTGAGAACAGGATATGGCGCTCGACTCATCGATCGACAGTTCCGACGTGCCACAACGATAAACCGCACTGACCTCCTCAGAAGACGAACACGGGACACGGTGGACAGAGTACCCTTTGTTGTCCAGTACTTCCCCGGAGCGGAGAAGCTACGACATCTTCTCCGGAGTCTTCAACATATCATTGATGACGATGAACATCTCGCTAGGGCCATCCCCACCCCCCACTTCTTGCTTTCAGACAACCGCACAACCTCAAACAGATCATTGTTCGCAGCAAACTACCCAACCTTCAGGAGAACAGTGACCACAATACCACACAACCCTGCCACAGCAACCTCTGCAAGACATGCCGGATCATAGACATGGACGACATCATCAAACGTGAGGATACCGTTCACCAGGTACACGGTACATACTCTTGCAACTCGGCCAACGTTGTCTACCTAATACGTTGCAAGAAAGGATGTCCCGAAGCATGGTATATTGGGGAGACCATGCAGACACTACGACAGCGGATGAATGAGCATCGCTCAACAATCACCAGGCAAAACAGTTCCCTTCCTGTGGGCGAACACTTCAGCAGTCATGGGCATTCGGCCTCCGACCTGCGGGTAAATGTTCTTCAAGGGGGCTTTCGTGATACACGACAGCTCAGAGTTGCTGAGCAGAGACTGATAGCCAAGTTCCGCACACATGAGGACGGTCTTAATAGGGATCTTGGCTTCATGACACACTATCTGTAACCCCCGTAACTTGCCTGGGTTAGCAAAAAACCTCACTTACTGTGCTGTCTGGAGAAAATACACAATTCTCTAACCAATGCTCAGGATTCCCTTCACACACATTGTTAGCCACTTTAACACTTGAATAGCAGGTTAGATGTAAGGATTCGCATTCTAATCAGCAATCTCTGACTGTCTGTGCTGATGTGTGCTATTGCAGACCAGAACACTGCATTTGCCTGAGGAAGACACAGAGTCGAAAGCTCGCTTTTTTACTATCAAGTAAATCGGTTGGATTATAAATTGGTGTTGCTAAATTCTTACTGAATTCGAGCAGGAAGCCCTTATTCTTGACACCCCACCTTGTGTACCCTAATCCAATAACCCCTTCCTCGTGACCTCCCATCCTACCCGCTTTCCTCACTATATGGGGATCCTTTGATGATCCTCAATGTAAGCTCAGGTGTAATGCCAGCAGTGGCCACAGCTCCCAGTGGCGCTGCCAACACTGTCAACCACCAGGGAAGGGCCCAGTGGGGTGGGAGGCCAGGGAAGTGTCTGGTGACCTCAGGATAGTCACGCCTTCCAGGAAGAAGCAGTGTAGGTTTCCCAGAGCTCTGGATGAAAGCACCTCCCCACTTCCCCCATTGCCCATGCTGAATCCTTCCCATGTGTTCTGTATCTCTCTCCAAATCTACTGACAATTTCCAGATACTTCCTGAGGTAGCAGTCTGAGGATTCAGGGTAGACAATTTAGAACATAGAACATAGAATGTAGAATATAGGTCTGAGATGAGAAGACATTTCTTCACCCAGAGTGGTGAGTCTGTGGAATTCATTCCCACAGGAAATAGTTGATGACTAAACATTCAATGTATTCAAGAGGTGCCTGGATACAGCACTTGGGGATCAAAGGTTATGGGGAGAAAGCAGGATTAGGATATTGAGTTGGGATGATCAGCCATGATAGTGATGAATGGCGGAACTGAGTCGAAGGGCCAAATGGCCTCTTCCTGCTCCTATTGTCTATGTTTCTTCTTCTAATTTGCTTCTGACATTCTGGAAGGTTTTGGAGTGAGTTGAGGCAGGCATTGCAAGTATCCAGTAACATGGGAGATCCTCATAACAGAGCTCTGAAAGATATCATACCAGCTTCCTACGTGTGTAACGTATCTCTGGCAGTAAATGGAATTTCCATTGCAGACTCGGGTTACAGGCAGATCCTACCTCAATGCTTTTAGCTGATTATCACTGTCTTTCTAGTGCTCATTCTCTCTGTCTGTGGGCCTCTGGTTTTACGTGACCCATGTGTCTTACTCACTCCTGTCTCCAGTAACAAGTGGACACTCTGCGGGGCGAGGGTTTTATTTATAACCTTAAACAAATTCTGCAGTGAAAGGATTCCTACTCTGGACAAACGGATCAGCGAACTAGAAACCGCATCTTCCAGAAAATTCCACCTTGAAGCAGGAGAATATTTTGCAGGCCGAATCCAAGAAATAAATTCTTTCAAAAAATGCACCCACGTTGGGCAAAAACTGTACAAATAAATTGGATCCAGGAATGGGATATGTCTACCTGCGAGATGCAGAATAATTGGGATTTGGGTGAATGGGGAGAGGATCCACACAATCCCACCCGGATCTGATATTCTGAGTTCAGTATAAAAACATATCTATCTTACACAGGCGATTGGCAATGTAAGAGTTAAAAGCGGGAATGCAAGACTTGTGCCCCTGGAATGGGTGGGATGAGCCGGAGGCATGGAAACTAATCAGATCAACAAGAATTACCCTTCATTCAGTCCCATAGCTCCAGGATCAACAACAACAACAACAACAACACCTTACCTCTGGATAGCATCTTTAATGTACCAAAATGCCCCAAGCTGCTTCACTGAAGGATTACAAAGCAACATCTGACGCCAAACAACTTAGGGAGACATACGGGGGAACAGCCAGCAGATTGACCCTAATGTCAGGGGGATTAGCAGGATAACTGAGAATTACGGGAATATGGCCTGGGTGGGATTGTGGTTAGTACAAACTCAATGGGTCAAAAGGCCTCCTTCTGTACGGTAGGATTCTATGATTGATCAAAGATCTTAGTTTTAATGAGCATTTTGAGATTTTAAAGGAGAGTAGAGTGATAGAGAGACAATAGAGAGAAAGAGAGGATAGAGAGATAGAGACAAAGAACAAAGAAGATTACAGCACAGGAACAGGCCCTTTGGCCCTCCAAGCCTGCACCGACCATGCTGCCTGATTGAACTAAACCCCCTATCCTTCCGGGGACCATATCCCTCCATTCCCATCCTATTCGTGTATTTGTCCAGATTCCCCTTAAAAGTCACGATTGTATCTGCTTCCACTACCTCCCCCGGCAACGGTTCCAGGCACCCAACACCCTCTGTGTAAAAAACCTGCCTCGTACATCTCCTTTAAACCTTGCCCCTCACACGATAGAGAGATGGAGAGAATAAACAGTGTAGAGAGGTGGATAAGTTAGAGATGGAGAGACAGCAGTCAGATTTAGTGAGGAATTCCAGGGTTTGGGGCTAAAACAGTTGAGGGCGTAGCAGCCAATGGAGGGCAGAGTTAGAGTGCTGAGGTTTTGGAGATTGGCGGGACCGGGTGGTAAATATTTCTGAGTGCCGGATGTTAACGGAGACAGGAAATGAAGAGAAGCCGGAGTGATGGTATTGATAAAAGATCGTATAAATTGCTGGACAGAGAGAATGTTCTAGAAGGAACAAGGACAGAATCTCTCTGGCTAAAGAATGGAAAAGGTGCAATAAGATTGACTGGTGTGGTGTACAGTCCATCAATAATGGAAGGAATGCAGAGAAACAGATTCACAAAGAAATCAAGAGAGGTGCAGGAATTATAGAGTTATTAGAGCGGAATACATCAATTATCCCAAAATAGACCGGAATAGGAAGAGTGAAAGGTCAAAAGGGATGCGAATTCCTGGAACGTGCTCAAGATTCAGATGTGTGGGTTAGGATGATTGGCCATGATAAGTTGCTCCTTAGTAGTGGGATTACGGGGATAGAGCCTGGGTGGGATTGTTGTCAGTGCAGACTTGATGGGCTGAATGGCCTCCTTCTGTACTGTAAGGATTCAATGATCATCAAGTTTACAGCAATAGAACATGGGAGTGAGGTTAGGTTGAATGCTCTTTCAGCGAACCAGCACTGACTCAATGGGCTGAATGGCCTCCTGTTACACTGTAAAGATCCAGTGATTAAAGATGTCTTAAAAGCACAGGCTGTTCATTCACAGTGGGGAAGGGGCAGCGGGGGAGAAGGGGGGATCTTGGATGGGGAAGGGTTTCTTTTATGAAGAGGTGCTCCAATGTAGAGCTTTGTCCAATGGGATTCTGGTCACAGCCCCTCTTTTCTCAGGAATCAACTTTTAAGAGTTAGCAGGAAACCGAGCAGCTCAACAATTTCTCAGCATGGATTCTCCAACTGCATGCGACCAAGTCATTCAGTCGCCACCCTTAACAATCTGACTAACAGCAGCAGGGAAGTTGCTAAAGTAAAGCAGAAAGTCTGGGAACAATGCTGGAGTGACCCAGGCTGGCGCTGGCGATAAGGCAGGAGACAAACAAGCATTTACTTTGGCGAGCACAGAATGGGTGGCCCTCACAAAGCTGTGCCGAGGCTATCCTGGCAGCAGCTGGAGGCTTTGATGGATTTCTGTATTCAGCCGTTTCGTGCTCAACTTTCAAAAGGCTTCCTTCAGAGTGCCGGCTAGTGTGGCTGTGTCTGAGCGGAGTGCGGGAGCTGAGCCACTCGCTGAGCTTAGCCAAGAGTGACAGGTTCAAAACAGGAGCCAAACTGAGAGAATCAGCCTGTGCTTTGTCTCAGGTGGAGGAGGAGGCTACGGGGAGCAAAGAAGTATTCACCCCCTCCAGGGCTGATTCTTTTGTTGTAATTGTGAGATTGAGGGGTGGGGGGGGGGGGGGTGGTGAGGCAGAGAGTGGGGGAGTTGTGGTATGGGTGGGAGTTGAGGTGAAGTGGGGTTTGAGGTGGGGGGGAAGTGGGACAGGAGCCAGTGCTGTTTTCCAGCTCCCAAACTCACCCCCAGGAGGGAAACTGTAATCATGTGTGCGTGATGCATATGTGTATACATGTGTGTATGTATATACGTGCAAGAGAATCAATACATTGAGTGTGTGCATGTGTACGTGTGTGCGTGTGGGTGCGTGTGTGTGGATGCGTGTATGTGGATGTGTGTGCATGTGTGTCTTGTGTACAAACATGTACAGAGCTGGTTTGGTGTCAGTGTGTGGGACAGTCTGGGGAGGACGTTCCAGTCTCCCAGAGGGTGACCAGGCTGAGGGGCAGGTCCTCCTATTCCCCTCTGCCTCCTCTGAGTGGTCTCTCCAAGGTGAGAGGCCCCTTCCGGATTGAGAGAAGCCACAAGCTGGGCTGAAAGCAGGGAGGGCAACTTCTTTCATGAAAAATTATAACTTTCAACACTGTGCACATGCTCAAGTTGTTTTTTTCTGGGGGGAGGGGGGGGGGGGGTCCGGGTTTGCAAATAGTTTGACAACCTGTTCTCTTGAAGAAAATAATCTTTTAAAATGACCAGATCTGTTTTTTAGTGCATATTTTTGTTCATGCTTCTATTTCTGCCTTTTTTTAAAGAAACTTTTCGAAAGGTGATTGAAGCTTTTACAGTTAAATTTATAAACTGAAGTGCTAAGTTTGATTTTAAAAGATCATAAGTTTTATGTAGGGGTGAGGGAAGGGTGGTGTGTGGGGGGAGCTGGGAGGGGGGCCTCCACACAGGAGGTGGCTTCTCACCAACTTTTTTTAAAAATTCAAGTAAAATCTCAGACAAACAACCAGACACACACTGACAACCATAGAATCCCTACAGTGCAGAAAGAGGCCACTCGGCCCATCGAGTCAGCTCTGACAACAATCCCACTCTATCCCCCTAACACCACGTACTCACTCTGCTAGTCTCCCTGACACTAAGGGGCAATTTTAGCTTGCACAATCCACCTAACCCGCACATCTTTGGAGTGAGAGGGGAAACCGGAACACCCGGAGGAAACCCACACAGACATGGGGAGAATGTGCAGACTCCACACAGACAGTGACCTGAGCTGAGGATCGAACCCAAGTTTCTGGCACTGTCAGACAGCATTGCTGATCACTGTGCTGCTGATAGATGGTGGTGGAGGTGTGGCAGGAAGTGGGTGTTGATGGTGGGGAATCTGCACCCAGACAGGGAGGGGGGGTATCTGTACGCCTGCGTGGAGGTCTCTGTCCCCTCCCCACCTCCTGACAGAGGCCTATCTCCACACATTCCCGCTGTTCCGTTGGGGAGCCGGACATGGCCGAGGAAATCCAACTGGGAAACCCAAACCTTGTGCCTGTGTCTGAACTCACCCCAAGTCCCAGTCCCTCATCACACCCGTCCTCATTGGTTTAAATCACCTCCTCCCCACCCTAACGGGATGAAAAACTCTGTTAACAGTCTCTGTCTCACTCACACAGAGATACAGATAATCTCACATACAAATACACACACACGCGTAGACACACATGAACATTCACACACAGATGCAGATATGGACACATACAGAGATGCATACAGAGACACGCTGACACAGATTCGCACATACATGAACATTTAGACACACACAAACACACTCACAGATACACACACATATACAAAGAGGGACGCGGTGTGCATGTGTGTGTGGTGCATATGTGTATACGTGTGTGTATGTACATACGTACAATCAATGTGTTGAGTGTGTGTGACTGTGTGTGTGACTGTGTGTGTGTGTGAGTGTGTCTTGTGTACAAACATGTACAGAGCTGGTTTGGTGTCAGTGTGTGGGACAGTCTGGGGAGGATGTTCCAGTCTCCCGGAGGGTGCCCAGGCTGAGGGGCAGGTCCTCCTATTCCCCTCTGCCTTCCCTGAGGATGCTGACTATAGAACAGCACACGAGACCTTGAGCCTGTGCTCGAAGGGGAGTTTGGGGACTTGGAAAGGCTGATCAAGCCCATTCCCTCCACAAGGCAGAAAAAACGGCTTTCTAACTGACCCCCAGGCAGATCGAGCACAGCAAAATACGTCTCCTGATTTCCAAAAGCAATCAAGCAAATCATTGCAACATTAATCCAGAATGAAAAAACCTCTAACTCTAACCAGCTGCTGACAGAGAGACACATCCGGGGAATTCACAGCACATCAATCCTGGGTATCAGAGTCAAACAGGTCAGTGTTAGATCTGAAACCTCAGCACAAAATCAATCTTGGATTCCTCATAACCAAACACACAGCTGAATTCAGATTCGAATGGGCGCTTTATGTTGACTGCAAGGAATCCAGGTCATCATTTAAAAAGAAAGCACAAAGAGGGTAAATATCAAAATATTGCTCTTTGTGGGATCTTACTGTGTGTAAATTGGTTGCTGCATTTTTATTGATTGAAAACAGTCAGCAGTGTTTTCCAGCCCCTCCCACCGTCGGGATTGTCTGTTTGTGCCGATAGATAATGGAATATTGGCTGGTCCACCGCATCTTCCACAACACATCCCACCACAACAGGATGGAAACATCCTGGCCAATCTTTCCCTGGATGTCTTGTGGTTGTGAAAGAGGTTGCAGAGTAATCAAATCCCTCCATTATCTCATCCTCCCTATCTCTGTAACATCCTCCAGACCCTACATCTTTCTCCCTATCACTACAGCTTCCTCCAGTCCCTGCACCCTCCAAGATATTTGCATTTTGAAAATTCTGCCCTCAGGTGAGGCTGAGAGAAGAGTGGAAATTGGAAGTAAAATCGGTTGGGTTCTCTGCTGTGTTGATGACTGTGTCGGTGTCAAATGCTGAATTGGAAATCTTTGTTAACTTTGCCTCCAATTTCCACCCTTCTCAGTTTCACCTGCTCCAGTTCCCCTTCTCTGCTTTGACTTCTTTATCTCCATTTCTGGTGATTGCCTCTAAATTAATATTCATTATCAGCCACTGACTCCCACAGCATCCTGACATCACTTCTTCACGCTCCACACTCTGTTTGGGTTCCATTCCCTAGTTCCTCTGTCTCTGTCACATTTGTTCCGATGATGTGACATTCCACACGATTTTTCCTCAATTGAAGATTTTCCACCATGGTTGACATATCTCTTGACCGCGTCCGCAATGTTTCCACATTTCCCACACTCCCTCCCCTTCCAGAACCACAATAGCATTTTCCTTCTCCTCACCTTCCATCCTCCAGTTTTTGTGTTCAATGGGTCATTTCCACCACCCTCCAGCATGAGGCCACTATCACACACATCTTACCCTCCCTTCCTCTTTCAGAATTCCTTGTTCCACTTCTCTATCACTCTACATTTTGGTTTTTCTCTTATTTTTGCTTTCAGACACCAGCTCTCAGAATATTCTTTGTTTTTCTTGTTGCATCACCATTCCCTGAAAGACCTTGGAAGAACAACTCTTCTGTCATCTAATCTGCCCTGTCTTCCTCTATCGTTGCTCGTTCTTTTGGCCAGAATTCCTAGGCCATTCGTGCCTTGCCGCTGCTGCCAGAGAATTTGGTGCTCAGCCAAAATTTCATTCTCCACAGCGGGACTGGAAAATCCTGCTTGCATAAACAGCTAGAGAATCCTGTCCAAAGTCTTTGCCCCACCTACCCCTCGCTCAAAACACATTATGTATCTAACCTTCCTCAATTCTGATGAAAGGTTACAGACTTCTCTGTTTCTCTCTCCAAAGATGCTGTCTGACTTGATGACTTTACCCAGTGCTTCTCGTTTTATTTCAGTTTTCCAGCACCTGCAGTATTTTGGTTTTTGACAGTCTATGGATTTGAGGTCAGAGACACATTTAGTTGCCGGTTGACTTCACATCCAACTGTGTCTTAAGCTGGTTTTCGCAGACGATCATTTCCAGATGAGTAGTGTAATTTTCCTCTGTTTGTATCGTAGGGCAATGCTAGTTAAGTAGGTTAAACAATCACTGATTAAATGACATCAGGTGTGAATATTTGAGACTTACCATGGTTGGGAAGTATGGGCTGGTCTTGAAATTCTTCAAAGCCATTGAGCAGGTGTAAGTACCGAGGAAAAGGATAAATGACATCAAGGTGACATCGGGGACAAAATCACAACTCGCTCCAACCACGTTACCTCCATACTTCAGGCAATCACTCCTTGACAATGAAGACCACTCAATGCTTGTGTTCTGGGCAGAGAAGAGAAACATTGTCACTTGTTTGGAATCTACATCATTACCGTGTGACCATCTTTTTCCCACCTCTCTCATTCTTTTCTTTTTAATTTATTCTTTTCATGGGATTTGGACATTTGTGAAAAGGCTGGCATTCATTTCCCATCCCTAATTGCCCTTGAACTGAGTGACCTGCAAGGTACTTCAGAATTAAGAGTCAACCACATCACAGTGGATATGGGTTTGGAGTCATACATACGGCAGCCCAGGTAAAGTCAGCAGATTTCTGCTTTAAAGAACATTAGAGAACGAGATATTTCAATTCTAGTCTGCACATTCTCCTCGTGTCTGCCTGGGTCTCCCCCGGATGTTCCAGTTTCCTCCCACACTCCAAAGACGAGTAGGTTAGAGGGATGGGCTATGCTAAATTGCCCCTAAGTATCCCAAGATGTGTAGGTTAGGGGGATTAGCCAGGGGAAATGTGTGGGGTTACAGGGATAGGAAGTGGGAAGAGCCTGGGTTAAGATAATCTGGTCAGCAAATTGATGCAGACTCGATGGGCTAAATGGCATCTTCTGCACTGTATGGATTATTTGATTCTGTGATATATTCACTGAATTTAAAATACACCAGCTGGTGGGATTGGAACCCATGTCTGCAGGGTATTAGTCTGGGAGTCTGGATCGCTGGTCCAGCACCATTACCATTCTAATATTATAGAACATAGAACATAGAACATTACAGCACAGAACAGGCCCTTCGGCCTTCGATGTTGCGCCGACCAATATAAAAAGCAATGCCCCTCCAAACTAAACCATTCCCTTCTCTTCCATATACTTATCAACTAACCTCTTAAACGCCACCAAACTTGGCGCATCTACAACTGCTGCAGGCAGGGCATTCCACTCCCGAACCACCCTTTGGGTAAAGAACCTACCTCTGATATCCGTCCTATAACTATCACCCCTTAATTTAAAGCTGTGTCCCCTCGTGCTAGCTTTTTCCATCCTAGGAAAAAGGCTATCACTGTCCACCCTATCTAAACCTCTAATCATCTTATCTCTCCTGCCTTTTTGAAATGTGGAATACTCCAGGTGTGATCTCACCAAAATTCCACACAAAGATGAAAATAAAGTCATTGTTTTCCAATTCTATCCCTTTAGAAATAAACACCAGTGTTTTGTTTGAATTTCTATGACTTTCTTGGCTATTTTTAGTGATGTCTGTATCTGCACTCCCTAAATCCCAGTGCTTTCTGGCCCCATTTAGATCCTCACTATCAAGGCAGTGTGTGACTTCCTGTTTCTTCTGTAATGATTTGTCTCATATTTATAAATCCTTTCCAGTTACCAGTCCACTCTGCAATTTTATTAATGCATTCTTGCATTTTGTCATATTCTTTTTCTGTATAACCACACCTCCAAGTTTGAGTGCTGTCTGTAAAATGTTCAGATTGTACTTTCAATTCTCAGGTCCAAATTGTTTCTGTAAATAGTGAATGTCAGATGTCCAAACATCAATCCTTCTGGAAAGCCACATCTCCCTCTTTACAAGAGGAGATCCATTTCTCTCATACCTGTCCGGTGTTTTGTAACCATTTGCCCCCCGACTCCACATTCATTGACACTATTCAAGTCTGCAATATGTTACCTTATTAAAGGCTTTTTGAAAGTCATAGAATCCTACAGTGCAGAAGGAGGCTATTTAGCCCATTGAACGTATATTAACAATCCCATACAGGCCCTATTCACGTAACCCCACATATTTACACTGTTGGTCTACTGATGTTAATTTAGCAGGGCCTGAACATCTTTGGAGGAAACCAGAGCTCCCAAAGGAATCCCATCCACACAAACAGTGATCCAAAGCCAGAATTGAACCAAGGTCCCTGGCACTGTGAGACAACAGTCTCAATGTGCCACACAGTGCCACCAAATATATTACATCTACTAAGTTACTCTTTTCTACCTTTCTGATGATTCTTCAAGCAATTCAATAAGCCTGGCCAAGAATGCCTTTCAGATTGTGGGAGGAAACTGGAGCACCTGGAGGAAACCCATGCAGACATGGGGAGAACATGCAGACTCTGCACACATGGTGACCCCAAGCTGAGATTCGAACCTGGGTCTGTGGCGCTGTGAGGCAGCAGTGCCTCACAGTACTGTGTGCACAGTATCCTAACCACCTATTCTTTTCTCCTGTGCATCCCATATTTTCCCTGTACAAGTGAGTTCCACATTCAAACTACTCTTTGGATAAAGAAGTTTCCCCTGAATTCAGAATTAAATTTATTAGTGACTATTTTATACTGACAGCCATGAGCTTTTGTCTCTCTGCACAGTGAAAACATCTTCTCTGCAACTCACCTTCAGAACTTTTAGGGTATTTCATCCTTTCTAAGCTTGGTTGGTTTACAAATTATCTTTCCCTTTCTCAACTGACCTATTATTAATATTCGTTGAAATATAGAATTCTTACTGTGCAGAATGGGCCATTCGACCCTTTGAGTCTGTACTGACTCTCTGACAAAGTACTTTACAGAATCCCTCTCTCCTGGCCTGTTCCTGTAACCCTACACATTTACCATGGCTAGACCTACACCCTACGCGTCTTGGGAAACTAAGGGGCAATTTAGCACAGTCAATGAACGTAATCTGCGCAAATTTCAGACTGTGGGAGAAAACCGCAGCACACGGAGGAAACTGATACAGACACGGAGAACCTGCAGACTCTGTACAAACAGTGACCCAAGCCGGGAATCAAACCCTGGTCCCTGGAGCCAACCACTGTGTCACCATGCCACGCTTGGTTACTATTATTGGTCATTCATATTGGTTGTTTTATTGTTAAAAATTGAGCTTGGGGGAGGCCGTGTTTTAAGGGATACACTTGATTAGTGACACCATGAGACACACTGGGTATCAGGACAACGCTTTCACTGCATCATCAAAATTAACACAGGGCAGAATTCTATGGCTCTGTCACTGTGTGGAATGGGAGTTGGGGTGGGTGACTGTGGGGAGAGGGGGATTCAGGAGGTGTTCAAAAGTCCATTGACTTTGGTGAAACTGTAAGAATGAAGAATCTCACAAACCACCTTGCTGTTTAGAACTGGGAGGAGAACCTCGGCTAAAGCAATCAGCGTTCAGTGTAAGCTGTGGTTTGGTTGCTAGCACCCTTACCGCTAAGATGCAAGACTCCGAGTGCATGCCCCATTCTGAAATTTGAACACAGGAATCTGGGCTGACCTTCCCGCTCCAGGACTGAGGGAGTGCTGCATTGCTGGAGGCACCCTCTTTCAGATAAGACCTTATATCAGAGCAATATTTGCTATTGGAGGTGGGTGCTAAAGATTCCACAGTGGTGTTGCGGAGAAGAGAATCATCCTCACGTTCCTGACCCAACATTTATCTCAGAGGCCGAATGGCCTCTTCTTGCACAGTAGTTAGTGCTTCTCCAGAAGAAACTCTTCAAAATGGAGCTCATGAAAATACAACAAAACTTTCTCCACTTGTAAATCAAAGAAAGGGTTTAATAAAAAACTTCATTTCTCCAAACTTGGCACCTTACCCTAGGCCAATCCAAACCCCTCACAATTCTACATAGTTCCTTATTTATAGTGAATCAGTTGGTCAGCTGACTATTATATCACTCTGTAATTGGTTCCATGTTTTACTAGGTCAGCTGACCCTCACATCTTGTTCTCATTGGATGTAATGGTTGTCACCGGTTACATTTTAACAGTTAGCACTGCAGCCTCACGGCGCCAGGGACCCAGGTTCAATTCTACCCTTGGGTTACTGTCTGTGTGGAATTTGCACATTTTCCCCATGTCTGCAGCGGTTTCTCCCACAATCCAAAGATGTATGGGTTAGATGGATTGGCTGTATTAAATTGCCCTGTTAGTGTCAGGAGGATTAGCGAGCAAATATGTAAGGATATGGGGGTAGGGTCTAGGGTGGGATTGTGGTTCGTATAGACTTGATGGGCCGAATGGCTTCTTTCTGCGCTACAGGAATTCGATAAATGTTTATCCCTCAATAAACTTTTCAATAAAAATAAATGCAGATTATTTGCTCCTGATTATACCGCTGTTTGTCGAAGCTTGCTATACTAAGATGAAATTGGCTGCCATATTTCCAACATTACGACAGTGTACAAGGTATTTCATTGATTGTAAAGTGCTTTAGGATGTTCAGCAGTTGTGAAAGACACCGTAATGATGTGACTTTTCTTTCTCTATATCACTGGATCAATCCTCAGCACTTCTTCGGCAGGCATGAGAGTGCAAGAATTTATCTGCCCCTCCTCCCCCCATTAGCCCCTCGATGAATATTGGTTTGCCCGAGTTTGCTTTCCCAAGCAAATGGAAGACAGATTCTCTTCTCTTTAACTGTGAGGTTTATCAGGTTTGAAAAACTTTTCAACTGAATGGAAAACCTGAAAACCAGCATGGAATGAAACATTGGGGAGCTCCAATATAAAGTACTGCCCAATGGCAACGAGGGACTTTGTATACAATTTCGAAGAGTACCTCAGTCTCCCCTGAGCAATGACACCTCAAGCCTTTCATCTTTCTGCCAACTCAAAGTCTTTCTGTCATCAACCATTGTTCCATGAAGGAAATACTTGTTGTAAAGAATATCACTGATTCTGTACCTAATACAAAATTGTCCCTCACGATCTCTGTAACCTTCCCCAACCAACCCTCTCTAATTTCTTCATTCCTCCAAATCTGCCCTGTGTTAAATTCATTTACAGGATGTGGGCATTACTGTCTGGGCCAGCATTTATTGCCCATCCCGATTGAGAAGGTGGTAGTGAGCTTCCTGATTGAACTGTCACAGTCCAAGTAGTGTAGGTACATCCACAGTGCTGTTGGGGAGGGAATTCCAGATTTGTGACCATTCCTGGTTGGCCCTAACACCTCATTTTGTGGATTTGGGTGGCAAACTCAGTCTGATAGTACGCCTGCCTTTAGAACTTTTATTCAGCCAGTTGCAGTGAGAATTTCTTTTGCAGAGTTGCTGGAAGAACATTACGCCATCAACTCCCAATGTAATTTTCCATTGTTAATGAGAGGTTGGCAGTTCTTCAAGCTGCTCCACATGGGGTGTGATGGGAACATCAGAGTGGAAAACCTTCCCAATTAGTGACACAAAGTTGGGCAACGCTTTCCATTTCGCATCAAATCACAGCAACAAATGTTCTGGGGTCAGATCTAATGGACTTGTTACTTGAAAAACACTGACACCGTGCTTTACCCTAATCCAACAACAATTCTCATTGGATCAGTGTCACAATGCATCAACTATAGCTCAGTGCATAGCACACATCTCAAAGTAAGGAAGTTTACGTCCCAACACAGAGACTTGTATTTGTGAAACTTGTGATGTTGTTTACATGGACTTTGGCAAGGTATGGCATGGTAAGTTGTTACATGACGTTAAATCTTATGGGATCCAGTTTGAGGTAGCCAAATGGATACAAAATTGGCTTGATGACAGAAGCCAGAGGGTGTAAAGGTAGAGGGTTATTTTTCAAACTGGAGACCTGTGATCAGAGGTGTGCCTCAGGGATCAGTGCTGGGTCCTACTGTTATTTATCATTTATGTTAATGATTTGGATGACAATATAGGAAGCATGGTTAATAAGTTTGCAGATGACACCAAGATTGGTGGCATAGTGGACAGTGAAGAAGGTTATTTAGGATTGCAATGGGATTTTGATCAATTGGGTCATTTGGCTGATAAATGGCAGATGGAGTTTAATTTAGATAAATGTGAGGTGATGCATTTTGATAGATTGAACCAGGATAGGACTTACTCAGTTAATGGTAGGGCGTTGGAGAGAGTTAGAAAACAAAGAGATCCAGGGGTACAGGTTCATAGCTCCTTGAAAGTGGATTCACAGATGGACACAGTGATGAAAAAGGCATTCAGCATGCTTGGTTTCATTGGTCAGAACATTGAATACAGGAGTTGGGACGTCTTGTTGAAGTTGTACAAGACATTAGTAAGGCCACACTTGGAATACTGTGTACAGTTCTGGACACCCTATTATAGAAAAGATATTATTAAACTAGAAAGAGTGCAGAAGAAATTTACTAGGGGGTGCTACTGGTACTTGATGGATTGAGTTATAAGGAGAGGTTGGATAGATTGGGACTTTTTTCTCTGGAGCGTAGGAAGCTTTGGGGTGATCTTATAGAGGTCTATAAAATAATGAAGGTCACGGATCAGCTAGATAGTCAATACCTTTTCCCAGTGGTAGAGGAGTCTAAAACTAGAGGTTTAAGGTGAGAGGGGAGAGATACAAAAGGGCCCAGAGGGGCAAATTTTTCATACAGAGAGTGGTGAGTGTCTGGAACAAGCTGCCAGAGATAGTAGTAGAGACGGATACAATTTTGTCTTTTAAAAAGCAATTAGATATTTACATGGGTAAGATGGGTATAGAGGGAAATGGACCAAATGCGGTTAATTGGGATTAGCTTAGAGGTTTAAAAGAAAAGGGCAGCATGGACAGGTTGGGCTGAAGGGCCTATTTCCCTGCTATAAACCTCTATGAGCCTATGAGTTGAGCACATATCCATGGGATATCCCTACATACCAGCACTGAGTGACTGTGGCACAGTGGGGATGAGAGATGGAATTTTAACCATGGATGTCATTCCTGATGACCTCATGGATTAGCATGTCCTTAATATACCACAGCCACCACTTCCTTTGCTCCTTCCCTTGTGATTCCAATTTAAATGTGAAGTGTGGCTGTACGCGCAGGAAATACGTGTGGTCACGTGGCAGGGGAAGCTTTTCAGCGCTAAAACCTGACTCCAGTTCAGAGTGCAGCAGGTCAGGCTGGGATGGAAAAGAGTCTTCCGGCCAAACAGGGAGGCGCTGAATCACAGCCTACACATTTCTGTCCAACCACATCACCAGGGATATAAGGCTCGTGAGCAGAGATGTTCCTCAAAATTAAATTTCACTTATAAATACTTCTCATGATGCTGCTTTCACTTTGTTTATGTGAATGTCATGGTCATTGGATGAGATGAACTTAGTCAGAGGGCTAAATGTATTGGTTAGCATTCGTGAACTGTTACAGTCACAGAGTCTAGAGGTTTACAGGGTGGAAACAGGCCCTGCGGCCCAACTTGTCCATGCTGCCCTTTGTTTTAACCCCTAAGCTACACCCAATTGCCTGTTTTTGGCCTATATTCCTCTTTACACATCGTACCCATGTAACAGTCTAAATTTTTTTAAAAAACAAAATTGTACCCGCCTCTACTACTATCCCTGGCAGCTTATTCCAGACACTCACCACCCTCTGTGTGAAAAAATTGCTCCTCTGGACCCTGTTGTATCTCTCTCCTCTCACCTTAAACCTCTGCCCTCTAATTTTAGACTCCCTAACTTTGGGAAAAGGTATTGACTATTGAGCTAATCTATGCCTATATAATCTATTATTTTGTAGACCTCTATAAGATCACTGTAAGTCTCCTACACTCCAGAGAAAAAGTCCCAGTCTATCCAGCCTCTCCTTATAACTCAAACCATCGAGTGTACAGGGGAAGGAGTTAGGAACATTTCTTTATTGTGGAAGAAACAATGGTGTGTTTTTGCATTCATTCGTCCTCTTAGTGTGCAGTGTTGTACTCGCTGTTCTATGGGACAGAGCTGAACCTGTAGGTTCTGCGACCCCTCCCTTCTCTGCATTGTAAAGGAACTTGTTTGGGGGCAACCTCAGTGAGGGTAACTGAAATGTTGGAGGTGAACTTGAAGCCCTGTGAGAACTCTGCCAGCCAACATTGTGAGAAGGATCCAGAGTTGGAGACTGATACTGCCCTTCATTCTTTTACATTGACTGACTGCCCTCACCACCTCCCTCCACACCCAGAGCACGCAAGAGACTAGGACCTTCCCACTTCATTCCCCAATGCCCCTGAGCCTTCCCCACATTCCCCTCTTCACCACTGACTCGGCCTTGCCAGTCCTGAGACTCCACCCTCCCGCTCCCCTCCTTCAACAAGGAGACCTGCTGAGCTTAAACACAACCACTGACCAGAACACCCCATCCTTAAACAAACGTGAAGCGGTGTCCGATTCCTGAGTGCCACTGACTTTATCAGAAAAGTAGAATCTCGTTGCTAAAAGCTTTAATATAATGAGTATTCATGGGAGACAAATGTTTTCCAAGTAGGGACCCACCATAGGACAGCAAGAGATCAGACCTGTTATAAACACGACTATGGGTTCATCCCTAAATTGAAACTCAGCATCAGGAAAGCAAATTTACTCCTCCTGCTTGATGAGGTCACCCTGTCAACAACATTTCCCACTCTTACAGGCCCTCCAAGCCTGCGCCAATCATACTGCAATCATAGAAACCCTACAATGCAGAAAGAGGCCATTTGGCCCATCAAGTCTGCACTGACCACAATCCCATCCAGGCCCTACCCCCACATCCCTACATATTTACCCTCTAACCTCTGTATCTCAGGACACTAAAGGGCAATTTTAGCATAGCCAACCAACCTAACCTGCACATCTTTGGACTGTGGGAGAAAACCGAAGCACCCAGAGGAAACCCACGCAGACACGACGAGAAACTCCACATAGTGACTCAAGCCGGGAATCGAAGCCAGGTCCCTGGAGCTGTGAATCAGTAGTGTTAATCACGATGCTGCTGTGCTACTAGATATTGTCCTACCTAAACAGATTCATATATCTATCCAGATGCCTCTTGAAGGTTGTTATAGAACCTGCTTCTAATAATGAGATAAAAGGACATAAATAAAAATGAGTATTTCTATCACATCTTTGGGAACTCTTCACCACCAGTGACAGACTTTCTGAAGTGTATTCATTATTGTAATGTAGGAAATGCAGCAACCAACTTGTGCACAGCAAGATCCCACAGCACCAATGTGATAATGACACTGATAATCTGCTTACCTAGCTGTTGATTGAAGGAAACAAAATTGTCCCAGCACTCTAGAAGCACAGGTTACAGAACTGGTACAGCCCTTTGGCCCATCGTGTCTGTGCTGGCACTAGGGGCGGGTGGGGGAGGCTGTTTCTAGGGTCCTGGGACAACTTTGTTTCCTGCAATCAACAGCTAAGAAAGCAGATTGTCAAGGTCATCTTTCCTGAGCTTGTGGGTGAGATGTTAAGTAAGAATATAAGAAATAGGAGCAGCAGTAGGCCATCCAGCCCCTTGAGCCTGCCCCACCATTCAACAAGATCATGGCTGATCTGAAGTGGATCAGTTCCACTTTCCCACCTGCTCCCCATAACTCTTAATTCCCTTGTCTATCAGAAACCTGTCTACCCATGGTGACTTAAGCATATTAAATGAGGTAGTCTCCACCACTTCAACGGACAGAGAATTCCAGAGATTCACCACCCTCTCAGAGAAAAAGTTCCTCCTCAATGCTGTTCTAAACTGCACCCCCTCTCCCCACCATCTGCCTCTGGTGGCTATTAAAGATAGTAAGAAGTTTGATAACACCAGGTTAAAGTCCAACAGGTTTATTTGGTAGCAAAAGCCACTAGCTTTCAGAGCGCTCGCTGTTCCTTCAGTGGGATTTCACCAGCCGGAATTCTCTGACCTCATCCATACCTGAAATGTCAACCTTACCCATGGCTGGGACTTTCCAGTCCTACTGCAGTGAATGGAGTTTTGACTGAGTGCCAAATTCTCTGTTCTTGCTGGTGGCGGAGGCAGGGCGAATGAGACTGGAAAATTCCAGCCACCATAAGCATTACGTCAAAGGGCAGGAGGGCAAATACCAACACACCCCCCCCACCCGCCCCTAGTGCCAGCACAGACACGATGGGCCAAAGGGCTGTACCAGTTCTGTAACCTGTGCTTCTAGAGTGCTGGGACAATTTTGTTTCCTTCAATCAACAGCTAGGTAAGCAGATTATCAGTGTCATTATCACATTGGTGCTTGTGGGATCTTGCTGTGCACAAGTTGGTTGCTGCATTTCCTACATTACAATAATGAATACACTTCAGAAAGTCTGTCACTGGTGGTGAAGAGTTCCCAAAGATGTGATAGAAATACTCATTTTTATTTATGTCCTTTTATCTCATTATTAGAAGCAGGTTCTATAACAACCTTCAAGAGGCATCTGGATAGATATATGAATAGGCAAGGAATAGACCACGTAGGGGCAAGAAAATATTAGATTACAGAGGTATCTGTGTTGACACAGATTTGGTGGGTTGAAGAATCTGTTCCTGTGCTGTACTGTTCTGTGTTCTTTGTTCTATATGCGCTGGTACTAAACACAAGCTTGTAATTATCACACTGACCCCAGTTCAACTCAACACTGCCAAGTGGTCCAAAGTTCGAATTCAAAGAACAAAGAACAGTACAGCACACAAACAGGCTCTTCGGCCCTCCACGCCTGTGCTGATCACCTTGTCCTTTGTGGGGCAGACTCGGGGGAATATTTGGGGGGGTGGTGGTTAACAGGCCAGCATGCCACAGCTCTGCACCAAGCCCATCTCCCTTCAAACCAACAGAAGGAATTCTTACAGAGAAGGCCGATGGTGGAGTTTTTTCCTGAGAGTTTCTGGCATGCACAGTCATGAGGGAGGTTATCTCACCAGCTGGACACAATCTCTGGAAGCTACCCTCTTCCACTCAACACACAAGACCATTCCTGACATCTCCCGCCTCGCTACTCAGGGTTTGGAAACAGGAAGTTGAAGGGTCCTCCTTTTCTCGTTTCCCCTCCTCCCATGGTCAAATCCCAGCTGTGTACTCCATGAGCACATTCACCTGACGCTAATGCCAATGTCATTCTCTGTCTTGTCAGCATCTTTTCCAAATTGGACTCAGTTCAAGTCATATCACTGAGCCAAACAATCTGTAAACCTCTGTCAGTGGTGCAAGAGGCAGTAGATTCTTTCATCTGTAATTCTGATAGTTTATTGAAAAGGAGGAATATTAAGGGGGAGGGAGAGTGTCTAATAGAGAAAGTCATTAGTGCTGACTCACTGGGCTAATATCACATTTTAATATTCTACTTATTTTATAGCTCCTTTGATAACGCCTTGTTGATTTCTTCATTAAATGATTCAACAAGGCAATGTTACATTGCTTTCCAAAAATATACTCCAACCATCATCATTACTTTAATCGACAGAAAGATCTCCATTGCGATTATATGAAATCTTTTACTCTATGGACCAGCTATCTGGCCTTTATTGCTAAGCATTTACAAACAAGGTTCCATTGTGCAATGTAATGTTTTGTGCAGTAACATGAGCAGGAAGATCACAATCTAATTCGGGGCGTGTAGATGCAGCCCAGTCAAAAGCCGACAATTATCATTTCCACAAGCCCTCGTTTGATTTGTGAATGGGATCCACCAACCCATTCACAAAGCCACACAGTATCTAACATGCAGATTTCCAAAGTGAATCCTTGGCCCGGTCATAGCTGGGGGAAGGGAGGAGGTGTTTGGGTGGGTCCCAGATCCAGATCAGGAGTGAATTGTCCATTCATCAGAGTGACTCAGGGGTTAAAAGGATGAAATGATGAGGCGAGGTGTCCCAGATTAGGTCAGTATTTTCAATTCTACACATAAGGGTCTGTGATTTTTGAATGCCTTTTGTATTACTGGTAAGGTATCTCTCAGTGTCTCCACACAGACAGGGTTCACAGGTTTATAAACCGCTCCCTTTGGTTCCAAACACTGGCTCTTTGTCAGACTGAGGTTCCAGGGTCTCAGAGATTCGGGCAACATAGTGGTTAGCACTACTGCCTCATGGCGCCAGGGACCTGAGTTCGATTCCCAGCTTTGGGTTACTGTCTGTATGGGGTTTGCACGTTCTCCCTGTGTCTGCGTGGGTTTCCTCTAGGTGCTCTGGTTCCCTCCCACAGTCTGAAAGACATGCTCGTAAGGCCATGCTAAATTCTCCGTCAGTGTACCAGAACAGGTGCCAGAGTGTGGTGACTAGGGTATTTTCACAGTAACTTCATTTCGGAGTTAATATAAGCCTACTTGTGACACTAATAAAAATAAATTTTAAAACTAGAATTAAAAGGGGACTCCTGTCCTGATCTCTCCAAGTGCTGCCTGTGAGATTCTGTCTGTTTCTCTCAGTCACAGAGGCCTGGAGCCATACAAGCTGGTGACCAGTTTGACCTGTGACTTCACAAAACATGAAGTGTCACATGGTGCCCCCTCTGCCTCATGTGAGACGAAAAGTAAATTCCTGTTCCCTTTTGTTCTGAAGAAATAGCTTAGCTGCCAAAAAGTACCCCATAGAATTGGTCCCCTTAATTCGAGGTAAATATGGCTGGTGCACATTTCCATCTTGTGGTTAAACCAACAGGTTTAATGATGAGTGTAATTTACACTGACAAGATCTGTATTCCACAAAGGTGGAAGATTGAAGGGTGATGTAATGGAAAATTTTGATATTGTCACTAGCCTAGTTATCCAGAGACACAGGCAATGCTCTGTGTTCTATCCCACCACAGCAGATGAGAAAGAAGTCTAGAATTAAAAGTCGAATGATTGTTATGAAGACCCAAGCTCATTAATGCCCTTTAAGATGCCATCCTTACTTCATCTGCTCTACTCATGACTTTTGTAGAATCCCTACAATGCAGCCTGCACAGACAACAATCCCACCCAGGCCCTAACCTTATAACCCCACTTATTTACCCTGCTAGTCCCCCTGACATTAAGGGTCAATTTAGCATGGCTAATCAACCTAACCCACACATCTTGGGAGTGTGGGAGGAAACTCAAGCAGACAGGAGCAGAACATGCAAACTCCACACAGACAGTGACCCAAGGCTGGGAATCGAACCCAGGTCCCTGAAGCTGTACCATTGTGCTGCACCATTGCTGTGACCTTTTTCAAAGTGAGGAGCAGAGTGATTTATTTCAGTTCTTTGTGGAACTGACGGACAGACACTCCTCCAGAGTGTGCTGTCCCCTCATTTGTGTCTCGTTCCCTGTCACTTGATTGTTGGAGCCACGGAGGTGAATGGATCACAGTTGGGATGGTGAGTGAGTTTGGGACTGTTTTGAGACCAGACACGTGAGCCAGCCAGCTCAAAGCATCCATTGTGAGAGGAAAACAATTGGAAATATAACCACTTTCCGCAAAAGGTCATTAAAGGAAAGAAACAACAGTGTCGGAACAAAGACGGGGCAAAATAAACAGCTGCTGTTAAAAAAAACTATAAATATTTCAGAAGCTGCAATCCTTAAAATGGAATTAGCGATCAAACATCAGTCAAGGAGTAGGAGAGACAGTCCAATCAGGATATTTCCAGGAACATTAAATTCCCATCGGCAGATTGCAGGTTACCTGGATCAAATCCAAATATATTAGAAACCAACTCTGATATCCAGTCCAAACCCCCACTTGCTTCTCCACAAAACCAGTTCCCTCCAGCACAATAGAATCATTGAATCCCTACAGTGCGGAAGGAGACTATACAACCCATCGAGTCTGCACTGACCATAATCCCATCCAGGCCCCATCCCTATAACCCCGTGCATTTACCCAAGCTAGTCCCCTTAATACTAGTGGGCAATTTAGCATGGCCAATCAATCTAATCTGCGCATCTTTGGACTATGGAAGGAGACCAAAACACCAGGAGGGAACCCACGCAGACACTGGGACAACATGCAAACTGCAAATAAAGTCACCGAGTTTGGGAATCGAACCTGGGGTTCCTGGTGTTGTGAAACAGCAGTGCTAACCACTGCAGCCATGCAACCCCAATAGAATGATGGGGATGTTCCCACACCGACAAAAATCAATGGAATTTTGGCTGCATCTCCAAATTTTCCATTCCCTCCATGACACTTCCGGAAAATCCAGGCCAAATTTTACTGGCTTTCACCAAAGAAATGTTGACAAGATGGCCCAGCCTGAATCTCAAAACAACATCACCCTGCATTCATATAACGCCTTTGATGATAAGCAAGAAAGGATTTAATAAAAGGCTTCAAAGTTACGAAGAGTTTCTGATCAAGCGCATGAAGGAAAATTAGAAGGAGCCAGAGAACCAGGTGCTACAGATTAAACATAACAGGCTAAAGGATCAGAGGGGTGATGGAGAGAATGTTTTTACATAGTGAGTTGTTTGAGTTATAAGGAAAGGCTGGGGAGGCTGGGACTTTTTTCTCTGGAGCGTAGAAGGCTGAGGGATGATCTTATAGGGGCCTATAAAATAATGAGGGGCACAGATCAGCAAGATAGTCAATATCTTTTCCCAAAGGTAGGAGAGTCTAAAACTAGAGGGCAGAGGTTTAAGGTGAGAGGGGAAGAGATACAAAAGCATTGAGAGGGAGAATTTTTTCACATAGAAGGTGGTGAATGTCTGGAACAAGCTGCCAGAGGCAGTAGTAGAGGTGGGTACAATTTTGTCTTTTAAAAAGCTTTTGCATGAATACAATGAGTATAGAAGGATATGGACCAAACACGGAGAATTGGGACTAGCTTAGAGGTTTAAAAAATAAGGAGGCATAAACAACTTGGGCTGAAGGGCCTGTTTCCATGCTGTAAACCTCTATGACTCCATGCTGTGATGTGGAAGGTGTTGACTGAAAAGGCAGATAAGCAGATTCAATGATAACATTCAAAAAGGAATTTGATAAACATGGAAGGGGGAAATATTGATTGGCTATGAGGGCAGAGCAGAACAGTAGAACCAATGGGGCTGTCACAAGCATGGTGGACCAAATGGCCTCCTGGGCTGAATGAAACAGCTCCCAAGAATGATTTTCAAATTAGATTTGACATCCAGCCACATGAGGAGATATGGGGACAGATGACCTCAAACACTTGGTCAGACAGGGAGAGTCTTAAAGGAGGCAGAGAAAAGCAAATGGACAATAATAATAACAGATTCCGTTAGTATCCACATGTGGATTCATCACCTGCTATTGACCCTGTCCCAGTGTACCTTTAAGAGATTTTTTTTAAGTCAGGTCCTCTCGGCTCACAGCCCTAGCCGATGTCAGTGTTGCTGAGCTGCCTCCTTTTATTGCTACTCATGTGATTTGAACGGGATTGTTCATGTTTACTCTGGGATTAGTTTCATGGTCCTGCATTGACAAGAGATGGGTTCTGGACAGATTCTATTCCCTTTCTAGAAGTTTAGGGGCTTTTTTTTGTCTGTTTGCTGCAGTTTAAATTTTAAGGGACATGAAAAACTGAAAAGAAATGTTTTTCTCTCTTGCTGGATTTTGGAAATTCTGCGGATTAGCTGAAAGTAGAATTCCTGAGTAGGAATTCTGCTGTTGGTAGATCGATGTAGAGATGCCGGCGTTGGACTGGGGTAAACACAGTAAGAAGTCTGACAACACCAGGTTTAAGTCCAACCGATTTATTTGATAGTAAACTCACAAGCTTTCGAGGTTATTCTCTTCGTCAGGTAAATGAGGTGTTCTGATTGCCTTAATTCAAGGTAAATGTGGCTGGTGCACACTTCCATCTTGTGGTTAAACCAACAGGTTAAATGATGAGAGTAATTTACACTGACAAGGTCTGTATTCCTCAAAGGTAGGAGATTGGAGGATTAAAGATTCGCATTCTAATTAGTAATCTGTAAACAGTCTGTGCTGTTAAATCTGCTGTTTCAGACCAGAACACCTCATTCACCTGACAAGGAGGATAACCTTGAAAGCTTGTGAGTTTACTATCAAATAAATCGGTTGGACTTAAACCTAGTGTTGTCAGATTTCTTACTGTGTTGGTAGCTTGAACGTAGTCTACCTGGGGTTCTGGGAAGCTGTTCTGACTTCAAACTGTTCTGGGTGTGTCAAGAGGATGACTGGAAGTTAAAAGACTGAGAGTTCTCCATTCTTCAATCAAATTCCAGTATTATGTGAGCATTAGACTTTGCTGTGCTGCAAGAGTTTTATCTATGGGATGAGTTCTCATTGGAACATTTAGATATATTTGTTAAAGGTTATACACTATCATGGTTGTTTTATTTTTGTTTGCAACTGATAAAAGTTATTGCTAATTGACTAGACTATGATTATTTTCACTGGAGTTCAACTTTTACAGATGCTCCACAGAAAGCATTCTTTCTGGTTGTATCACAGCTTGGTCTGGGCTCCTGCTCTGCCCAAGACCGTAAGAAATTACAAAAAGTTGTGAATGTAGCCCAATCCATCACGCAAACCAGCCTCCATCCATTGACTCTGTCTACACTTCCCGCTGCCTTGGCAAAGCAGCCAACATAATTAAGGACCACACGCACCCCGGACCTTCTCTCTTCCACCAGGTATGTTCTACAGAGTGAGAAATGAGCACGTACCATCAGAGTGCCGTTGTTATGAAGCCACAGGACTGTTGAATCTGCTGATTCAGTCTCATTCCACTGGAGACTCGAATTAGCACCTGCAAAATAGCACGAGAGGGTCAGGCGACAGGAACACAAAGAACATCACCCCTCCAAATTCCCTTCAGATTCTGCACATAGCTCCAGCATTGCACCAACCAAAGGTTATCAATAAAAGCAATAACTGTTTTTAATGAGTAATGATTGAAAGTGAGGATATGGTTTGCAGAGTCCTGAGAGATTTTGTTTCCCAAAGTCAAACTTGATTCATTAAAGATCTGAAACACTGCAAAACATTTAAATTATTAAAACAGTAAAGTTTGACGATGGTTACATTTACCCCTCAGATTCACACTGATTTCAGTTTGACAACATAACGGGCGGAATCTTCCGCCGTTCACACCAGTGGGATTTTCCTGTCCCCCTGCAGTGAACCGAGATTTGAATGGGCCCCAAATTCTCCACCCTCGCTGCAGTGGCAGTGGGGGCATGAACAGGCACTAAGAGCATCCCCTATTTCATGTAAGGTACTTATTATGTTCATATAAGACTACAGATAAGTCCAAAATTGGTCATAAAATTAGTTCCATTGGTTGGCGCAACATCGAGGGCTGAAGGGCCTGTACTGCGCTGTAATGTTCTATGTTCTAAAGTTCTTTACAAAACTATGTACATTAATTATGTTGCACTCTGCATTGCGTTAGTAGAGTTACACACAGTTAGGAATTATATAGTCAGTCTGAGAGGTTTTCCCAGTTACTGGCCCGTCAGTTACTGTGGCTGAAAGGTGGTATTGGTGGCAACTGCCCAGGCTTGAGTGCCGAGAGATGGGATTTGACTCTTCTGCAGTAGTTTGGTATAGCTGAGTGTCTCACTCAGCCATTTCACAGGACAGTTCAGGACCAATCACATTGCTGTGGGTCTGGAGTCACACAGAATCATAGAATAGAATCCATAGAATCCTACAGCGCAGAAGGAGGCCACTCAATCCATCGAGTCTGCGCTGATAACAATCCCACCCAGACCCAAACACTGTAGCAAAGTGGTTAGCATTACTACCTCACAGCGCCAGAGACCCAGGTTCAATTCCCAGCTTGGGTCGTTGTCTGTGTGGTGTTTGCACATTCTCCCCATGTCTGTGTGGGTTTCCTCCAGGTGCTCTGGTTTCATCCCACATTCTGAAAGATGTGCTGGTTAGAAGCATTGACCTGAAGAGGTGCCAGAGTATGGCACCTTCATCTGTTAAAGCTTATCCTCTCATTTTAGCTTCTCTGCTTTTTGGCCAATCACACTCTTTATTCTCTCTATGGGCTGCCATTAGCAGCCTTTCCCCTGGTTTCTATGGCTGTGACTCATCTTCCATTCCCACATGCTGCAATATAAATATCCCCCACTTTCTACGCTTTTTAGCTTTGACAAAGGGTCACATCTGGACTCGAAACGTCAGCTCTTTTCTCTTCTTTCAGGTGCTGCCAGACCTGCTGAGATTTTCCAGCATTTTTTTCTTTTGGTTTCAAATTCCAGCACCTGCAGTAATTTGTTCTTATGAAAACTGACAGCTGCTTATTTGTGACAGATTTCTTGTTTAAGATGCACCTTTGGAATGTGGAATTCACCAGTCCAACATAGTGTTTTTCAGTAGAAATTTAATAAAGCAGTCACCAGTTATCTCCATCAGTTACCATCCCATCAGTAAACCTCCCTGCTAGGTACGATTCATCACATCAATAACTACATTTTGCTGCATCTATTGATGGTTTGTGGTTAATGTGTCGATTATCCTTTCTCACACACATACATAAAATATCACAGAATTCCGACAAGTGCAGAAGGAGGCCATTCTGCCCATCGAGTCTGCACTGACCACAATCCCACCCTTTTCCCCGTAGCCTCGCATATTTACCCTGCTAATTTCCCCCGAGCGTCTCAATATGTTTCAGAAGTCATCTCATTTTGAAATTGATTCAAGTATTTTTATGCACAGGGGATAAATACCGATTGGATTCTGAGATACTTGTCAAACTCTGCAGTTATAGACACGGCAGGACACGGGAGATTCAGGCAGAGAGCAGGCAAGCTAAGGCACTGCTACTACAGTTCCATTCTAAACAGAATTTACCGTCTATTTAAAAATGCACCTCTCTCCTAATACTTAGCCTTTTCTTTCATAATGAGCACATAACATGAATTATATCAGACAATACTAAACTTTTCCTCCACATCACAAGTTCTCATGTTGGCTATGTCTTTGTCTGAGAGATTCTTATTGTCATAACGCCTTCTACAAAAAATGCACTATAAATAGAACATCCTGTGTTTTTTTGATAAGATCACGGTAGCACAGCAGTTAGCACTGCTGCTTCACAGCTCCAGGGACCTGGGTTCGATTCCTGTCTCAGGTCACTGTCTGTGTGGAGTTTGCACATTCTCCCTGTGTCTGCATGGGTTTCCTCTGGGTGCTTCGGTTTCCTCCCACTGTCCAAAGATGTGTGCTGGTTAGGTTGATTGGCTGTGCTAAAATTGCCCTAGTGTTCTAAGATGCTTAGATTAGAGGGTGAAATATGTAGGGATTTGGGAATAGGGCCTGGGTGGGATTGTGGTCAGTGCAGTCTTGATGGGCCAAAGGACCTCTTTCTGCACTCTATGATCACAGAACATCCTGCATCTTTTTGGACAGGATCACAGAAGATCTTGTGTTTTTTGGAACATCCTGCGTTTTATTTGAACAAAATCAGAGAAGATCATGCATTTCTTTTGGCCAGGACCACCGAACATCCTGCATCTTATTTTGGGCAGAATCAGTTCATATCACAGCAATAATTTAGCCATCGCCTTATCTTTAACAACCCATGACCCACCTGCGGGTTGTGACACTTTCCCTTTGATAAAGCCGGTATTAAACTAGAGGATGTTAGTGAGATTGAAGCACCTGATAAAAGTTATTGAAACCCTGAGGGGAAGTCACTACAGAAATGTCGCAACATGAAAAGGTCACCATAGCTGGGTGGAAAACCATCTGCCATTTATCTGGAATCTCTGGGGTTACACTGACACATGTCATTTCATTGCCACCATGCTGTAACGTTGTTAAATACTACATAGAAACTTATAACGTAACTTGCATCTGTTTGTATTTTAGCTGCCCTGATATGGAGGGTAACATTCCATCAGCCTTTTAAATTATGTTTTATATTTATCCACCTGGTTTCACTAGTCTCTGTAAATGGGACCGGAAATCACTCCTATTTTTATAAACTGGAGCAATTCCAAATAGGAAGCTTTCTTAAAAATTCATTTGTGGGACATGGGCAGTGCTGGCTGGGCCTGCATTTATTGCCCATTCCTAGTTACCCCCAGGAGGGCAGTTGAGAGTCATTGCTGTGGTCCTGGAGTCACATGTAGGCCAGACCAGGTAAGGATGGCAGATTTCCTTCCCTAAAGTACATTAGTGAACCAGATGTGTTTTTCCGACAATCGACAATGGTTTCATGGTCACCAGTAGATTCTTAATTCCAGATATATTTCACTGAATTCAAATTCCACTATCTACCGTGGCGGGATTCGAAACCGGGGCTCCAGAACGTTAGCTAAGTTTCCTGATTAATAGTCTCGTGCAGGGGTCTCCAAACTATGGCTCACAGGCCACATCCAGCCCACAGTGGGCCGCATCCGGACTGGAGTTTGGAGACTGCTGGTCTAACGATAATACCACTAGGTCACCGCCTCCCCGAAGTTGTCTCCTCCTGATGTTAAACTGTTCAGGATACAGATCCGAGTGCTCTACGATGTTGTTAACAGATTCAGAGTGAGGGGGCATTGGTTGACATGCCACTTGGTCAATAAGACTCATTCTCCCACACATGGTGGGCCTACACGTGACTCCAGACCGACAGCAATGTGGTTGATTTTTAAATGTCCTCGGGGCTGGGCAATAAACACTGGCTCACATCCCGAGAACGAGAAATAAAATCAAAATATAGCCTTCAGGAAACTGGGAACAGAACCAGAGGGTTTTTGAGTTGCTGTGATCTGGAAGGCGTTGCCTGAAAGGGCGGTGGAAGCAGATTCAAAAATAACTTCCAAAAAGGTCATTGGAGAAACAGTTGGAAAGGAGAATTTTGTACAGAAATGGAGCTGGAACGTGGGGCCAATTGCATCTTTCTTCAAGAGACAGAATGGGAATGAATGGTCTCTGTATAATTCTATACTAGGTGGTCGCACTGTTATATTGCAGTTAGGGAGTCTGGGAGGATGTGGTAACGTGTTTAGGTTTCTCAGTCAGTTGTGTTCTTTACTAGGAACCTGTACATACCGTGTTGAAAGTTGGCTCACTCAGGCCTCGCAATGTTGAGAAAGCGAAATCAATATAAAAAGCAGAAACATTATATAGCACATGATTCGTCTGTGTGAACTGAGCGACGCAGTGCTGACAGCCCACAGGACCTGCATTGTCAAATCAAAAACAATAGCTCCTCCAAAGTACAAATTCCAGATAATATTACAAAGCAAATTGTACAGGTCACTGCTCCCAGCCTTAGTTCATTGGTGAGGAACACAATTTAATTTTTAGCTGCTAGGCTTCCACTCAGATTGCACCGAAGGAGATACTTTCACTTCCTTTTGTTCTCTCTCTCCCTCCATAAATGTAACTCCTCTCCCCATCCTCATCCAATAAACCCCTTCCCCATCCTTATCCAATATCTGCTCTGATCCAAAAACACATTCCCATTTTTGAAGGAATAGTTTCTTGGAACCTCACGACTGCTGCTTATCCGGCTTCCTCGTATCCCAAATCTGCAATCTCGACCAGTAAGGTCAAGGGTAGCAGGTACATGAGAACATCACCGCATCAAAGATCCTCTACAAATCACACACCATCCTAACTGCAGGGCTTCTTATTCATTCACGGGATCTGGGCATTACTGGTAAGGCTGGGATTTATTACACATGCTGATTGCCTTTGAGAAGGTAGTGGTGAGCTGCCTTCTTGAATTGCTGCAGTCCACGTAATGTAGGTACAACTACAGTGCTGTTAGGGAGGGAGATCTGGGATTTTGACCCAGTTATAATGAAGGAACAGAGATATATTTCCAAATCAGGATGGTGAGTGGCTTGGAGGGGAACTTTCAGTGGTGGTGTTCCCATGTATCTGCTTCCCTGTTCCTTCTAGATAGTAATATTCCAAAGGGAATAGATTTGGAAAGCGCTGTTCAAGGAATGTTTTGCAAGCTATGGAGTTCATTTGTGGATGGTACACACAGCTGCCACTGCACATCAGTGGTGGAGGATTTGAATATTTAAAGTGATGGATGGGATGCTAAACAACCGGGAAAGTTTGCCTTGGATGGCGTTGAGCTTGTTGACTGTTGTTGGAGCTGCACTCTTCCAGGTAAGTGGAGATATTCTTGAAGATAGCGGACTGGCTTTGGGGAGGCAGGAGGTGAGTTATTCGCCTCAGGATTCCCAGCCACAGTATTCATATGGTGAGCCCAGTTCAATTTTTGGTCAAAATTGACCCCAGAATGTTGATAGTGAGCATTTACTGACGGTAATGGCATAAAACATGATGGGATGTTCATTAAACTCCGATATTTCATGATGAGGATCACCAGAGGCTACAGCAGGATATAGATCAGTTGGAGACTTGAGCAGAGAGATGGCAGATGGAGTTAATCTGGACAAATGTGAGGTAGTGCATTTTGGAAGGTTTAATACAGGTAGGAAATATACAGTAAATGGCAGAACCATTAGGAATATTGACAGGCAGAGGGATCTGGGTGTACAGGAACACAGGTCACTAACGGTGGCAATGCAGATGGAGAAGATAGTCAAGAAGGCATATGGCATGCTTGCCTTCATCAGCCTTGGCATTAAATTTAAAAATTGACCAATCATGTTGCAGCTTTATAGAACCTTAGTTAGGCCGCAATTGAAATATAGTGTTCATTTTTGGTTGCCACACTACCAGAAGGATGTGGAAGCTTTAGAGAGGGTACAGAAAAGATTTACCAGGATGTTGCCCTGGTATAGAGGGTATTAGCTATGAGGAGAGATTGGAGAAACTTGATTTGTTCTCACTGGAGGGACAGAGGTTGGGGGAGACCTGATAGAAGTCTACAAGATTATAAGAAGCATGGACAGGGTGGATAGTCAGAAACATTTACCCAGGATGGAAGAGTCAATTACTAGGGGACATAGGTTTAAAGTGTGAGAGGCAAGGCTTAAAGGAGACATACAAGGCAGATTTTTTACACAGAGAGTAGTGGGTGTCTGGAACTTGCTGCCGGAGGATGTAGTGGAAGCAGATATACTAGTGACTTTTAAGGGGCATTTTAACAAATATATGAAGAGGATGGGGATAGAGGGATATGGTCTCTGGAAAGATAGGGAGTTTTGGTTCAGCTGTGGCAGCATGGTCGGTGCAGGCTTGGAGGGCTGAAGGGCCTGTTCCTGCGCTGTAATTTTCTTTGTTCTCTGTTTGGGATTGGCTGGCAGCTGGCATTTGCTGCATCGCACACATGTTACTTTGAAACTGTAATAATAAATCCTCGGAGGCTGGAGTCCCTTCTAAAGTAAAGTAAAGTAAATCTCTTTACTTACAAGCCTAACAACACATACTGAACACTTTCAATTTGCAATCTGCACCAGGAGTTCCAGGGGAACTGGCTAACACACCTGGTTAATTACAAAGCAAGATGCTCCTTGATTAACCCATCAGTTTAGCCTCTAATCAGGGATATCTTTTGTGTTTAACCAAATAAACAAAATCAATTTAACCCAGGAGCCCTTAATCAGGGAGCTCATATTCTAACAAGCCCACCTCAACTGCCCGATTAAAGTCGTTCCAGGAAAATCTCCATGTCACAGAGGTTTTTAACAACTCTCTCACAGGATGTGGGCATCGCTTCAGATCAACATTTTGTTGCCCCTGCCACATTGCCCTCGAGAAAGTAAGGGTGAGACAATTCCTTGAACTGCTACCCTGATTGGAAATGGGCAACAAATGCTGGCCTTATCCAGGATTTGTTACAAAAAAGGCACAGAACAGTTTGTGGGACCCTCGACAGTATAACTCTATCCCGGTACCCTCAAACAATATCAGCTGGCTCCTGTGTGTCTGAGAGCAGGGGGTTAATGGGCTCAGGGATTAACCGTCTGTACTTTGGGACCAGGAGCTGGGTCGTGCGAATGAACATGGAGAAGTTCACCGATAAAAAACACATCCCGTAATTATCTTTACTGTGGGGAGTCGACAGAACTGCCGTATAATTAAGTCAATGATTAAAAAGAATTTGAGCCAACCTTCTGCAGTCACACTCTGCATAGAAGGTTAAGGAGTGGCGATGACTTCATACTATTCAGGGTCTCGAACAGAAGCTGTTCAGAATATTCTCCAAATCAAGAACAAGTTTGAAACACACATCTGGGTCACAATGCATTTGAGCAGAGGGCAGACAGTTGGTCAGACAGTGAGCACTGCTCTCTCACACACCCAGTAGGTATATTTTCAGCTTTTAATCTTGCCGTTTCACATTTGCAGCAAGATTTTTTATTTTTATTGTCAGGAACATTGGAACAAGGGTCAAAGATTTAACCCCTTGAGCCTGTTTCTCGGTTCAGTTAGATCATAGAATTCCTACACTGCAAAAAGAGACCATTTGGCCCATCAAGTCTGCACTGACCACAGTCCTATCCAGGCCCTATCTCTGTAACTCATGTACCTACTCTAGATAATCTGTTTTCAGGAATAAATATTGTTCAGGACTCTGGGGAGAACTCTCCTTCTCCATAATAATATTGTGTGATCTTTTACAACCACCTGACCATTTAGATGTGGCCTCAGCTTAACATCTCATTCAAAAGACACTTCTACAACAGTGCCACATTCCCACAGCACTGCACTGGAATGTCAGCCTTTTCTGCTATAAGGTATAAGGTACAAATATCAGACAGTCATGAATAAATCTAATAGAGAATTCAGGAAAAATCCTTGGCCCACGGAGTGGGAAGAATGTGGGACTCAGTCCCGCAGGGAGCGGGGAGAATGGGGGACTCGCTCCCACAGGGAGT
Source organism: Sphyrna mokarran (assembly GCA_024679065.1). Lineage (NCBI taxonomy): Eukaryota > Metazoa > Chordata > Chondrichthyes > Carcharhiniformes > Carcharhinidae > Sphyrna > Sphyrna mokarran. The sequence goes on from JAGIQG010000001.1 coordinate 174,869,300, forward strand.
GGGGAGAATGTGGAATTCGCTCCCACAGGGAGTGGGGAGAATGTGGGTCTCACTCCCACAGGGAGTGGGGAGAATGTGGGACTCGCTCCCACAGGGAGTGGGGAGAATGTGGGACTCGCTCCCGCAGGGAGTGGGGAGAATGTGGGACTCACTCCCGCAGAGAGTGGGGAGAATGTGGAATTCGCTCCCGCAGGGAGTGGGGAGAATGTGGGACTCGCTCCCACAGGGAGTGGGGAGAATGTGGAATTCACTCCCACAGGGAGTGGGGAGAATGTGGGACTCGCTCCCGCAGGGAGTGGGGAGAATGTGGGACTCGCTCCCACAGGGAGTGGGGAGAATGTGGGACTCGCTCCCGCAGAGAGTGGGGAGAATGTGGAATTCGCTCCCGCAGGGAGTGGGGAGAATGTGGGACTCGATTCCACGGAGAGTAATTGAGGTGTCGATAAATTTAAAGGAAAGCTGGATAATCACATGAAGGTGAAAAGATTAGAAGGTGATAGTGATCAGGGTTGGAGGAGACTCCTGTGGGGCATTGGCCCTAGTAAGGACCAGTTGGGCTGAATGGCCTGTTGCTGTACTATAAATACTTTGTAACTCTGGGATCGGCTAATGTGCAAGGAAACCAGGGCAGATACCAGCTTGTGTGTCACTTGTCAAGGTCCCCTCGCTCAACACAGTCACAGGAGTCACACTGGGACATGTGGTACAATACACTGAGCACTGTACACTCACCATCAGAAAGGCTGTTGTTCAGAAAGCACTGAGATACACAGCAGACTTTGTTCTCTCTGGTTGTAACTCTTTTTTCATTGCTCACTGAACCTCAGTTACATTTAGCACAGCTTTTGTAATTTGCTTACATTACTGGGCAGCACGGTGGCACAGTGATTAGCACTACTGCCTCACAGAGCCAGGGAGCCGGGTTCAATTCCGGACTTGGGTCACTGTGCAGAGTCTGCACATTCTCCCCATGTCTGCATGAGTTTCCTCCGTGTGCTCCCACAATCTGGAAGATATGCTGATTAGATGCGTCGGTCATGTTGAATTCTCCCTCAGTGTACTTGACTAAGCGCTGGAGTGTGACAACTAGGGGATTTTCACACTAACTTCATTGCAGTGTCAATGTAATCTACTTGTGACACTAATAAATAAACTAAAACTCAATTAAGGAGAGGCAAATGTCCAACCAGCTGAGCAGAGCAGTTTTGGTTTATCTTGAAGTATGGATGGATCTCACTTGCGTGCAGATATATTTGAAGAATGTGCTTTCTTGGAGACTTGCTGATGATCAAAGAGCTTCAGAAGAAAGAGTGGAGGATTCATTCTTTTCTCTGTTTGAAGAGATATCTTTGTTTGGATATGGGGAGAGCTGCCAGCACTCCGGGATCAGCTGGTGAACTGACTGAACTCAGGCAGATATTTAACAGGGAGCTTCAGGCCTCAACAATAAGGCTTTCCAAGCCCAGTACACTTTTATGCTTAAACCTGTTATTTTCTGCTTTTGTCCTGCCTATACTGCCTGGACTCGGAGCTTTGTAACATGGACGGTTCCTCACCCATTTACCTCATGAATTAGGTTAAAAAGGAAGAAAGACTTGAATTGCTATGTCGACTTTCACAACCGCAGAAGGTTCCAATAAAACGCCTGAACTCCATGGCAAAAGCTGGGCTGTCTCCGATGACTTTGCTTCCCGCAGGTGTTGAGAAGGTGGTGAGCTGCCATCTTTAACTACTTCAACCAAGATACACACACACAGGAATGGAGCACCCAAAACCCCCGGGGTTAGACAATTCCAAAGATTCACAAACAATCACAACCCTTTGAGTGAAATTTTTTTTTCCTCATCCCAGTCTAAACGATAGACCCCTTTTCCTGAGACTGTTTTAGACTCTCCGACTAATAGAAACAACCTCTCAGCATCCGCCCTGTCAAACCCCTTCAGAATTTTAAAAGCAAAATTCTGCAGATGCTGGAATCTGAAACAAAAACAGAAAATGCTGGAAAATCTCAGCATCTGTCTGACAGCACCTGTGGAGAGAGAATAGAGCCAATATTTTGAGTCTAGATAACTGATCTAGATGATTGGCGCAACTTGTGGGCCGAAGGGCCTGTTTGTGCTGTAGTGTTCTAATTCTTTGTCAGAACATGTGACAAAGGGTCATCCAGATTTTCCAGCATTTTCCTTGTAAGAATTTTGTTTGTTTGAATGGGTTTTTCAAGTATGTGTCTCATCCCCTTGTGGATAGTGACTATTGAAGCCACTCCAATTGCCTTTACAAACTGCCTGCTCCAGATTTGTACCTATCCTTGTATCAGTTATTTCACTCTTTCTTTGTAGACATTATTATAGATTGGCTACCCTCCCTGCTGGTCTGACATTCCGTGTACCGGTAATCTGCTCAGACAGACAATTCCCTCCACTTTTCCCTTTGCCTTCCTGCTGATGATCTTCTATTGATTTTAGTTCGGGGCCCACAGTTTCATGGATTGCGTGGTCCTTCCCTGTCGGCTGGTGGTTACATGTTTAACAAGATGCTTCGCTATGTTGCCTGCTTGTCGATAACCCAGCTGTCAATTCCCCATCATCAGCCCACATTCACACTGTGCACACAAAATTCACCATCAACACCAGAATGCAGTGAGTTATAGCATAATCCAGTGTCTACACTTCCCGCTGCCTCACCAAAGCAACCAGCCTAATCATGGACCCCACGCAACCCGGACATTCTCTCTTCCACTTTCTTCCATCGGGAAAAAGATACAAAAGTCTGAGGTCACGTATCAACCAACTCAAGAACAGCTTCTTCCCTGCTGTCAGACTTTTGAATGGATTTACCCCGTGTTAAGTTGATCTTTCTCTACACGCTACCTATGACTGTAACACCACATTCTGTAGTTTCTCCTTTTTTATGAATGGTATGCTTGGTATACCGCGCAAAAAACAATACTTTTCACTGTATGTTAATATACGTGTCAATAATAAATCAAATCAAATCAAAATCTTTAGGCCCCAATCTTTAAAGGTGCTGAGCAAAGTCGGTAAGTTGATTACAAAAGAATGTGGATTACTTGGGTTAATAAATGCAGGCATAGAATATAAAAATAAAGATCAACTGAGTGACACGGTGGCACAGCGGGTTAGCACTGCTGCCTCAGTGCCAGAGACCCAGGTTCGATTCCTGGCTTGGGTCACTGTCAGTGTGGAATCTGCATATTCTCCCTGTGTCTGCTTGGGTTTCCTCCAGGTGCTCTGGTTTCCTCCCACAGTCTGATTAGGGTGCATTGACCGTGCTAAATTCCCCCTCAGTGTTCCCAAAAAGGCACTGGAGTGTGGCGAATAGGTGCTTTTCACAGTAGCTTCATTGCAGTATTAACGTCAGCCTACTAATGAGTAAGCTTTTTTAAAAAAAAACTTTTTTATTTTCTGGCCATTCTGCTGACGGGGTTTTCCGAACCTGCTGAAGGTGGCAGGACCCTCGGTGGGAGGGCGGGAGAGCCACAAACAACAGTGTTAGCGTTAAAACATCAGCGTTAAAAACAAAATACCCCGGAGGCTGGAATCTGAAACAAAAACTCAGCGGATCTGACAGCATCTGTGGAACGAGAATAGAGCCAATGTTTCGAGTCTGGATGACCCTTTGTCAGAGCTGGAGATGATAAAAAAGGATGATATTTGTACCATTCGGGTGAGGAGGGGAATTGATAAAGGTGTCGCGGACAAAAGGACAAAGGGAATATAAATGGTGTGATGGCCAGGAAGGGTGCTAATAGCGACCATTAAGAGATCACCTTACTTTATTCTGTCATTTACACATTTTGATCTCTTCCCAGCTGCTAATGTCACCCTTCCCAGCCCAGATCATCACCATTTATGTTCCCTTTTTTTTTATCTACAAAGCCTTTCTCAATTCCCCCCAAACATCTCTCAACTCACCCCAAACAGTGTAAACATCATCCTAATTTCTTTGACCTCAGCTCTGACAAAGGATCATCCAGACTCGAAACATTGGCTCTCCACAGATCTGCTGAGATTTTCCAGCATTTTCCGTTGGAGGCATTGACGGGTCTGGATGATCCCACTGGCAGCCAATGGTCACCAGAAAAGCTACCACAGGGAAGGGGGCCTGGAAAATCACGCCTCGCGCGTTACTGAGATTTATAAATCACATGCTTTTCCTTAGCTGAAATTCTGTGGACAATTCTGAGCACCAGACCTCAGGGAGAGTGGGAAGACTTTAGAAATAGAACAGAGGACATTGAGCAAAAAACATGTTCCAGCCATTAAGTGGGGTGAATATTTATTCCGCATCAATCTCAGGGATTTTTTTTCATATTTCTGCCATTATTTTTACTCCTTCTCACATACCTATCTTTCATTTCTACAAAATGTTTGAAATTGAACTCCTTTCTCGGGGTGTGTAACGTTACGAAGTAATGAACCCCTTTCAGGATGTCACCTTGTACTCACTCGGTGAATCATTTCTGAGGCGAATTCCGGAGGGATTTTTCTTGCAGCCTGCCAAGTTTAATTATTTTGAATGGTGAAGGTTCCTTTTATCTACGTTTGTTTCAAGCAATGTTGCTTTTCAAAACTCAACCTCAGATGAAAGAGGAGTTTATTTCAGTAAAAGATATCTCTGGCATGTTTTCCATTCCTGACCCAGGGCTCTTTGATCGAGTGAGGACTGAAGGTTAATGAGCGGAATTTTAGCCTAACTTGGTGGCTGAGGGACCCATGTGATTCAGGAGAAGCAGATTATACGACCTGCCAATGGGATTGCATTGAAGTTGCCCTGTTGGTTCGGAAACGAGGTGCAATGTTGGCATATTCTGCCTGGAATTATAACTGTTAACATTTACTCATGGGGAGGCCAGCACTCGTTGCCCATCCCTAATTGCCCTCAGGTCAGTGGCGTGAGCTGCTATCTCAAACCACTGCAATCCATTGGAGGCCATTCAGCCCATTTGGCTCATGTACCAGCACCTCAGCAGCACCAATTACCTCCAGCCTTTCCCCATTGACCTGGAAAGGTGTTCCTCCTCAGGTGTTTATTCAATACCCTTTAATGTTTGAATGTGTCTTCATCACACACTCTGCTGTGTAAGAATGTTTTTAAATTTTAAATTTCTTCACTTTCGTTCTATTGTCAACCATGCTTTTTAAAGAAAAATGCATATTTCAGTTCTGAAATCTGCACCCAACTCATCCCTGGCTTTCTCAGTTAAGAATCTACAGTTTAATGTGGCTGTAACTGGGAGATACCAGACCACAAAACAGCATCACAACTTTATTATCAACAGTCAGATTCATAGAACCCTGACAGTGCAAAAGAGACCATTCGGCCCATCAAGTCTGCACAGGCCCTATTCCCGTAACCCGTCAGATTTACCCTGCTAATCCTCCTGACATTCGGACCAATTTAGCATGGCCAATCAACCGAATCCACATGTCTTTGGACTGTGAGAGGAAACTGGAGAGTCCAGAGGAAACCCACGCAGACACGGGGAGAATATGCAAACTCCACACAGACCCAAGCTGGGAATCGAACCCAGATCCCTGGCACTGTGAGGTAGCAGTGCTAACCAACTTGCCACCAACACCAGTAAGGCAGCAACATCTTCTGGGTAGCAGCTGAGATGTGTGCTTCTTTGCTATCTTTTGGTTACAAAAAGCCCCCTTTAGCACGGCACTACTGCGCTCACAGCGCCAGGGACCCGAGTCTGCATGTTCTCCCCGTGTCTGTGTGGGCTTCCTCTGGGTGCTCTGTTTCCTCTCACAGTCCAAAGATGTGCGGGTTAGGTTGATTGGCCATGCTAAATTGCCTCTTAGTGTCCTAAAATGTTTAGATTAGAGGGATTAGCAGGTAATATTATATGAGGGTAAGGCCTGGGTGGGAATGTGGTCAGTGCAGACTCGATGGGCCTCTTTCTGTACTGTAGGGTTCTAAGATTCTATGATCTCAATCAAATCTCTCTCGGCCATCTCCTCTCCAAGGAGAACAGTCCCAACCTCTCCAAAATCTCTTCATCACTGACATTCCTCATCCCTGGAAACATTTTTTGGCTCTGGGACTGTGAGTTCAGTAAGATAACCATCACTGTACCACTGCGGGGGAAGGTTGGGCAGTGGTGGTGGTGGGGGGGGGGGGGGGGATGGTTTGAGCCACTTTGATTTCAAGGCCATTTTGCCAACATGCAAAGTTTCCAGGACAGTTGCTTCAAAGCTGCGTCGCAGACGGCAGGCAGGGACTGGGCTGCCTCTGGGCCTATCGAGTCATTCCCTCACGCGACCCATCACATTTTCCATGAGTCACTGACACTCCTGCTGCGAGGAACAGACTGCACAGGCCCCAAGACCATACGGTACTCTCCATCCTGCGGAAGTAGGGCCTGTTGTTTACCCTGCATGTGCTCAGCACTGCTGCCCCACAGCTCCCCCTCCCCTCCCGCGCACACCCCCTCCCTGCCAATCCCAACCCCCAGTGTCTCTCTCTGAAGATCCCACTGAAAAAATGCAGAGCGGGATAGAGGAGCGAGCCTTGAGCAGTGAGGTGAGGGTCACTCGGAGGAAGCAGCAGTGTCTGTCCCTGTGAACAGATGGGAGATCCCTCATCAGACCACTCCAGCCATTCATTAATTATTGGCAGGGACCGCGGGGAGAAAGTTGACACTTGGATCGTATGACTTGCCAAGAAACAAAAGGGGATGATAGTTTCCACTCAGCCACTGTCAGTCGGAAATGAGCAGATGAAGGTCTGAATTCGAAAGGTATTGTGTGATTGAAGCGAATGTGTCTGGTTGCACATCAGATTAAGATTACTTTCATAAAAGAAGCAGACAGATACAATCAGTGATGGATTGCAGAGCTTTCTACAAACACTCCTGCTATTTCACTTCTAACCCTCTGTTGTCTGTCCGGTGAGAATCCTCCCTCCACTGCCCCCACCTTTTGTTCAAACTCCATTCCAATAAAAAATGCTTTGCTGAGAGTGCCAATTCTCAGCCCCTGAGAACTCTCTGCGTCGGCGAGAGCAGAGAAGCTGCAATTGTTGGCCTTAAAGCAGACAAAACCCACACAGACATGTGGAGAATGTGCAGACTCCACACAGACAGTGACAGAAGCTGGAAATTGAACTCAGGTCCCCAGTGCTGTGAGGCAGCAGTGTTAACAAGGGTGGCACAGTGATTAGCACTGCTGCTTCACAGCGCCAGGGACCCAGGATTGATTTCCAGCTTGGGTCAGTGTCGGTGTTGAGTTTGCATATTCTGCTCATGTCTGCGTGGGTTTCCTCTCACAGTCCGAAAGACGTGCTGGGTTAGGGTGCATTGGTCAATGCCAAATTCTCCCTCAGTGTACCCAAACAGGCGCCAGCGTGTGGCAACTGGGGGAATTTCACACTAACTTCATTGCAGTGTTAATGTAAGCCTACTTGTGACATTAATAAATAAACTTTAAAAAAAAACTTTAAGAGAAGGTTCAGGAGATGTGAAGAGGTTTGATAAGAATGGGCCAGGAGGTCCTTTGTAGGAGGAGAAAGGAAGATATTAATAATATCAAGATTATGTCACGTCCAAAGATGTGTGGATTAAGTAGATTGGTCACACTATATTGCCCCCCCAGTGTCAGAGGGACAAGCTAGAGTAAATACAAGGGTTTATGGGGATAGTGCCTGGGTGGGATTGTGGTTGGTGTAGTGTCGATGGGCTGAATGGTTCTGCACTGTAGGGATTCCATGGATTCTATGAAGACGGCACAGAACACTTTACAGCCAATAAGGCACCTTCATGTTGAAGCCAATGTGTGTGCAGGAAGCTTCCATAAATAGAAAAATGACAATGAGCAGAAAATGTGTTGCCTGGTGATGTTGGTTGTGGGATAAACATTGTCCCGTACACTCAAGAGAACTCCCCTACATAGTGAGGCAAAGGCATATATACACTCACCTGAGTGAGTGAGTGCAGGTGAGTCCTCAGTTTAAAAAGCCTCTATCAACAAGTGTCCCTGGCAGCTTGGCACTCCCTCGGTCCTGCACTGTGGGAGTGTCAGCCTGGCCAATGGGCTCAGTCTCCAGGCTGGAACTTGAACCCCACAATTGACTGACTGAGAGGCGAGTGTGCCAGTCACTAAATCACAGCTCCTGTATGTGTGCTGATAATATCTATACCTGCACTGTCAATCAGGCTTCATATAAAGACACTATCTCATTCACAGATGAAATTGCTATAACCATCAAGGCAATATGTGAGTCAGAAAACAAATCTGCGATGGTGAGGGTGGAGATCAAAGTATTCAAAATAATGAGGGGTTTGGACAGAGTAAACGTGAAGAAACTGCTCTCATTGGTGAAAGGACCGAGCACCAGGGGGACATAGATTGAAGAGGGTCCGATACATAGAAGTCTGTCTTTACACAGCGAGTGGTTAGGATCCGGAATGTACTGTCTGAGAGTGTGGTGGAAGAAGATTTAGTGTTAGAAAAAGAATTGAAGATACACCTGAAGAGATACAAAATAGAATTTACAATTCAGAAACAAGCCATTTGGCCCAAATGGTCCCAGCACCATGTCTGTTTCACACAACCCTCCTGCGCAAAACTGGTTTACATAGAATTGGCACGGAGGCACAGTGGTTTGCACTGCTGCCTCACAGCGCCAGGGACCTGGGTTCAATTATCGCTTTTGGGTCACTGTCTGTGCGGAGTCTGCACGTTCTCCCCGTGTCTGCGTGGATTTTCTCTGGAAGTTCTGGTTTTCTTCCAAACTCCAAAGAGTGCAGGTTGGGTGCATTGACAGTGCTGAGCTGACTCTCAAGGGGATTAGCAGGGTAAATACATGGGGTGACGGTGATAGGGCTTGGGTTGGATTATTGTCAGTGCAGCTCGATGGACTGAATGGCCTCCTTCTGCACTGTAGGGATTGTATGAGAGTCATAAAGCAGAATTTTACCGGCATGCCTGCCAGCATTGCGATGGACGCAGAAGGCTTGGAGAACGCCATTCTTCTTTGGCCTTGGGTGCAATTGTACGAATCTCTGGTGGACATGCCCAGTAAAACTCTACCCACAGTTTCATATTTGCCTATACAAATAGCAGAGATCACAACTTCAGAAGTAACTGATTGACTGAGAAGCACTCTGGGAAGTGCTGAAGGTTTGAAAGAAGCTGACACACTCATATGGGCTGAACGGCCTCTTTCTGTGCTGTAACAATTCTGTCATGTGTAATTTATTTTCCAACAGGAGTTTTGTATTCAGCCAACCGCTGGCACCCACGGTTAGTAATAGGGCAGGTGGTGAAAGATTTGCTGTTTTTGATAGCGAGGGGAAATGAAACAGGGGCAGGGCCTTTGGCACACTGCGCAGTTCGGCCACACTGTTCTACGTGTGTTGTGTTTCTTTTCTGTGTCCAGAAATAAAGCAGTCAATCAGGGGGCTGAAGCCAGCAGAGAGTGAGCCAGACTGGCTTGAAGAACTCCTTTCTTATACACTAAAAACTTGAGCCCATCAGGAGCTCCAGCACATCTCAAGATGCTTGAGGTGAGCAAGTCCATATTCCACAGCACATGACACAACATCGAGTGTCGCACCCATGATTTTAAACCAAGTCACCATAACTTAGCTGACCCCTGAGATTCTGAGAATATCGTCAGAACAATCTGCTCATCAGAACAGTCCATGTCCACACAGAACAAAACCTGAACGACGTTCAGCGTCTGGGCCAACAAGAAACTTTCACAACAAATCAAGAGCTAGCCATTGACCATCTCCCAAAAAGATAAGAATTTAACAACCCTTTATTCAGTACAGTCACTGTAATTCCCCACTATCAATATCAGGAGAGTTACCTCTGACCAGAAACTCAACCGGATCAGCCATATATCAATTCAAAAATGTGCAGATTAGATTGATTGGTCATGCTAAATTGATTTTACTGTTGGGGGATTAGCAGGGTAAATATGTGGGGTTACAGGAATAGGGCCTGAGTGGTTGGTACAGACTCGATGGGCTGAATGGCTTCCATCTGCACTGTAGGGATTCTATGATATAAATACTGTGGCCACAAGAATTCTGCTCTGAGTGACTCACCTCCTGACTACAACACTCATGAAGGTTGATGCCATCCAGGTTAAAGCAGCCCAATTGATTGGCATTTCATCCACCACCTCAAACATTCAATCCATCTACCAGCAATGCACAGGGATAGCCATGTGTACCATCTACAAGATGCACTGCAGCAAATCACCAAGCCCCCTTAGACAGAACCTTCCAAACCTACAACCTCTACCATCTAGAACAATAAGGGCAGCAGATACATGGGAACACCACCTGTAAGTTCCATCAAGCCTCACACTATCCTGACTTGGAAATATATTTTTTTAGTTTTAATTAGTTTAGTTTATCTAGTGGGCTTACATTAACACTGCAATGAAGTTACTGTGAAAATCCACACTCTGGCACTTGTTCGGGTACACTGAGGGAGAATTTAGCATCGCCAATCCACCTAACCAGCACGTCTTTCAGACTGTGGAGCACCCGGAGGAAACACACGCAGACATGGGGAGAATGTGCAGACTCCGTACAGACAGTGACTCAAGCTGGGAATTGAACCTGGGTCCCTGGTGCTATGAGTGCTAACCTTGCCACCCATTCCTTCACTGGGAGAATATATCACCATTCCTTCACTGTCACTGAGTCAAAATCCTGGAATTCCCTCCCTAACAGCACTGTGGGTGTACCTGCACCAGACAGACTGCAGCGGATCAAGAAGGCAGTTCACTACCCCCTCCACAAAGGAAGTTAGGGATGTACAATAAATACTGGCCTTAGTACAGCCATTCATATCCAATTGCCCATCCAATTCAGAGTCCTTTGTGGAATGTTAGTTGCTGTCCAGAGCTGACATTTTATTTTCTTTTCCATATCTGAATGAAGCTTTTTATATTGCTTAGAATTTACAGCACAGAAACTGCCTATTCAGCCCATTTAATCCATGATGGTGTTTATATTCCACACAGGTCTCCCCTATCATCTCACTCCATCAGTCTGTCCCTCTACCCCATTCTCTCCCAGCTGCTTCTCTCACTTGCTCTTAAATGAACAGATGCTATTTACCTCAGCCTCACTGATTGCTCCTGAATTCCCAACTGGATTTATTGGTGACTAAACCTTCAGCTGTAACTTCATTTTCCCTCCCTTTGGAATCTGTCTCGTCCCACCCTAAATATATTTCCATAATGAAGCAATCACAACCCTCTGGGACAGAGATTTCCAAACAATCACAACCCTTTGAATTGGTAATTTCTCCTCATCTCAGTCCTAAAAGACATGTTCTAGATTCCCCAGCCAGGGATGATCCCTCAGGGGTCCATCCCTTCAGGATCATGTTTGTGTTAATGTGATCACTGCTCATTCTTTTAAACCCTACGGAGTATCGAGCCAATTATCTCAGCCTCCCATCAGAGGACAAGCTCCTTACCCCAAGACACAATCCGATGAATTTCATTCTATCACCTGCAAGAAAACCCTTGCGGACCTAAACTGCACACAATACTCCAGGCAGGATCTTACCCAGGTCCCTCTCAATGGACCTACCATATATCAAGCTGATCTTTCTCTGCACCCTAGCTATGACTGTAACACGACATTCTGCACCCTCTCCTTTCCTTCTCCCCTATGTAAGCTATGAACGGTACGCTTTGTCTGTATTGTGCACAAAAAAATACTTTTCACTGCATACTAATGCATGTGACAATAATAAATCAAATCAAATCAAATAGACCTGTGCAATATAGGCACTTGTTCTTTATGCTTCAGTTGCTCATGTCCCCAATCGAGGTGGAGTGATTTAAAATTTATTACTAGTGTCACAAGTAGGTTTACATTAACACTGCAATGAAGTTACAGTGAAAATCCCCTGGTTGCCACACTCTGGAGCCTGTTTGTGTACACTGAGGGACAATTTAGCATGGCCAATCCAACACATCTTTCGGGCTGTGCAAGGTAATCAGAGCACCTGGAGGACATCCACACAGACATGGGGAGAATGTGCAGATTCCACACAGACAGTGACCTGAGCCAGGAATTGAACCCGGATTCTTGACGCTGTGGGGAAGCAATGCTAACTACTGTGCCACCAGGCCGCCACATTACAGGGACAGAGTGGACATTGTTAGTCCAAAACAGAGAGGTGGCAGATTTGATGCAGTAATTCTGCCTTTGGATGATGTTTTGAACAATTAATATCAATCCAGCTGCCTGTAAACATCTCAGAATAATCATTCCCATTGCCATCACAAGAATCCAGAGAGATGGACAACAGGCGGCTGAACCAGTCGCTAATGTTTTTAGAGTTTGGGGAGAATGCCTGTCAGGAACAATCAACCAGAATTAACTGCAGATGTGGAACATCTGAACCTAAAAGAGAAATTGCTGGAAGCAGTCAGCAGATCAGTCAGAATGTCCGAAAGGGACATCATCCAGATTTGAGAGGCTGGCTTGTCTGATCTCTCCACAGATGCTGACTGAATCATAGAGTCCCTACACTGCAGAGGACATTCAGCCCATTGAGCCTGCACTGACAACAATCCCACCCAGGCTCTCTCCCAATACTCCCATGTATTTACCCTAGCTAATTCCCCTGACACCAAGGAGCATTTTAGCATGGCCAATCTATCTAAGCTGCACATCTTTGGATTGTGGGAGAAAACCGGAGCACCCAGAGGAAACCCATGCAGACATGGGAAGAATGTGCAGACTCCACACAGACAGTGACCCGAGGCAGGAGTTGAATGTGGGGCCCTGGCACTGTGAGGCAGCAGTGTTGCCTATAATTTAATTCAATTTCCTTTGGGGAATTCAAGGAATACAATAAGAAATCCCACAACACCAGATTAAAGTCCAACAGGTTTATTTGATAGTAAAGGCCACTAGCTCTCGGAGCGCTGTTCCTTCAACAGGTGAGTGACTTTATTGAACATTAACTTGATGCTCTGAGACTTTTTACTGTATTTAGCCCAGTCCAATGCTGGCATCTCCACATTATGAATTCGAGGAATGTCAGAACAAAGCAGCAAAACCTTAGAATTAGAGTCCGGCTGTTCAGAGAGAACAGGAAGCACATCCGCAAACGTCGAAACACGCAATCCTCCAAACCTGGAACCCTCAAAACTCTGAACTCTCAAAATCTGCAACCCTCGAAATCCGCAGCCCTCAAAACCCAGAATTCTCAAAAACCCGGAACCCTCAGAACCTGGAATACAGAAATTCGGAACTTTCTGGCCCAAAAATGTGGAGCTCAGTTTGACCTTCCCAAATGACCAAGCTGGATATTTATCGGCTGGAGGCACTGCAGGTAAACAGAGCTAAAATTGTCAGTCAGTCATGTTTTAGATGAATATTGGAACAGGCTTTAGAGCCTCCTGTTCCTACAGAAAGAAAACGTACAAGTTCTTACCGAACTCCTTTCTGGAACAATGGGTATCAAGGGAACTAGAGGCTAATCAGAATAGGAAAAGGTTATAGGAAGTGAGTGCAATGACTTGAGTGATTAATCTTCCACAAATGCGACGAGAAACCCAGCCGAATGCTGAGAGAGGAGAGCCAGCAGAGAGAATGAATTATCTCCACCAGCAAAACTGACTTGCCAGAATTTCCGTGCATTCTGATGCAGAGTTGTGGAGACCGATATCAGTACGGAACAGCCAGTTAGTCTCCCCTCTGCTTCACACACACAGAAAGCCGTTTACAGCCAGCTACACAGCAGCGCACCTCCGTCTGCACAACACTGATTCATTTCCCCTATTTCAAGCCTGCTGCTTTCTTCACACCCTGGCCACTTGCAGCTCCAACAACCTTCTTCACTTGACACCAGGCCTCTCACGCAGGCCTCAGGCGGACTGTGAAACCGCCTCCTTAAGTCACAGAGTACTACAGCACAGAAAGGGATCCTTCGGACCATAATGTCTGCTGTAACCACTTATCCATTCGTGGGTCCATTGCTTTGTTTGCTATGAAGCTTCAAGAGCTCATCTAAATGCTTCTTAAATGTAATGAGGGGTTCCTGCCTCCACCATCCTTTCAGGCAGTGATTCCGAACACCCTCTGGGTGAAAAAGAGTTTCCACTGCCTTAAATCTATGTCCCATAGTATTGATTCCTCTACTAAGGGGAAAGGTTCATTCAGGCATATCTACCCTACCCGTGTCCCTCATAATTCTGTTCCACCTTCAGCCTTCTCTGCTCCAAGGAAAACAGCCCCAGTCTAACCAGTCTCTCTACAAAGCTGAAACACTCCAGTGTGAATCTCCTCTGCACCCTCTCCAATGCAATCACATCCTTCCTGTAGTGTGGAGAACAGAGCTGTACACAGTACCCAAGCTGTGGTCTAATGACTGTTTTATACAATTCCAAATCTTGAAGAAAATGCAATTAATGCATAGTAAGAACCCACAAACAATGCTATAACAACCCAATACTCTGTTTTGTTGAGATGTTGGTTGTTGGGTAGATGTCGGCCACAGATACCTGCCCTTCTCTTCAGACCACAGCTGTGGCACACCCTAAGCACCCTGACTAAATCTCCCCAAGCTGGCCTTGTTCCTGAGTTGTAAGGGACATTGGCAAAGGAAAAACTATCGCTAAAACAAAAGCAAAATATGCTGAGTGTGTTGTAAATCAGAAATAAAAGCAAACAGGACAAGAAAAACTCAGCAAGTCTGGCAGTGCTTGCGGAGATCAAAGTGGGGTTATTTGCTGGAATTTTACCGGCATGTCCTTCCCGGAATTGGGGCATTCGAGACTCGCAGAATGGAACCCTGTTGGCCTCGGGGGAAAGGGGGTGGATTTTACAAATCCCATGTGGGCAAGGTGGTAATATTCTGGCAAATATTTCAAGTCTCTTTCAGCACTGAAGTTTTCCAGCATTTTCTGTTTTTTTTATGTTGGAAATTATTGCTCATCCTGAGTTACCCCAAGGTAAGCAAGATCATCTCAAGGAACGGTGAAGCTTTCTTGCTGTCCTGGGGCTGTAGCTGTATTTCTATAGCCTGTCATCTGCACTTAGTAAACCCCTTTATGTTGTTACTTGAAGAAGGGATTAATACAGGAGTGCTCACTCCACCTCCATAACATAAACTTCCTTAAATGTTTAAAACAAATAGCTTGGCAACTCAATTAAATCACAAAGGAAGTAGCAGCAAACAACACACTTAACACAAGCGTGGCATGGCGGTTAGCTCTGCTGCCTCACAGCGCCAGGGATCCAGATTCGATTCCTAGCTTAGGTCACTGAATGTGTGGAGTTTACACATTCTCACTGTGTCTGCATGGGTTTCCTCTAGATGCTCCAGTTTCCTCCCTTGGTCCAAAAGATGTGCTGGTTAGGGTGCATTGGCCATGTTAAATTCTCCCTCAGTGTACCCGAGTGCCAAAGTGTGGCAGCTAGGGGATTTTCACAGTAACTTCATTGCAGTGTTAATGTCAGCCTACTTGAAACACTAATAAATAAAGTAATATTGGCACCAACAATTTCCAGACTTATTCAATAGCACAAACCCTTACAGATTTAACCTGTATTGGACTGACCCAAGCTGACCTGAACTTACAGGGTTAACACAATCTGACTCAGACTTACGTTGGCCTGATTGGGGAATGTTTAGCATAAAGTGGTGGTGGAGTAGAGTTAATATATCCATGGTCATTGCTGCCCATCGCAATATTAAACAACACAAATGTATCACTCTATTATAACTGGGTCAAAATCCTGAAACTCCCTCTCTAACAGCACGTTGGGTGTACCTGCATCACATGGACTAGTTCACAAAGAAGTTTGACCACCACCTTCTCAAGGGCAATCAAAGAATGGACAATAGAATCATAGGCTCATAGAGGTTTACAGCATGGAAACAGGCCCTTCAGCCCAACTTGTGCATGCTGCCCTTTTCTTTTTAAACCCCTAAGCCAATCACAATTGTGCCCCGTTTGGCCCATATCCCTCTATACCCTTCTTACTCATGTAACTATCTAAACGCTTTTTAAAAGACAAAATTGTACCCACCTCTACAATTCTGGTATCTTGAATTGATACCAGATTCAATTACTTCTGGTATCTTGTTCCAGACACTGACCACCTTCTATGTAAAAAAATTGCCTCTCTAGACACTTTTGTATCTCTCCCCTCTCACCTTTAACCTATGCCCTATAAACCCATAAATGGCGGCCTTGACAATGATATTCACGTGAAAAAATAACTTTAGTGATTTATTCAATGATGATTTTGGAGTTTTGTTATGAATCTCTCCCAGTGTGTTGGTTTAGGGATAATCTGGATAAGCCATTCTTACCTTTATCGGGTGGTACACACGCACAGCTGAACAGGGTGACGTAGTCCATTCTGAAGTCAGTGTTAATGGGGTAGTGGTGAGACAACTTAATCATCTTCTTGAAGGCATCGTAGATGAAGATGAAGCTGATCAGGGATGAGAACCCTTCCTCGGTGAAGCGAGTGAAGTACCGTACCAGGAAACTGGCGTCAGTGGCAACAAGAATGAGACAGAGGAAAGAGGCCCACAAACCGATCCAGAGACGGAACTCGAGGTAGTCAAAAGCGTTGTCTCTGAAAGATGAATGAAGAGGAAAGAATTGGTTCAAACTATCCAAAAATCTGGATGTGCCCGAAGGGACACACAATTCTGAGCAAGTAAATGTCAACATTAATTAGATGCTCAAAGTGATAAAATTAACCAACTTGATTTCAATGTAACAAACTGTAAGAGTGGAAATTATCCATTTTAGCCAATGTACAGACAATTGTGCAGGAACCAGTTTAACATCAATGGGAAAGCTTTAACAAGAGTGAAAATCACGGAAACTCCAGAGGCCCAAACAGGAGGTTTGCAGAGATCCAGGAGATTTACAACTCTGAAGGATGATACAGGGATCGGGAGGGTTGCGGGGCTGGAGGATGTTACAGAGATGGGAATGATTGAAGGGGCTGGAGGAAATTACAGAGGTAGCAAGGGTTGTGAGGCTGGAGGAAGTTAACAGAGATAGGGAGGATTGTGGGGCTGGAGGAGTTAACAGATAGGGAGGCAATGCAACAATGGAAGGATTCGATAACAGGGATGAGAATTTTAAAATTGAGGCATTTTTGGACTCGGAATGACAGGATTGGTGTGACAGAATAATTTTGGATGAGTTACAGTTTACAAAGGGTGGAAGGTGAGAGACTGACCAGGAGAGCATTGAAATTGTGACATGCAGAAGCACATTTGCATTTGGAACCGCTTCCCTGAAGTGAAGTTTGACACGGGGAATGTTAAACTAGAAAGTGGCCTCCTCAAAACTGTCAGAAGAATCACTTGATAAATCCAATCTAGCTCAACATTGTCCCACACTGTTGGTAACTTCCTCAGCATTCAGCAAGACATCTAACAGATTCTCTCAGTAACATACCGCCCCACTGCTGACTACACAAGGAGTCAAGTCTGCAAGAACAGGATAACTTAGCATAATTTTATAGTTCCTTTTAAATCCAGGGGCCCACATGAATCAGAAATTGAAGCATTTGCACTAATGGAAAAGGCTTTGCCTATTACTGTTTCCTGTGAAGTTGCTCCATCATCACATTGATTTGTAGATACTATCAGTGCGTGCGAGAATGGAATTCTATCACGCCAAATATGGAAATGACAAAGGCAATTTTTTCTCACATTTGAAAGAGCCATTGTCTAAATGTTGATGGTTAAGATTATACAGTGACAATCAACCCTTCCAATAAAGAAATGATCCCTACTTATTCTTGTGTTTAAACTGCATCAACAAACTAAAATGGCCAGCGTTATCTTACAGAGATATTACGGTGCCAGCCCATGTGAATTTGGGAGAGGCTGCCTTCCTGTGAGGGGTTTAACTTTGCTCTCCTTTTGCACTCAGCCCGCTGAGTGATGTTGATTTGGCCTCCCCTCTTTAAAGTGGGGCTGGCGGGATGTAAAGATTGGTGCATTTATTGATCATAGATTCCCTACAGTACAGAAGGAGGCCATTCGGCCCATTGAATGTACGCTGACCACAATCCCATTGGGGGCCAATTCCCATAACCTCACATATTTACCCTTCTAGCTCCCCCTAACCCTAAGAGGCAATTTAGCATGGCCAATCCACCTAACCCACACTGCTTTGGACTGTGGGAGGAAACTGGAGCACCTGGAGGAAACCCATGCAGACATGGGAGAATGTGCGAACTCTACACACAGTGATCTGAGGTTGGCAATCAAATGCAGATCCCTGGTGCTGCGAGGCAGCAGTGCTAACCATTGTGTCACCATGCTGCCCTGTTGGACCCATTCACACTCAATTTCAATGGGAATCTCCTTTTGGCTTCCAAAGTGCCTGTTTCAGATGATAGGTTACCTTTTGAGATGGAACCTATAACACCATTCAGAAACCTCTCTCTTTCATTCTGCTGCAGCCTGTGTTATATTCCACAGGCAGTGGAGACGCAGAGGTTTCCTGCAGCCAATGGGGTTAAGTGGCAAATTATATATGCGCCACTATCATACCACACCCCACAGCACCCCATCTCTCCCCGCCCACCCATCCATCCTCCCCATCCCGCAGCCAGAGGAGCAGTGTTAATTGGACTGCTGCTGCTTTGGGAACCTCACCCTCTGTGATCAGATCTGCTTCCCACCAATGGGTGGATGGTGGGGGGTAGCCAGAACAGGATCAAATCTGGAGATAATGCTGATATGAGTGAGGTTTTCAGTAAGAGCAGGTTTGGACTGTGTGAAGTGTTAGACGTAGGGGGCCTAGTGATGGGAGAGGAATATGTTGGAATAACAGCATTAAAGAGAAGGAATGAGAATATTTGTAAAGCAGGGTTGTTAAGGGAGATCTCATTACAGTGACGAGAAATCTCCTGGCGCAGTTAGACATACTCATTCCTCATTGCTCAGCTTTAGAATGGACCACATGGTGACACAGTTGGGTGGTGGCACAGTGGTTAGCACTGCTGCCTCACAGCTCCAGGGACCCGGTTCGATTCCTGGCTTGGGTCACCGTCTGTGCAGAGTCTGCACATTCTCCCTATGTCTGCCTGGGTTTCCTCCAGATGCTCCAGTTTCCTCCCACAGTCCAAAGATGCGCAGGTTAGATGCATTGGCCAAGCTAAATTAACCCTTTGTATCCTGGGATGTGCAGGTTAGAGGGATTAGTGGGGTAAATATTTAGGGTTACGGGGATAAGACTGAGCTGGGATAGCTTGTCGGTGCAGATTCAATGGGCTGAATGGCCTCCTTCTGCACTGCAGGATTCTATGGTGATGATTCTATGAGAAGTACTTTCTGTTTCATTCTGCTGTCTTGGCAAAATAGACACTGCGTGCAGTCTTTGCTTCTCTTTGAATTATATCCAAAGCAACTGTTCTATTCTTGGAAGCAGTGTCTGGCTCTGAAGCCCAGATCCAGGCTGGCACAGGTGACTGCACACAGCACTGGGAGTGGAGAATAATGGCACGGTGGAATTTGAGGGCACATGGATGCCCACTTGGTGTGACAACAATCACAAGTGTTCACTGTGGCAATGATGTTCGCTTTAGTTCAGCTTCAAGCTGTGGTCATGCACTGGCAACATGCATGGCATTGCCCCCACCCAGATACATCCTGAGCCACTTGTTATCTGCTCATCATCACGCTGTCATTTATGGGATCTTGCTGTGCACAAATTGGCTGCTGAGTTTCCTGAGCTACAACAGTAGAAACAGAAAGTACTTGATTGGCTGTGGAGGACTCGGGGACATGCTGAGGTTGTTAAAGGCACTATATAAATAAGTGTCCTTTCCTTCTATTTTTGGTGAGTATAAGTAGTTATCCAAGTTTCACATCATGAGATGGCCAGATGCCTGTGGAAACTTAATTAATTCACTCAGCAGATTCTACCTCCTCCAGCCAAGCCAGGAGCACCAGATGCTAGCTTAAAAACATTAAAAATAAATACTCTTTTGAACATACATTTATGCAACGCTCAACCTCAAATCCACTGAGCTCCAGAAGCTGCGTGGGCAGTGTTTTCACTATCCTCAAGGTCTAAATAGAATCCTTCGGCCCTCCATGTTTGTGTTAACTCTCTATATGAACCATTCCATTTGTCTTACCATGGTACAAATCATTTTTTTTTTGTAATTATCCAATTTTGAACAGCACGGTAGCACAATGGTTAGCACTGCTGCTTCACAGTACCAGGGACTCGGGTTCGATTCCCAGCTCAGGTCACCGTCCGTTTGGAGTTTGCACATTCTCCCTGTATCTGCATGGGTTTCCTCGGGTGCTCCAGTTTCCTCCCACAGTTCAAAGATGTGTGGGTTAGGTGGATTGGCCATGCTAAATTGCCCTTTAGCATCAGGGGGACTATATAGGTAAATGTGTGGGGTTATGGGGATAGGGCCCATAACCTATGGTGGGATTGTGGTCAGTGTGGGCTCGATGGGCTGAATGGACTCCTTCTGCACTATAGGGATTCTATGATTCTGTGAAAGTCTCGATTGAATCGACCTGCCCCACACTCGCAGGCAATCGATTTGAGGTTTTAACGGCTCCCTGTGCCAAAAAGACCTTACCTCAAACCACTCACGCTTTTTTTCACCAATTAACATAAATCGGCATCCTGTGATTTCAAACTTTTCCACCAATGGGAAGAGTTTCTCTCTCGCTCTCTCTGTCCAGACCTCTCGTGAGTTTGAACATCTCTATCAAATCTCCCCTTAATCTTTCCTTTTTCAACCTATCCTTGTAGCTGGGGTCTCTCTACTCAAAACTATTCCCGTGAATGTTTTCTGCACCCTCTCCGAAGTCTTCAAACCCTTCCTAACAAGTGGTGCTGAGAATGTGACACACTCCTCCAGATGAGGTTTTATTCATTCATTGCCTTTGTAACTGATGCTTCTATTTATAGACCAATCACAAAGGGCTTTTGATGGAGTAACTTTACAGAAGCTGTTTACACTGTCAGGAAGATCAGACACAGATTGAATTTAATTGGGAACGGCGGGGGGAGGGGGATGAGCAGTGATTTATTTACGTGCTGATCTGTTGTGATCTGGAATGTGCTGTCTGAAAGGAACAGATTCAACAGTAACTTTCAAAAGGGAATTATGTAAATACTTGGAAAGGAAACATTGCAGGATTATGAGGAAAAAGAGTGAGGGTTAGATAAGTTTTGTCAAAGAGGTGGCATGGGCAAGGTGGGTCTGAATGAACCTTCCTCTATAATTCTAAGGAGTGGTGCAAACTAGCTACAACACAGGCACCGTTCACAACTACACTGAACAGATCACAACAGCTCCATTCAATCTGTCAGTTCATGTGTTCCCTGTCAGGTTGAGATTTGTTAGCAACCTGAGGTGATTTCATAGAAACATGCAATCCCCATGGGGCAGAAGGAGGCCACTCAGCGCATTGAGTGTGCACCAATTCTCCAACAGAGTATGTTACCCAGGCACTCTTTCCCCACACCCTATCCCCACAACCAGCCTCCCCATCCATCTGTCTACACTTCCTGCTGCCCCGGCAAAGCAGCCAGCAGAATTAAGGAACCACACGCACCCCGGACATTCTCCCTTCCACCTGCTTCTGTCGAGAAAAAGATACAAAAGTCTGAGGCCACGTACCAACCAACTCAAGAACAGCTTCTTCCCTGCTGCCGTCAGACTTTTGAATAGACCTGCCTCGGATGGATCTTTCTCTGCACACTAGCTATGACTGTAACACGACATTCTGCACCCTCTTGTTTCCTTCTCTATGAATAGTATGCTTTGTATAGCGTACAAGAAATAATACTTTTCACTAGATGTTAATACATGTGACAATAACAAATCAAATCAAATCAAATCAATCCCACACATTTCCCATGCCCAATCCCTCTAACCTATACATCTTGGGACTGTGAGAGGAAACCAGAGCACCCGGAGGAAACCCACGCAGACATGGGGAGAAGGTGCAAACTCCACATAGACAGTAACCCGAGGCCAGAATAAAACCCAATTCCTTGGCACTTTGAAACAGCAGTGCTAACCACTGTGCCACCATGCTGCCCACTTCTCTCTCATCAGGAGCATTCCCTTTTCTGTTGAAAAATGACGTAGTTTCCAGTTTTTGCCCATTGACTTTATCAAAAACATGTCTAATTTAGATCTCCCTTTAACCTTCTCCGCTCTGAGGAGAGAAATCCCAGATTCTCCAACCTCTCCATGTTAACGGGAACTCCGCATCCCTGGAACCATTCCGGTTAATATCCTCCGCATTCTCCCCAAAGCCTTGACATCCTCCCTAATATGCAGTACCCAAGAACTGAACGCAGTGGTGACATCCAGCTGGGATTTAGCTGGTGTTTTATGAAGATTTGCCCGAGATTCGCACTCCCAGGATTCCGTATGTCCTTTTTTGAAACAATTTTATGGATTTGTCACGCAGCCCTCTCTCTGTTTGCACACACCATTCACCGAGGCGATCGTACCGAGGTTATACTTACTTGCTAAAGCTGAAGAGGAGACGCTCAAAGACTAACACAGGCCCCGTGCTGCTCAGGATGGTCAGTGGTTGTCCAGCAAAAAGGCAGAAGACAGCTCCGCTGACTGCTGTGCCCAGGAAACTCTCCAGCACACCCTGAGGAACACAAGAAATCACCATCAGCACACTCCAGCTCCTCAGTCCCCATATGGGGGGCAGTCACATCGCGTTTAAGGTCCAGACATAGATTATTCAGCCTAGTGACTCCTGTCCTGGCTTGAGAGGAGTGTGTATTCTCCCCTCAAGCCTCCTGCCATCCTTTCACATCTCGCTCCTGGTAATATCCCTCTGTTCCATTTCCCCTCATGTGCAGAACCAGCCTCCTCAGAAACCTAGCTGCAAATTCACCTCAACCACTAACGGTGGGTGCGTTCCACATTCTCATCAAGCTCTCGGTAAAGGAGTTATTGTATAGAATCATAGAACCCTACAGTGCAGGAAGAGGCCCTTTGGCCTATCGAGTTGCACCAAACAATCCCACCCAGGCCCTACCCGCATATCCCTACATATTAGACCCTCTAATTCCTCTAACCTACGCATTCCTTGACACTAAGGGGCAATTTCTTAGCATGGCCAATCAACCTAACCCGCACATCTTTGGAGTGTGGGAGGAAATAGGAGTACCCAGAGGAAATCCACATAGACACGAGGAGAATGTGCAAACTCCACACAAGACAGCGACCCCAGGCAGGAATCGAACCCAGGACCCTGGAGCTATAAAGCAACAGTGCTAACCACTGTGCTACCGTGCTGCCCCAATATATTAGAGTAAGAGATGGGGCAGCATGGTGGCACAGTGGTTAGCGCTGCTGCCTCACAGCACCAGGGATCCGGCTTCGATTCCTGGCCTCAGGTCACTGTCTGTGTGGAGTCTACACATTCTCCCCGTGTCTGTATGGGTTTCCTCTGGGTACTCCTATTTCCTCCCACACTCCAAAGATGTGCCGGTTAGATTGATTGGCCAAGCTAAATTGCCCTTTGGTGTTCCAGGATGCATAGAGGGATTAACGGGTTAAATGTGTAGAATTACAGGGGTAGCTCCTGGATGGGATTGTGGCCGGTGCAGACTCGATGGGTTGAATGGCTTCCTTCTACATGTAAGGATTCTATGTATCCAGCATATTCAATTCCTCCAAGGAAACATCAAAATGTGACTTGAGTTATTGCCCTGTAGAGAGCAAACAAAATATCTGCAATGAAAGGGTAAAATCCATTTGATGACCAACTCATTCTGGACACGTCTAAAGATGTGCAGTTTAGGTGCATTGGTCGTGCTAAATTGCCCCTTAGATTTGATGGATTATGCATGTGGTTACGAGGACAGGGCGGGGGAGAGGGCCTGGTGAAATATTCTGTCAGAGTGCTCTCAATGGGCCGAATGGCCTTCTTCTGCACTGTAGGGATTCTATGATTCTTTAAGAGTGAAATTGATTAATCATAGAATCCTACAGCAGCAGAGAGGACCATTTGGCCCATCCTACTTGTGATGATGTCTCTTGAAAGAGCTACACAGCTCCAGAAGGTAGGGGGAGGAAGGATGTTTCCTCTGGATTGTTGGGGGGGTGTGGGGGAGGGCACGGTTTCTAGAGCCAGGATACATAGATTCCGACTAAGGGGGCAGGCCTATTGGGATTGAGATGTGGAGAAAGTTCTTCACTCACAGGGTGATGGATCTTTGGAATTCTCTACCCTAGAGAGTTGTGGAGGCTCAGTCTTGTGAGTATGTTCAAGGCAGATATCAGTTGATGCCTAGGTATTAAAGATATTATGGGATATGGAGACAGTGTGGGAACCTGTTGCTAAGGGAAATGAGCCATGGTAATGTTGAATGGTGGAATGGGCTCGAGGGGCTGAATGACCTATTCCTGCTCCATTTGACATGTTCCATAGAGACCTTGCAGTGCAGAAGGAAGCCATTTGGCCCATCGAGTCTACACCGAGAACAATCCCACTCCAGGCCATATCCCCACACATTTACTCTGCTAATCCCTCTAACCTACACATCCTGGGACACTAAGGGGTAATTTAGCATGGCTAATCCACCTAACCTGCACATCTTTGGACTGTGGGAGGAAACTGGAGCACCCGAAGGAAACCCACGCAGACACAGGGAGAATGTGCAAACTCCACACAGACAGTGACCCGAGCCGGGAATCGAACCTGGAGCTGTGAGACAGCAGTGCTAACCACTGCGCCACCTGTGCCTCCAATGTTCCAATTAGTCCCACTCCCTCCTGTTCTTCTCCCACAACCCTGGAAATTTCTCCGTTTCAAACATTTATCCAATTCCGTTTGTAAGTTATCATTCCCACTGTTCTTTCAGGTAGCAACTTTCAGATTACAATGACTGACTGGCTTTGTCATCTCCGGTTGATTTTGTATCTCTAGGTTTGATTCCATTTACTATTGTCACATGGATACAGAGAAAAATATTATTTTTTGTGTACTATACAGACAAAGCATACCATTCGTAGAGTACACAGGGAAGAAAGAAAGGAGGAAGAATACTTTTCACTGTATACCAATACGTGTATACCAATCACGTATACGTGACAAAAATAAATCAAATCAAAATGACCATATAGATGCCTTTAAAATAATGAGAGGGTTTGAGGGTGTGGACACAGAGAAGATAGTTCCAGTTGTTGAGGAGATCTGAACCACAGCTTATCAATATAAGATAGTCACAAATACATCCAATAAGAATTCAGGAGAAAGTCTTTACCACAGAGAGTGGTGAGGAAGTGGAGCTTGTTACTGCAGAGAATGGGGAGGTAAAGGACACAGATGCATGGATTAATACATGAGGGAGAACTGAGAAGGTTGTGCTGATAGAGTGAGACAAAGAGGGATGGAAAGATGCCCACATGAGGAGTAAATATCTCTTGGAACAATTGGGTCAAATACCCCCTTTATACAGTAAAGATTTATGTAGTTCCAAATGTGACAGGCTTGGCTGAAAGAGAGAATCAGTCTCCTAAAATTGGATAGCATAGACACCCTACTGTACAGAAAGCGGCCGTTCGGCCTATCGAGTCTGCATCGACCACAATCCCACCCAGGCCCTACCCCCATATCGCTACATATTTTACCTATTAATCCCTCTAATCTACGCATCTCAGGACACTAAGGGGCAATTTTAGCACGGCCAATCAACCTAACCCGCACATCTTTGGACTGTGGGATGAAACTTGAGCACCCGGAGGAAATCCACGCAGACACGAAAAGAATGTGCAAACTTCACACAGACAGTGATCCCAAACCAGAATTGGACCCAGGTCTCCGGAGCTGTGAAGCAGCAGTGCTAACCTCTGTGCTACTGTGCAGCCCAGGATAACTGGAGTAAAACATACACCTGCCCCGCAGCGGAAAGCAGTCACCAACCTGCATGTTTTCAGTAGCGTCGCCCAGGAGACCTCCGAAGGTGATCGCATTGGTGACGGTTCCCAGGTAGATGAACAGAACAGCAGACAGTGACTGGATGCTCAGAGCATCGTAAAAGTCACTGGCGAACCATGGGATTTTCCTCTTGATATCAGCCACAAACCCACCAAACAACCTGAGAATCGGACAAACAAACATCAGAAATAAGAGGTAGGAGCTATTGTCGGCCATTTGGCCCCTCAAGCCTGCTCTGCCATCCCACAAGAGCACTGCAATCTTCCATCGCAACTCCTGTACTATCCCTGTATTCTTTTATTGCAGTTATAAGGGAATTGGTTTAGCTCAGTTGACTGGACGCCTCGTTAAGAACAATACCAACAGAGTGGGTTCAATTCCTGTATCTGGCTGAGGTTATTTGTGAAGGCCTCTGCCTTCTCGAACATGCCCCTTGCTGAGCTACAGTGACCCTCAGGTTAAACCACTGTCAGTCATAGAAGCATCTTAGAAACCCTACAGTACAGAAAGAGACCATTCAACTCATCGAAACTGCACTGACCACAATCCCCATATTCCCACATATTTATCAGCTAATCCCTCTAACCTACACACCCCGGGATACTAAGGGCAATTCAGCATGGCCAATTAACCTAACCTGCACATCTTTGGACTGTGGGAGGAAATGGGAGCACTCAGAGGAAACCCACGCAGACACGGGGAGAACGTGCAGACTCCACACACACACATAGTGACCCAAGCCAGGAATTGAACCCACTGCTAACCACTGTGCCACTGTGCCACCCCCATGATAGCTTTTGGTCATCTGGGATTTACCTTTAATGATAAGCCAACCATTTCAATCACGGTCTCTGAGGGGGCACAGGAAATTGTGCAGGGGGTGAATTTATAAATTATACGATTGTGTCCAGCTCTAAGTTTTAGAAGCACAATCAAGCCAATCAGAAAAGGATCTGGGAATAAGAGATTATATAATCAAAGTGAAGTCCATTTGGCCCATCGAGCCTGCTTTCCCATTGAATAAGAATGTAGCTGATCTGATTACAGTCTTTACTCTTTGCTGTCTGTACCCCATAACGTTTGACTCCGTAATCAATCAAATAATCGATCTATCCAACCTTGAATCTATTCAGAGACACAACCCCCACTGCAGGCTGGGAACAGAATCCAAAGACTAGACCCTCAGAGAGAGGAACCACAGTCTTAAATACATTTGCTGTCTGCCCCCCATGACGGAGGGGGAGGGGGAGAGGGACACAGTAGAACAGTGATTAGCTCAGCTGCCTCACAGCACCAGGGACCCGGGTTCGATTCTGCTCCAAAAACCTGTCCAAAGAAACCCAGGGCGAACCTCGAACATGAATTTCTGGTTATTGTCGAGCTGCTAAGATATTTATCAACGTGACAGAATCGCCTTTCTTACTTTCCAGTTTTCTTCAGTTCATCAGGGACATCATGTCCTCCACCTCCATGCCCACCATCATGAGGCATGTCTCCGTTCATCTGGACACTGTCCCCTCCTGAGAGCATGTTCTTCCTGTTTCAAATAAAGATGCTGTTAAAACACTCAGCGTCCCCAATCACGTTGAGTTATCTTGTGTCCGCAGCACAGAAACAGGCCATTCAGCCCAACTGATCCTTGCCCATGTGAATATGCCATTCCAGATTCCTCCCCCTCTTCATCTCATCCTGTCAACAAACCCTTCAATCCCTTTGTCTCTCATGTGTTTATCCAGCTTCCCTCTGATTTGTATCAATACTATTCATCTCAACCCCTCGTTGTGGAAGCAAATTCCATGTTCTTCCTACTCCCTGTAGGGACAAGTCTCACATTCTCCCCACTCCCTGTGGGAACGAGTCCCACATTCTCCCCACTCCCTGTGGGAGCGAGTCCCACATTCTCCCCGCTCTCTGTGGGACTGAGTCCCACATTCTCCCCACTCCCTGTGGGAACGAGTCCCACATTCTCCCCACTTCGCGTGGGAACGAGTCCCACATTCTCCCCACTCCCTGTGGGAACAAGTCCCACATTCTCCCCGCTCTCTGTGGGACTGAGTCCCACATTCTCCCCACTCCCTGTGAGAGCGAGTCCCATATTCTCCCCACTCCCTGTGGGAGCGAGTCCCACATTCTCCCCACTCCGCGTGGGAACAAGTCCCACATTCTCCCCACTCCCTGTGGGAGCGAGTCAAACATTCTCCCCACTCCTCACTTTCCATAGCTCCAAACCATAGTGCGTGTTGCCATAGCATAGTGCTTGTAGAACTGCTGGTTGGCTGGGGGATGGGAATGGATCAATAGCATGGGGTTTGATATACATTCCAGCAGGGGTGGGTTCGGGACCTAACCTATTGCCTTATCCTTGGCGGGTAAGATCTTGGGCAAAGAACAGAAGCAAAATCTAGAGAGCAGAATCATGCACATTACATGAGCTTAGCATGATTGAATACAACCTCAACATCACTCAATGTCTTTCTAATTATATCCTTCCACAAATTGGTCTGTTTTTGTTTTTTTTTTGTTGATCTTATTGACTCGCGTCATTAATTTTGTTGTTTGATCGTCTCTTGTCTCCAGATCTTTTTGCTCCTTGACTCTATTTAGACTCCTATTATCCAAGGAGTGTGTGCCCTCTCTCCTTGCCGTTCCTTATTCTTCCTACATTCATCTACCATAATCATAGAATCTACAGTGCAGAAGGAGTCCATTTGGTCCATCAGGTCTGTACTGACAACAATCCCACCCAGGTACTATCCTATCCTGTTAGTGATTTGGATGAGAATATAGGAGGCTAGGTTAGTAAGTTTGCAGATGACACCAAAATTGGTGGCTTAGTGGACAGTGAAGCAAGTTATCTTCAATTGCAATGGGATCTTGATCAATTGGGCTAGTGGGTTGATAAATGGCAGCTGGAGTTTAATTTAGACAAATTCGAAGTGATGCATTTTGGTAGATTGAACCACTTAGGACTTACTAAGTTAATGATAGGGTATTGGGGAGAGTTACAAAACAAAAAGATCCAGGGGTACAGGTTCATAACTCCTTGAAAGTGGAGTCACAGGTGGACAGAGTGGTGAAGAAGGCATTTGGCACGCTGGTTTCATCGGTCAGAACATTGAATACAGGAGTTGGGATGTCTTGTTGAAGTTGTACAAGATATTGGTAAGGCCACACCCTTGGAATACTGTGTGCAATTCTGGTCACTCTATAAAAGAAAGGACATTTTAAACTATAAAGAATGCAGAGAAGATTTACTCAGATGCTACTGGGATTTGATAGATTGAGCTATAAGAAGAGGCTGAATAGACTTGAGACTTTTTTCTCTGGAATGTAGGAGGCTGAGGGGTGATCTTATAGAGATCTATAAAATAATGAGGGGCACAGATTAGCTAGATAGTCAATATCTTTTCCCAAAGATAGGGGAGTCTAAAACTAGAGGGCATTGGTTTAAGGTGAGAGGGGAGAGATACAAAAGTGTCCAGAAGGGCAATATTTTCACACAGAGGATCGTGAGCGTCTGGAACAAGCTGCCAGAGGTAGTAGTAGACGTGGGTATAATTTTATCTTTTAAAAAACATTTAGACAGTTACATGGGTTATGATGGGTATAGAGGGATATGGGCCAAATGCAGGCAATTGGGATTAGCTTAGGGGTTTTAAAAAAAAGGGCAGCATGGACAAGTTAGGCTGAAGGGCCATGCTGTAAACATCTATGACTCTATCCCCATAACACCACATATTTACCCTCCTAGTCTCTTTGATATTAAGAGGCAATTTTAGCACGGCCAAACAACCTAACCCACACATCTTTGGACTGTAGGGGGAAACTGGAGCACCTGGAAGAAACCCATGCAGACATGAGGGGGATGTGCAAACTCCACACAGACACTGACCTGAACCCACATCCCTGGCGTTGTGTAGTAACAGTGCTAATCACTGTGCCGTTATACTGACCACATTGAAATTAATTTGCCAAATACACGTCCATTGTGGAAGCTGATTAATAACTTTTTGTTTTGTTTCACAGTCATCCTCAGGTTTAAGTAGACCCCCCTCCCCCCTGTAAACACCACTTGCTTTTGGGGTTCGCCCTTCATCAGGCTGATGAAGAGGGCAAACCCCGAAAGCTTGTGGTTTGTGCTACCAAATAAACCTGTTGGACTTTAACCTGGTGTTGTGAGACTTCTTACTGTGTCAAGCACTCAGTCTCAGGGATCCAGCATCACTTGGGAGGGGAGTGGACGCAGAGAGCCACCCCCACCCCAGTCCTTGTTGCTGACGCCCCCTCTCCGTGGACCTCACTCAGTGCTCCTTGCCCTGTCATAACTCACCAATGGTCTGGATCCCTGGATCGAGGCCTGGGGGGAATGTCAAAATGGTATCAGTCACTGAGTAATGAAGAGGGGCTCAGCTCCCGGAATGTGGTTGGAGGAGAGGGAGAGGGGGATGGTGGGGATTCCATAATATGGTATTTCTGTCTCGGGGGGAGGGGGTCTATCCTTGTCTCGGGGCAGGGGGTGGATGCATGGTAGTGGTGCTGAAGTGGGTTGGGTTTGAGCTTGAGAACATTCATCTCTGATTTGTCAATTATCTGACAGGCATTAAATTTGTTTTTTTTTAATTTATTAGTTAAAGTTAGTTAAAAGTTTATTAGCATCACAAGTAGGCTCGCATTAACACTGCAATGAGGTTATTGTGAAAATCCCCCTGTCGCCCCATTCCCTGTTCGGCTACACTAAGGGAGAATTTGGCATGGTCAATGCATGTCTTTCAGGAGGAAACTGGAGCACCCGTGAGAAACCCACGCAGACACGGGGAGAATGTGCAGTCTCCACAAAGAGAGCGACCTAAGCTGGGAATCGAACCCAGGTCCCTGGCACTGCTAAGCACTGTGCCACTGTGTCGCCCCAGAAAGTTATCTGGAAAAGTGGCAATGTGAGGCTCATGCCAGCAGGCACGATCCTGAGTAGCAACATTAAACATCTCTGGTAAAGTGCTTTGGAAAATATCCATGCCTAAATCAACATCCCATTGAGTTAACGTGACCATGGTGAAGAATGCTGGGCCAATCTGTACTTGTTTGCTGAGGAGACCTTGGGTTTATTAAGTGTGAAAGTACCAGCAACTGTTTTATCTTGTAATAATTTCACCTGGATGCCATTTAAAACTGGTCAGAACTGGAAAAGCTGATAATCTTTCTAATATCATTTCTAATTATTACAGAATGGAAGGACAGTATTGCAAAAGTTTTGGCCACTATCCATTGATGGATATTTATCTTATCAACAGTTAAGTGTAATGATTATTGTGCTGACCTGACTAAATGTTGACATTACAGGCTCTGTATTTGCTCTTTGGAAGAGTTTTCAGCTGCTTGAGTCCAGCTCTCTCCTCCTCGCTCTCTCTCTCTCTATTTCTCTCTCTCCTTTAAGAGGCTCCTTAAAATCTCCCCTTTCACCCTCTTTCAGTCTACCTGGTATCTCCTTCCTTGACTCAGTGTCAACTTGATGCCTGAGGCACCCTGAGATATTTTACAATATCGAAGGTGCTATATAAATGCATGTTACTGGTGTTGAACCATAAAATTTCTACGATGCAGAAGGAAGCCCATCAAGTCTGACTTTCTGAGACAGCATCTTACCCTCTGCCCTGTCATTTTGCATGGCCAATCCCCCTAAACCCATACATCTTTGGACTGTGGGAGGCAACTGGAGCACCCGAAGGAATCCTATGCAGACATGGAGAGAATGTGCCAACTCCACACACAGAGTGACCCAAGGCAGGAATCGAACCTGGGTCCTCTGGTGCTGCAAGGCAGCAGTTCTAACCACTGTACCACCCAACTGAGATCCCAACTGATTTCCTTTGCCCTAATCCAGGGGCTAATTGTAGTGATTGTCCTGCCCAATGCCAGTGGTCTCAGCGCAGCCTGAGGGCCGAGGCTCCAAGCTCTCAGCTAGCCTGGTATTTCACCCATTGGGAGGACACCCTTATCCTGTGGTTAAGGATTACCAACAAAGTGGAAAAGTTTTGAGAATTTGGCAAAGGGATTGTCAGCTTGTTTCATGTTTAAGTTGTTCCAAATCTCTGACTATCTGAACAGTGAAATAGAACAGTCAAACAATCATCAACTCCAATGGAGGGAGGTTGCATTCATATAGCACCTGATCACATCTAGAACATAGAACATAGAACAATACAGCACAAACAGGCCCTTCGGCCCACGAGTTGCGCCGATCACATCTACCAATCCACAGACCTATCTATAACCCCCGATCCTATTCTTTTCCATATACTCATCCAGAAGTCTTTTAAAAGACCCCAGTGAGTTTGCCTCAACAACCTCCGACGGCAGTCAGTTCCATTCACTCACCACCCTCTGAGTGAAAAACCTACCCCTGACATCTCCTTTGTATTTGCTTCCCTGCACCTTAAATCTGTGTCCTCTCGTAGTGACCATTTCCATTCTTGGAAATAGTCTCTGAGAGTCCACCCTATCTATTTCTCTTAACATTTTATAAACCTCTATCAGGTCGCCTCTCAACCTACGTCTCTCCAGTGAGAAGAGTCCCAGCTCCCTCAACCTATCTTCATAAGGCCTGTCTCCCAATCCAGGCAGCATCCTTGTAAATCTCCTCTGAACCCTCTCAATAGCCTCTACATCCTTCCTATAATGAGGCGACCAGAACTGCGCAGAATACTCCAACTGGGGTCTGACAAGAGTCTTATAGAGCTGCATCATTACCTCCTGACTCCTAAACTCTATTCCTCGATTAATGAAGGCCAGTACACCGTACACCTTCTTAACCACTTCCTCCACCTGCGAGGCCGATTTAAGATTCCAATGGACTGAAGAATGTCCTAAAAGAATTTCAACCCAATTCATTACTTTTGCAGCATTTTTGCTGTTTTATTATGTACCATTATATTTGAAAATTGACAAATTAATTTGGCTAAATGGGATACTTTATCCCAGTCAATTAATAAGGGTTTATCTCCAAATCACATTAGGGTAAAAGCAGATTGGAGTTACAAACTCCCCTCACATAGACTCAAGATATTAACTGGGTTTCTCTCTCCACAGACGCTGCCAGAACTGTTGTGTTTATCCAGCATTCTCTGCTTTTATTTCAGATTTCCAGCATCCACAGTATTTTGCATTGATTAAAGAGATCGGAAATCCTTGTGTTGAATTTGAATCCAGAATTATTGCTAACTCAGACACTGTCCACGGGAAAGAACAGCAACTTGCATTTAAGTAGCACCTTTGATAAAGTAAAACATCGCAAGACATTTCACAGCGTGTTCTTGAATAAAATTTGACATTGAGTACGTCTTTAAGGAGGAGACAGAGGTGAGGAGCAAGGCAGAGAGGAGTGAGGCAGAGAGGGAGAGAGGCAGAGAGGGAGGGAGGCAGAGAGGGAGGGAGGCAGAGAGTGAGGGAGGCAGAGTGGGAGGGAGGCAGACAGGAAGAGAGGCAGAGAGGAAGCAAGGTGAGGGAGAAAGGTGGAGAGAGATGGAGGCGGAGAGGGAGCAGGGCAAAGAGGTAGTGAGGGAGGTAGGCAGAGAGGGAGCAAGGCAGAGACAGAGGTAGGCAGAGAGGGAGGCGGAGAGGGAGAGAGACAGAGAGGGAGG
Source organism: Sphyrna mokarran (assembly GCA_024679065.1). NCBI lineage: Eukaryota > Metazoa > Chordata > Chondrichthyes > Carcharhiniformes > Carcharhinidae > Sphyrna > Sphyrna mokarran. The sequence goes on from JAGIQG010000001.1 coordinate 174,902,889, forward strand.
GGAACAGAGAGGGAGGGGGAACAGAGAGGGAGCTAGGCTGAAAGGGAACGAGGCAGTGTGGAAGTGAGGCAGAGAGAGATGGAAGCAGAAAGGCAGGGATCCAGATTGGGATGGAGGTGGAGAGGGAGGAGGCACAGGGTGAAGGAGGTGGAGAGGGAAATCCAGGGTTAAGCTCCAGGCAGCTGAAAGTGTGTCCACCAATAGTGAAATGATAAAAACTGGAGGATGCAAAAAATGGGAAGAGTGCAGGGATGGGTGAGCATGTGTGAGACTAGAGGAGATTCCAGAGCTGGGGGGGAGTGAGGCCATGGAAAGATTCGCAAACCAGGAAATGCATTTAAAAAGTGAAGCATTGTGATACCAGGAACTGATATAGGTCGGCGAGAACGAGGTATGATGGGTGAGCGGGTAAGAGAGAGGAACAACTGATTGCACCAAGCTCTCTCTGCCTGTGTGACGCCTGGTATTGGAAATCATTTTCAGGGGGCGACATTATTAATTGTTAGCCAACATTGTGGCGATTGGATAAATGCTGTGAATTCCCCAGGCTCTCAAAAAAGCTGGTTTGAATTTGAAACAATTCTGCGATTGGCCAGTCCTGTGTATCATTAAAAAATTATTCAACTGCTTATTCTTAAATCTAAACATTTTCTTAATCCAAGAAGAATCAAAAATTTTTTGGTACAGTGAAAAGAACCAGGCTTTAACTGGGGCTGATCTGTTTCCAGAATGAGGAGCTAACTGTTAAATAGAAGAAGGTAAACTTGCTTCTTAATCTTCCCCAGTCACCACTTTCTCCTGCATTGACCCTCTACATTCAACCTGAGAAACCTGGCCTTCAGAACTGGGGAGCAAACCTTGAAATGAAACTGAACAAACGTTACTTGTTAGAAACATTCCGATGAATGTTTTTAAATGTCAGTCTGGGAGCAGGGAGGAGAGATTTCGCTTCAAGGGGAGACAGCTCCAGATGTGGGTCCAACTCCAGATTCCGTTACACACATTTACAGATTACAGTGCAGTGCTGAGGGAGTGCCGCACTGTCAGAGGGTCAGTACTGAGGGAGTGCCGCACTGTCAGAGAGTCAGTGCTGAGGGAGAGCTGCACTGTCAGAGGGTCAGTGCTGAGGGAGTGCCGCACTGTCAGAGGGTCAGTGCTGAGGGAGCGCCGCACTGTCAGAGGGTCAGTGCTGAGGGAGTGCCGCACTGTCAGAGGGTCAGTGCTCAGGGAGTGCCGCACTGTCAGAGAGTCAGTGCTGAGGGAGCGCCGCACTGTCAGAGGGTCAGTGCTGAGGGAGCGCCGCACTGTCAGAGGGTCAGTGCTGAGGGAGCGCCGCACTGTCAGAGGGTCAGTGCTGAGGGAGGGCCGCACTGTCAGATGGTCAGTGCTGAGGGAGCGCCGCACTGTCAGAGGGTCAGTGCTGAGGGAGTGCCGCACTGTCAGAGGGTCAGTGCTGAGGGAGTGCTGCAGCGAGCCCCTTTCAGGTGAAACATTGAACTGAGGCTCTGTCTGTATTCTTAGTTGGATGTAGTAGGACATGATTTCAGAAAGAGCAGGGAATTTCCTGGAAACAATAGATTGTCTGATTATTAGCATGCTACAGTTTGTTAGGATCTGGCTGTGCAAACTGATGTATATCTGTACATAGAACATGGAACATTACAGCACAGAACAGGCCCTTCGGCTTTCGATGTTGCGCCGACCAATATAAAAAGCAATGCCCCTCCAAACTAAACCATTCCCTTCTCTTCCATATACTTATCAACTAACCTCTTAAACGCCACCAAACTTGGCGCATCTACAACCGCTGCAGGCAGGGCATTCCACTCCCGAACCACCCTTTGGGTAAAGAACCTGCCTCTGATATCCGTCCGATAACTATCACCCCTTAATTTAAAGCTGTGTCCCCTCGTGCTAGCTTTTTCCATCCTAGGAAAAAGGCTATCACTGTCCACCCGATCTAAACCTCTAATCATCTTATATGTTTCGATCAGGTCCCCTCTTAGCCTCCTCCTTTCTAACGAAAACAACCTCAAATCCCTCAGCCTCTCCTCATAAGACATGCCCTCCATACCAGGCAACATCCTGGTCAACCTCCTCTGTACCCTCTCCAATGCCTCCACATCTTTCTTATAATGTGGGGACCAGAACTGCACACAATACTCCAAGTCCGGCCGCACTAGAGTTTTGTACAGTTGCAACATGATGCTGCGGCTCCTAAATTCAATCCCCCTACCAATAAAAGCTAAGACTCCATATGCCTTCTTAACAACTTTATCCACTTGCCTGCCTACTTTCAGGGATCTATTGACACATACACCAAGATCCTTCTGTTCCTCAACACTATTAAGAGCCCTACCATTAGCCCTATACTCTACACATTTATTGTTCCTGCCAAAGTGCATTACCTCACACTTTTCCACATTAACTCCATTTGCCACCTCTCGGCCCAGCTCTGCAACTTGTCCAAGTCCCTCTGCAAACTATAACACGCCTCTTCACTATCTACCACTCCACCGACTTTAGTGTCATCTGCAAATTTACTAATCCATCCTTCAATACCCTCATCCAGATCATTTATAAAAATTACAAAACAGCAGGGGCCCCAAAACAGACCCCTGAGGTACACCACTTGTCACCGAACTCCAAGATGAATATCTCCCATCAACCACCACCCTCTGTCTTCTATCTGCTAGCCAATTCCTAACCCAATTAGCTAAATCACCTCTATCCCATACATCTGCATTTTCTGCAGAAGTCTTCCATGGGCCACCTTATCAAACGCCTTACTAAAGTCCATATATACCACATCAACCGCCTTACCCCCATCCACCTCCTTAGTCCCTTTTTCAAAAAACTCAATGAGGTTAGTAAGGCACGACCTACCCTTCACAAACCCATGCTGACTATCTCCAATCAATTCATTACTCTCTAAATAACTATAAATCCTATCCCTAATTATTCTCTCCAACACTTTGCCCACCACAGAAGTAAGACTCACTGGCCTATAATTCCCTGGAAGGTCTCTCTTCCCCTTCTTGAACAACGGGACCACATTCGCTATCCTCCAGTCCTCCAGAACCACACCCGTAACCAACGACGACCTGAAGATCAGAGCCAGAGGCTCTGCAATCTCCTCTCTTGCTTCCCAGAGGATCCTAGGGTAAATCCCGTCCGGCCCAGGGGACTTATCCAACTTCAAACTCTCGAGAATATCTAGCACATCCTCCCTATCTACTTCGATACCTTCCAGTTTGCTACCCTGTACCTCAGTGTTCTCCATAACTACATTTACCTCACCCTGCGTGAATACCGAAGAGAAATATTTATTCAGTGCCTCTCCAATCTCTTCAGGCTCCACGCACAACTTCCCACTGCTGTCTATGACTGGCCCTAATCTTGTCCTAACCAATCTTCTATTCTTAACATATCTAAAGAAAGCCTTAGGATTCTCCCTAATCCGATCAGCCAAAGTCTTCTCGTGTCCTCTCTTTGCTCTCCTCAATTCACTCTTTAGCTCCCTCCTGGCTAATCTATAGCTATCCATTGCACTAACCGAGCCTTCAATCCTCATCCTGACATAAGCCTCCTTTTCCCTTTTAACCAGCAAATCAACTTTTCTCATACACCAAGGTTCTCTTACTCGACCATTTCCTCCTTGCCTGACAGGGACATACTTATCAAGGACCCGCAGCAGCTGCTCCTAGAATAAGCTCCACATTCCAGATGTTCCCAGTCCCTGTAGCTTCCTAGTCCAATCTATGCACCCTAATTCTCTCCTGATGGCCTCATAATTACCCTTCCCCCCGCTATAACTACTGCCCCCAGCTTCATGCCTATCCCTATCCATCACTAAGGTGAACGTAACCAAATTGTGGTCACTATCACCAAAATGTTCACCAACCTCCAAGCCTAACACCTGGTCTGGCTCATTGCCCAGCACCAAATCCAATGTAGCCTCACCTCTAGTTGGCCTATCTACATACTGAGTCAAAAAACCCTCCTGCACACTTTGTACAGAGGTATTAAGCAAAGTGAAAGTCTGGGAATGGGATGACTAGGTCAATAAAGGTGTTATCCTGAATAACCTCACATGCTGTGCCCATGGATGGGTAATGAAGCAAATTGGTTCCCCGGGAAATACACCAGAATGAGCAGATGTTAGACCTCAGAGTGGGGAGGGAGAGGATGGGGGAAGAGAGGACAGAGAGAGAGTGAGCGACGGAAAGAGGGAGACAGAAAATGCCAGACAGGCTTTAAAGACTGTCAAACGCATGGAGAAAAGAAAGTAAAACATATTTTTACTTTTACCTTTGAGCAAAACCATGAGAGATAATTGTTTGCAATAAACAAATGGTGATAAATCAGACATTCAGTGCGACTAATTATTGCTGTCATGTAAAGGCTGTGTGCTATGACCACTCTGCAATTCTCAGAGGGCCATAAAACCATAAAAACATAGGATCAGAATTAGGCCACTCGGCCCATCCAGTCTGCTTTCCCACTCAATAATGGCTGATATTTTTCTCATCCCCATTCTCCTACCTTTTTTTCATATCAATCAAGAACCTATCTATCTCTGTCTTAAAGACACTCAGTGATCCGGCCTCCACAGCCTTCTGTGGCAAAGAGTTCCACAGATTCCCCACTCTCTGGCTGAAGAAATTCCTCCTCATCTCTGTTTTAAAGGATCGTCCCGTTAGCCTGAGGTTGTGTCCTCTGGTTCTAGTTTTTCCTACGAGTGGAAACATCCTCTCCACATCCACTCTATCCAGGCCTCACAGAATCCTGTAAGTTTCAGTAAGATCCTCCCTCATCCTTCTCAACTCCAACAAGTACAGACTCAGAGTCCTCAACCATTCCTCATACAAGAAGCCTATATTTGATCACTCTCTAAACTTTATCCTCCCTTGCCCTCCTGTCCTCATTCTGCCCCAGATTTACCCGTAACAGTGATGATGTGCCCTTTGACCTTGACTATCTGACCCCTGTGTCACGCTGTGATAACCTCTGACACTGAAAGCATTATCATGCTGCCCTCACTACACTCCTTTAACATTCTGGTTTTCAGGTGGTTTTAGAATGGAGAGAAATAAGCCATAAGGATTATTTTTAGATATCTTTGAAGTCTTGCCCTTCAGAGATGGGTGAGTGAGCATTAATTTGTTTGCTGACCTCTCTGCCACCATATGGTTCCGCACTTATCCCTGCCTCAGTGAGGACCATAATGAAAAACTGCAAAAAAACCATTTGCTACATTTTCTCATCATTTTGTTGTTGGGATAGGAATGCATGAAAGATTTGCATTTATATAGCACCTTTCACAAGCACAGAATATAGAATCATAGAGTCATGGAGGTTTACAGCATGGAGACAGGCCCTTCAGCTCAACTTGTCTATGCTGCTCTTTTCTTCAAGTCCCTAAGCTAGTCCCAACTGCTCTATGTCCCTCTATATCCATCAATACCCCTCTATATTCATCAATATCCCTCTATACCCATCAATATCCTTGTATACCCATCAATATCCTTCAATACCCTTCAATATCCTTGTATGCCCATCAATATCCTTCAATACCCATCAATATCCTTGTATACTCATCAATATCCCTCTACGCCCATTAATATCCTGTTATACCCATCAATATCTCTTTATACCCATCAATGTCCCTCTATATCCATCAAAATCCCTCTATATCCATCAATATACCAAAGCACTCTGTAACTGGTGAATTCTGTAATGTCAGAAACACAGCGGCTAATTTGCACACAAAAAGTTCCTATAAGCAGTAATGTGATTTTAAAATATACATATACAGAGGACAACACCAGGACTTATTATAAAAGCTGGAATCTGAAACAAAAACAAAAAATGTTGGAAAATCTCAGCAGGTCTGACAGCGTCTGTGAAGTGAGAACAAAGCCAATGGTTGGAATTTTACTGGCATGCTATTCTGATTTTTGGAGGTGGGCCAGGTTCGGAGAATAGCATTCTCAGGCAGGATCGTACGAAACTCGGGTGGATGCGCTGGTAAAATTCTGCCCAATGTTTTCAGCTCGTCAGAGCTCTGAACCTTTAACTATCTCTGATTTCACTTGGAAAGATAGGGAGTGAGCCAACTCCTTAAACACAACTGGGTGGCTCACTCGGTCATTTCAAAGGCAAGCAGTTTGCTGTGGGCCTGTGGACACTCACAGGTCAGGTAGATCTCCTTCTCTGAAGCGAGCCAAACTGGATTTTGCAATACTGCTGTAATTCCACAGTCACCATGACTTTTTAATTCAACTTAAACTCAACTTGAGATGAGGGGGATATGAGTTCATGTCTTTGGACCACAGGCCAGGTACCTAGCCCTGTAACACTAACCACTTTGCTACGATACTCAATAATAATCAACCAATCTGCTTTGTTTAAGTGATGCTAATTGTGGGTTAGGTATTGACCAAATCGACAAGGAGATCTCCCCTGATCCTCTTTGAAAAAGTGTTGTGGGATCTTGGAGATCTAGCCAATTGCGGAGAAGCATTACCAGCTCCAGGGCCTGGGAGACATCTCAGCACCAGGTCCCTTTGACCATCTGTCTGGGCCGTTTGAGGGCAGATGCAGTTGCTAGACATTTATAGCCAGGACGATCCCAGTTATAAAGAGAATCTCTATGACCATGAGGTACATTCCGGTACGTGACAAGGATCTCTTTACCTTTTGTCAGAAGATGGAAGTGACTTTGGAGGCTCTATCCTGATCTCCGGATCCCATTCACCGGGAGGAAGGACAATTACCTCGTCCAGAAACTCATCAATTCCAGCTAAGAGATCGGCATTATCCTTGGCTTTGTACGCAATGTCATGAAACAGCTAAACAGTAAGACAGAGACAGACAGAAATCCTTAAACAAATAAGTCACAGATAATAATAATTCTTTCTGATTCTGTCTATGAACACAGACCATCTGGTCCTTCGACTATTCAATTGGACCAAGGATGATCTGCCTCCTCCAGGCCAATGAGACCATTCTGTCCTCCAATTCTACCACATTCCCCACTGCCTATCTGGGTCTGAAGGTCTGGACTTCCCTCCCTAAACTTTAGCACCTCTCTGTTCTCCTTTTAAACATCTGAAACTTACCTCTGTTTTCAATCACCTGCTCTGACATCTTGTTACGTGGATTGGTGTGACATTTTGCCTGATTATGCTGTTGCAAAGCACCTTGGCATATTTTATTGTGGTGAAGGTGCTACATAAATAAATGTTAATTGTTGTTATTGTACTTTAGCTTCACCCATTCACCTTGTGGCTCCAATATCTAATACTTGCTAAAACAAATCTACTAAATTTCTGTTAGAGTTTGATCTTTTACGTCTACCTGAGAGATCAGACAAGGTGTCAATTTTACAACTCATTCCAAAGGCAGCTTTAGATCAGTTAGTCTTACCTCTGAACTTTCACAATTCCTCCCAAGAAGGATTTCAAGATTTGATTTTATTTGATTTATTATTGTCACACGTATTAGAATACAGTGAAAAGTATTGTTTCTTAAGCGCTATATAGACCAAGCATACCGTTCATAGAGAAGGAAATGAGAGGGTGCATATTGTAGCATTATAGTCATAGCTAGGGCGTAGAGAAAGATCAACATAAGGCGAAGAAAGTCCATTCGTAAGTCTGACAGCAGCAGGGAAGAAGTTGTTCTTGGGTCGATTGTCAGACTTCTGTATCTTTTTCCCGACAGAAGAAGGTGGAAATGGGAATGTCCGGGATGTGTGGGGTCCTTGATTATGTCAAGAATAGTCAACACTACAAATAAGAAAGCCCACCAATGCCTCTACTTTCTCAGGAGACTAAGGAAATTTGGCATGTCCACTATGACGCTGACAAATATTTACAGATGCACCATAGAAAGCATCTTTTCTGGTTGTATCATAGCTTGGTATGGGCTCCTGCTCTGCCCATAACTGAAAGAAACAATGAAGAGTCATGAACAAAGCCCAGTCCAACATTCAAACCAGCCTCTCACCATTGACTCTGTCTACACTTCCCGCTGCCTCAGAAAAACAGCCAGAGTAATCAAAGACCCCCATGCACCTCGGACATTCTCTCTTCCACCTTCTTCCACCAGAAAAAAAAGTACAAAAGTTTGAGATCATGTACCAACCGGTTCAAGAACAGCTTCTTCCCTGCTGCCATCAGACTTTTGAATGAACTTAAATTAATCTTTTTCTATACCCTAGCTGTGACTATAACACTGCATTCTGCATTGTCTCCTTTTCTTCTCTCCTATGTACTCTATGAACAGCATTTTTTGTCAGTGTAACATGCAAGAAATAATACTTTTTGCTGTATTTTCCAATACATGTGACAATAATCAAACATTAATTCATTGTAAATGTCCACAGTATTTTTCTACCTATAAATTCTGCAGCTGTGTTAAAGTAGTTTCACAAATGAATGCTTGAAACAACAATTTAGATTGTGATGGTCAGGAACTTTAATCTCCATGTCCCTTCAACCTTGTCCTGCCAGTGGCAATGTTATAACAGATACTCTGATGATCAATGGAAACGAGAAATTTATTAAAGCATTCCTGATTACACCCGTGCATCTTCATGACAAATACCTAGTAAGAGCCTTGCTATCCAATGAGATCTCAAAGAATTAATGAACTGCAATTTCATGCTGAAAACTCGGGATTTTTCTCCTGAAAGCAGAGGTTAAGAAGGGATTCAGACGAGACACTCAAAATGTTGGGAAAGGGTGAGAGAAATCCTAGCAGGAGAGTCAGTGATCAGAGGAGCCAGATTTAAAATTTAATTACAATCAATTCCCACATATTTACCCCCTCATCTCCCTAGCCTACATCTTTGGACACAAAACTTAGCATGGCCAATTCATATAATCCGCACATTGTTAGACAGTGGGAGGAAACCGGAGCATCCGAAGGAAACCCACGCAGACATGGGGAGAATGTACAGACTCCACATAGATATAGTGACTCAAAGGCAGGAATCGGACCTGGATTCTTGGTGCTGTGAGGCAGCAACGCTACCCACTGTGCCACCTTGAGGATGAAAGGATTGAGGTGAGCTGTCAGCACAGAGAAGGGATCTCTCAATGGCGCAATGGTGGTGATAAATATGGGAGAGATTCCTGGTCACCCAGTTGAGAGGTGAGGAGTTTTCTTTACACGGTGAGTTGTTGTGATCTGGAAGGTGCTGAATGGGCAACGGAAGCAGGAACTTGCAAAAGTGGGAGTGGAATAAACACTGGCAGGTGGAAAGGTTTACAGGGATTTGAGGATCAGAGTGGGATATAGGACAAATGAATTTCACAGAGAGGAATGGGGAGAAGGACCTTCTCCTGTGCTGAATGTGCAGTCCTCTCTCCTTTATGCTTGTGTCTAAATGATTGGCTGGCTGCTGTAGATCGGGGAAGATCAGCTTGGGGCACACATCTGGAATGGATTCCCGAGGATCTTCTCAAGATGTTCCAGCTGAATGATAAATATAACATTCAAACAAGCACTCCACGTACACAGAAAGAGCCATTGTAGGCCAGGCAGAATATCCTTTACCTTGTGTGTGTTTACCCAGCTTCTCCTTAAATTTATCTATTTTATACACTCAACTGTGGTAGTGAGTTCCACATTTTCAACACTCCCCTGAATTCTCCATTGGGTTTATTAGTAACTGCTTTATAAATTTGTTTCCTGGTCCCCTACAACATAGAACACAGAACCGTCCAGCACAGGAACAGGCCCTGCGGCCCACAATGCTGTGCCAAACCTGACTCCAAATTAAACTAATCCCGTCTGTCAGATTTTGGTCCATATCGCTCTATTTCTTGCATATTGATGTGCTTATCTAAGAGCTCCTTAAATGCACCAATGGAGGAAATACATTCTTTGTGACTCTCTCAAACACTTTCATAATCTTAAACCACCTCTGTTAGGTCAGAATCAAGAATCTTCATTAAGGACAGCGACACACAACACAAAGAGAGAGTGACATGGTTCTGGGTCACGTTATATGTCGGCACTGAACCAGCACTTGAGAACAAAAGCCACTTGAACTGTAAAGGAAGGACAAAGTGCCAATTATATTGATGCCCTGGCAATCCCTCACAACCCCTCTGCAGCCCCCTGCCCGCTATCTATCCTGGCTCTGGAGCATCCTTGCTAACCTACTTTCCCAACTTCCCATGTTTAGTTTATCGATCAGGCAGCCAGAGTGAAAGCTATCTGTTATTGAAAGAGACCCCAAACGGAATTCTGGTCAATCGCACAAGGGAATTAATAAAAGGCAAGCTCAGAGACAATGGAGACAAAAGCAAGTGTGCAGAATGGAACGAGGCTGTGTCAGGCAGTGATGGTCACAGTGAACAAGTGACAGGGTGCTGATTTTGCAAGAGAAAAATAATCTGAACTGATCCTGAAGGGAGAGTCCATCCCCCGGACTATTCAACAGCACATTAAATGATAAATTTGGCCCAAAAATGAGGGTCTGAGGTGGGGTTGGAGGGTAGGGGAGACACAGGTCATGGGGCCACCATCTTGCGGACTTTGTGCATTTGTAATGCCTATCAGCTGGCAAAGAAATGAGGCCAAACAGCGATATCGCTTACTGGAAGAGCTCATTGTTAATTAAAAGGGGAACTGTCTTCGTCAAGAATCTCGTGGAGTCATTATGATACTGAAGAGGCCAATCAGCCCATCTGCTCCGTGCCAACTTTCTGCAGAACAACGCAGTCGGTCCCGTTCTGCCACTTTATCCCCACAATTCTCAACACATTCCCCTCAGGTGCCCAGCCAATGTCCTTTCTCAAATGGACAACCCCACGGCAACTCCCGTCTAGTGGCCATGGAAACCAGTTAACTATCGCAGTGCAAAACAGTTGTCGAATGCTGCGTCTTTGACAAAGCCTTATGATGGGGTAATGTTGAGCACGTTTTGTGCTTGATGGCCCAGAATTGAAAGAACGCAAGAGAAATCTTCTTTTGTTTGGATTGAGTTCCGATCATTCTAAGTTCGAAACAAAACTACTCAGCTATTAAGCATGCCCCCCCCCCCACCCAAGCCTGAAAACACTTTGGAATATCCTGAGGTCCTGTGACAGCCCCTCCAGGATTTGAAGATCAGTTTCCTGGACACTGTCACAAACAAAACATTGGGAGAAAGATAAATTACTGTGACATTGATAAGTATGATTTGGACACTTTTGCCTCGCAGCATGGTGGCACAGTGATTAGCCCTGCTGCCTCAAAGCGCCAGGGAGCTGGGTTTGATTCCCGGCTTGGGAGTCTGCACATTCTCCCCATGTCTGTGTGGGTTTCCTTTGGTGCTCCGGTTTCCTCCCACAGTCCCTGCTGGTTAGGATATATTAGCCATGCTAAGTTCTCCCTCAGGGTACCCGAACAGGTGGTGGAGTGTGTGGCAACCAGGCGATTTTCACAACAACTTCATTGTAGCATTAATGCCAGCCTACTTGTGTCACAAATAAAATTACTAAAAAAAAGCTAAAGATATTGGAGTTTTTTTTTAAAAGGTTCTTTAAGTGGTAGCAGTAAATCATGTGATGAAGCATCTGTGCTATATCAATGCAAGTTCTTTCATATGATTGGAAAATCCAAAGATGTGAGGGTTAGGTGGATTGTCCGTGCTAAATTGACTCTGGTGTCAGGGGGACTCAGTAAGAATCTGGCAATACCAATTTTAAGTCCAACCGATTTATTTGATAGTAAATCTGCGAGTAAATCTACGTCAGGGGGACTAGCAGGGTAAATGTGTGGGGTTACGGGAATAGGGCCGAGGTGGGATTGCAGCTGGTACAGACTCGATGGGCCAAATGGCCTCCTTCTCCCCGTGGGAATTTTATGATTAGATTCCTGCCCATTTTAAGAACATTTCTACTGAATGGATTTGCATTGTTCTCTGACACGAGAGATGGAAACGGAAGCAGCACTTTACCACACTTCTATCCAGCAGATCGATAGTTACTGCGAGATGTTATGTCTCCCCATGGGGTTCAGTGGAACCCCAGTCATTAGTAAGGGCTTAGTTTGAAAAGTAACTGTTCCTCTTGAATATATCACTCGTCACAAGCCAATCGCTGCTGCATCAACAGCACACACACAGGATACACTCGCAAACAGGAAAGAAATGCTTCCTGGCTCCCAACCAATAAAAAAAAAGAATTGTTTTATAAACTGTTGCCAGTTTATTGGTGGAAGACAAGAGGGTGAAATACTGGCTCCAATTTTATGTTTTTTCATAGAATCCCCCAACTTACAAAAAGAGGCCATTCATCCCATTGAGTCTGCACTAACTCTCTGATAGAGCATCACATCCAGACTCTATCTCCACAACCTACATATTTAACCCACTAATCCCCTTAGTCTACACATCTAAGGTCAATGTAGCACTGCCAATCCATCTAATCTGCATATCTTTGGACTGTGGGAGAAAACTGGAGCACCTGGAAGAAACCCATGCAGACACAGGGAGAACATGCAAACTCCACACAGACAGCGACGCAAAGACAGGAATCGAACCCAGGCCCCTGGTGCTGAGAGGCAGCAGCGCTAGCCACTGTTCCACAGTGATAATGAAAGGATTGAAATGAGCTATCAGTACAGAGGTGGAGCTCTCAGTGGCACAATGGTGGTGATAAGTGTGGGAGAGATTCCTGGTCACCCATGAGAAGGAAGGAGAATTGGAGCCTCCACTGTAGCTCCAGATTACAATGTGTTTTTGTAGCAGCAACTCGATGTAACACTGACAGACAGAATATCCTTGAAGCACAAAATGGCAGCACAGTTAACAAAACCACTAAGTATTTCCGTGGTGATCTTATCAGATCATTCCTGCTGCACTGCATTTTTGAAGCTATGAAATAGATTTACATGAGCAATCCTTTCTCAGAAGACTAAGGAAATTTGGCATGTCAGCTACAACTCTCACCAACTTTTACAGATGCACCATAGAAAGCATTCTTTCTGGTTGTATCACAGCTTGGGTATGGGCTCCTGCTCTATCCAAGACTACAAGAAACTGCAAAAGATCATAAATGTAACCCAATCCATCACACAAACCAACCTCCCATCCATTGATTCTATCTACACTTCCCACTGTCTTGGAAAAGCAGCCAGCATAATTAAGGACCACACACATCCCGGGCATTCTCTCTTCCACCTTCTCCCTTTGGGAAAAAGATACAAAAGTCTAAGGCCACATACCAAGAACAGCTTCTTCTCTGCTGCCATCAAACTTTTGAAAGAACCAATCTTTTACTAAGTTATCTTTCTCTACAATGTAACACTACATTCTGCACTCTCTCCTTTCCTTCTCTATGTACGGTATGCTTTGTCTGTACAGCACACAAGAAGCAATACTATTCACTGCATACAAATACATGTGACAATCAAAAAGCTCGATCCCCATCTGTATTCTGTCTAATTTGTTGGGGGAAAGAGTTTACCATACCTGTAACATCCCCAACAAAGCAGCAAGCTTTCTAATAACGAGAGGGTTCACATTTATAGAATCACTTCATAAACAATCTCTTGGTGATAGACAATTTGAGTTTTTTTAAGAAAAGAGGCAGCAACATGTGACAACCATTTTCCTTTTAGGAAAACTGCAGTAATCAATCTGATGAATCTTTGTTGCATGCACCCCCCCACCCACCCCACCCCACCCCGTGGGGCACATGCTCTAACAAGATACGTTAGCATCACAAGTAGACAACGTTTTCTGAGCTCTCACCTCATCAGACATGAGAGTGGCAATTGCTCTTCCAATTTCATGGTACGATTTTGCCTTTCCTTTGGGCCCAAGCAGAACGAACAGAAACCTAAATAAATAAAAATGGTGTTAGTCTCAAACTATACCAAATTTAAATAGTCCTAAATACAAGATCTTTGCACCCAACAGTTCTGACGCTCACTGAGATATATCATCCCAGGCTCAGAAACATCTCCCATCTAAAAATTCCCATCTTTCTTTCCAAATCCCTTCCTGCCCTTCTTCCTGCTTTCTCTGTAATCTCCTCCAGCCTCACGTCCCCCCCACATCACCAACAGTGCAAAGCCCCAGCTGTAACTATTGGTGTAACGTTAGCTGCCTGAGCCCTAAGCTTCTGAATTTTGTTCCTAAACCTTTCTATCCCTTTCCTGCTCTCCTTAGAATCCAGCTCTTTGCTCTTTCATTGAAGTCACTTAGGTTAATATTCTTTCAGGTGGCTCGACGTTAGATTATGTTTAAAAATTGCTGCTACGAAGCAGCTTGGGATGTTTCACCATGTTGAAGGTGCTATATAAATGCAAGTTGTCATTATGCTTTAGCAGACACTCTGACTGGAATTTTACCGGTCCCGGAATCGGGGTGGGCAAGGCTCACAGAATGGCACCGAGGAGGATCTTATACACCTTGGGCAGATGTGCTGGTAAAATGGTGGCCTCTGTACCTGGGGCATATCTTCTTCTCAGAATTTTTTTTTACAACCAGACCCCTGATACTGACGATAAGTTACAGACCTAAAATATTACTGCTCCAGAGATCCGACTGGCTTTCTGAGTGTTGATGTAGAGATGCCGGCGTTGGACTGGGGTAAACTCAGTAAAGTTTTACAACACCAATTTTAAATCCAACCAATTTATTTGATAGTAAATCCGGATATGGCGCTTGACTCATCACTCAACAGTTCCAACGTGCCACAGCGATAAACCGCATGACCTCCTCAGAAGACGAACACGGGACAAGGTGGACAGAGTACCCTTTGTTGTCCAGTATTTCCCCGGAGTGGAGAAGCTACAACATCTTCTCCGGAGTCTTCAACATGTCATTGATGATGATGAACATCTCGCTAGGGCCATCCCCACCCCCCCACTTCTTGCTTTCAGACAACCGCACAACCTTAAACAGATCATTGTTCGCAGCAAACGACCCAACCTTCAGGAGAACGGTGACCACAATACCACACAACCCTGCCACAACAACCTCTGCAAGACATGCCAGATCATAGACATGGACGACATAATCAAACGTGAGGATACCATTCACCAGGTACATGCTACGTACTCTTGCAACTCGGCCAACGTTGTCTACCTAATACGTTGCAAGAAAGGATGTCCCGAAGCATGGGACATTGAGGAGACCATGCAGACACTACGACAGCGGATGAATGAGCATCGCTCAACAATCACCAGGCAAAACAGTTTCCTTCCTGTGGGCGAACACTTCAGCAGTCATGGGCATTCGGCCTCCGACCTGCGGGTAAATGTTCTTCAAGGGGGCCTTCGTGACACATGACAGCGCAGAGTCGCTGAGCAGAGACTGATAGCCAAGTTCCGCACACATGAGGACGGTCTTAATAGGGATCTTGGCTTCATGACACACTATCTGTAACCTCCGTAACTTGCCTGGGTTAGCAAAAAACCTCACTTACTGTGCTGTCTGGAGAAAATACACAATTCTCTAACCAACACTCAGGATTCCCTTCACACACATTGTTAGCCACTTTAACACTTGAATAGCAGGTTAGATGTAAGGATTCGCATTCTAATCAGCAATCTGTAACTGTCTGTGTGGATCAGAACACTGCATTTGCCTGACGAAGGCACATAGTGTCGAAAGCTCGCAGATTTACTATCAAATAAATTGGTTGGATTTAAAATTGGTGTTGTAAAACTTTACTGAGTTTCTGAGTGTTTCCAGGATTAAGAAGATCTTCAAACAGGGAAGATGTCGATTCACGGAGTCATGAAAAGAGGAGGGTTTGTAAGGTAGAGGAAAGGTTCAGGAAGTGAGTCCCAGAACTTGGGGCCCAGGCAGCTGAAGGCACGGCCGCCACTGGAAAGTGGGAATGCCCAAGAAACCAGGATTGGAGGAATCAGGTATCTCAGATAGTTGGAGGTCACAGCGGCAGAGAGGAGCAAGGCATGTCAAAGGACTGAAAACAAGGGTGAGAATTTTAAAATCCTGGAATGATTAAACTGGGAGAGAATGTAAGTCTGCCCATATCACCAGGAGTAGAAGCAGAATATTGCAGATTGTAGACAGCTGAAATAAAAAAACAGAAAATGTTGGAAAAATTCAGCAGGTCTGTGAGCACAGTAAGAAATCTGACAACACTAGGTTTAAATCCAACCGATTTATTTGATAGTAAACTCACAAGCTTTCGACCTTATGGTCTTCATCAGGTGAATGAGATGTCCTGGTCTCCAACAGCACCCATAACAGCACAGACTGTTCAAGTAAATCGGTTGAATTTAAACCTGATATTGTCAGGCTTCTTACTGTGTTTACCCCAGTCCAACGCCGGCATCTCTACACCGTGGCGTCTGTGAGGACAGGAACGTTTCGAGTCGGACACACTTCTTCTTGAAAGCTGAAGGGCTAGGGAAATGTTTCAAATGTTTCCAAGGCACTGTATAAATATTTCTCTTCGGTATTCACGCAGGGTGATGTAAATGTAGTTATGGAGAACACTGAGGTACAGGGTAGCAAACTGGAAAGTATTGAAGTAGTAGGGAGGATGTGCTAGATATTCTCGAGGGTTTGAAGTTGGATAAGTCCCCTGGGCCGGACGGGATTTACCCTAGGATTCTCTGGGAGGCAAGAGAGGAGATTGCAGAGCCTCTGGCTCTGATCGTCAGGTCGTCGTTGGTTACGGGTGTGGTTCCGGAGGACTGGAGGATAGCGAATGTGGTCCCGTTGTTCAAGAAGGGGAAGAGAGACCTTCCAGGGAATTATAGGCCAGTGAGTCTTACTTCTGTTGTGGGCAAAGTATTGGAGAGAATTATTAGGGATAGGATTTATAGTTATTTAGAGAGAAATGAATTGATTGTGGATAGTCAGCATGGTTTTGTGAAGGGTAGGTCGTGCCTTACTAACCTCATTGAGTTTTTTGAAAAAGGGACCAAAGAGGTGGATGGGGGTAAGGCGGTTGATGTGGTATATATGGACTTTAGTAAGGCGTTTGATAAGGTGGCCCATGGAAGACGTCTGCAGAAAATGCAGATGTATGGGATAGAGGGTGATTTAGCTAATTGGATTAGGAATTAGCTAGCAGATAGAAGACAGAGGGTGGTGGTTGATGGGAGATATTCATCGTGGAGTTTGGTGACAAGTGGTGTACCTCAGGGGTCTGTTTTGGGGCCCCTGCTGTTTGTAATTTGTATAAATGATCTGGATGAGGGTATTGAAGGATGGATTAGTAAATTTGCAGATGACACTAAAGTCGGTGGAGTGGTAGATAGTGAAGAGGGGTTGTTATAGTTTGCAGAGAGACTTGGACAAGTTGCAGAGCTGGGCCGAGAGGTGGCAAATGGAGTTTAATGTGGAAAAGTGTGAGGTAATGCACTATGGCAGGAATAATAAATGTGTAGAGTATAGGGCTAATGGTCGGATTCTTAATAGTGTTGATGAACAGAGGGATCTTGGTGTATTTGTGCATAGATCCCTGAAAGTAGGCAGTCAAGTCGATAAGGTTGTTGAGAAGGCATATGGAGTCTTAGCTTTTATTGGTAGGGGGATTGAATTTCGGAGCCGCAACGTCATGTTGCAACTGTACAAAACTCTAGTGCGGCCGCACTTGGAGTATTGTGTACAGTTCTGGTCCCCGCATTATAAGAAAGATGTAGAGGCATTGGAGAGGGTACAGAGGAGATTTACCAGGATGTTGCCTGGTATGGAGGGCAGGTCTTATGAAGAGAGGCTGAGGGATTTGAGGTTGTTTTTCGTTAGAAAGGAGGCGGCTAAGAGGGGACCTAATCGAAACATATAAGATGATTAGAGGTTTAGATAGGGTGGACAGTGATAGCCTTTTTCCTAGGATGGAGGAAGCTAGCACGAGGGGACACAGCTTTAAATTAAGGGGTGATAGTTATATGACGGATATCAGAGGTAGGTTCTTTACCCAAAGGGTGGTTCGGGAGTGGAATGCCCTGCCTGCAGCAGTTGTAGATGCGCCAAGTTTGGTGGCATTTAAGAGGTTAGTTGATAAGTATGTGGAAGAGAAGGGAATGGTTTAGTTTGGAGGGGCATTGCTTTTATATTGGTCGGCGCAACATTGAAGGCCGAAGGGCCTGTTCTGTGCTGTAATGTTCTATGTTCTATGTTCTAAGTTAAAACGTTCACTCTTTCTCACAGATGCTTCCATACCTGCCGATCATTTCCTGCGAAAAGCTGTGAGAGTGGAATTCATTGCCACAGAAGACAATGGAGGCTGAGTCATTGAGTACATTTAAGATAAGAGATGGATAGGTTCTTGATTGGTAAAGGGATCAAGGGTTATAGGAGAAGGCGGGAGAATGGGGTTGAGAAACGTATGGTGGAGCAGATGTGATGGGCCGAATGACCCAATTCTGCTCCTATATCTTAAAGTCTTACATTTCCACTTGCAAGTGAGGTTAGAACCAGGGAACCGGTTTAAGGATAAGAAGGCTACTGTTTAGGACAGAGATGTAGAAAAACATCTACTTGTTAGTCTTTGGAATTCTCTTCTGCAGAGCACAGTGGAAGATGGAGTAGTAAATTTATTTACCTGAGTTAGAGACAAGTGAGGCAAGGATTATGGAGGTTCAGGCAGCAAAGTGGAGCTGAGACACTCCCAGATCAACCAGGATCCTAGTGAATGGTGGAACAGGTTGAAGGGCTGAATGGCCTACTCTGGTTCCTGAGTCCCATGTTCCGATGTTCTTAAATGTGGCAGTCAAATTTCGCACAGTAAGATCCCACAAGCAGCAGCGTGATCATCAATGTTTAGTGGTCTCGGCGAGGGAATGAATGTTAGCCCGGGCACTGGGAGACAATGTTCCTCCCCTTCTGAGGATCAATTATATCCACCTGACAGAGCAGATGGGGTTTCGGTTTAACATCTCGTCTGAAAGACAGCACAGCACCCACTCAGTGCTGCACTGGAAGTGTCAGCGTGGAATTTCTGTTCGACTCTTCAGCACATATGGAGCTTTGGTGAGGCCAGAGCTGGAGTACTGTGTACAGTTCTGGTCAACACATCATAGGAAGGATGTGATTGTACAGGAAGGGGTGCAGAGGAGATTCACCGGGACGATGCCTGGAATGAAGTGTTTAAGTTATAACGAGAGGTTGGATCGGCTTTGATTGTTTTCATTGAAGCAGAGAAGAGTAAGGAGCGACCTGATCGAGGTGTACAAGATTCTGAGGAGCATGGATAAAGATCAGCTATTCCCCATAGTTGAAGGGTCAGTTATGGGGGGACACAAGTTAAAAGTGAGAGGTGGGAGGTTTAGGGGAGATTTCAGGACAAATCCTTTTACCAGAGGGTGGTGAGGGTCTGGAATGCACTGCCTGGGAGGGTGGTGGAGGCGGGATGCCTCACATCCTTTAAAAAGCACCTGGCTGAGCACTTGGCATACGATAACATTGAAAGCTATGGGCCAAGTACTGGATTAGGTGGGCAGGTCAGGGCCTTTCATGTGTCGTTGTATAAAAAACATAAAACATTACAGTGCAGTACAGGCCCTTTGGCCCTCGATGTTGCGCCGAATTGTGAAATCAATTTAAAGCCCATCTAACCTACACTATTCCAATATCATCTATATATTTAGCCAATGACCATTTAAATGGCCTTAATGTTGGTGAGTCCATTACTGTTGCAGGCAGGACATTCCACAACCTTACTACTGTCTGAGTAAAGAATCTATCTTTAACATCTGTCACCCTTCAATTTAAAGCTATGTTCCCTCGTGTTAGCCATCACCATCTAAGGAAAAAAGCTCTCACGTTCCACCCTATCTAATCCTCTGATCATCTTGTATGCCTCTGTTAAGTCACCTCTTAACCTTCTTCTTTCTAACGAAAACAGCCTCAAGTCCCTCAGCCTTTCCTCATAAGACCTTCCCACTGTACCAAGCAGCATCCTGGTAAATCTCCTCTGCATCCTTTCCAATGCTTTCCACATCCTTCCTATAGCACGGTGAGCAGAACTGTAATCACCAGGATTGTCTCCACTTCCCTTCTCGAACAAGAGGACAATATTTGCTATTCTCCAGACTCGATGGGCCAAAGAACCTCTTCTGTACTGTAGTATTCTGAGACCCCGTGATGTGACTTAAACCTACAATCATCAGCCTCATGAGGAGAGAACTATGAACTGAGCTATCCACGGGGGATGATGGAATAGGTTTGTTGAGGAGTCTTTACTCACCTGGTGGGTACAGGAACCTCAGTCAGAGCGCCCAGCATCACAGCTTCCTTCAGACGCACAAAGGCAATAAAAGGAGTGTCAAGGAAGTCCACCTCACCCACCAATACATTGGAAGCCTCAGCATCACGTGGAAGCTTCTTCATAAACTTGTTCTTGAGCTGCAGCAAGAAAGCCAGTGTGTGATTATTATACGGAAAGCAGGTTGATCAAGCACAAGACGGAGAGATTCAACAACTATAGGGAACGGTACAGTGGTTAGCACTGCTGCCTAATGGAATCGGGGACCCAAGTTCAACTCCTGGCTTAGGTCACTATCTGTGTGGAGTCTGCACATTCTCCCTGTGCCTGCATGGGTTTCCTCTGAGTGCTCTGGCTTCCTCCCACAGTCCAAAGATGTGTGGTTTACGTGGATTGGCCGTGCTAAATGGACCTAGTGTCAGGGGGATTAGCTTGGGTAAATGAGTGGGGTTATGGGAATTGGGCCTGGTGCAACTGTCGTCGATGCAGACTCGATGGGCCAAATGGCTTCCTTCAGCACGATAGGGATTGTGTGAATAGTAACACATTGCTAGCTTGTTAGTTTTGTGGCATTATTTTGGAGGTGGTTTCTTTATGAATAGCAAAAGGTTCTTTGGTAGATCACTCATTGGAGTAAAGTCCATCTGTCTTTTCAACATTGCTCTCCTTCAGCTGTGCAACCTTGGATCATGGTTAGATGCAGGAACATCTCAGCGAAAAGATTAAACATCTCCTGATCTCATGGCTCATTTGTGAGGCTTCTGATTCTTGTAAAACCATCTCCAAGGCAACCAAACCTTGTGTCACCCCAAACAATGCCTGGCATGAATTCTCTTTCATCCATTTCCAGCAACTCTTTATTTTCTTGACAACCAAAGGAGACCAGAGATTTTCACAAGTTTAAAAGGACACAAATCTTAACTCTGGCACAAGGAAAGCAACATTTCCACTTGCCAAACAAGGACATCTTTCCGACAAAATGGAAACACTGTCCTATTCAACAAGAAAAATGCTTGGCAAATTCTTTCCCTGAGCAGCGAGGCCATCTTTCGACATGGAATGGTGCACAGAAAGAGGCCACAATGGGGGGTATATTGCAAAGTTACAGTGAGTGGCATTGGAAGGTCCACCTATAGTGCTGAGGATGCCAGGATTCTGACCCTGTGACAACCTGGTGATATATTTCCGAGTCAAGATAGTGTGTGACTTGCAAAGGAACTTTCAATTGATGATGTTCCCATGAGACTACGGCTCTTGGTCAGCTAGGAAGTGAATGTTTCTGGGTTCCGATGCATGGTCCCATTTAGAGTTTTATTCCAGAAACATCCAAGATTGCAAAATCCAATCAAGCTGCATTTGAATCAACTGTTGTTGTACGGCATTTTGCTCAAAATCTACCAATGGCAGCCAGAGTAAAGTCTTCCACCATCCAAATGAAGGAAGTCTTTCATTGATATAGCACCAGTCACAATCTCAGGACATCTCAAAGGGCTTTCCAGCCACAGTAACCAAATGCCAGACTCTGTTGTAGTGTAGGAAATCAGCAAGACAATTTGCACACACAGTTATTTGACAATGAGCAGATAATTTCCTTTTTGTTGATCACAGTCGAGGGATGAATGTTGGCCAAGACATCAAGGAGAAACCTAGTTATCATAGAATCATGGAACCCCACAGTGTATAAGAAAACCATTTAGCCCTTCGAGTTGCACCGACCACATTCTCACCCAGATCCTATCGCCCATAAACCCATATATTTACCCTAGCTAGTCCCCCTGACACTAAGGGACAATTTAGTATGGCCAATCCACCTAACCTGCACATCACTGGACTGTGGGAGGAAGCTGGAGCTGGACGAGGTTACAGAGATAGGGAGATGTATAAGGGCTGGAGGAGGTTATGGAGATATGGAGGGTATAGGAGGTTACAGAGATAGGAGGGTTGTGAGGCTGGAGGAAGTTACAGAGGTACTCTGGGGTGTGGGGGCTGGAGGAGGGTACAGAGATAGGGAGGGTTATGAGGCTGATGCAGGTTACAGAGATAGGGAGAGGCATAGGAGCTGGAGGAGGTTACAGGCATAGGAAGGGTGTAGGGGCTGGAGAAGGTTACAGAGATAGGGAGGGTATTGGGGGCTGGGGGAGTTTACAGAGGTAGGGAGGGTGTTGGAGGCTGGGGAAGTTTACAGAGGTAGGGAGGGATGAAGCCATGGAGGTATTTCAAAACAATGATAAGAATTTTAAATTTGGAACAAATATGACAAAATTACTGAATTAAATACCTTCTGATTTGTCTGATTTTAACATAAATTTCCACATCTTACTCCCTTCCCACTTGGAAATATTTTGTCATTTCTCCACTGTCATTCAGTCAATATGCTGGAACCCACTCTCTAACAGCGCTGTGGGTGTACCTACACCACATGGACTGTAGCAGTTTAAGGCGGCAGCTCACCAGTGCCTTGTCAAGGGGCAATTAGGGATGGACACTAAATGCTGGCCTGGCCCATGACACACACACCCCCAGAAGAAGTGATAAACCCTAGGAACGGGCTGTCTAGTTCTGAGTTTCTGAGATGTGAAATTACCAAACTAGTCAGCATTGGCTTTTCTAGATTTTCCCAATGATTTTTTTTTCCCTGGTGAAATCTTCCTAACTGTATCTCCGTTCCTCCTCTAAGCCTCCTGTCCTCTCTGACAACACAAAGACATGTTTGGATCCGATTACAGTCAGCAGTGAGAATCACCTGATCTTTGTCCGGTTTGTCTGAGATATCGTTCATGCTTCCTGTGGTCAGGTTGCGATGGGTCAATCCTGGACTGCCTGGAAAGGAAGACCAGTGGCAGGGATTAAAACAGGACACTCATCATTATTCACAGGAAGCTAACACTCAGCTGAGAATACAGACAGGAAGTATACAGCCAGGAAAATAGGAGAGAAGAAAAGAAGAGCTCCCTGCCTAGAGAAAGTGGCCACTCTTCTTATTTCTTTCCTGCTTGCACGGTGAAGTAAGAGACAACTTTTCCTACAGTTTGCCTTTGCTTCAGGAATTAGGTTCAGAATGGGTTGCGGTCTTATGGGTGAAGGATAACTTTTTTTTATTCATTCCTGGGGCATGGGTGTTGCTGGCTGGGCCATCATTTATTGCCATCCCTAGTTGCCCTCGGAGGGCAGTTGAGAGTCAACCACATTGCTGTGGGTCTGGAGTCACATAGAGGCCAGGCCGGGTAAGAACGGTAGATTTCCTTCCCTAAAGGACATTAGTGAACCGGATGGATTTTTCCGACAATGGTTTCATGGTCATCAGTAGATTCTTAATTCCAGACATTTTTTATTGAATTCAAATTCCATTATCTGAGGATAGATATTGGCTGGAACATATGGATTCGGAGTTTGAGTAGGCCATTCAGTCCCTCAGGCCTGTTCCAAACAGATGCTAGAAAGAATTCCCTTTTTCTTCAAATGGATCTTTACATCCACAATAGAGGGAAGATGAGGCATTGGTTTAATGCCACTTTAATAAGATGGCACCTCCAAGATTGTTCTGGGATCAGTTGTCAGTTCTGGGATGCTTGTGAAGTAAGTTAGGTTGTCCTGGGCACCCAAGGTCGCTACAGGGATGCAAGTTCTTTTCTTCCTGCTTTCTCTCTCTGGGTTTTCTGGGGTGGAGGAGGAGGGGGGAAGGCAGGAAGGGTCAGTAGGTTGATTGCAGTCTGCTGGGCTACGTTTTGAATGCTCCTTCTGTGGCAGGGGGTAGGAATCGAACCCAGAGCTGCTGGCTCAGGGACAGTGATATTCCTCACCAAACCGCAGGGCCGCTCCTGAGTGTGAGATGCCCCAAATTACCCCAAAGAGAACACGCTTTCCTGGTGTAAGTGAGAGTAATCAGTAACTCACTTTAAATGTTTCCGTTAACCCTTCAGCACTGCAGAGAAGCTGAACACTGATAGGAAAATAAATCATACATACTGTGATTGCCCGTGGAGTGAACTTGAGCAATAACCTTTAAAAATCTAGAGCAAAGTTACCCGCTGACTTCTAAACAGATAGACATCAATCTGAGTTTAAAGAAATGTGCTCAGTATCAGCAGAGGGACAGCAGGATTGAGGGTGATTTGCGATGTTCTATATTGCTCTACAGATGCCATCGTACTTGCTGCAGTTTCTCCCAGTTTATTATCAAATCCCCTTCTGATTTATGGACATGTGGAGATACTCAATGTCAGGAAAAATCTCCTGACCTTAAAGAACATGCGATGGGATCAGCTGTCTGTAGGTTTTGAATTTCTGCTTACACTCGTTTTGGGGAACAGAGTGTTGGCCGGATGTTGATGATGGGTTCCCATCAATCTCTATTACCTCTAGGGATGCGATCTTACCACCCGTTCGTACCACACTCCCGCTGCAGTGAGGTCAGAGAATTTAATGGCCAGCCAAATCTCTGTTCACTGTGGCAGGACTGGAAAATCCCACCAGTGTGAATAGTGGTAAGATTCCAGCCTCTACCTTATTGCAAAAGGCCAATCAATACCAATGATTCCGGTGTCCAGCGGAAGAACTAAATTGAAACTACCGAGGACTGTGCTGTAGCTGCACAGGCAGAGTGCGGAGCCTGTGTTTCACACCAAGACTGTCGCACCCATACTGAGACAGATTAGGCTCGCTGCAACCCAACCCTCACCTTGCTTATCAGTTAGACTGGCACTGGGAGGACTGTGCCTTAGCTAAACTAAGCAGCTGGATAGCAAGCTTATTGAGAGATTGCGATGGAGAGAGCAAACTCGGCTCAGGGACGATTCAGCCCAGGGAAGTCCAGTCGGTAAATGTTGGGACTAGAATGAAAGAGGCGGGAATGGAATGGAATCTGTATTCCAACAAAACCATTCCCTGCTGACAGAGCACAGGCATTTGAGTGTGGAGGAGACGGGGGGGATGTGCTGGTGGGAGTGGGGAGGATAGGGTGATACAGGGTGGGTGTTGGGAAGGCGGTTAGAGCATGGGGATGTCATTGTAAGCTTGGGGGTGTGTGGTGGGTTGATGGAGGATAGTAATGGGTATTGGGATGGTGAATTAAAGCTGGTGGGTGAGTTTTGGGACCAGAGTATGAGGATTGATGGAGAGTGGAGAATGGTAGTTGATGTTGGAGGGTGTGGGAGGTTGATGGAAGGTGGGGGATGGTAGTCAGTGTTGGAAGAGTGCAGAAGGTTGATGGAGAGTGGGGGGTGGTAGTTATGTTGGAGGATGTGGGAGGTTGATGGAGGGGATTTTGTCAGAAGCTATCACTGCAATTGGCTTGTTAATCCTGTGCCGGTTGTCAATAGGGAAATGACGACACCGGATAGGTTCGTGCTGAGGTGAATAACTCGCCAGCAGGAATCCCATTGGTCATCGGGAGGTGGGCCTGGTTTACCCGGTTGAATATCAGTCTTCACTCAGTGGCTGCAAAACTGATGACCACCCAATTCCACTGGGTTCCTGCCCATCTTGTCGGAGCAAAATCGGAGCAAAGATACTCCTGGGACCAGTGGAAAACTACCTGATATTGTGAAAGTATCACTTCCCATTGCAACAGGAGGCCATTCAGCCCCTTGAACCTGTTCTGTCATTCAATTAGATCACTCCTGATTGGTATTTTTTCTTCATCTAACAGCCTTGATTCCGAGTATTTAATGTCCTTATTCATCAAAAATCCATCAACTTCTGTTTTTATTGGCCTCCAGCCTCAGCAGCATTTTAGGGGAGAGAGATCTGGATTTTCACTCCCCTTTCAGTGAGGGAATGCTTCCTGACTTCACCCCTGAACAGCCTGGCTCTGATTCCTGGTTTCTGGATACTCTCCAACAGAGAAGGTGCCTGCCCTCTATCAACCCTATCAACTCCTTAAATCGTACTGGATACCTCAGTTACATCACCCTTAATCTCAAACCTGGGGAACTATAAGCCCTGAGTATGCATGGAAACATAAATGGTTGGATTTGCTATTGTTTGGCAGGGTGCCCCCGTGTTGAGTAGGTCACATTGTCACCCTCCCCGTCACCACTTTCGTTACCTCGTTGGCGCAAGTTGGACTTACTGAGCAGTGCCATTCTTTGGCTCTGCTGGGCTCGGAGATCCTGATCCGAGTTTCGGGATGCCAGGCAAGGCACAGAGCTCTCGAGTGGGTTGCAAGCTTATTGTAGGCCGTCGATAGCGAGATGGAGTGTACACGGCAGCAAGGCAAAGGTGAGAGAGAAAGAAAAATCTAGCAACAGCAGCAGGAAATCTGATTGACAGCAAACAAAAAGGGTAGTGAAAGCAGAAAATGACAAAGTAGAACTTGATCCTTGGACAACACTGGAAGAACCACAAGGAGCAAAATCAACACATCAACTTCCATCATGATGCTCACCAAATTTTATCAACCAGGGGTATGTGTTTTACTCAAATACTTTCCTTTCAGAAACATTTATTCCATGATGTGGAGATGCCAGCTTTGGACTGGGTTGGGTACAGTAAGGAGTCTCACAACACCGGGTTAAAGTCCAACAGGTTTATTTGGTATCACGAGCTTTCAGAGAGCTGCCCCTTCATCAGGTAAGTGGCCCCATGATCGAGGATGACACCCACAAGTTGCTGGAGAGGGTGGATCCGCCCAGGAAGATCCAGTTCAACTCAGTGGTGCCACTTACCTGATGAAGGGGCAGAGCTCCAAAACCTTGTGATACCAAATAAACCTGTTAGACTTTAACTTGGTGCTGGGAGGCACTTATTCCAATTCCACAAGAGTACAAATTCTGCTCCAATATTTGAAAAAGGGAAATTTATTTCAATGTTTCACAAATTGTTTCCAATACTTGGATGAATCTATCATTAGTTGACTGGTTTAGAAAGCAGAAATCTCCACTCAACTGGTCTGTTCCATCCTGATCAATAAAGTTGAACTTGCAAAATGAAGGAAGATGTAAAATAACAATTACATATCCTTAAGCATGTACATCTGTATCACTGAATAAAGACCCAGTGGATTGGCTTGGATACTTTGGAAAATTGAAACGAATTAAGATTCACTGAAGTTACTCCAATTCATTAGGCTGTAATTTGCTGAAGTAGAATCCAGTTTTTAGCATTGTCTGTTCACCAATTACAAAACAAGGATATGTAACATGCAAACATATTCAAAATTCCAAATAATAAACCATATGAGAACAATCCATAATCAGAAGATTTAACGGTGCATGATAAGGTAAAGTTTGTGAGGCGGAGACCATGGACACAGCTTCACTCGGTGAAGAGTGTGGATCAGCGAATCCGGTTGATTTGTTGGTCATTCTGCCAATGGAACGCTGTGAATTGGCAATACTTTCCCCCAGACTTCCCAGTTTGTTTTAACTTGTGCCTGCAGTCCAGACCAGCGCACATGGGCAAAGACTCCCAAAATTTACCCCAATGCACAAACCGAGATCCAACCAACTCCACCACCAATGTTCCAAATGATTTCATGTATGGCAATCATACCCAAAGATGTTGCAGTGACTGACTGGCTTTGCAATCGATTCTTTTCTCCAATAGTTTGACTCTTAAATCAATAACGAATCACCAATCGGGGGCTCAGTGAATTATTGAGAAAGAATACACCTTATTGCATCAAATCATCAGGATGCAAGAATATTTTAAAACCAATCAAAGGAATTATGTATATTGTAGCTTCACAGCTTCGGAAACTTTCAAACCTGTGTGTAATTTAGATTCCAAATTTTTTTAATGTGTTTTTTCCAAGTACAGAACTGTTTACACAGTAAGTTATGATGATCTAGCATCCATTGCCTAAAAGGGAATCATGCCCAATAGTAAATTTCAAAAGGGAAGTAGGTAAGGAAGGGATGGGGAAGGAGCAGGGGGAGTGGGTTTAAAGGACAACTCTTTCAAAGGACTGCAAGGCCATGATGGGCCGAGTGACCTCCTTCCGTACTATGTGATCCAACCATTCAAGGTTGAATGGGAATGGCATCACAGGGAAGAAGCAATGTTCGCTCTGAGGTTTAAGCCAGTCAATCAGCACTCCATCTGGAAGGCCAATCAATTTCAAAAGTTGTAGGATAGAGACAGAAACCCTTACTGAGGGAAAGGGACAATCCTTCAAGTGTAAAGTTAGAGACATCGCTTGTCAGTGAGAGCTTCAGGGCTGGGGGCAACTGTTAAGAAGTTGCATCTAGACAGGAACTAGTTGTTGAACAAGGCAACATTAAGCAGAAAAATGACCCAACTCTCATTAACCCAATGTCACTCAACAAGGTTTTAAATTCTCCACATCTACCTGATGATGAGAAGCTCTGCTTTACAAGTTGCTCCGGACAACAATTTTCCATCTTCTTTTCTCTCTCCATTACAAGAAATTACATTCCAGCCAATTCCCACTACTCGGAGCTCTTAAAAAGCTGTGGCGTGTGTAACAGGGATAATTTATTGTCCGTGGCTTTGGGAACATGTTTTAAGTGGCTTGCTGATAACCACAGAACAAGTGCAA
This sequence comes from Sphyrna mokarran, assembly GCA_024679065.1. Taxonomy (NCBI): domain Eukaryota; kingdom Metazoa; phylum Chordata; class Chondrichthyes; order Carcharhiniformes; family Carcharhinidae; genus Sphyrna; species Sphyrna mokarran. The sequence continues at coordinate 174,931,587 of JAGIQG010000001.1, forward strand.
ACAGCTAGAGACATCCCAAGCCATTCACTATCACCTGTAAATAATGTACCAGCAACTACTGTGAGGAACTTCTCACCTGTGAAAAATTCTTTCCCCGCTGTGTCTTCATTGGTTATTTCACACACAAAGGATAGTAGAAATCTAGAATTTCCTTCCCAAAAAGCTGTGATGCAGAGGGGAGGGGGGGGGCGCGCGGTTACAGGGTCAAAGCAGAAGTTGAGATATTTGTTGGTTAAGATTGTTAAGCATTATGGAACTAAAATGGGTAAATGGAGTTAAAATACAGATCAGTCATGATGAGATAGAACAGGTTCAAAGGGCCCAATGGCCTCCACAGGCAGTCACGATGGTTAGCACTGCTGCCTCACAGTGACTCGGGTTCGATTCCCGGCTTGGGTCACTGTCTGTGCAGATTCTGCACATTCTCCCCATGTCTGTGTGGGTTTCCTCCAGGTGCTCTGGTTCCCTCCCACAGTCCGAAAGACATGCTTGTAAGGTGCATTGGGCCATGCTAAATTCTCCCTCAATGTACCCGAATAGGCGCTGGAGTGTGGCAACTAGGGGATTTTCACAGTAACTTCATTGCGGTGTACGCTTAATGTAATAAATAATAAATAAATAAACTTTAAACTCCTGCCCCTGTGAAGGAAATTGCATCTCGTGCCAATAGTCCACATTTCCGCTCCCATTTTGGGAACAGTAACTTGTTCTCTCAATAAGACATTTGGATATTCCAGTCCCCAGGGAAGTGACTGATGCCGACTGGGGAATCGGAAAAATTGGAAATCCAGAACCTGTCTATCAATGAACAGCAGGTTTTTAAGGAATTTTCACTCACCGTGGTATGAGACCATACATGTTAGATGATAAGGGAGAATGTTAGTGATGGGATGTACAATGGTGGAGAGCAGTTGGGGTTGAGGAGTAAGAGAAGGGAGGTGACTGCAGCAAAAATGGCACCTGTATTACCATTATCTGAGGCGGAAAACAGCCTACTTGCACTTGACACCGTCTTTCCGATTTCAGCCAAGGAGCGGAGGTTGGATTTCTTGGTCTGGTGCCGGTGCTTGCGTAACAGAGCGTAGGTCACTTTCTCCTTGAGCTCGGCTTTCAACAGTCCGTGTGCAATCTGGTTGTCAATTATCATCTCTGGCAAAAGACAAAGGGCATGAGTGGCTGTGGAGGCAGGAAATTGCACAAAATTCTGAACTCTGCAACAATAAGGTCGCAACCAAACATCTCAAACCCTGCCCTAAGGGAAAGGAGCTGCATTCTTATAGCTCCGTTCACATCCTCGGGACATCTCAAAACACTCTACAGCTATCTGCGTACTGTTTGAAGTGCGGTCACTGTTGTAATGTAGGAAACACTGCTGCCAATTTACACACAGCAAGATCCCACCGACAGCAATGTGATGAATGATTGGATAATCCCATTTCAGTGACCTTAGTTGAGCAATTAATGTCAGACAGGATGTCGGTGAGAGCTCCTGTTTCTTCTTCACGACAGCGGCCATGGGTTTTTATTTTGTGTCTGCCGTGAGGGGGCAGACGGAGCCGCGGTTTAATGAGATAGCACTATGACATTCCAAGGTGGCGCCAGAGCCAGGTGACTCCTTGTAAACTGTGCCCAGCATACCTTCAAATTCTATCTTTTACTCTCGTTTTATGTTCCTAACCTCTGCACACTTTCGTTTCCTTCTCTATTTACAACATGCTTTGTCCGTGTAGCGCGCAAGAAACAATACTTTTCACTGTATCCCAATACATGCGACAATAAATCAAATCTAATCTAATAATATTTCATCCAAAAGACAGCACCTCCAACAGAGCAGCACTCTCTCAGTAACTGCACTGAACTTGGTGTAGCATTCCATTGATGTAGCAACTTTCATAACATTAGCCTACATTTTGGGATTAAATCTCTAAACATTGACTCTGGGGCAAGAATGTTTCCCACAGTGATTGTTGACAACTAACAGAAAACCAATGGATGCAGGGACTCTGAAACATTCATCTCTGCACTGGGAATAGTCATCTATAAAAAAGAATATACCCAAAGCATTGAAGCTGTCAAGAGTATGAACAGCCCACTTCCTCTGGAATGTGATGCCAATTGGTGTGCTGGCTGCTGATACACTGGGGGCACAGTGGTTGTTAGCATTGTTGCCTCTCAGCGACAGAGACCCCAGTTCAATTCTGGTCTCGGGTGAAACCCACGTCTGCGTCGGTTTCCTCTGGTTTCCTCTCACAGTCCAAAAGATGTGCAGGTTAGGTGGGTTAGTCATGCTAAATTGCCCATTAGTGTCCCAAGATGTGTAGGTTAGCTGGGTAAATACATAGGGTTATGGGGAAAGGGTGTGGGTAAGTTATTCTATTGGAGCATCAGCGCAGAGCCGATAGGCTGAATGGCCTCCTTCTGCACATTCTGTAAAGAGGGAACTCAACTGGACACTGACCAGAGCAGAGATGACAGTTGTGTATATTTTTGAGAAATGCTTGGACTGAGAGATGACCATTCCAGTTAAATCACTTTAAAAGGTCAGAGAGGAATTTTCTAATGTATTTTCCCCTAATTTGTCCCATGCCTTTGTTTTTCTTTGTGGTGGGGGGGGTGGGGGTGGTGAGGGGATGTGGGAGATTAGAATTACTTTGCTGGAGGGGTGAGCAGAAGGGAGTCATGTCTAGATTTGATGGACTGGCCATCATGATGTGCAGGACAGCCTTAACCTGGCTTTTTCTCTCCCACGCATTTTCATATGTTGGGAACAGTGATACAAAAACGTCCTGAGGCATTGGGATAGAGGAATCAGAGAGGGGAAACTTACCAGTGATCTGAGGGAGTGTGGAGGCCTCCAAGTCCAACAAGACTAATCCTTTCTCTATACAGGTCCGAAGTTCAAATAAACTGTGCAAGGAGAGTGTGGCCACATGAGGTTTGCTCCATCGTTCTCCACCCTCTTCAACCTTCTCTTCAAACTTGATCCACCTGTTAAGGAAGGAAGAGGCCATTAAAACATGACTGCATTTCACAGCCCCACGTATTCCGGGTTGAACCAAATAATGTTCGGATGATTCCCCCAGTCATTCCTGTCTGCTGTGGGGTGGATTTTACGACATTATTTGTGTTGTGGGACTATCTCCGCTCACTGCGACCTGCTTGAGAGGTTAGCCTGCTTTTACCAGCAGACTTTGCTGGCGTTACAGTTTCTTTGATGAGTAGAAATAGATTGTTTGTTGCAGTTTATGAATAAATTAAACCACCAGTCAGATCCCCAGCACAGTGGTTAGCACCGCTGCCTCACAGCGCCGGGGAACTGCGTTCAATTCCTGGCTCGGGTCACGGTCTGTGTGGAGTTTGCACATTCTCCCTGTTTCTGCATGGATTTCCTCCGGATGCTCCGATTTCCTCCCACAGTCCAAAGATGTGCAGATTAGATTGATTAGCCTCGCTAAATTGTCCCTTAGTGTCAAGGGATTAGCAGAGTAAATATGTGGGGTTACAGGGATAGGGCCTGGGTGGGATTGTGTTTGGTGCAGACATGATAGACTTCAGTAATGTAGGGGTTCTATGATTCACTGACTGGCACAATGGTGCCATTATTTGTCCTATCAACAAATATTACAGGAGAATTGTAGTATCTCAACATGATGGGTCGAATGACCTTGTTCTGTGCCATTACACTCCTTGTGGTTCTTTGACTTTTAACCATACCGGAGCAGTGATTGGAGCTCAGTGTTCCGATCACAAGCAGCAGTGTTACATTAACACGGGGACATGTGCCAACCAGAGACTGAGGAGGTTTCACAGTTTAAAAAAAGCTGTGAAGTGGAGATTGTTAACTGTCCATCAGCCAAGATAATAAAATCACTTTTATTAACATCTGTCACAACCTCAAGATGTCCCCACCCACTCTACAACCAGAACTTTCAGAAGCATAGTCACTGTTGTAATGAGGGAAAGGTGCCATTCATTTTGTACATAGCAAACTCTGACAAACAGCAACGTGATAACCTCCACATAATCTGTTTTAGTGATGTCGGCTGTGGGGATAAATGTTGACCCAGGAGACCAGGAAGAACTCCTTCTGCTCTCTTATGGACTTTGGCAAGAAATTGAGAGTGAGGATGGGCCATTAATTGGTCAAAAGAGAGAAAGGCGGGTTCAGAGAGAAGGAGTTCGCTGACAGGGATTTTGGAAAGGAGGGGGGGGGGGGCATTGCCTAAGGAGTAAGACACATTCCCAGTATCAGGAATCAGGAAGGTTAAGGTGTTGATCAGCAGTTTAATGGGAATGGATTCTAAAGAAGCAAGATGTGGGCATCATGGATGAGGAAATTTTGGGAAGGACACGGGAGAGAAAACGGGGACGTTGGAGAAAGAGGCAGGCTCCGGTGAGGGCGACACATAAGAAATCTTGGCTTAGTAAGGAAGGAGGAAGGAAAGTCACAAATGGAGCGTGAATAAATGGTCTCTATCTCAGTGACAAGGAAAATCAGAAGCTCCGTGAAGTGGGAGTTGAAGGGCAACACTGATCCTCAACCTGCACTGACATTCCCAGCACTGAGCTAATGGTCTCACTATGGGATTGGAGTGTGGACTCCATGGACATTGGTACTGGAATCCCCATGGCTTGAACCGCTGAGTCTTAAACTCTTAGGACAGAATTTTCCAGCCATGCTCATCCCAGTACTGGAAAATCTCTCCCGAGGTCAATGGACCTTTGCATGATCTGTACCCTGCCTGCTGCGATTCCTGTAGCCAAACGGAAAAATTCTGTCCTTAATGTTGAAAGGCTTCCAAACACGTCAGACATCCCATGAACCAAAAATTAAAGACATATACATGTCCAATCGCCAAATATTTATCACTGAGCTGACATGTCTGGTCACTGATCACATTGCTGTTTGTGGGATCTTGCTGTGTACTAAATGACTGCCACACTCCCTACATTACAGTAGTGACTACACATGAGAACCACTTCATTGGCCTTGGGGCCTCTTGAAGTCATGAAAGATGCTGGGAAGATGTAAGTTCTTTGTTTTTAAGTGATTTGGGGATGTTCTCCGCGAGTGGGTAGTTCCTACCTGGCAGTTTCCTTCCACTCCATCTCTTGCCCATCAACCGCCAAAAGTTCATCCAGTTCCGTAAAGAGCTGAGGGGCGGGACTCTCATCATCTTCACCAAGCATGAAGCGGATTCTCTCAGCCGCTGGTGAAACTGCAGTGGTGGACACAGTGCTGTTAGCCGCACAGGATCAATCACGCAACAACACAATGGCACTTCTAATCATAGAATCTTACACTGCAGAAAGAGGCCATTTGGCCCATCGAGACTGCATCGACTACAGTCCCACTCAGGCCCGATCCCCATAACCCCATGCATTTACACTAGCTAGTCCCCCTGACACTAAAGGGTAATTTAGCATGGCCAATCCACCTATTCCGCACATCTTTGGATTGTGGAAGGAAACCGGAGCACCCGGAGGGAACCTATGCAGACATGGGGAGAATGTGCAAACTCCACACAGACAATGACCCAAGCCAGGAATCGAACCCAGGTCCCTGGCACTGTGAAGCAGCAATGCTAACCACCATGCCACCTCAACAATGTAGTTTAAAATATGCCCAAAATGCTTCAAAGGAAAATCTGACAAGAATTGGACACTGAGCTACATCAGGAAATATCACAAATGATCAAAAAGTTCTCAGTCAAAGAACAGAGCTCTGACAAAGGCCATCCAGACTCAAAGCATTGGCTCTATTCTCTCCCCCCAAACGCTGTCAGTCCTGCTGAGATTTTCCAGCATTTTCTGTTGCTGTTTCAAATTCCAGCATCCACAGTATTTTGCTTTTCCTTAATCAAAGAATGAGATTTGAAAAAGAGTCTTAGAGGTGAGCGAGGGAGAGAGATGGAGAGGTTTAAGAAGAGAATTTCTGAGTTTGGAGCGGTTGAACATGAAACCACCAATGGGAAAGTGATGGAAATTAGACATTCTCAAGAGGGCAGATTCAGAGGAGCGGTGTAGATCTGGAGACAGTTACAGAGATAGAAGGGGTTGACATGAAAACAAGGATTAGAAATTCTTGTTCTAAGGTGGCACCGTGGCATAAAGCATCATGGTAGTGCAGTGGTTAGCACTACTGTCTCACAGTGCCAGCAACATAGGTTCAATTCTGGCTTTGGATCACTGTCTGTGTGGAGTTTGCACATTCTCCCCATGTCTGCCTGGGTTTCCTCCGGGCCCTCCAGTTTCGTCCCACGGTCCAAAGATGTGCGGATGATTTGGAATGGCCATGCTAAGGAGTCCCAAGATTAGGGGATTAGTGGGGTAAAAATGTAAGGTTACAGGATGTTCTGTTGGATATTAGCAAATCACATCAGTTGACAAATTCAAGATGGTGATGGAGCTAAAGAAGAAAATGCAAGAAAATTATTCCAGCACCTCATACTGTCTCAGGCTTATAATTGCACCATTACAGACAGGAATTCCATAAATACACTCACTGCCCTTGGGGGGGTAGAGAATACGAAAGCTTCACCGCCTTCTGAGTATAGAAATTCCTCCTTATCCCGGTCCTAAGTGGCTTCCCCCTTATTGTGAAATTGTCTCCTGGTTCTAGGCTCCCCAACCTGGAGAAACATCTTACCCACATCTACCCTGAAATATTTTGTAGTTTCAATGAGATCCCCTCTCATTCTTCCAAATTCTAGTGAACACAATTCCAGTTTTCCCAATCTCTCCCCATAAGACAGTCCCACCATCCCTGGAACAGGTCTGGTGAACCTATGCTGCACTCTCTCTGTAGTAAGGGGGCCAAAACTGTACAGAGTGCTCCAGGTGCAGTCTAACCAAGTTCTTATACAATTGAGCAAGACCTTATTATTCCCGTACTCAAATCCTCTAACATTCCATTCCCCTTGCTAATAGCTTGCTGTACCTGCATATTAACCTTCAGTGAGTTATTGACAAGGACACCCAGGTCTCTTCGTACATCCATCCACACTTTCTCATTTCTTACCATTTAGGAAATAATTTGCACATCCTCACATTTTTCCACGTTCCATCTGCCACGATCTTGCCCATTCACTAATTCTATCCAAACCCTCCTATAGCCACTTTGCATCTTCATCGTAACACATATATAAATGCCTGTATTCTATACATGTATGTTAGTAATTGCATAGGTCCATAAAGAAAAGTGAGTCACTAATAAATCCAATCGGAAACTCAGGAAAAACTATTTCACCCAGAGAATCCTAGGACCCCTAAAGTGCAGAACGAGGATATTCATCCCATCAAGTCTGACCCGACTCTCTGGAACAGTGTCCCATCCAGGCTCTCTCATGAGCCTTATCCCCTTAACCCTGCGCATTTCTGGATCAGTTCACTCCCCCTGACCTGGATATCTTTGGACACTTAGGGGCAATTTGGCACTGTTAATCCCCCGAACCTCCACATCTTGGAACACTAGGGGGAAATTACCATGGCCAATCCACCCAATCTGTACTTACTTGGACTGCGAGAATAGAGCAGAAGTACCCAGAGGAAACTGACGCAGACACGGGGAGAACTCCCATGAATTCAGACTCCGCAAAGTCACCCAAGGCCGGAATTAAACCCGGGTCCCTGACACTGTGAGGCAGCAGTGCTAACCACAGTGCCACCATGCCTTACAGTGCGAGGGACCCAGATTTGATTCCCGGCTTGGGTCACTGTCCGTGTGGAGTTTGCACATTCTCCCCATGTCTGCATGGGTTTCCTCCAGGTGCTCCAGTTTCCTCCCACAGTCTAAAGATGTGCTGGTTAGGGTGCATTGTCCATGCTAAATTCTCCCTCAGTGTACTCAAACAGGTGCTGGAGTGTGCTGACCAGGGGATTTTCATATTAACTTAATTGCAGTGTTAATGTAAGCCTACTTGTAACACGAATGAATAAACTTAATTTAAATGTATTCCTGAAGAATACATTTCATTATGACTCCCTCCCCCTCCACCACCAAATCCCAGCCGTAATGCAGACGACACATTCATCCTTGTGACACACAGACTTCCCACCAACGGGAAAGCAAAATGTTTCATTATCCAATCAGAGGGTGCTTGACTGTCAATCAAAGAGAAATTTCTCACCATTTTCAATATTCTTATATCCGGTAAAGAGAAATGTCCAAAGAAAATGACCAATAAAACAATCTCTTTTTCATGTCCCTGTGGTTTTTCTCCAGAGCTGCACCCAGCAGTGTCCTGGAGACTGATCTCCAATTCTCAGAGACTCCAGGCCCATCCTGGAGGGTTGGCAACCCTGCTGGGCAAACCCCAGCTGGGGGTCTGTGTCCAACTGGGCCATCACATCTTAGGAGGTATGACAAGGTCTTGGAGAGAGTGCAGTGGAGGTTTACTGGAATAATTCCAGGGATGGGAGGCATCAGTTACATGGTGAGATGAAAGAAACTCAGTGATTGTTCTACTTGGAGCAGAGAAGGTTATGGGGAGATTCAATGGAGGTGCTCAAAATGAGAAGGGGTTTTGATAGAGTATATCAAAAGAAACTGTTTCTACTAGTGACACGATCGGTGACATAGAATGTCCAGTGCAGAAGGAGGCCATTCAGCCCACTGAACATGCATCACCCACAATCCCACCCAGGTTCTAGCCCCACAACCCCATGCATTTACCCTAGCTGGTCCCCTTGACACTAAGGGGCAATTTAGCAGAGCCAATCCACCCAACCCACAGATCTTTGGACTGTGGGGGGAAACACAGACAGACACAGGAAGAATGTGCAGACTCCGCACAGACAGTGACCCAAGGCCAGAATTGAGCTCAGGTCCCTGCACTATGAGGCTGCAGTGCTAACCTGCGCCACTGTCGGGACACCCAACTAAAATAACTGGCAGATAAAATAAATGAGGGAGATCTCTTCACACAGAGGGATATTGTGACTTGGAAGGGGACAGAGGACAGATTTCCTCAGAATGTTCTAAAGGTAAATGGACCTGTGATTGAAAGGGGCTAATTGGCAGGATTACGGGGAAAAAGCAGTTAGTAAATTGGAGAAACCTTTGCAACAGATGGGGCTGACATGACTGGGTGATAAGTATTGTCCTGCACTGTAAAGTCTATCACCCTAACACTGCCCCTCATTGCTGCCATCTTCATCTCAGACTGGGGTTTAACAGAAAGGCAAATCACCCCAAAAACATTCCATCCCAGTGTTGAAGAGAAGTGGGGTAATTTGAGTGAGGTGCTGCAGAGTTACGGGCACCTGACTAATAAAATAAAAATTAATCTGTGAATGAGTCACGAGCAGGGGAATTCTGAAGCACAATGGCTGTGTAAATTTTGGGTACAGCTAGAGGTGTTAATCACAAGCATTATCGTATCGACCAAAACATTCCTGGAGGCCTTCAAAACTTGCAAGTCACTTTTGTAAAGGTTAGAAAACCATTCTGATTGTGTGCAACCCTTTATCCACCGCCCCCCATCACCCTCCCCACTCCCTCCACTCGCTACGTTGACAGTCCAAGGCTGTGTGTCACTCAAGAACCGGGGAAACAGGACAAGGGGATATTCCCTCCTAATCATTCTAACACTCCCATAAATCACCTGGGCACCTCCAGTGCCCGATTTCATACGAAATTCACCAGCGTTAATACACAAATTCAGGACGGGTTTTAAATGTGTTCCAGGCGGGACAGAGCACTGGGTCCAGGGAAGGCAACGATAGAATGAGATGCCAACTTGGGCAACAGTTAGCAATGATCACTCAGGTGAGTGGAGGTAGGTTCACAAGCACAGCATACATAGGCAGAGACACAACTGCAAGATGATTAAAGATTCTTTACATTCCAATCCGTAATCATTTTGCAATTGTGTCTCTGTCTATATATGCTGTGTTTGTGAACCTATCTCCACTCATCTGAGGAAGGAGCAATGCTCCAAAAGCTCGTGAAATAAACCTGTTGGGCTTTATCCTGATGAGGTGAGACTTTTTATGTGCCCACTCAGTCCGACCCTGGATTGTTGTGGAGTGTGTAGTCACTGAAGACTAAGCTCCAGGATACTGCTGCGACAGTAAATCTCAGAGTAACTTACAGGCATACTCAGAAAGCTACACTTTTTAATGTTAATTTTCTTTGAATACTTATTTGCTTTCCTATTGGCTATGAGTAGGATAGGCAAATGAGAGTGGAAATACCTGGCGGACAGGGCGATTTGATTTGATTTATTATTGTCCCATGTATTAACATACTTAATATACTTAATTACACTGCCTTGGCAAAGCAGCCAGCATAATTAAGGACTATGCGCATCATGGACATTCTCTCTTTCACCTTCTTCAATTGGGAGGAAGATAGAAAAGTCTGAAGTCACGCACCAACCGATTCAAGAACAGCTTCTTCCCTGCTGCTGTCAGGCTTTTGAATAGACATACCTCGCATTAAGTTAATCTTTCTCTACATCCTAGCTGTGACTGTAACACTACATTCTGCGCTCTCATTTCCTTCTTTATGAATGATATGCTTTGTTTATATAGCGCGCGCGAGAAACCATACTTTTCACGATATGTTAATGCATGCGACAATAATAAATCAAACAGGGGCCTGGGGAGGACCCGAACATGCAATCTTTAACTCAGAGGTGAGAGTTCTAACCACAGCACTAGGAACAGGAGCCAGAGTAAGCACACACCCCACTGGACTTGCTCCACCATGGACAATCTCCAGTTTCAGCTCCACTTTCCCTCACCTACTCCCCATGTCCCATTGTTCCCTGGGTGAACAAAAATCTGTAAATATATTCAACAACCAGCAAACCTGGGGAGAGAATTCCAATGTTTCACACTCTATTGAGTGAAGAGATCCCTCCTCCATGTTTTATTTCCCTCCAGTTATTTTATGGTCAAAGATTCTCGGGAGAAAGCAGGATTAGGCTGTTGAGTTGGATGATCAGCCATGATTGTGATGAATGATGGAGCAGGCTCGAAGGGCAGAATGGCCTCTTTGTGCTCATATCTTCTATATTTTTCCTCCTCTCAGCCCTAAATGATCAACCCTTTTTATCCTGAGACCATGCTCCAAGTTCCCCAGTCAGGAGGAAACAACATCTTTCACAGCCAAACCCTTCAGAAGCTTTATAAGTTCCAGTGAGATTGCCTCTCATTCCTTTTAATTCCAGAAATATGAACTTTGTGAAGTGAAAGACCATTTTAAACACCAATTTATTAAACCCCAAACGATTTGAGTGCCAAGGCAATATTGCTGCAGAATCGCCATGACTCCACAAGGACACTGAAAGAGTTAACAAATTGGATTGTCTTCTCGTAACCAAGCCTTGGCTAAACAGTAACTCTTGGTAACCACATTCACACATAAATGTTTAACAACCTCTCAGTTACATCAGGCTCCCAGAAGCGTAAAGATCAATAATTCATGCATTTTATAATCTGGTTTAATATCAGAGTGAAATCTAAACTATCAGCAGATATATGTACTGAGCAAATTCTAACTTATTCACAAGTGGTTTGTTTGTCTTGTTCACCAGGCGCTGATATTTTACAGATTCGAACGTTGGGTGATTAAATGTAGAAGTCGCCACATTCTCGGAGGCTGCTTCCTCCTTTTGAGAGAGAGAGAGAGCTGACTGCTGGCAATTTAACCCAAGGATCACCACATCCCAGGCAGGGGGTGGGGGGTGGTGGGAGGGGGAGCAAGGCTGAGGAGGAGGAGCGTTCATGAATAACCTCAGCTGGTATGGGAATTGAATCCACGCCATCGGTGTTGCTCTACATCACTAATCAGCTTTCTAAGTAGGGAAGACCAAGGCCAGAATTCTCCCAGACCCAGAAAAAAAAGGTGTGGAATTTACCGTGAAAACAAAGAACAAAGAAAATTATAGCACAGGAACAGGCCCTTCAACCCTCCAAGCCTGCACCGACTGAATTAAAACCCCTTACCCTTCTGGGGACCATACCCCTCCATTCCCATCCTAGTCATGTATTTAAATGATATTAAAATTAGAATTTTAATACTTACTCCATCTCCTCATCGATTTCCAATGCAGAGCAGACACTGACGGAAATCTGGAGCTGTGCGACACTATTGCGCCAGAACGCATGTGCAAGCCCCGCGCCCCCCTCTCCCACAGGATTCTCCTGGCCGTAGGATTAGTGTGACAGGATAGGAGAATCACCTCACAATGGGAACTGCTATGTATACATGTATTTATAAATATAAATGAGCTAGCAGAGAAGGAGGCCAGTCGGCCCATTATGCTAGTACTACTTTTCTGAAAAAGCTATTTAAAAATAACTATTTCCTCATTGGATGTAGGTATGATTGGCTAAGCCAGTGCTAAATGCTCTTGAAAAGATGGGAATGAACTGCCTTCTTGAATCCTGTTAGCTTCCCCTTCTATTCCACTCTCCCTCCTCTGTTGATCCAGCTTCCTGTGAATGGGTCAAAGCTATTTCCCTCATTCATTTCCTATGGGAGCTAGTCCCACATTCCCGCCACTCTCCAGGTAAAGGAATTTCTGAATTGGATTTACGAATGACCATCAGTTCTTGATGCCTTGCATTTTCCTCTCTTCCCTATGTGGAAATACTTGCCCTCTGTGTCTGCCTCAAACCTTTGACAGTTTTAAAGGTCACCCCTCAGCCTTCTCTTTACAAGATACCCAGCCTGTTCAATCTTTCCAGATCTGGCCTCACATGGACTTAAGTGGAGTACAGAGGAAGTTTACAAGAGCATTGCCAAGGCTGGAAAACAATAACTATAAGGAGAGATTGGAGAGTTGGAGTTATTTTCCTTGGAACAGACAAGGCTGAGAAGTGACTTTATAGGTACGTACAAAATTATGAGGGGAAGAGATAAAATTGTTTCCCTTGTTGGAGAATTCTAGAGCCAGGGATATAGATTCAAGATAAGAGACAGTAGGTGCAGAAGGGACATGAGGAGGAACTTTTTTATGCAGAGGCTGGTGGAGGTCTGGAATTTGCTGCCTGAGTTAGTGGTTGAGGCAGAGACTCTAAACCCAAGTACCTGGATCTGCATCTTAAGTGCTGTAAGCTACAGGACTTTGTGCCAAGTGCAGGAAGGTGGAATTAGAAAAGGCATCTGGGTGTCTTGGGCTGGCATGGACAAAATGGGCTGAATGGCCTCCTTCCATGCAATAACTGTTTTATGGTTCTATGGATAGGGACAGGTCATATCTGTGTAAGGATAAAGGTAGAATAACAATAGTTACTATCACTGTCTACCATCACACCAGGCAGACCCAGGGTGTAAGAGATAGGGATGGGGAGACTGGGATGGGAAGCTCCTTTGCCATTACCCTCACAGGCATACAACTGACAGTCAGCAATAAGAAAACTGAGGCCAGGACAAGGAGCAAGGAGCAAGCTCAAACACACAATGCTCCATTTACCTGCCATTTTCACAGATTTCAGATGAATTAGCAGATGGGATTGTACTTACTGAAGGTTCAACAGTAGAATTCTCATTCACCATGCGGGAAGCTCAGGATTGATTCCAGGCCAATGCAAAGCCCCTTTTTGAGGGCAATATGGCAGCACTGTGATTAGCGCTGCTGCCTCACAGCACCAGGGACCCGGGTTCAATTCTGGCCACGGGTCACTATCTATGTGGCATTTACACATTCTTCCTGTGTGGGTTTTGCACATTCTCCCTGTGCCTGCATGGGTTTCCTCTGGGTGCCCCGGTTTCCTCCCGCAGTCTAAAGATGTGTGGCTTAGATAGATTGGCTGTGTAAATTGACCCTAGTTTTGGGAGGAATAGCAACGTAAATATGTGGGGTTACAGGCATAGGGTGGGATTGTTGTCAGTGTAGGCTCAAAGGGCTGAATGGCCTCCTTCTGTACTGTAGGGATTCTTTGATTCTATCAGGAAAGACTGGAGCCCCTTCCTGTAGAAAGGAAAACGCTGAGGGAATCCTGAACCAGGGCCATCACCAAGAAATCCAATCCTATTGGGAATTCAGGAAAAAATATCTTTAGCCAGAGAGCAGTTAGAATTATGGTTAGATGAGGTGAATGGGTTGATGCATTTCATTGGAAGCTGGATAAATATCTAGAGAAAGAAAATAATAGGAGTGAAGTACCCAGTTGACAAGGTGGCACAGGTGGCCTCATGGCGCCAGGGACCTGTGTTCAATTCTGGCCTCGGGTCACTATCTATGTGGCGTTTACACATTCTTCCTGTGTGGGTTTCCTGCAGGTGCTCCAATTTCCTCCCACACTCCAAAAGGTATGCAGGTTAGATGGTATGGTTTTGGTTAGGTTTATTTTTATCATGTATTGGGATACAGTGATAAGTATTGTTTCTTGCATGCTCTGTGGTCACAACATACAGTTCATAGAGTACACGGGGAGAAGGAAAAGAGAGAGTGCAGGATGTAGTGTTACAATCATAGTCAGTGAGTAGAGAAGGATCAACTTACTATAAGGCTGGTATAACATATGGTACGGTGCTGGTAAATTGCCCTTGTGTCCTAAGGTGTTGGAATTAAGGGGGATTAGCAGGGTAAATGCATGGAGTTACAGGGATAGATGGAATGGCGCTGGGTAAGATACTCTGGCGAATCAATGCAGACTTGATGGACTGAATGGCCTCTTTGGAGGGATTCTACGACTTGCAAGGTGAGAGGTGATTAATAAACTTAGACACGAAGCTGGAGCAGCTGGGTGGAAAGGCCTATTTCTGTGTTTAATGTTTTGTAAAATGTAGCGCAGAGAATCTTCACATCAATTGCAATGTCCACCTATTGCTAATCCAACTTTAATTCAGGCTCCATCTTATCTTTTATTCTTTCCTGCTTTGATGGCGTACAAAAGATGAAGCTCACCTCAATTCTTTTTCGCCCTTTACCCAACTGTGGGATTTCCACAACTGTTTTTGCCTCTGGTGTGCTCTCTCTCCACATGTCCCCAGCGCTGGGATTCACACAGCTGTGTGGAAACTCCTCCACAGGCTGGAGATAAAAGCCTTCGAACCTGAGAAAATTAAACCCTCGCCCTTTGTAAGCAACCTGCCCCAATGCATTACACTGTTATTCTGTTTTACCTTCCGCTGTTAAGTTCAGTATATTAAAAAAAATAATAATGATTGGAGACAGGGAGGCAATCTAATTTATAATGCAGTAATACCATGATTAAAATTTAATCAGCATTATATAAAGAGGCACAGTGTGAGATCTCTGACTCTGATGACAGGTTTAATCCACTGAAATTCCATGGTGAATATTTGTTAGACCCACCCAACATCTCCAGTGACACCAATCCCTCAATTATCTCATGTTGCAACCGTGAATAGCAGTTGTCTCTCCCAAAAATATCATGCAATGTGTGGTCTACAAAGTCCAAATTGTACCTACTGGTTTAGGATCCTTGTGGTTCGCTGGAGAATTTAACCGCGAGAGTGTTATCTGAAAATAAACTCAGTTGTAGGATAGAGGTTATAGAGGCCACTGGGGAAGTGCAAAGTGAGGTTGTGATGTCAATGAAAGCTTCGCTAATTGTGGATGATGGGTGCGCAGAGGTAGCATTGCTGCCATCGCAAGTGTCAGAGTCCCAGGTCTGATTCAAGCCTGGGACATGTCTGTGGAGTTGCACATTCTCTCTGTATCCGTGCGGGTTCCTTCCAGTTTCCTCCCACACTCAACAATGATAGAAAACGAATGAATTCCTACAGGACCATTTCGGCCCATCGAGTCTGCACAACCACAATGTATTAAGGCCTCTATTCCCATACACCACATATTTCCCTGCTAATCCCCCTAAGACACTAAGGGTCAATTTAGTGTGGCCAAATCGACCTAACTTTGGAGGCGGGAGGAAACCAGCAGCACCCAGAGGAAACCCACGCAGACAAGGGAGAACGTGCAGATTCCTCATAGACAATGAGCCAAGGCTGGAATTGAACCTGATGCTGTGAGCAGCGAGTAACCACCCATGCCATGTTAGGGAATTAGTATGATCAACTCGGACTTTATTGCCAAAAGAAGTGTAGATTAGGGGGGATAACGTGGTAAAATATGTGGAGTTATGGAATAAGAGCAGGGAATGGCTGGGAGAGCAATCATTTGGACAGTCGATGCAGACTTGATGAGGCCGAATGGCTCCTTCGAACTGTCGGGAAAAGTCTGACAAGACCAGGCCTTGTCACTAGGATAGAGCAGTGAACCAGAAAAGTCTTCGAAATTATGAGGAGTTTGAAATATTTGAGCAAAGAGAATGTACTTCCACATGTGGGGAAATCGAAAAAGGGTAGCTTAAGAACTAATAAATTCAATGGGAATCCAGGAGAAACTTCTTCACCCAGACAGAGATAGGAAATGTGGGACTCGCTCCACTGGAGTGGGCGAGAATGTGGACTCGCTCATCTCAGGGCTGTTGGCGAGAATGTGGAACTTGCTCCCACGGGGAAAAAAACCCCACAAAAGAATGTGGGACTCGCTCCCACGGGAGTGGGAGATGTGGGACTCGTCCCACAGGGAGTGGGAGAATGTGGAACTTGCTCCCACGGGGAGTGGGGAGAATGTGGGACTCGCTTCCACGGGAAGTGGGGAGAATGTGGGACTCGCTTCCACGGGGAGTGGGGAGAATGTGGGACTCGCTCCCACGGGGAGTGGGGAGAATGTGGGACTCGCTTCCACGGGGAGTGGGGAGAATGTGGGACTCGCTCCCACGGGGAGTGGGGAGAATGTGGGACTCGCTCCCATGGGGAGTGGGGAGAATGTGGGACTCGCTCCCACAGGGAATGGGGAGAATGTGGGACTTGCTCCCACAGGGAGTGGGGAGAATGTGGGACTCGCTCCCACAGGGAGTGGGGAGAATGTGGGACTCGCTCCCACAGGGAGTGGGGAGAATGTGGGCCTCACTCCCATGGGGAGCGGGGAGAATATGAATAGTGTTGATGCTGTTAAGGAAGAAGCTGGATAGACACATGAAGAAGGAATAAATTGAGGGAGATGGTAGTAGGGTGCGATGGAGGGGGGAGTGAGAGGAGACCTGTGGAAAATGTGAATGTCGGAATGGAACAGTTGGGGCTGTTTCTGTGAAAATTTTATATTCCTTCACACAAGAATGATGAATGAATTTGTACCCAATTCCAGTATGTCCCAGTTTGATGGCAGAATCATCGTGCAAGTTAACATCATTAATAAAGCAAAAAGAGTTTCATACTGACCAGTTTGAGAATTGAAAGGGTGCAGATGTCTGGGAAGGTTACAGAGGTAGGGAGGGGTAAGGATGTACAGGAATTTGACATGAAGAATGAAAATATTAAACTAGGATCAACATATTGTCTGGAGTTGAAACTGAGACAGCACCACTTACTCCAGCTGTTCCAGTGACTTGGGTCTGTTAAACTGTGCCAACCGTTGCAAAAAGACAGGAAGAGGACCTCGCTCAGACAATGGGTGGGCAGATTAATGACAAATGGAGTTCAATATCGACAAACAATGCAATGTCACAGATATGGAAATGTATGGGGAAAGGAATGTCTTCAATGCAGCATAAAAGGCAAGGTTGTTCAAACAGAGGTGGATAAAGGTGGCAGCTGTACTCAATGGAATGTGTAGAACAAGATTATCACCAGGCTTCTGGTGAAGTTACAAAATCAGACAGCTCGGGAAATTCGCACCCTCGGTCTAATAGTAATAATGATTCTCAGCAGGCCTGATCAGACAGAGTCTCCTCATCCTCAGCAAGCAGGGAACCCACTCATCTTGGAGAGACACACAAAACAGCCTGTTCCCCATCTGCCCCTGATCAAAACTCCAGGAGATATTCTACCACATTGACTGTCAATGGGACTGAGCATCAATCAGCAGACAGCATGTGGGGTAGCAGCTCTTCTCCTTGTGACCCCAACCTAGTGAATTTCAACTTCCTTCTTTCCTCCCAATGTCACCCTACCCCTATCCCCCTCACTCTCTGAGCTCTCTGTCAAGATCTGATCTTTTCTCAGCTGTAACACCGTCCCCCCATCACCAGCACACCTTCCAACCTCCTCCCCAGTTACACCCCATCCAACCAACCCGCCATCATAGTTCTCTCCCTCTTCACCTCCCTCTGGCCCTTCTCTCTCTGTTACCTCCTTCTCCCTCAGTCTGCACTAGCACCTGCCTGCTGTTCAATCAGGCAGCTACAGGGTTCAGTGTCAGGTGTACAGAATTGCTCTGCCAAAGTCTAGGAAGTTTCCCAGCCCAGGATAACATGGGGTTTTTTTGTATTTTCAAATTAAGGGCAGAAAGCTCAGGCCCTTCAAGAGGGTGAAGGAGATTAAAATAATGTCTCATCTTGCCAAGAACTTATCAATGTTAGTATCAATTGCCGTTCTCTCCAGATTAATATTAATGACAACATCAGCGAGAAGGGAGAGATAGAGAGAGAAAAGATAACCAAGAAAAGGAAAAATGTTGGAAGGAGAGAGTGCGAAGGAATGAAAGAAATAAAGGAGAGAGAATGAAAAAGAAAATTAACTTGTATTTATATCTGTGCAGAACCTTTCACTACCATTGGACACTGGCACTAACTGTATCTTTCCTGTGCACAGGGGGCACTTCTGGGGAGGGGGGGGAATGGGTACTGGTACCAGAAAGAGCAAGGAAGATCACCCTCCCACAGTGCCAGGTTGCATCTCTCAGGAGGGAACGGTATTTGGACTCATTCTGCTCTCCCTTTCACTCCTTCCCTCTGCCTCTCCCTCCCTCCCACTCTTGCTCCCTCTCTGTTTCTCTCTGTCTCTCTCTTACTTGCTCACACTCCTGTGTGTGTGTCTCTCTCTCTCCCCCTCCCTCTCTTTCCGTCCTTCTCTTGCTCCCTCTTCCTGACACTCTCTCTCCACTGCTCCTTCTCTCTCCCCCTCTGCCACTCCCTCTCTCCCTTTCACTCTCTTTCTTTTGTCTCTCTCTCTCTTCCTCACTCCCTTTCTCTGTCTCCCTTGTTCCCTCTCTCTCTCTGGCTCCCTCCCTGTCACTCTGCCCTTCTCCCTCACACTGCCCCTGGCGGTAGACTCCACGCAGAATGAAACGCCCGCGAGGTATGTGTGGCTTCAGACAAAGAGCACATTGTCCCTGGCCACCAGTCTCTGTGATCTCAATGAGATGGTCAGATGCCAACAAGGTTCTTGGCTCAAGTCTGACCATTAGCCATCGGGATTAGGGACTAATTTAATGACTTCATATTTCTTTTAAAGTGATTACTTTTAAAGTAACAAAATATTAATATCAAATGGCTAATCTGCGTTGTTTATAGCAGATTATAGAAACTTGTTAACTATTTTAATCCCTCAAAGTGATTGCTAATTATTTCTCTGGCTGCTTATGCATACTGTGTCCAAATTACTTACAATCCTTATTACATCGGTCTACGTGACGATGCCAAGTGGATGAAAAGTGAGATGTAAGAGTTACTTTTCACACACATTCCTCAAATCCTTCAACAATACCTTTCAGTGAAGCCATGTTTGTGTTTCTGAATTAGATTCCACAAAGCATCTGGTGCCATCAGTTAAGGGATAGGCTTCTTACAATTCAATTAAGATGCTATTAACCTGGATTTATTGTGTGAAATCTTATATTGAATATTTGACATAGAAATGTGCACCATGCATTTACTATTGCACCAACTATAGCTGAATTAGCAAACTCCCACTCCTGAGACTTCAGTACAAAATTGAAGCTGACACTCCCATTCCAGTGCTGAGGGAGTGCAGCACTGTCAGAGGGGCAGTACTGAGGGAGTGCTGCACTGTCAGAGGATCAGTGCTGAGGGAGTGCTGCACTGTCAGAGGATCAGTGCTGAAGGAGTGCTGCACTGTCAGAGGATGTGTACTGTGGGAGTGCTGCACCGTCAGAGGGTCAGTACTGAGGGAGTGCCGCACTGTCAGAGGTCAGTGTGAGGGAGCGCCGCACTGTCAGAGGGTTCCAGTGCTGAGGAGTGCCGCACTGTCGAGGGGTCAGTGCTGAGGGAGTGCCGCACTGTCAGAGGGTCAGTGCTGAGGGAGTGCCACACTGTCAGAGGGTCAGGCTGAGGGAGCGCCCACACTGCAGAGGTCAGGCTGATAGGGAGTGCCGCACTCAGTCAGAGGGTCAGTGCTGAGGGAGTGCCGCACTGTCGGAGGCGTCAGTGCTGAGGGAGTGAGCAGTGCCACACTGTCAGAGGGTCAGTGACTTGAGGGAGCAGCGCCGCACTGTCGAGGGTCAGTGCTGAGGGAGTGGCCGCACTGTCAGAGGGTCAGTGCTGAGGTAGAGTGCCACACTGTCAGAGGGTTCAGTGCTGAGGGAGTGCCGCACTTGTCAGAGGGTCAGTGCTAAGGGAGTGCCGCACTTGTCAGAGGGTCAGTGTGAGGGAGTGCCACACTGTCAGAGGGTCAGTGCTGAGGGAGCGCCGCATATCAGAGGGTCAGTGCTGAGGGAGCGCCGCACTGTCAGAGGGTCAGCGCTGAGGGAGTGCCGCACTGTCAGAGGGTCAGTGCTGAGGGAGTGCCACACTGTCAGAGGGTCAGTACTGAGGGAGTGCCGCACTGTCGGAGGGTCAGTGCTGAGGGAGTGCCACACTGTCAAAAAGGAAATCTTTGAGAAGGTTCATTAAACCAACGTACTCTCGCTCACTAACTCACCCACTCACTCACTCGTACTATACTAAAGTGTTTGGGTTGCAAATAACTCTGGAAGCCAGAACTTTGGGCTTGCAGGTCCGTGTACTCCCAAGCGATTGAAAGTTGTCAGACTTTTATCACTTAAAAAAATACGTTTGTTGAGTCCTGAACATTTGTTGCTTTTCTCACGAGGAGACACAACCGCCTTTCAGGGCCGCAGTTCCATGGCTAAAAGGTCATCGCACCATTTCTGGACTTGATATTTCCTTTGGTATATCAGAATGTCAGTAAATTTTGTCCAATGAAACCATCTACTCACTAACCCACCCACTCGCTCACTAACCCACCCACTCACTCACTAACCCACCCACTCACTCACTAACACACCCACTCACTCACTAACCCACCCACTCACTCACTAACACACCACTCACTCACTAAACCCACCCACTAACTCACTAACCACCCACTCACTCACTAACCCACCCACTCGCTCACTAACCACCCACTCGCTCACTAACTCACCCACTCACTCACTAACACACCCACTCACTCACTAACCACCCACTCGCTCCACTAACCCACCCACTCCACTCACTAACCCACCCACGACTCACTAATCACCCACTCACATCACTAAACACCCACTCCTCACTAACCCACCCACTCACTCACTAAACACCCCCTCGCTCAAAACCCACCCAAACCACCCAACACCCACCCCAAATCACCCACTCGCTCACTAACCCACCCACTCACTCACTAACCCACCCACTCACTCACTAATTCACCCACTCGCTCACTAACACACCCATCGCTCACTAACACAGCCACTCGCTCACTAACTCACCCACTCACTCACTAACACACCCACTCACTCACTAACTCACCCACTCGCTCACAATCACCACTCGCTCACTACACACCCACTCGCTCACTAACACACCCACAGCTCACTAACACACCCACTCGCTCACTAACTCACCCACTCGCTCACTAATTCACCCACTGCTCACTAACACACCCACTCGCTCACTAACACACCCACTCACACTAACACACCCACTCGCTCAATAACCACCCACTCGCTCACTAACACCCACTCGCCACTAACACCCACTCTCACTAACTCACCCACTCCTCAATAACTCACCCACTCGCTCAATAACTCACCCACTCGCTCACTAACTCACCCACTCGCTCACTAACACACCCACTCGCTCACTAACTCTCCCACTCGCTCATTAACACACCCACTCGCTCACTAACTCACCCACTTGCTCAATAACTCTCCCACTCGCTCACTAACACACCCACTCGCTCAATAACTCACCCACTTGCTCAATAACTCACCCACTCGCTCACTAACACACCCACTCGCTCAATAACTCACCCAACTCGCTCACTAACACACCCACTCGACTCACTAACTCACCCACTCGCTCACTAACTCACCCACTCGCTCACTAACACACCCACTCGCTCAATAACTCTCCCACTCGCTCATAAAACACCCACTCGCTCACTAACTCACCCACTGCTCAATAACTCACCCACCGCTCACTAACACACCCACTCGCTCACTAACTCACCCACTCACTCAATAACTCACCCACTCGCTCACAAACACCCACTCGCTCACTAACCACCCACTCACTCACTAACAACCACTCGCTCACTAATACCCACTGCTCACTAACACACCCACTCGCTCACTAACACATCCACTCACCACTAACACACCCACTCGCTCAACTAATTCACCACTCGTCACTAATTCATCCACTCGCTCACTAACTACCCACTCGCTCACTAACTCACCCACTCGCCCACTAACTCACCCAACTCGCTCACTAACACACCCACTCGCTCACTAATTCACCCACTCACTCACTAACACACCCACTCGCCTCACTAATTCACCCACTCACTCACTAACCCACCCACTCACTCACTCATACCCACCCACTCGCTCACTAACCCACCCACTCACTCACTAACCCACCCACTCGCTCACTAACTCACCCACTCGCTCACTAACTCACCCACTCGCTCACTAACTCACCCACTCGCTCACTAACTCACCCACTCGCTCACTAACACACCCACTCACTCACGAACTCACCCACTTGCTCAATAACTCTCCCACTCGCTCACCAATTCACCCACTCGCTCACTAATTCACCCACTCGCTCACTAACACACCCACTCGCTCACTAACTCACCCACTCGCTCACTAACTCACCCACTCGCTCACTAACTCACCCACTCACTCACTAACTCACCCACTCGCTCACTAACTCACCCACTCGCTCACTAACTCACCCACTCGCTCAATAACTCACCCACTCGCTCACTAACTCACCCACTCGCTCACTAACCTCCCACTCGCTCACAACTCACCCACTCGCTCACTAACTCACCCACTCGCTCACTAACACACCACTCGCTCAATAACCACCCACTCGCCAATAACTCTCCACTCGCTCACTAACCCACCCACTTGCTCAATAACTCTCCCACTCGCTCACTAACACACCCACTCGCTCAAAACACCCACTCAATAACTCACCCACTCGCTCACTACCACGCCCACTCGCTCACTAACTCACCCACTCGCTCACTAACACGCCCACTCGCTCACAATCACACCCTCATAACTCACCCACTCGCTCACTAACAACACCCACTCGCTCAATAACTCTCCCCACTCGCTCATTAACTCACCCACTCCTCACTAACTCACCCACTTGCTCAATAACTCCCCACCGCTCACTAACACACCCACTCGCTCACTAATCACCCACTCACTCAAAACTCACCCACTCGCTCACTAACTCACCCACTCGCTCACTAACTCACCCACTCGCTCACTAACTCACCCACTCGCTCACTAACTCACCCACTCGCTCAATAACTCACCCACTCGCTCACTAACTCACCCACTCGCTCACTAACACCACTCGCTCACTAACTCACCCACTCGCTCACTAACTCACCCACTCGCTCACTAACTCACCCACTCGCTCACTAACTCACCACTCGCTCACTAATCCACCCACTCGCTCACTATCCACCCACTCACTCACTAATCACCCACTCACTCAATAACTCACCCACTCACTCACTAACACCCCACTCGCTCACTAACTCACCCACTCGCTCAATAACTCATCCACTCACTCACTAACACACCCACTCGCTCAATAACTCACCCACTCGCTCACTAACTCACCCACTCGCTCAATAACTCACCCACTCGCTCACTAACTCACCCACTCGCTCACTAACTCACCCACTCGCTCACTAACTCACCCACTCGCTCACTAACTCACCCACTCGCTCACTAACTCACCCACTCGCTCACTAATCCACCCACTCACTCACTAATTCACCCACTCGCTCAATAACTCACCCACTCGCTCAATAGCTCACCCCCCTGCTCACTAACTCACCCACTCACTCACTAATTCACCCACTCCTCACTAATTCACCCACTCACTCACTAACTCACCCACTCGCTCACTACTCACCCACCTCACTAACCACCCATCGCTCATAACACCCACTCCTCACACCCCCACAACACCCACCCACAAACCCCCACTCACTAATTCACCCACTCACTCACTAACTCACCCACTCGCTCACTAACTCACCCACTCGCTCACTAACCCCTCAACCTAAACTCACCCACTCGCTCACTAAATCACCCCACTCGCTCACTAATCCACCCACTCGCTCACTAACTCACCCACTCGCTCACTAACTCACCCACTCGCTCACTAACTCACCCACTCCACTAACCACCACTCCACCCGCTCACTAACTCACCCACTCGCTCACTAACACCCCACACTCACTCGCCAAACTCACCCACTCGCTCACTCACTACTCACCATCGCTCACTAATTCACCACTCGCTCACTAATTCACCCACTCGCTCACTAACTCACTCGCTCACTAACTCACCCACTCGCTCACTAACACACCCACTCGCTCACTAACTCAACCCACTAACTCACCCACTCGCTCACTACACACCCCAACTCACCCACTCGCTCACTAACACACCCACTCGCTCACTAACTCACCCACTCGCTCACTAACACACCCACTCGCTCACTAACTCACTCACTCGACTCACTAACACACCACTAACTCACCCACTCGCTCACTAAACACACCACTCGCTCACTACTCACCCACTCGCTCACTAACACACCCATCACCACCACTCTCACTAACACACCCACTCGCTCACTAACCACCCACTCGCTCACTAAACACCCACCGCTCACACTCACCACCGCTCACTAACTCACCCACTCGCTCACTCACTCGCTCACTAACCACCCACTCGCTCACTAACACACCCACTCGCTCACTAACTCACCCACTCGCTCACTAACACACCCACTCGCTCACTAATTCACCCACTCGCTCACTAACTCACCCACTCACTCACTAACACACCCACTCGCTCACTAACTCACCCACTCGCTCACTAACACACCCACTCGCTCACTAACTCACCCACTCACTCACTAACTCACCCACTCAATCACTAACACACCCACTCGCTCACTAACTCACCCACTCGCTCGCTAACTCACCCACTCAATCACTAACACACCCACTCACTCACTAACTACCCACTCGCTCACTAACTCACCCACTCACTCACTAACTCACCCACTCACTCACTCACTAACACACCCACTCGCTCACTAACTCACGCACTCGCTCACTAACTCACCCACTCAATCACTAACACACCCATTTGCTCACTAACTCACCCACTCGCTCACTAACTCACCCACTCGCTCACTAACACACCCACTCACTCACTAACTCACCCACTCGCTCAATAACTCACCCAGTGGTCACTCAACCAGGTGTCACTCAGAGTTTCACTCACTCACTCACTCAGTTATTTATTTACTAATGTGCTCTATTTGTCAGATATAGTGTATTCCAGCACCGTGTGTAACAGACAGGGCAGCACTCAGTGCACGGGAATGTCTTATGACTGTGCCTGCGTGAAGAGCTTGGGCCAATGGTGAACCATTGGGAAACTTCGTAACTACTGGATGAGGAAGTGAAAAGACAATGTTAGTTTCAATTGTATCCCGTCAGCCTCCGAGAAAATCAAGACTGCTCACAAACAGTGAATAAGGGAAGGAGGGAAATGCTTTCAGCAGGCCAATTGGAGGAGGAGGGGAACCACTTCCTCAGCCGTTGTGAAGTAGAGAAATACAAGGCACAAGATTCTAATGAGCAAGAAACGCAAAGATTGTAAATCTTTTGAAGTACATGGAACTGAATTAATTATTCAGAGAACCATTCTTCCAAATAGCTAACCAATGAGTAAGATAGTCATTCCCAATGTAAGGTACATACTATCTGTGTTTTCACAGAGAAAAGTGAAAAGTTACCCTGGATTGGACAATTGATCATTTAGATTGCATTCTTAGTAAAGTAAATCCAAATCATAGATTTACTGTTGAGAAACAGGCCATTCAGCCCAACTGCTTCATGCTATTGTTCATTCTCCACACAAATCTCCCATTCCTTTTCATCTCATGTTACTCACACCTCCCCTATCCCTTCCACCCTCACGTGTTTATGGTACACATTTACACAATTCAATTCAGTGACTTGTGGGAGTGTGTTCCATTAACACGTTAGCTATGACTGTTCTGCACTCTCTCCTTTCTCTATGAACAATATGTTTTGTCTGTACAGTGCACAACAAACAATGCTTTTCACTGTATACTAATACATGGGACAATAGTACATCAAATCAAACCTGGAGGTCAGCACAGTGGTTAGCAATGCTGCCTCACAGTACCCGGATTCAATTCCCAGCCTCGAGTGACAGTCTGTGTGGATTCTGCACATTCTCCCCATGTCTGCATGGGGCTCCTCCAGTTTCCTCCCACATTCCAAAGATGTGTGGGTTAGGTGCATTCACAATGCTAAATTGCCCCTTAGTGTCGGGGGATAGCAGGGTAAATAAGTGGAGTTGCGGGGATAAGGCCTGGGAGCAATTGTGGTTAGTGCAGACTTGATGGGCCAAATGGCCTCCTTCTGTACTGTAGGGATTCTCTGAAAATTCTCGGGGTAAAGAAGTTTCTCTTGAATTGCCAGCTGGATTTATTCGTGACTATTAAATTTACAATCCCAGTTTCCGACTTCCACACAACCGGAAGTAGCTTCTTGACCCTACCCAAGCTTTCTGACCCTAACTTCAAAAGCCTCGCTCAGGATTCGTGAGCCTTCTCCTTACGGGAGAATTTTGAACTTAAGCTTTGATACTTAGTGTGAGAAAGGTTGAAATGGTGCTTATGTGATCAATCTGATTCTTCTCTCGTTTGTCTTTACAGAGTAGATAGTGGATGCTGGATTTCTGTAACCTCCTCCAGTTCTACAACTATCGAGGATCTCTGCTCTCCCCAATTCTGGCTCCATACACATGACCAATCACCTCACCATTGATGGATACACATCCAGCTGCAGCAGAGTTTCACCCTCCTGATCCTGCATTAAGCATGAAGCTTGAGGGCAAAATCTGATTTCCAGCAAAGTACGGGAAACCCAGGCTATCTTTTTTAAAAAATATTTCTGGGATGTGGGCATCGCTGGCCAGCATTTATTGCCCATTCCTGATTGCCGTTGAGAAAGTGGTGGTGAGCTAATTTCTTGAATCGCTGCAGCCCGTGTAGTGTAGATACACCCACTGTGCTGTTAGGGATGGAATTCCAGGATTTTGTCCCAGTGGCCGTGAAGGAACAGCCGATATATTTCCAAAACAGGATGGTGATTTGGAAGGGAATTTTCAGATGGTGGTGTTCCTCTGAGTCTCCTATCATTGTCCCTCTAGGAGGGAGAGGTGCTGTTGAAGGATATTTCTCAGCATTGTAATACAACTCCATCTCGACTCTGAAGATTTGCAGTCTCCTTCACTGTCATCAAATAACTGCAGGAATCCACCAAGATTGGTGAACTTGTCCATTTTGACAGAAAGGACAGACAGACAGAATATTATTTAAATGGGGAAAGACTACAGAATTCTGCAGAGGGATCTGGGTGTCCTTGTACATGAATCACAAAAGTTAACTGCAGTGATTAGGAAGTGATTAGGAAGCCACGTGGAAGGTTGGCCTTTATTGCAAATCGGATGGAATATAAAAGTAGGGAAGTCTTGCTTAACTGCAGGGCATTAAGACCATGCCTGCAATACTATGACATGGAGATGCCAGAATTGTACTAGGATAAGCATAGTAAGTAGTCTTATAACACCAGATTAAATTCCAATAGGTTTATTGGTAGTACAAGCCACTAGCTTTCTTCCAAAAAAAACTAGTGTCTTGTGCTACCAAATAAACCTGTTGGACTTTAACTTGCTGTTATGAGAATTCTTACTAGAATACTGTGTACAGTTTTGATATATTTATATTGGAAACAGTTCAGAGAAGGTTACCAGGCCAAATTCTAAGATGAAGGGGTTGGAAAAATGGAGCAGATTGGACCTACGTTTATTGGAATTTAGAAGAAGCAGAGGTGATCTTATTGAAACATGGAAGATTCTGAGGGGGACTTCACAGGGTGAATGCTGAGCGAATGTTTCTCTTGCGGAGAAGCCTATAATAGGAGAAAAAATGTAAAAACAAAGCATCTCCCATTTAAGATGGGAATGTGGAGAAGTTTCTCTCAGTGAGTCTGTGAATTCATTCTACAAAGAGTGTGGAGGGCTGGCTCACTGAATAAATTCAAGGCTGAGTCAGACAGATCTTGGATCAAAATGGAAGTCAAGGGTAAGTGGAGGCTAGAACAGGCTCGAGAGGCTGAGTGGCCTATTCTTGCACTTCTATCTGATGATCCTCAGTCAAAAGGCCCAGAAGCAATGGTCCCACATTCTCAATAATATACCCCCACTCCACAAAACTCTGAAAATTATGTACTTAAACTCTTGCCTCATATAAAAGGATGTGAATATAAAATGGACCTGGGCAAAGAATTAAGGGAGCTGAGCTAATTATACCAGCAGTAATAATGCAGGCTCAGAGATGTACAGATTAAAGTGCGTTGCTCATTCAGTGGTGAGATTGAGCTTCCATTGTGAGCTCATCAAGTTAACAAGACCATGGTGACCCCAAGGATCTAATGTACATTGTGTGAAATACTTAAAAAGTATTTAAAACCCCACCCCAAAAACACAGTTCTTGCTTTTTTCTCCTAAACAAGCCCATGTTCTGAGCTCTGTATTACAAAATCAGATCGACCCAATTGAGGAAATGCAAAAAGAGAGATTTACAAAACTGACGTGAGATCCGAGATGTCAAGAAAGAAGGGATTCTTTTCTCTAGAAAAGGGAGTTGACTGGGTGATGAGAGTGGTCTTGAAATTTTGATTTGATTTGATTTATATTGTCACATATATTAGAATACAATGAAATGTATTGTTTCTTGTGTGCTATGCAGACAAAGCACACTGTTCATAGAGAAGGAAAGGAGGGAGTGCAGAATGTAGTGTTACAGTTATAGCTAGGGTGTAGCGAAAGATCAAATTAATGTGAGGCAGGTCCATTCAAAAGTCTGACGGCAGCAGGGAAGAAGCTGCTCTTGAGTCGGTTAGTACATGACTTCAGACGTTTCACAGAATCATGGAACCCCTGCAATGTAAAAGGAGGCCATTCAGCCCCATTGGATCTGTACTGACCACAGTCCCCACCTAGGCCCTATTCCCATAATCCCATAGCAAGTCACCCCCATATTAAGAGGCAATTTAGCATGGCCAATCCATCTAACCTGCACATTTTTGGACAATGGAGGAAACCAGAGCACCTGAAGGAAACCCACACAGGCATGGGGAGAATGTGCAAACCCCACACACAGTGACTGAAGCTCGGACTCAAACCCGGGTCTCTGGCACTGCAAGGCAGCCATGTTAACCACTGTGCCACCGTGCCGCCCGACAGGTACAAGTGAAAGAGAGTGTGTCTAAGTTGTGTGGGGTCCTTGATTATGCTGACTGCTTTACCGAGGCAGCGGGAAGTGTAGATAAGGTCAATGGATGGGAGGCTGTGAGTTTGGGAAGGGTTTGATTGGATAAGTTTGGAGAAAGTGTTTTGACTGATAGAAGGCCTGCTACAAAATCAACCATCCAATGAATGGAGGAGTGAAGAAGATGAGAATTCAACTTATAGATTGTAAAATGATCTGGTCAGTAAAGTTAACCAGGGTTGGCCAGTTAACCATCAGGTTCAGCACGATTCAAAGAAAAAACTTCTCTTTTCACTGATGAACCGCCGAGTTTCCATGGAGACGTCCAACAAATTGAACTATTTTGACCCAATCGCACAAAGGAGCCAATGTGGAAAGAAGGATATGTTATGAAGGGAGGAGTTGGTGGGAGAGCGGGGGAAAGGTACAGACTACATCGCTCTGAACAAGAGGAAAACTGAAACTCAAAATCCTCCCAGTGAAATCTTACTTCAAGTCGCAGCAAAAGTTAGATTTTTTTTCTGGTAACTTGAGTTAAAATGGAACAAAAATGTAGCCGAGAGTTACGTGGACTGCAGCAGGTTCAAGAAGGAAGTTCACCA
Source organism: Sphyrna mokarran (assembly GCA_024679065.1). Classification (NCBI taxonomy): domain Eukaryota; kingdom Metazoa; phylum Chordata; class Chondrichthyes; order Carcharhiniformes; family Carcharhinidae; genus Sphyrna; species Sphyrna mokarran. The sequence continues at coordinate 174,961,820 of JAGIQG010000001.1, forward strand.
TCACCTTATCAAGGACAGTGTGCAACGGGCAGCAAATGTGGACCCAGCCAGAGATACCTGCATCCCCATGAAAGAATAAAAGAAAAAGTTAAAGGAAAGTTCAAAAGTTTGACTCATCAAAGTGACCACAAGAACACTCGAGTCCTTCTGAGCTCGAGTGCGAATGGAAGTGGTTTTGTTAACTTAGTTGGTACAATTACATCTCATTTGTTGGAACTTAGTTGTCAATTTTGACATGTTTTAGTTTGATCGCACCATGTTTGTGTTTACAATATTAATGATGTTGCTCCTCCCCTGGACGCACAAAGGAGGATGATGTGTTGAGTGGATGGATGGATCATTCTGATACTCACGGAGTGGTTTGAAGAGACTCCCACTGTTCTGATCGTCATTGTTCTCAGTATCTGACCGATCGGAGGCCTCTGCTGTCTTCTCCCGCTCCTTACTCCGTTCCTTTCCTCCTGCTCTTCGCCGATGCCGCCTCCTCCTTCGGTAACTCTTTGGGACGTGAACCCCAATATAAACAGTGTGATGGCCTGAAACAAATTTCGCAAAGGGTTAATCAGCTTCCAGGAGACACTCGGACAGAATTTTACCAGCACGAGGTTCGCACGATCCCACCTGAGGCGAAGGGAGAATGTTGTTCTCCGAGCTTCACCTGCCCCTGGAATTGGGGCGGGCGTGCCTGTAAAATTCCGACCTCGGCATGCATGCAACACACTGTCTCTTTACACTGCTAAACATCCAACTCTGTAGAGTGGAACACAAGAACAGGAGATCCTTCAGCCCCTTCATCCTGTGCTGTCATTCAGTTAGTTCATGACTGATCTGTATTTTAATACCATCTAACTACATTGTTCCTTAATCTTACCCAACAAGAGTCTATCACTTACAGTTTTGAAATTTCCAATTGATTCCTGACTCAGCAACGTTTTCTTGTTGTGGGGGAGAAAATACCAGGTGTTTAAATCTCTTTGTATGGGGAAGTGTTTGCTTACATCACCCCACTTTGACCTGATGTTAATTTTAAGGTCCTGCCACCTTACTCCAGATTCCCATCACTGGAGGAATTAATTCCTGGCTATTTATTTAACAAATTCTTTAATGATGTCAAAAGCCATTCATTCCATCGTCCTCTTTTAAACTTCTGCACTGGGGAAGGTGGAGAAGGGAGTCAAGAAGGCACACGGCAATGCTTGCCTTCATGAGTTTAAAAATTGGCAAGTCATGTTGCAGCTTTATAGAACCTTAATTAGACCGCGCTTGGAATATACTGTTCAATTCAGGTCGCCACACTAACAGAAGGATGTGAGGCTTTGGAGAGGGTACAGAAAAAATTTACCAGGGAGTTGTCTGGTATGGAGGGCATTAGCTTTGAGGAGAGGTTGGAGAAACTTGGTTTGTTCTCACTGGAATGACGGAGGTTGAGGGGCAACCTGATAGAAATCTAAGGATTATGAGGGGCATGGACAGAGTGGATAGTCAGAAGCTTTTTCCCAGGGTGGAAGAGTCAATTCCTCCCAGGTTTTGGGAGGCCAAAACCTCCCAGGTTTAAGGTGCGAGGGGCCCAGGTTTAAGGTGCGAGGGGCAAGGTTTAGAGGAGATGTGCCACTTCCTCGGTTCCACGGTTCCACATCTGGATGAGCTGAAGCTCCACTTGGGATAATATCTTCCACACAAAACCCACATCAACACCGTGTCTCTGACCACAACTCCTTCAACTTCCCTCAGTGCCAACTCAGGTGAAATCCAGAGGTACAAGGTTCCAGAGTAACCAGTGAGCCAAAACAGGGCTTGTTTCCTCATATCCAAATATTATTTTCCACCTCTGCTATACTGTCCTCCTCGAATTGTATGTCTCCTCCTCTGGTGCCAAATCCTTTGGGCTGGATTTTTGTCACTGGGGTGAAAAACTCAAGCTGGGAAATTGGTGCTCAGCCAAGCATTCACAATGAAGCCATCTGTGAACTGCATCAATAGAACCAGATGGCCAGACACCTGTTTCTCCAGATGGGGTTATTAGGATTGCTCTGTTTCACTACCATTCAATAAGATCACGGGTTGACCTATGAGTGAACTCCTCGTCCTTTATTCTATATTCCTGAATGGTTTATCTAACAATAATCCCAGGTTTAAAATTGATAACTGATCCAGAATGAACTGCCATTTTCAGAAGAATATTCCAAACATTTACACCTGCTGTGTGTGGATATGTTCCTCATTTCACTTCTGAAAGGTCTGCCTTTAATCTTTAGGCTTTGTTCCCCAATCATTGGAATGAATGGATGGGGAGTGAGTAGAGCAGGGCAGGGGAAGGATGGAAAAAAATTGGGGGTGAAGAGTGGGGAATGTGGGGAGAGAGCAGGGGAGGAGTTAGGAAATAGAGGGAGAGTGGGATAAGATGAAGGGAGTATGGAAAGAGGGATTGGGGAAGCAGGGGACTGGGAAGGGGGAGTGGGAGAAAGGGGGAGTGGGGAATGGGGGAAGGAGGGTAGTGGAAGAGGGGAATGGGAGAGTGGGGGAAAGTGGAATGGGGGAATGGGGAGAGAGAGAGAGAAGGGGGGAAGGAGGGGAATAGAGAAAGAGAGATTGGGGAAGCGGGAGTGGGGAAAGGGGGTAGTGTGAAAAGAAGGGGAGTAGAAAGGGGGAATGGGGGAAAGGGGGGGAATGGGGAAAGGGGGAATGGGGAAAGGGGGAATGGGGAAAGGGGGAATGGGGGTGTGAGGAAAAGGGAGAGTGAGGAAGGGGGAGTTGGGAAACGGGGAGAGAGGAATGGAGAAGTGAGGGAAGGAGAAGTGGAGGAAGGGGGCATGGGAAAATTGGATTCTTTCGAGGAAAGAGCATGTGCATGATTTGGTCTCAGTGCTTTTTGATATCCAGAAGAATGCCCACCGTTCTGTATATAAACCAAATGCCCAGAGAAATTCTCTGTGATGGTTGTGAAGGAACTGAATAATAATGTTGTAGGCCATGTAGTAATTACAGTCAAATCCATGATACAAAATAACTCCTGTCCCCCTGTCGTAACTGCAGAGAGACACAGATTCAAACCATGGCTCAGTGTTTAGTTTTTCAAACCTCCTAAATCGTCCTGGAGCCTCCCGCAATGAGAAATTATTCACCTGATCCACATGTTGAACAAAACACCTCGCTGGAAAATCAAAGGGACAGTAACATCAATGTTTTGGGGCAATGTTTTTGTTTATTGGTCCAGGCACTGAGAGGAGAAAGATTCTTGGATTCAAAGCTGGTGGACGTGAGGGATCAGGTAGGACAACACCCAAACCAAGCTGGCAACAAAACCGGGACTCTGTGTGATGTTGCTGCAAGAGATCTCAGCCTCGATATTAAGGAGTGCTGCTCCCTCAGACATTACAATCAAACTGGCCTTCCTTCAACCTCCCTGCTTTCCTTTGGAGTGGGGAGTCCCTCACTCCCCATCCCAACCCTCCCAACTATAATATCTCCATACACGTGACCCTGAGCACAGATGAAGCTGATATGCCAAGGAGTTGAGTTGCAGCTTGACTGTGTTCTAATTGAATTGTGGGGCAGGTGCAAGGGGCCTCGTCCTCTTTCTATTGTTTCTACTTCCAAAGCTTGGTTTCTCAATCTGGCAACCTCATTCTATTATCATCCCAGATCCCAAGTAACTTAATGTTAGAATCCTGCAAGTTTGATGTTTAGAAATTACAAATAGATTGGGGTCTGATAGAGAAGGGGAAGACATCATGGGGAGTGGCAATATCAGAAAATCACCAATAAATCCAAAGAGGAATTCAGGAGTGGGGAAAACGTGGGCCTTGCTCCCACAGGGAGTGGGGAAAACGTGGGACTTGCTCCCATAGGGAGTGGGGAGAATGTGGGACTCGCTCCCACAGGGAGTGGGGAGAATGTGGGACTCGCTCCCACAGGGAGTGGGGAGAATGTGGGATTCGATCCCACAGGGAGTGGGGAGAATGTGGGACTCGCTCCCACAGGGAGTGGGGAGAATGTGGGACTTGCTCCCATAGGGAGTGGGGAGAATGTGGGACTCGCTCCCACAGGGAGCGGGGAGAATGGGGGACTCGCTCCCACAGGGAGTGGGGAGAATGTGGGATTCGATCCCACAGGGAGTGGGGAGAATGTGGGATTCGATCCCACAGGGAGTGGGGAGAATGTGGGACTCGCTCCCACAGAGAGTGGGAAGAATGTGGGACTCGCTCCCACAGGGAGTGGGGAGAATGTGGGACTCGCTCCCACAGGGAGTGTTGAAGTGAATTGTATGGGTATATTTAAGGGGAAGCTGGATAAACACATGAGGGAAAAGGGGAATGGAATGTTATAGCGATAAGGTGAGATGGAGTAGGGTGGGTCGGGGCTTATGTGTTGAGTAAACACCAGCACTAATCAGTTGGGCCGAACTGAGTGTTACTCTTTTTCTGAGTGTTACTTTCCAATGGTCTCTGCTTACTATCCTGCAGCTGATCACAGACGGATGCCTTAGACTTATAAACACACCTCCTCGGACACCACGTGGTGTTTACGTAATGCAACACAGTGCAAGAGGATTAATGTACACTAACCCAAAACACTTCTAATCACTGTTCAAGCAGTCAAATATACAATATAATGGTGGGGAAAGAGTGTAACAAATATTAGAACAAGAAAACATCTCAAATAGTTAATAAGTGCTAATATAACCAGGTATCAAATGGAGCAAGCTGAACTATTTTGGGAATATCTTCAAATTAAAATTCCCATCCTCATGCTCAAACCTTTCCCTGGTTTTACACCCTCCTTGGGTAGTACGGTGGCACAGCGGTTAGCACTGCTGCCTCACAGCACCAGGGACCTAGGTTCGATTCAGGCCTTGCATCACTGTTTGTGCAGAGACTGTACATTCTCCCCGTGTCTGTGTGGGTTTCCTCCAGGTGCTCCGGTTTCCTCCTACAGTCTAAAGATGTGCAGGTTTGGTGGGTTGATCATACTGAATTGACCCTAGTGTAAGGGGAATTAACAGGGTAAATATGTGAGGTTATGGGAATAGGGCTTGAGTGGGATTGCGGTCACTGCAGACTCAACGGGCCGAATGGCTTCCTTCTGCATGGTAGGGATTCTATGATTTTTATCTCTGTAACTTTTGTCAGTGTCTAAATCCTTTAATATTTCTGTGCTCCTCCAATTCTGGCCTTTTGTGTGTCCTCAGTTACCCATCTCTCCACCATCCTCAGCTACCTGGACCCCAATCCCTGGAATTCCCACACTAACTCACTCCGCCTCTCCTCACTCCGCCTCTCCTCACTCCTTTTGGACGCTGCTTAAAACCCACTCCCCTGTCCAACCTTCTGAATCATTTAATGGCCCAAGTCACATTTTGTCTGATAATTACCCTGTGATGTTCTGAGACATTAACCGCCTTGTGTCAATGCAAATTATCACTGAATATTACTGAAATTCGGCAAGACTGAAGGGGAGGTTCAGTGGGTTTGGATTGAAAGCTCCCCACTAATTGGTCACTTTACCCCAGGACCTCATGAGTTACATTGCACAGACAAAAAAAAACTTTCATTTCTATCAGAACATCTCTGAGTATTTGTGAAGTGTATGCACTGTTGTAACATTTAAACTCCACTGCTTGGCTGCCTATTGCAAGTAAACGAACAGAATGGAACTTTTATTTACGTACCCTCGACTTCCTCTTCATCGCAGACATGCTTGATGAAGGAGGCTCCTCTGTCCAACACAGCCTCATCTTCCATTCTGTGGTGATAGGAGAGGAAGAAAGATTGGTCGCATTTTTCCTCAGGTGTGCAGTCTGCACTAAGCGTTGCCTTGGGCTCTGACAGCATGTAAACCCCCACTCATTATTCTCTCTGGACAGTAAAGTTACTGGTCAATCTCGCGACTGCAGCCTCTCCATTGTCGGAAGCGATGTCCTTGAGGGGGAACTGCTGTCTTGCGTCGCATAAGCAAGTTAATCCAAACAGGCTCATGTAAGGCAGATTGAGTTTGACATGCTGGGATGTGACAGGGCTGGCCTGCAGCTATGGAGAGACACAGAGTGTGGGCCAAGAGTGGATAAAGGGCCTCTGTAGGTGAAAGACGGGATTCAAATGGCCAGAGTGCAATTCCAGTCCCTTCCTCACAAAACAAACTGAATAAATCACTGCTCTTCCATTTCCAGATTATCCCTAACTTCCACTCAAGTACGTGGGCAGTTTACAGGCGAGTTTCCAATCCAAATATAATTTTAAAAAAAGACGGCACGGTGGCACAGTGGCTAGCACTGCTGCCTCACAGTGCCAGGGACGCAGGCTCAATTCCCGGCTTGGGTCACTGTCTGTGTGCAGTTTGTACATTCCCTCCATGTCTGTATGGGTTTCCTCCGGTTTCCTCCCACAGTCTGAAAGAAGTGCTGGTTAGGTACATTAACCCGAACAGGCACCAGAATGTATTGAATAGGGGAATTTCACAGTAATTTCATTGCAGTGTTAATGTAAGCCTAGTTGTGACTAATGAATAAATAACTAAATAAACTTTAAACTTTTGGATTTATATCGCATTATTCATGACCACCAAACACATTAAAGCACTTTACAGCTAATGAAATAATTCTTGAGGTTTGAAGTTTATTTATTAGCGTCACAGGTAAGGCTTACATTAACACTGCATTGAAGCTACTGTGAAAATCATCTAGTTGCCACATTCCAGTGATTGTTTGGGTACACTGAGGGAGAATTTAGCACAGCCAATGCATCTACCCAGCATGTCTTTCAAACTGTGAGAGGAAACTGGAGCACCCGGAGGGAACCCATGCAGATACAGGGAGAACATGCAAACTCCACACAGTGACCCAAGCCAGGAATTGAACCCGGGTCCCTGGCGCTGTGAGGCAGCAATGCTAACCGCCGTGCCACTGAGCTGTCCCAGTGCCAGCATGAGTTTATTTCTCGGCCTTTGGACTAAGATCAAGCATCGGGTTAAGCCCACAGTGGGGAGCAATGCTTTGTCTTATCAACTTGGATCTTGTTTGTATTGGATTCAATTGGATTGTCAATTTGTTTTTGTGGCAAGGAATGGATTTGGGTTTGCCTGCTCCACTCTGAGCATTGCCTTTGTAACGTTAAGAATGGGGCTGTAATGTAAGACCCGTGATAGAACCTCACAAAGCTCCCATAAACAGCAGCAGAATGAAGATCACAGCATTGGGTTTTAATGTTGATTGAAGGATAAATATTGCCCAGGATCCTGGGGGGCTGATCCCCTAATCTTCTTCAAAATAGTCCCACAAGATAGTTAACATCCACCTGAGCAGGATCTCAGCATTTCACTGTGAAGTCTGCTCCACTGACAGTGCAGCACTCCCTCAGTACTGCAGTGGGATGTCTGCCTCAGGGTTTGTGCTCGGGCTCCGAATGGGATTTAAATCCAGAACCTTCTGATGCAGTGACGCTGTCAACTGAACCCAGGCTTGCACAAAGTTAATAAGGAAACTCAACCAGGTACAGGGGTACCATGAGATAGATGTCAGGAGGATGGTTAAAACCCCATTCAGCAACAACACAATCACGTTATCACATGTATCAACGTAGCATCACAATCCTTTGTCTTCATTGCAAACACCTGGGACAGGTGGAGAGTGGGGGAGGGAGGAAGGAAGAGAAGGAACATTGTATAAAACTCTGCCCAAGTTCCAGTCACTGTCAGATATCCTGTGGTGATGGTTTTCTGGTTTAGGATTTATCCCAATCCAATTTCCCAATCCCTCCAACTCCTGGTCATTTAAACAGGCCGAGGAGGAAGGATTCTGAATGCAGAGACATCCCAAACATCTCGGGAGGAAGAAGTGGCTTGCGATTTTCTGGTTCTTTGCAGGGTATCATAAAATGATAATGGCCAGTGAAATCTGTGAAGCATAGCCACTAGGGGAACCAATTTGCACACAGCAAACTTCCACAAAAAGCACTGAAATAACCTTCTAGATAATCCGTTTGTGTATTATTGCTGCTGAGTGAGGGATGAATACTAGTGAAGCATGTCTGTGTGTGTGTGTATGTGTCTGTGAGCAGTGTGTATATGTGAGTATGAGCAGTGTGTGCGAGCAGTGTGTGTGTGTGTGAGCAATGTGTGTGAGTGTGAGCAGTGCATATGAGTGTGAGCAGTGCATGTGAGTGTGAGCAGTGCATGTGAGTGTGAGCAGTGCATGTGAGAGCAGTATGTATGTGTGCATGTGAGCAGTGTGTGTGTATGAGCAGTGTGTGTGAGTGCGAGCAATGTGTGCAAATGTCAGCAATGTGTGCGAGCAGTGTGTGTGAGTGAGTGTGTGTGAGTGTGAGCAGTGTATATAAGTGTGAGCAGTGTGTGACTGTGACAAGTGTCTATGTGTGTGGAGAGGGAAGTGAGCAAGGAGAGAGCTGTGTCATCAGTAACATCACTTTGATGGTCATTGTCTTCAGCCTCCGGTATAACAAGGGCATTAACACATTGATCTATATGTAAAATTATAAGCATAGAATGAATCCATTCAGCCCATTGTGCCTGTGCTGGCTCTTTGAAAGAGCTATCCATTTAAATGCATTCTTTGCTCTCCCCTCTTCACCCCGGAACTCTTCCCCTTCTAATTACTGTTCAATTCCCTTTCCATAGTTACGATCGAATCTGCTTCCACTGCCCTCAGGTAGCACGCTCTCACTGATAACATCCAACTGCTTATAAGAGTGATTTTAATCTCCCCTCTGGTCCCTTTGCTAATGTTATTCAACCTTTGCCCTCTTAACCCAATGACCAATGGAAACATTTCCTCCTTATTCACTCTATCAAAATCCCTCAAACTTCTTTGTTAAAACTGCCCCCAGTCAGCTCTGTTCGAAGCAGGAGAATCCCAGCCTCTCCGCTCTCTGTCCACGGGACAAATCTCCCCCCTGCCAGCGAGCTGAATGCTCCTGGCCAGGGAATGTGCAACACAGAGACTTAGGGTCAGAGATAATCTTCAGGACTGAGATGAGGGGAAATGTCCAGAGGGTTGTGGGCATGCCACTCTTCAGAGTATTTGAGGTTCAAATGGACAAGTGTTGATGTCTTTGAGAAAGAAGGTGCATGGGGAGCAGGCAGGAAAGAGGAGTTAATGCAAAGATCACCTTTGATTATACTGGATGTCAAAGCCGTTCGAGTCACCACACAGTCTATTCTTATTCTTAAATTAAGATCAGCACTACTGCTTCACGGCGCCAGGGACCCAGCTTCGATTGCAGCCTTGGGTCACTGTCTATGTGGAGTTTGCACATTCTCCCTGTGTCTGCATAAGTTTCCAGGTGCTCTAGTTTCCTCCCACACTCCAAAGATGTGCGGGTTAGATGCACTGACCTTGGTAAATTGCCCCTTACTGTCCCAAGATGTGCAGGTTAGGGGGATTAGCTGGGTAAATATGTGGGGTTATGGGGATAAAGATAAGGTGGGTGGCACAGTGGATTAGCACTGCTGCTCCACAGTGCCAAGGACCCGGGTTCAATTCCAGGCTTGATTCACTGTTTGTGTGGAATCTGCATGTTCTCCCCATGTCTCTGTGGATTTCCTCCAGATGCTCTGGTTTCCTCCCACACTCCCAAGATGTGCTGGTTAGGTAGATTGGCCATGGTAAATTGCCCATTAGTGTCCAAAGATGTACAGGTTAGTGGAATTAGCAGACAAATATATGGGGTTACGGGGATAAGGCCTGGTTGGCAGTGTTATTGGTCGGAAAGTCAATGCTGGCTTGATGGGCCAAATGGCCTCCTTTTGTACAGTAGGAATCCTATGAAAAAGAAGCAGGATTGAACAATTCAGCCTCTCAAAATCTTGCTCCATTAAAGATTACAAATTGTCCACAAACTCCCTTTCTGAGATAGCTTAAATGTTATTAATGGAATCTAGTTAAGTATATAAAGGGAGAGTGGAGATATTGGGGCGAGGCACAGGAAACTCAAGTGGGGAATAATCCCCAGCTCAAGCCTGTTATTCGGAACAGTCTGTCTGTGAGTTCTAATGGCTATGTAACGCTATAGGAGGTTCTGTGTAGCCCAGTGTAGGATACTCGATCTCTGTGCAGCTGTCACAAAAATTAAAAATATATTAGCCACATCTGACTTTTCAGAATAGACCGTTTGTACCTCAGTGTGATTTGAAGAATGTTCTTTATCTGGTAATGAGCTACCTCGAGGAAAGTTCTAAATGAAAACATTTTTAAAGAAGGAATAAAAGTACGAGGTTTACCAGGAATGGGCTGGTTGTCTTACCAGGAAATGTTGGACAGGCCAGGTTTGTATCCTCTGGAGTTTAGAAGGATAAGAGGGGACTTGACTGAAACACATAGGGCGGAATTTTACCCGCACGTCCGCCCGAGGTTTGTATGATCCCACATGAGGCAAACGGGGAATGCCGTTCTCTGAGCCTCACCCACCCCGGGAATTGGGGCAGGCATCCCAGTAAAATTCCAACCATTGGCTGGGATTCTCCAATCCTGTTCATCCACCATCTCTGCCAGCAAGAACAGAGAATTTGACATCCAGCCAAAATTCCATTTGCTGCAGCGGAACTGGAGAATCCCATCTGTCGGCAGGACTGGAGAATCCCAGCCACAGGCGAGGCTGGAGAATCACAACTGCAGGCAATGTCGGAGAATCCCAGCTGTGGGGCAAGGCCGGAGAATTCCAGCTGCGGTGAGGTTGGAGAACTCTAGATAAAAGATCCTGACTCTGGAATCTGTAAGATAGACCCTGTAGACTGTTTGCTCCTTAAATGGATTACGCTGAACAAATACTTTAATTTTAAAGTTTATTTATTAGTGTCCCAAATAGGCCTACATTAACCCTGATGTGGACTTGCTGGCGTGGGGGTGGGCACAGCAATCAGTCTCACTACATCAGGTTAAAGTCTAACAGGTTTATTTGGTAGCAGGAGCTTTCAGAGAAGCAGTGCTCTGAAAGCTCGTGCTACCAAATAAACTTGTTGGACTTTAACCTGGTGTTGTGAGACTTCCTACTGTACATTAATCCTGCAATGAAGTTACAGTGAAAATCCCCTTACTGTAACAGACAGTTGGCTGTGAATCCTGCAATACATTACACATCTCCTTTACCTCATGGGCTGTCTCTGGGATATCAACAGATACACTGCGGCATTTTGCACAAGAGCCTCATTCTTGTTGACGTCTGCGTTTTACTGAAGGCAGTGATCGGCACAGGCTCCCGGTGGCAGTGAATTAGCCGCGCACCAAGTTACAAATTCTGTTTGAACGTATTGGTGGAGGTTTTGTCACGCAATCTCTTATCTCCAAATGGCCTGCCATTGGTCCTGTTCTCACAGGCCTGCAGCCCACTGGAAACCCAAGCATCCCTTCAATTACCCATTGACTGATTAAGTCCATCGTGTTAGCTCTGACTCAGTGGGTAGCCCCTTCCCCGGGTCACAGGGTCATACTTCAAATCCCACACCTGCACGGGAGAACAAGAATTGTGTTGACACAGTGACACACAGCTCCAGGAACCCGGGTTCAATTCCGGTCTCTGGTCACTGTCTGTGTGGAGTTTGCACATTCTCCCCATGTCTGCTTGGGTTTCTTTCGGTTGCTCCAGTTTCTTCCCACACTCTAAAGATGTGCAGGTTAGGTGGATTGGCTGTGCTAAATTGCCCCTTAGTGTCAGAGGGATTAGCTAGGGTAAATGCATGGAGTTATGGGGATAGGGCGTGGGTGGGATTGTGGTTGATACTGACTTGATGGGCCGAATGGCCTCCTTCTGCATTATAAGGATTTGATGGTTCTATGTTAGAACTGTCCAGAGGGGCAGCTTTTTCACAAGAGGGTGGTGAGTGTCTTGCCAAATGTAGTAGTAGAGGTGAATACAATTTTGTCTTTTAGAAAGCATTTAGACAGTTACATGGGTACAATGGGTATAGAGGGATATGAGCCAAATGTGGGCAACTGGGATTAGCTTAGGGGTTTTAAAAAATAGGACAGCATGGACAATTTGGGCCAAAGGGCCTGTTTCCATGCTGTAAACATCTATGACTCTATTAAACCAAAACTACTGTTGTCCTCTCAGATGAAGATAAGAGATTCTCTCTGGTGTTCTGGCCAATATTTATCCAAAGCACTTAAGGAAGTGGCCCTAGAAATATGGGATGTGTTGGTAGCTATCTTTTAAGATTTGATAGACTCTGGAACAGTTCTGACAGAAGGAGGGCAGTTAATGTAACCTCACTATTTGAAAAGGGAGATAGAGAGAAAACAGGGAATTATAGAGCAGTCAGCCTGATGTCAATCATGGGGAAAATTCGAGAATCCATTATCAAAAATTTTATAGCAAAGCAGTTGGAAAACAGTGACAGTATTGGTCAGAGTCAGCACAGATTTACGAAAGAGAAATTATACTTGACAAATCTACTGGAATTCTTTGAGAATGTGACTGTAGACTTGATGTAGAATACAGAACATTACAGCGCAGTACAGGCCCTTCGGCCCTCGATTTGGCGCCAATCAGTGGAACCAATCTAATGGCCATCTAACCTAAACTATCCCAATATTATCCATATGATAATCCAATGACCATCTGAATGCCCTTAAAGTTGGCAAGTCCATTACTGTTATAGGCAGCGCATTCCTTACTACCCTCTGAGTAAAGAACCTACCTCTGACATCTATCCTATAATTATCACCCCTCAATTTAAAGCTATGTCCCCTTGTGTTAGCCATTGCTAACATATTGAGGGGGCGTAGTGGATGGTTTATTTGGACTTTCAGAAGAGTTTCGACATAGTTCCACATAAGCGATTAGCATGTCAAATTAAAGCGAATGAGGTTGGAGGTAGTGTGCAGAGGTGGGTAAGAAATTGGCTGACGGACAAGAAACAAAGAGTAGGAATGAATGAGTCATTTTCTGAATGACGGACAATAGTAACTAATAACTAAATGTAATATTTCCGAATTTGCCGATGATACAAAGCTGGGTGGGTGAGCTGTGAGGAGGATGCAGAGATCCCTCAGTGTGATTCACACAGGCTGAGTGAGTGGGCAAATGCATGGCAGGTGCAGTATAATTTGGATAAATGTGAGGTTTTGGTAGCAAAACCATGAAGCCAGAATGGCTATAGACTGAGAGAGGGGAATGTGCAACAAGGCCTGAATGTCCTCGTAGATCAGTCACTGAAGGTCAGTGTGTAGGTGCAGCAGGCAGTAAAAAAGGCAAAAGGAATGTTGACCTTCATAGTGAGAGGATTTGAGCAGCGATGTGTTGCTGCAATTGTACAGGGCCTTGGTGAGGCCACACCTGGAATATTGTGTGCAGTTTTGGTTTCTTTATCTAAGGAAGGATGTTCTTGCTACAGCGAAGGTTTATCAGACTGATTCCTGGGATGGCAGGGCTGATGTATGAGGAGAGGTTGAGTCGGTTAGGATTGTATTCACTGGGCTTAAGAATGAAGGGGGAAATCGCACAGAAACTTTTAAAATTCTAACAGGACTAGACAGGGTAGATGCAGGGAGGATGATCCCAATGGTGGAGGAGTTCAGAACCAGGGGTCACAGTCTGAGGATTCAGGGTGGACCATTTAGCACAGAGATGAGGAGGAATTTCCTAACTCAGAGAGTGGCGAGCCTGTGGAATTCGATACCACAGAAAGTAGTTGAGGCCAAAAAAATTGTTTGTTTTCAAGAAGCAATTAGATAAAGCTGTTAGGGCTGAAGGAATCAAAGGATGTGGGGGATGGGGTGAGAAGGTGGGATCTGCCTATTATGTTGGATGATTAACTACAATCAGAATGAATAGCAGAGCAGGCTCAAAGGGCTGAATGGCCTCCTGCTGTTCCTATTTTCCATGTTTCAATTTGTCAGTCAACACCAAGAACAGATTATCTGGCCATCATCACATTGCTCTTTGTGGAATCTTGCTGTGCACAGATTAGGGGCGCACTGCTGCCTCATAGGTTCATTTCCTGGCTTGGGTCGCTGTCTGTGTGGAGTTTGCACATTCTCCTCGTGTCTGCGTGGGTTTTGTCCGGGTGCTCCGGTTTCTTCTCACAGTCCAAAGACGTGCAGGTTAGGTTGATTGGCCATGCTAAAACTGACCTTAATGTCAGGAGAATTAGCAGGGTAAATTACAGCCATAGGACCTGGATGGGCTTGTGGTCATAGAGACTCAATGGGCCGAATGGCTTCCACTGTAGAGATTCGATGATACAGATTGGCTGATATGTTTCCCACACTACAACAGTGAGAAAAGTACTTCACTAGTTGTGAAAAAATAGATGTGAAATGTGCAGGTAAAGGTCTTTCTGTAAATCCCTCTGGCTGCCAGGCCTGGAGGGTTTGGTTTTTACAACGGTTGATGATACATATCCCGCCTGCTCTCAATGAGACTAGATTTATATTCAGATATATTAACAGAATCCAAATGCCATCAAGCGTATGGTAGGATTTGAACTCACAGTTACAGCGCACCGGCCTGGGCTTGTGGTTTACTAGTTCAGTAACATTACCATGACACCACCATCTCTCCCTGTCTTGAAGGGTGAGCAAGGAGCTGAGAGACTACCTGGGTCGGCAGGAATGTGGGGTTTAAGTTATAGGCAGATCAATCCCAATCTTATTGAATGGTAGAGCAGGCTTGAAGGGCTGAGTGGCCTATTCCTGCTCCTAATCCCTATATTCATATTCACCATTCTCACTGGCATGTCCTTGTGCAAGAATCACAAGGAATTGGTTTGCCATTGCAGAGGTAATTAAGAAGGCAAATGGAATTTTCTCCTTCATTGCTGGAGAGATGGAGTTTAAAAATAGCGAAGTTATGTTGCAGCTGTATAAGGTGCTGGTGAGGCCTCACCTGGAGCATCGTGTACAGATTTGGTCTCCTTACTTGAGAAAGGATTTACTGACACTGGAGGGGGTGCAGAGGAGATTCACTAGGTTGATTCCAGAGTTGAGAAGGTTGGCTTATGAGGAGAGACTGAGTAGACTGGGGCTATACTCATTGGAATTCAGAAGAATGAGGGGAGATCTTATAGAAACATATAAGATTATGAAAGGAATCGATAAGATAGAAGCAGGGAAGTTGTTTCCATTGGTGGGTGAAGCATGGCCTCAAAATAAGGAAGATCAGATTTAGGACTGAGTTGAGGAGGAACTTCTTCACACAAAGGGTTGTAAATCTGTGGAATTCCTTGCCCAGTGAAGCAGTTGAGGCTCCCTCACTGAATGTTTTTAAGGCAAGGATGGTTAGATTTTTGAACAGTAAAGGAATTAAGGGTTATGGTGAGCGGACGGGTAAGTGGAGCTGAGTCCATGTAAAGATCAGCCATGATCTTATTGAATGGTGGGGCAGGCTCGAGGGGGAAGATGGCCAACTCCTGCTCCTAGTTCTTATGTTCTTATGTTTTTCTGTGATGGTCACAGCAAAAGATTAAAGATCAAATTGGTATTACATCATATGTAGAAAATCCAGGTAATTACTGGGTAGTTTTATTGGCAAATATAAAGTGATTAAACTGCAGGCTGATTAACAACACTGCAGCATTAGCAACACTGCAGCATTAGCAACCTCCAGCATTAGCAACTCTTTAACGTCTGCAGTCTTGCATTAATGTTGTTTGTGTTAATGTTGTTAGA
Source organism: Sphyrna mokarran (assembly GCA_024679065.1). Taxonomy (NCBI): domain Eukaryota; kingdom Metazoa; phylum Chordata; class Chondrichthyes; order Carcharhiniformes; family Carcharhinidae; genus Sphyrna; species Sphyrna mokarran. The sequence goes on from JAGIQG010000001.1 coordinate 174,977,436, forward strand.
CCAATTACAAAGCAATTAAAAGCTTGTTTCAGGAATTTAGAGTGGGTTACAGCCTCAGAAGTTGGGCATAACAGTTTTAAGTTTATGTTTATTTATTAGAGTCACGAGTAGCCTTACATTAACGCTGCAGTGAAATTACTGTGAAAATCCCCAAGTCGTCACATTCCGGCGCCTGTTCGGGTACACTGAGGGAGAATTTAGCATGGCCAATGCACCTAACCAGCACGTCTTTCAGACTGTGGGAGGAAACCGGAGCACCCCGAGGAAACCCACACAGACACAGGGAGAACGTGCAGATTCCACACAGACAGTGACCCAAGCCAGGAATCGAACCCAGGTCCCAGGCGCTGTGAGGCAGCAGTGCTAACCCACTGTGCTACCATGCCACCCATTGTGCAGCCCATAAAGGGGCCACTCAGCCCATCATATCTGCGCCAGAACTTTAAAAGAGCTACCCAATTAGCCTAATTCCCCTGTACTTGCCCCCATAGCCCTGTACATTTCTCATATCTGATCTCCTAGTCAAAATCTGAATCTGCTTCTCCTGCCAGTGCATTCCAAACTGCTGGGCAAGAAACTTTCTCCTCACTTCCACTCTGGTTCTTTTGCTAATTATTCCACGTTCCTGCCCTGTGGTTACTAACCCTAAAGCCAGTGGAAGCAGTTTGGTTTATCTACATTATCAAGAACTTTCAGCACAGATAACACACAGGCAGACAGACAGACAGACACACACACGCACAAACATATACACACATAGAGAGGCACAAACACACACGCAGACACACATACAGATTCACAGACGTGCACACAGACACACATACACACACACACACATGCAAAAACAGATGCGCAAACATACACACGTGCACACACACAAACACAAGCACAAACATATATGCAGACACACAGACACACGTACACACACATAGATGCACACACACAAACACACACACATGTACACACACACAGACGCACGCGCACACACACACACACACAGATGCACACACACACACAGACGCACACGCACACACAGGAACGCACACACAGGAACGCACACACACACACACACAAACAAACACAAATTCTTTCAGTCCAGCTCTTGTGAAACTCCTTTTTTATCACCTTTGTTAGCATTCTGAACTCTGCGTCATGCCAGATAGCAAAAATAAAATTAATCACTCTGGCCTTGAAGTTACACTGGAACGATTAGCTTAACACATTCGTATCAAATTCATTAAGCCCCTGCTGTCGTGTGTGACACCCACAACTGGTGCTGTTTATTCCCGAAGGAAAGGTTTCCTGGAATGACAGGAAGCTGTTGTTAAGGTCTGACCCAGTATCAGCCACTGGCTTCCTAATAACGGGATCTCGGGACACGGCAGCGCTTGAGAGAAAAACCCAACATAAAAATCAGCAAACACCTGTTAGAATAGCAGCCTAAGGAACGGAGTCAAATGTCCCTGTGGCCATCCTCTATTCTCCAGCTCAACAAATTCAAGGCCAGTCCTTGCTTCCACCGACAGCTGCATTTTCACAGAGGAATGTTTACCTTTCCTAACTTTCCCACAGGTCTGCCAGCACAGTGTCACAGCGCCAGGGAACCCGGTTCAATTCCAGGCTTGGGTCACTGTGTGGAGTTCGCACATTCTCCCCATGTCTGTGTGGGTTTCCTCCGGGCGCCCCGGTTTCCTTCCACAGTCCGAAAGTCACGCTGATTGGGTGGATTGACCATGTTAAATTGCTCCTGTAGTGTTCAAAGGTGTGCAGGGTTATGGGGATAGAGAGGGGGCTCGGGTAAGATTGGTGCTGACTTGATGGGCCAAACAGCATCTTCTGCACTGTTGGAATTCTATGATTAACATAAAATTGCATGGAATTTACAGCACACAAATAAACCATTTGGCCCAATAGGCCTATTCTGTGTTTATTCACCACATATGCCTCCTTTCAACTTTCTTTATCTTATTTGATCTCTGCTTTGGTTTTGCACTCCTCCCCCTATTTCTTCACTCTGTCCCTCCCCCATTTTGATTCTTGTCCTCATTTCATCCACTCTCCAACTCTCCACCTGCCTCTCGCTGTTCCACTTTCCTCTCATTTTGTTCCTTATGTCTGTCTCTCTTTTGTCACCAGCCTGGAGTCCCCTTCCCCAATTCCTTTAATACTGGGTGAAATAGCAACTCGCTCAGGGCCACAAGGCATCTTTACTGAAATCTATTTGGCCATGGGCAGCATGGTGGTGCAGTGGTTAGCACTGCTGCCTCACAGCTCCAGGGTCCTGGGTTCAATTCCGTTCTCGGTAATTGTCTGTGTGGAGACTGCACGTTCTCCCCATGTCTGCGTGGGTTTCCTCCAGGTGCTCCAGTTTCCTCCCACAGTCCAGAGATGTATGCGTGAGGTGGATTGGCCATGCTAAATTGTTCCTTAGTGTCCTGGGATGCGTAGTTAAGAGGGATTGCTGGAGTAAATGTGTGGGGTTACGGGAAAAGGGCCTGGGTGGGATTGTGGTCAGTGCAGACTTAAGGGGCCAAATGGCCTTCTTCTGCTCTGTAGGGATTCTATGGTTTTACGTTTGCCTTGGGGGCCTGGTGATTGCACCGATTGAGGATCTCAGCATTCACAAACCTGAATACAAAGCTGAAATATAAAGCAGTGTCTGGACAGAGAGTGGACTGCTACCCACTTTGCACTGAAGGGATATTAAACACTGACACTATATCTTGACCAGAACCACCCGAGCTCAAAGCCAACCCCTGAATGAGTGAGAACAATAACGTTTCTGAGTTAGCACCTATAACACAATAAACTGTCTCAAGACACTTCACAGGGCACGATCAAAGAAAGTTTCACACTGAGCCATACACAGAGATATTACGACAAGTGACCAAAAATCTCAGTCCAAACAGACAGTCTGAAGGAGTGTCTTAAAAGAGGAGAGATTTGGGGAGAGAATTCCTTCATGCTCCCATGTGAGTGCTTATGGCACAGTGGTTAGCACTGCTGCCTCACAGCTCCAGGGACCTGGGTTCGATTCCCAGCTTGAGTCGCTGTCTGTGTGGAGTTTGCACATTCTCTCCATGTTTGCATGGATGTGCTTGTTAGGATGCATTGGCTATGCTAAATTCTCTCTGTGTACCCGAACAGGCACCAAAGTGTGGTGACTAGGGGACTTTCACACTAACTTTGTTGCAGTGTTAATGTAAGTTGACTTGTGACACTAATAAATACAATTTTAAAAAATAATTCATTTGGACCTCCCACTGGTTCTCCAACCAGTGGGTGGGACCCACAATGGGAATACTAAATCCAGTCCAGGGTCTCCTTAGGAACACACAGGTCTAGATAGAAGGGGCTATAGCAGTGAATGAGAAAAAGAGGCAGATCGGAATGACTTTATGGAGATGGAATTCACCAATCTTAGTGACAGATATGTGGTTGCACTTTCCTTTCTGGGTCAAACAGGATTACTTTTCTGGAGGGGCGGCATGGTGGCACAGTGGTTGGCACCGCTGCCTCACAGCTCCAGGGACCCGGGTTCAATTCTGGCCTCAGTTGGCCATCTGTGTGGAGTTTGTGCAAACTCCCTGTGTCTGTGTGGGTTTCCTCCAGTTCCCTCTCACACTCCAAAGATATGTGGGGTTAGGTTTATTGATCATGCTAAATTGCCCCTAGTGTGAGGGGGATTAGCAGGGTAAATATGTGGGGTTGTTGTTGGTGCAGTTTTGACAAGCCAAAGAGCCCCCTTCAAAGTAGACCATAGGGATTCTATGAATCTATTTAACCAAATTAACTTACAGAAAATCTGGTTCAACTTCAGACAGTTGCCATACAGAGGGATGGAGTTGGTAACTAGAGGGCCAAAGACATTGGTTTCCCAATACAATCCCTATAATACAAGAGACTATTCAGCCCATCAAGTCTTATCCAGGCCTTATCCCATAATCCCATACATTAACCCACACTCCTTTGGACACTAAGGGGCAATTTAGCATGACAAATCCCTCTAGCCTGCAAATCTTTAGAGTGTGGGAGAAAACTGGAGCACTTAGAGGAAATCCATGCAGACAACATGCAAACTTTACACAGACAGCGACCCGTGCCGGGAACTGAACCCAAGTTCCTCATGCTGTGAGGCAGCAGTGGTAACCACTGTACCACTGTGCTACACAGTGGTTAGAAGAAATTTACACCAATGTATTTGTGGGCTACAACATAATTTTCATATGATTACAACAAAATTAAAATTTAATTTAAGAAAAGTATGAAATAAATCATGGGAAACATTACATTGAAATAATGTGCAGTTATAATGAGCTACATTCTAATGAATGGACCACAATAAGTGACTTGCATAATACAAGGAAAGTTCTTTCATTGCTTTCTCTGTGATCTTCCAGCCCTAAACTGCAAGGCAAGTGTAAGCAAGATCTAAACTCACTTTGCAAATCCACAAACACTTTCTAAAATCTCTGGAAACATCAAAAGAAGAGAGGGGAGAGGAGGAAAAGACCTCACAAAGGTAGTCAACATTTTTCCTCATTGTCTCTGTGCAAGTAGCCTGTGTAATCTATATTTCTGTCTGTCTGGTCTATCTATAGAACTGGATTATACAAAGAAAGGAGTTGCATTTCCCTAGCCCCTTTCCTGGCTCTGGGACATCCCAAAAGAGCTTCAAAGCCAGCAAAGTTTTTTTGAGGGTACTGCAATGCAGCAAGTGCAGCAGCTGATTTGTACATAGCAAGATCCCAAACAGAGCGACGTGATGACAGCGGTTGGTGTGCTTTGGGTTATTTTACGTTTGCCCGAGAATGCAAACACTGTTTCATTGGGTTCTGAGCACAGAATCCCTACAATGCAGAAGGAGGCCATTCGGCCCATCGAATCTGCACCGACTCTGCAACAGAGCATTCCACCAGGCCATAATATTTACCCCGCTAATCCCTGTAACATCTTGGAAAACTAACGGGCAATTCAGCATGGCCAATCTTCCTAACCTGCATATCTTTGGAGTCTAGGAGGAAACTGGAACACCGGCAGGAAACCCATGCAGACACTGGGAGAACATGCAAACCCCACTCAGAGAATGACCCAAAGCTGGGATTGAACCCGGCTCCCTGGCTCTAAGAGGCAGGAACAGTTGTGCTAGCGCGCTGCCCTTTGTAATATTGAGGAAAATATTTCAATGCTTTGAACTTTGTAGGCATCTTATAAAGTTCAAAGTTCAAAGCCATATTCTGAATGTCATTGCAGTTGATGTTACAGTTACTAAGAGAGCTTGGTCTTCTGGTTTAGGACTTACGTACCAGTGAGATAAGAGTCCGAGTCAATCTCCACAATGTAAACCTGACAAGCAGCAGGACACATGACCCCAGACGGAACCAAGATATCTAGACTACCTCACTGAGCAGACCGGGCTGCATGTAGGCTATTACAAAATCCAGACTGACACTTCCAGTGCCAGTGCTGAGGGAGCGCCGCACTGTCAGAGGGTCAGTGCTGAGGGAGCACCGCACTGTCAGAGGGTCAGTGCTGAGGGAGCACCGCACTGTCAGAGGGTCAATGCTGAGGGAATGCCGCACTGTCAGAGGGTCAGTGCTGAGGGAGTGCCACACTCTCTGAGTTACTGACTTTTGGATTAGTTTTAACCAAAAGATTGTTTGCCCTGTCAAGCGACTGTGAAAATCTCAATGTTACAAAGAAAAGCCGCAGCTTTCTCTCTCAATCCACGTCATTAAGAAAAAATTATCTGGTCATTTGTTGTTTGTGGAAACTGGCTTCAAGGTTTCTCACATTTTAATAATAATAAACCTCAAAAAATATTTAATTGGCGTAAAGCATTTTGAGATATCCTGGTGTTCTGAGAGATGGTTGTAAAAATGCCCAGCCTGTATTGCTGGGGAGGTGGAGGAGGTGAGGGGAGCAGAGTCTATCTGCAGGGATAGGGAATCTCAAACAGCTGCTCACACTTCAGATGTACAGAGGGAAGGTGTGAGGTATGGGGGTGTAATGTTGCGGGTGAGGACAGAGAGCTATAACTGGGATGGGGGTCACCTTGTGTGAATGGAGTTGTAGGGTGTTCCAGTTTCATAGAATCTACAATGCAGAAGGAAGCCATTTGGCCCATCAAGTTGGCACTGACAACAATCCCATGCAAATCCTGTCCTATTCCCACAACCCCATGCATTTATCCTAGCCAGTCCCCCTGTCATTAAGGGGTAGTTTAGCACGGCCAATCCACCTAACCCATCCATCTTTGGACTGTGGCAGGAAACCAGAGCTCCTGGAGGAAAACCACGCAGACACAAGGAGAATGTGCAGACTCCACACAGACAGTGACCCAAGTGGGGATCGAACCTGGGTCCCTGACACTGAGGCTGCAGTGCTAACCACTGTGCCACCGTGCTGCCCCTGACTGACAGATATCCCCCAACACCACACTCCTCAACATTGCACACTCCAACAACAACCCTCCCAACCCAACATCAGATCTCCCCAACACTTCACCCATCATCCCAACACCAGTCACAACTCCACCCCACTCTATCTCCATTCACATGTGGGAGCAAGACCGAAACGGTGAATCATTGTATAGGTCAGGAATCTCACTCTTCACCTGGGCAGAGGGAGCATTCAAACAAACAACCTGGTTTGTAATAATGTAGGGAATACAGCAGCCAACAGCAAGCTCCCCACACACAGTAAGCAGTGCGATATTGACCAGATAATCTGTTCCAGTGATGGGGGTTGAGAAATGGAGATTAACCACAGAATGAACTGCTCCGTGGTGACCATGGGACCTTCAACATCCACCTGAGCGAGCACATCTGGCCCTGGATTAACATCTGAACAACAGCACTTCCAACAGTCCATCACTCATTGTAGGCCTGACCCTCTGACAGTGCGGCACTCCCTCAGCACTGATTCTCTGACAGTGCGCCACTCCCTCAGCACTGACCCTCTGACAGTGTGGCACTCCCTCAGTACTGACCCTCTGACAGTGTGGCACTCCCTCAGCACTGACCCTCCGACAGTGCGGCGCTCCCTCAGCACTGACCCTCCGACAGTGCGGCGCTCCCTCAGCACTGACCCTCTCACAGTGCGGCGCTCCCTCAGCACTGACCCTCCGACAGTGCGGCGCTCCCTCAGCACTGACCCTCTGACAGTGCGGCGCTCCCTCAGCACTGACCCTCTGACAGTGCGGCGCTCCCTCAGCACTGACCCTCTGACAGTGCGGCACTCCCTCAGCACTGACCCTCTGACAGTGCGGCACTCCCTCAGCACTGACCCTCTGACAGTGCGGCACTCCCTCAGCACTGACCCTCTGACAGTGCGGCACTCCCTCAGCACTGACCCTCTGACAGTGCGGCACTCCCTCAGCACTGACCCTCTGACAGTGCGGCACTCCCTCAGCACTGACCCTCTGACAGTGCGGCACTCCCTCAGCACTGACCCTCTGACAGTGCGGCACTCCCTCAGCACTGACCCTCTGACAGTGCGGCACTCCCTCAACACTGACCTCTGACAGTGTGGCACTCCCTCAGCCTGACCCTCTGACAGTGCCACTCCCTCAGCACTGACCCTCTGACAGTGCGGCACTCCCTCAGCACTGACCCTCTGACAGTGCGGCACTCCCTCACACTGACCCTCTGACAGTGCGGCACTCCCTCAGCACTGACCCTCTGACAGTGCGGCACTCCCTCAGCACTGACCCTCTGACAGTGCGGCGCTCCCTCAGCACTGACCCTCTGACAGTGCGCACTCCCTCAGCACTGACCCTCTGACAGTGCGGCGCTCCCTCAGCACTGACCCTCTGACAGTGCGGCACTCCCTCAGCACTGACCCTCTGACAGTGCGGCGCTCCCTCAGCACTGACCCTCTGACAGTGCGGCGCTCCCTCAGCACTGACCCTCTGACAGTGCGGCGCTCCCTCAGCACTGACCCTCTGACAGTGCGGCACTCCCTCAGCACTGACCCTCTGACAGTGCGGCGCTCCCTCAGCACTGACCCTCTGACAGTGCGGCGCTCCCTCAGCACTGACCCTCTGACAGTGCGGCGCTCCCTCAGCACTGACCCTCTGACAGTGCGGCACTCCCTCAGCACTGACCCTCTGACAGTGCGGCACTCCCTCAGCACTGACCCTCTGACAGCGCGCACTCCCTCAGCACTGACCCTCTGACAGCGCGGCACTCCCTCTGCACTGACCCTCTGACAGCGCGGCACTCCCTCAGCACTGACCCTCTGACAGTGCGGCACTCCCTCAGCACTGACCTCTGACAGTGCGGCACTCCCTCTGCACTGACCCTCTGCAGTGCGGCACTCCCTCAGCACTGACCCTTGACAGTGCGGCACTCCCTCAGCACTGACCCACTGACAGTGCGGCACTCCCTCAGCACTGACCCTCTGACAGTGCAGCACTCCCTCTGCACTGACCCTCTGACAGTGCAGCACTCCCTCAGAAGTGACTTGATAGAGCAGCAAACCATCAGCAGTTAACATCTGATAGTGCGGCACTCCCTCTGCACTGACCCTCTGACAGTGCGGCACTCCCTCTGCACTGACCCTCTGACAGTGCGGCACTCCCTCTGTATTGTATTGAAATGCCGACACAGATTCTGTGCTGGGAGCCTGAACCCACAGCATTGTGCCTCATATGAGTGATTGTTTGTGACCTCCTCAGTTCGGAGAGCAGCCAGTCACCCCAATCCCTCCCTTTCACCGGGTGTGGGTGGATTTATAAAACCCCCTTTCCCCGGGTGTGGGTGGACTGAGGGATGGAGTTTGTTCCCAGCTCATTCAGAGCAGCTACACATCGCGTACACGCTTTGGAAACACGTGGCGTCTGCACAAATACAAACATTCTCCCCTGGGACAGAGGAGCCAGGGTTTCTTTTCGAACTAGAGGCTAAAAACTCAATCACACATAAAGACGGAGCTGTAACTTTACTGAACCCGATCCCCAAAGCCGCTCTCCCCCCCCCCCCCCCACTCGCCCCGGAAAGGCAGACTTGGCTGGAATCAGACACAAAGACGTCGTGTTCTCCAAATCCCCTTTGTCCTCCAAGAAAGCAGCAAAATCCTGCAGCTCAGGGACACAGTTTCTGTCCCACAGCACCCAGACACACAGCTCAAAACAGACATACTGCCTGTCACACACACAACACACTTCCAGCTCACACAATTACACTTTACACACGCACACACACACACAGAGTAAATTTACACACACACACACAGAGTCAACTCACACATTTACACATATCACACACTCATTTACACTACACATATACATTAAGCAACACAGACAATACTCACATACACGTAACCCTAACACTCATTTATACAACACACACATAATTCTCACACTTATTCTACACATGTAACCTCATACACACACTGAGCAACACAGACAATGCATACACACTACACACACATCTGTCACACACTTACACATAACTCTCACACACTCATTTGCACCACACATAACACAACTGTCACACACACATCATCCTCACACTCTCATTTATACTAACACACAGACCAGCACACAATCCACACTAAACAGTACACACACACACACACGACTCACACACAGACAACCCTCACACACTCATCCACACTACATACACAGTTACAACTCACACAAACGACCCTCTCAGACACACACAGACACACAGAGCCCTCACACAATTCGCACACACAATGCTCTCTCTCACACACACACACACACACAATGCTCTCTCTCTCTCTCTGTTGGTTCTAACGCTGCCAAACTCTCCCCCATAGGCAACAGCCCAAACTTCTCCCCCCTCTTACCTCTCAGGCTGTGTGCTGGGGTTCCAGTTTCCCCCGGGGTGATTCTGTAGTCAGTCGCTCAGTCTTGTCTGTGTATCTCTCTCCCCGGACTCGCTGTCACTCTACATGCGGCCGGAGCTGGAATGTACACAAGAGGGGGGTTTCCTCTCTCTCTCTCTCTCTCTGTGTTCTCAGCCTGGGTTAGTTCCTGACTCACACTCTCTCTCTCTGTATCCCAACTTACTCACAAACCAGTTTGACTTTCCATATTTAAAGAACCAATGTTCGACCACGTCACTGAGCGAAGTGGGAGGTAAGATCTGAAAGGGGTCAAAGTGTCCCTTTTAAAGGGACTTCAATCTCACAGTTTTCCTCACACTGGGCTGTGAGGTTAACTCTCTCCATCTCAGCAACTCCTGCAATAACTCCATTCTAAAGTTACTGTTAACAAGCGCACGGAATTATAACTTAGAAAGCAAGTGTGTGCTCTTAAATTTCAGACAAATGCAGCTCTCAGCTATTGAACATTCCTGACTCTGTAATTTCCCCTCCAATGCAAATTCTTTTTACGTTACAGTCAAATTCCTTTCTTTTCTAGAGTTTTGGGGACACCCACAAGTTAAAGCGCGAATATCCCGTCTCATTTTCTCTCCCCAAGTTCCAGAAAGGGGTTTATTTTTAAACATATGTTTTTAGTTTCTTTTTAACCCTTAATTGCGGTTCTCAGGCAGCTAACAGCAAGTGTTACTGAGGCCAGGTTGAGTCTGTCACCGGAGCGCTCTCTGGTGGAGTCCTGGTGTTGAGAGACTTCTTACTGAGTGGACACAGACATAGAGGAAAGATTTACATGTTCCCAGGGCCAGGCAGCCGAGAGAGAGAGGTTCAAACAGGTTTGGCCTCTGCTGTAATGTAGGAAATGAGCAGTCAAGAGTGTGTGCACGGCAAGATCCCACAGACAGCAACGTGATACAGACCAGATCATCAGCTTTTAATGATTTGATTGAAGACTAAATGTTGGCCAGTTCACTCCCCCCACCCCACTCATCCCCCACATGCCCCCAGCCAAACTGCGAACACCCTCTGCTTTTATAAATACTGGGTGTAAGATTGCTTACCCCTCCATAGAGAGGATAGGAAAATCCCTCTGTTTAACAATGATTTGATTTATTATTGTCACATGTATTAACATACAGTGAAAAGTATTGTTTTTTTGCACGTCATACAGACAAAGCATACCATTCATAGAGAAGGAAAGGAGAGAGTGCAGAATGTAGTCTTATAGTAGTAGCTAGGGTGTAGATAAAGATCAGCTTAATGCAAGTCTGATGGTAGCAGGAAAGGAGCTGTTCTTCAGTCAGTTGGTACGTGAGCTCAGACTTTAATATCACTTTCCCAATGGAAGAAGGTGGAAGAGAGCATGCCCAGAGTACACGGGGTCTTTAATTATGCTGGCTGCTATACCGAGGCAGCTGGAACTGTAGACAGAGTCAAATTCATCAGGCCCAACTGCACTCCCCATTTTCTATCCAGCAATGTCACATTCTTGTATTCAGGTTGCCCTCTGGCCTTACCCTTCCCTAACTCTGCAATACCCTGCATCTGTACGGCTCTGAAGGTCTCGGTATTCCTCAAATTCTGGTTAACTGTCCATCCATTAATTTAATCACTCCACCATTGGCAGCCGTGCCTCCAGCTACCTGGAGTCCAAGTTCTGAAATTCATTCCTTCAACATCTCCACCATTCTCTCTTTTTCTCTGTCTCACTCACTTCTTTAAGTCACTTGTTAAAACATCTTTCTTTGACCTGTCTGATATCTCCATTTGTGGCCCATCGTGAAAAATCATAGAATCCCTATCTTGCAGAAGGAGACTATTTGGCTCATCTAGTCTGTACCAACAACAATCCCATCTAGATCCTAACCCTGTAACCCCATGTATTTGTCCTACTAATTCCCCTGACACTGAGGGGCAATTTAACATGGCTGATCAACTTAACCTGCAGATTGTTGGGGTTGGCAGGAAACCAGAGCACCCGGAGGGAACCCATTGGATACTTGATCTTGTGAAGCATCTTGGACATCTGGCTATGTTAAAGCCACATACAAAAACAAAAAATGTTGGAAAATCTCAGCAGTTCTGACAGCATCTGTGGAAAGAGAATAGAGCTAATGTTTTGAGCCTGGAAGACCCTTTGTCTGAGCAGCTCTGATGAAGAGTCACCCAGACTTGAAATGTTGGCTCTATTCTCTCTCCACAGACACTGGCAGAACTGCTGAGATTTTCCAACCTTAAACATCTGCAGAATTTTGCTTTTATTATAGCAATGTAAGTTGTTTTTTTTGAATGACAATGTGAGGCAATTACTCATTATGTGTGTAAACATACACACTCACAACTTCAGCTGTGACCCTATGTTTTCACACACCCATGTCCCCGGTATGGCAGAGTTACAATAAGTGCTTTCAGCTCTACAGCATTTGCGATTGGATCAGGTGACTTGCTGTGCGGAGTAGGGAGTACATGACCACTGGATGAATGGATGAGACAAGCAACAAATTGAGGTCCAGCAAACCAACTTTAGTGGATCACGAAAGTTGAAGACAGAAGGTGCAGTTTTGGGATATGCACTGTGACTTCAGAATCTCCTCGGATGACTTCTAAAGATAATGCATGTGAACAAAATAAACTTGTAATCTTTTTGGTATAATTTGAAAAAAAAGATTGAAGGCAGACAAGGACTTGTACATCACACCTGTATATGATTCATATTTCATATCATCATACGATTTTAAATAATCCATCCATTGAGTCCCCGTCACACAAACCGGCCTCCCATCTATTGACTCTGTCTACACTTCCCGCTGCCTCGGCAAAACAGCCAGCGTAATTAAGGACCCCATGCACCCTGGACATTCTCTCTTCCACCTTCTTCCTTCAGGACAAAGATACAAAAGTCTGAGGTCACATACCAACCGACTCAAGAACAGCTTTTTCCCTGCTGCTGTCAGACTTTTGAATGGATCTACCTCACATTAAGTTGATTTTTCTCTACACCCTAGATATGACTGTAACACTACATTCTACACTCTCTCCTTTCCTTCTCTATGAATGGCATGCTTTGTCTGTACAGCATGCAAGAAACAATACTTTTCACTGTATCCCAATACATGTGACAATAATAAATCAAATCAAATATTTCCAGTTCTCTTTTTTTTCTGGTCATTACAAAGCTTTACTTCTCAGCATAGTTTATTCAAAATATAATTGTAGTAATACAGAGTTCAGTATTTAAAGAAATTGGCTAAATCACTCATTGCTTTCATAAATCATTTCTTATTTATTCTCTGATTAATCTTATGTGAAGCACATTTTCCAAATTTGATTTATTTTGTTCTAAGCTTCACTGATTGTTTTCTGTAACATTATTCAACAAAATAAATTGTTTGTCCTTCTTGGTTCTGAGAGCCTTTGTTTTTCACCTCTTTTGCCAAATCCCTCCCAGCTTGTCCGAACCTGCCTAGGTCACACACTTCTAACAAAGAACAAAGAACAATACAGCACAGGAAACAGGCCCTTCGGCCCTCCAAACCTGTGCTGCTCATCTTCCAATTAGACCATCCGTTTGTATCCCTCCATTCCCACTCTGTTCATGTGAATATCCAGATAAGTCTTAAATGATCCCAGCGTGTCCGCCTCTACCACCCAGCTTGGCAGTGCATTCCAGGCCCCCACCACCCTTTGTGTAAAATACATCCCTCTGATATCTTAGTTAAGCCTCACCCCCTTCACCTTAAACCTGTGACCCCGCGTGATCGTCACCTCCGACCTGGGAAAAAGTTTCCCACTGTTCACCCTATCTACGCCCTTCATAATTTTGTACATCTCTATTAGGTCGCCACTCATCCTCTGTCTTTCCAGGGAGAACAACCCCAGTTTACCCAAACTCTCCTCATACCTAACACCCTCCATACCAGGCAACATCCTGGTAAATCTTTCCTACACTCTCTTCAAAGCCTCCATGTCCTTCTGGTAGTGTGGCAACCAGAACTGGACACAGTATTCCAAGTGTGGCCTAACCAATGCTCTGTATAGCCAACTTTTATACTCTATACCCCGTCCTATAAAGGCAAGCATGCCGTATGCCTTCTTCACCACCTTCTCCACCTGCGTTGCTATCTTCAAGGATCTGTGGACCTGCACACCAGGTTCCTCTGTGCATCTATGTCCGTGATGATTCTGCCATTTATTGTATAGCTCCCCCCTCTGCTTGACTTTAATCCAAGTGTTGGACTGTGGGGAAATTGCGGGATTAATTGGATAGCTCTGTCAAAGGGCTAGCACACAGGAACAGTGGACAGAATGGTCTCCTTTTGCAAGATGTCAAGTCAATGCATCAAATTAAAATGCTTCATAAATAGATTGTCTCGCAGCCTGGCAACATTTGCATTTTAAAGCCACATCCTTGTTTACAAATCTCTCGTTAGACTCAATTCTTCCTATCTCTAACCTCCTCCAGGCCCACAGCTCTCCAAAATACCTGCACTCCCTCAAATCTGGCTCTTGAACATCCCCGATTTCCATTACACCACCATCTGTGGCCATGCCTTCAGCTTCGTGGGCCTTCAACACAGAATTTCCTTTCTAAACCTCTCCAAATCTCCCATCCCTTTAAGATGCTCCTTTGAATCTACTTCTTCAGATGGCATGGTGGTTAGCACTGCAGCTTCGCAATGCCAGGGACCCGGGTTCGATTCCAGTCTTGGGTGACTATCTGCGTGGAGTCTGCACATCATTCCCTTCTCTGGGTGGGTTTCCCCCGGGTACTCTGGTTTCCTTCTGCAGTCCAAAGATGTGCAGCTTAGGTGGATTGGCCATGCTAGATTGCCCCTTAGTGTCCAAAGGTACGTAGGTTAGACAGATTAGCCATGAGAATGTATGACGTGGCAAGAGAGAGATGCTGAGGTAAGATACTGTGTCAGAGAGTGAGTGCAGACTTAATGACTTGAATAGCTTCTTCTGCAATGTAAAGATTCTTTGACCAAGCATTTGGTCAGTGGTTCCCATGTCTCACTATGTGGGTTGGTACGCAGTTGATTTTTAATAATGCGCCCACCAAGTGTCTTGGGATAGTTTACACTGATAAAGGTGCTATATAAATGCAGGTGGGAGTTGTTGTACAAATGTGTTTTAAGACTGTAGAGTTTACCCTTTTACACATTGTTCAGAAAATGCGCGCACAAAGAATTCAGTCAGCATTTTCACAACCTTTCACACATAAGAATTTATTTGCTGCTTCAACATATCCAATCTCTCTGCACCAGAGGATGCTTCAGCAGCTTTGCTAAAGTTTGCAAGTGGAGAATAACAAATTGTCTGCCTTGATTTGATAGAGCTGCAACACTCTGAGGGGTTTCACACCACATCCTGGAAGTAGTTTCCCAGTCGTCTGTACACATGTTGACATAATGAGTCAACCACTTCCTTGACCCACAACCGCCAAATATATTTTTCATCAAATTCAGTCGCAAGTTTTAAAAGCAAGGAGTGCAGAAAAGATTTACTAGGATGCTACCGGGACTTGATGGTTTGGGGTATAAGGAGAGGCTGGATAGACTGGGACTTTTTTCCCTGGAGCGTAGGAGGGGTGGCCTTATATAGGTCTATAAAATAACAAAAGGCATTGATCAGCTAGATAGTCAATATCTTTTCCCAAAGGTAAGGGAGTCTAAAAGTAGAGGGCATAGAGTTAAGGTGAGAGGGGGGAGTTATAAAAGTGTCCAGAGGGGCAACTTTTTCACCCAGAGGGTGGTGAGTGTCTGGAATAAGCTGCCAGAGGCAGTAGTGGAAGCAGATACAATTTTATCTTTTAAAAAGTGTTTAGATAGTTCCATGGATAAGATGGGTACAGAGAGATATGGGCCAAAAGTGGACAACTGCGTCTAGCTTTGTGGTAAAGGCTGGGTGGCATGGACAAGTTGGGCCAAAGGGCCTGTTTCCACATTGTAAATCTCTATGTTAAACCCTTGTAAGTTATTGGCCAGGCTTCAATTACAGTTTCATTGACCACTTCTGGTCTCCACACTTTAGAACGATATCAAGGTCTTGGAGAGAATGCGGAGGAGACTTACCAAAATGATTCCAGGGACGTGGGACTTCAGTCAATGTGGAGAGACTGGAGAAGCTGTGGTTGATCTGCTCAGAGCACAGAAGGTTCAGGGCAGATTTAACGGAGGTGTTTGAAGTTACGAAAACTTTTGACAAAGTAAATAGGGAGAATCTTCCCACTGGCAGGAACGTCATCAGGAAAGAAAGGTTTGCATTTGCATATTGCCTTTCACAACCTCAGGGCATCTCAAAATATTTTACAGCAAGAAGGCTCTTTTGAAGCGTAGCCATTGTTGTAATGCAGGAAACAGAGTCATAGAGGTTTACAGTGTAGAAACAGGCCCTTCAGCCCAACTTGTCCATGACACCTTCCTTTTTAAAACTCCTAAGCTAATCCCAATTGCCTGCCCCTCTTGACACTTTTGTATTTCTCCCCTCTCAGCTTAAATCTCTGCCCTCTAGTTTTAGACTCCCCTACCTTTGGGAAAAGATATTGACTATCCTATGCCCCTCATTATTTTATAGACTTCTATAAGGTCACCCCTCAGCCTCCTTCACTCCAGAGAAAAAAGTCCCAGTCTATCCTGTCTCTACTTATAACTTAAACCATTAAGTCCCGGTAGCATCCTGTAAATCTTTTCTGTACTCTTTCTGGTTTAAAAATATCCTCTCTATAATAGGGTGACCAGAACTGCACACAGTATTCCAAGTGTGCCCTTATCAATGCCTTGTACAACTTCAACAAGACATCCCAACTCCTGTATTCAATGTTCTGACCAATGAAACCAGCGTGCCAAATGCCTTCTTCATCACTCTGTCCACCTGTGACTCCACTTTCAAGGAGCTATGAACCTATACCCCTAGATCTCTTTGTTTTGTAACTCTCCCCAGTGCCCTACCATTGACTGAGTAAGTCCTGCCCTGGTTCAATCTACCAAAATGCATTACCTCAAATTTGTCTAAATTAAACTCCATCTGCCATTCATCAGCCCACTGGCCCAATTGATCAAGATCCTACTGCAATTGGAGATAACGTTCTTCACTGTCCACTGTGCCACCAATCTTAGTATCATCTGCAAACTTACTAACCATGCCCCTTATATGGTGTGGAAATGCTGTTGTTAAACTGGGGTGGACAAAATGAGAGGTCACATGACACCAGGTTATAGAAACATAGAAACATAGAAGATAGGAGCAGGGAGGAGGCCATTTGGTTCTTCGAGCTTGCTCTGTCATTTCTCACAATCATGGCTGATTGTCCAACTCAATA
The DNA here is from genome assembly GCA_024679065.1 of Sphyrna mokarran. Taxonomy (NCBI): domain Eukaryota; kingdom Metazoa; phylum Chordata; class Chondrichthyes; order Carcharhiniformes; family Carcharhinidae; genus Sphyrna; species Sphyrna mokarran. Next base: position 174,994,606 of record JAGIQG010000001.1, read on the forward strand.
GCATAATCTTCCTTTCTCCCCATAACCTCTGATCCCACTCATCCCAAGTGCTATATCCAGCTGCCTCTTGAATACATTCAATGGTTTTGGCATCAACTACTTCCTGTGGGAATGAATTCCACAGGTTCGCTACTCATTGGGTGAAGAAATGTCTCCTCATCTCCATCCTAAATGTTCTACCCTGAATCCTCAGACTGTGACCCCTGGTTCTGAATTCCCCCACCATCGGGAACATCCTCCCCTGTCAGGTCCTGTTAGAATCCAAAAGCTTGTGATTATAAATAAATCTGTTGGATTAGAACCAGGTGCCGTGTACCTCTCACGATGTAGGAAACATGGCAACGAATTTTCACACAGAAAAATCCACGGTAGCAATGTAATAAAACCCAGATAATCTGTTTAAACAATGTTAATTATGGGATAAATATTTACCTGGAAACCAGGAAGAATTCTCCTGCTCTCTTTTGAATTAATGCCGTGAGATCTTTGTGAATAGACTAGGCTTCAGGTGAATACCTCACCTCTGACCGTGCAGCTCCTTCTGGACCACACTGGTCGTGTCAGTCTAGACTTTGTATTCCAGTCCCTGGACTGGGATTTCAATGCACAACCTACTAACTCAGAGATAAGAGTGCTATCCCACTGAACTACAGTAAATAGAGGATACAGATTGAAGGTAATTGGCAAAAGAGGGGCAGATGAGATCTTTTACACAGCAAGTTGTGATCTGGAAGGCTCTGCCTGAAAGGGTGGTGGAAGCAGATTTGATAATAACTTTTGAAAAGCAGTTAGATAAATACTTGTAAAGACTTGTAGGGCTTTTGAGAAAGGCAATGTTGAACTATCTGCAAAATCTACTTAAAGAGCCACCACAGACACAAGTTGCCTCCTTTTGAGTTGCATGCTTCCGTGCTGGCCTTGTGCTGTTTTCTTAAGGAAGACTGCATTAAACTGCTACCTGTTGTCATCAACAATAACCGTTCCCATAAGTGCTGTAGACTCGGCAGTGAGCCGTGCATTGTGAAGATCTTCATTATGTGGCAGGAAGAGGTATTGGTTCCGGCAGCACTGTGGTGCTGTGCTCTGTCAGAATCTGACAACAACACTGTGCTCTGTCAACAGGGAGACCAGCATGTGGTGATTTGCTAGATCAATCCGCCCAGTGCAGGTTACAGAGGAAATTCAGTGGGTAGTCTCGGTGTAGAGCCCTCTCTGCTGCTGGGTGGGCAAGCGGGGCAGGCTGTTGATCAGGTTGGGTGGGAGGCTGTCAAGCCCTCTGGGCCCATGAGGTTCCCATGCTCTGGAGCCAAAGACACTCATCTCATAACACGGGGAGCTGTACTGAAGCTCTGGATCAGTGCCATGCTGATTCGATTTGCCCCATTATACAATTAATGTAACATTCTACAGCTCCCTGTCTTCACACATGTTATTATATGTTTGTGTTTAAATGAATTATTTCTAGGGAAGTGGATTAAACAACGGGTATTTATTAAAGCAGAGGTGGCACAGTGATTAGCGCTGCTGCCTCACAGGGACCTGGGTTCGATTCCTGGCGTGGGTCACTGTCTGTGTGGAAGTTTGCATGTTCTCCCCATGTCTGCTTGGATTCCTCCCACAGTCTGAAAGACATGCTGGTTAGGGTGCACTGGCCATGTTAAATTCTCCCTCAGTGTACCCGAACAGGCACTGGAGTGTGGCGACTAGGGGATTTTCACAGTAACTTCCCTGCAGTGTTAATGTAAGCCTTCTTGTGACACTAATAAATAAAAAGCGTAAATAAATATACAATTCATAAAACATTGTTCAGGTTTGTGTCTTCATGCATGGTGTTTTAATGAATTTTTCCAGGAAAGTGGATTAAATAATGGGAATTTATTGGAGGAGTGAGGGACAGCGGGAAGTACTGAGCGATTTCCTCGTTCTTTCCAACTTACATCAATGATGGACTCAGAAACTGAGTGTTAATACTGTCAGAGGACAATAGATGAGATGGAGAAGTGCAACTTCTTCAATCTGAAGTTATCGGGTAAGTTGGAGAAAGTTGCCTGAGGGGAGAGGAAGTGATGAGAAGTGTTAAATTCTCAGAAATGGAAAGCAGTGAGTGCTGTTGAGGCTTAACGGGATCTAACCTCTGAATAAAGGTCACCAACCCGGATTATCACAGACAGGAGGAATTCAGAATGTTTCAAAAGGTGATTTCAACAGAAACAAAATACTGCAGACGCTGGGAGTCTGAAATAATGACAGAAAATGCTGGGTAAACTCAGCAGATCTGGCAGCATTAATCTTTCAAATCCATTGGCCCTTCTGGAACTGTGTTAATTGTGTTCCTCCCTCCGCAGGTGCTGCCAGAGATGCTGAGAATTCATAGAATCATAGAAGCCCCACAAAACATAAGAACATAAGAACAAGGAGCAGGAGTTGGCCATCTGGCCCCTCGAGCCTGCTCCACCATTCAATAAGATCATGGCTGATCTTTTTGTGGACTCAATTCCACTTACCCGCTCACCATAACCCTTAATTCCTTTACTGTTCAAAAATGTATCTATCCTTTCCTTAAGAACATTCAATGAGGGAGCCTCAACTGTTTCACTGGGCAGGGAATTCCACAGATTCACAACCCTTTGGGTGAAGAAGTTCCCCCTCAACTCCAAATCTGTTCCCCCTTATTTTGAGGCCATGTCCCGTAGTTCTAGTTTCACCCACCAGTGGAAACAACTTCCCTGCTTCTATCTTATCAATTCCTTTCATAATCTTATATGTTTCTGTAAGGTCTCCCCTCATTCTTCTGAGAGTATAGCCCAAGTCTACTCAGTCTCTCCTCATATGTCGACCCGCTCAACTTCGCAATTAACATAGTGACTCTCCTCTGCACCCCCTCCAGTGCCAGTAAAATGTTTCTCAAGTAAGGAGACCAAAACTCCAGGTGAAGCCTCACCAGCATCTTATGCAGCTACAACATAACCTTACTGTTTTTAAACTCCATCCCTCTAGCAATAAAGGACAAAGTTCCATTTGCCTTCATAATTAACTGTTGCACCTGAAAACCAATCTTTTTGTGATTCCTGCAATTTTTTACCATTTAAATAATAGTCTATTTTTGCTGTTATTCCTGCCCAAATGGATGACCTCACATTTACCAACATTGTACTTTATCTGCCAGACCCTCACTCACACAATTAGATTATCTAAATCCCTTTCAGCGTCCTCTGCACACTTTGCTCTGCCACTCATCTTAGTGTCATCTGCGAATTTTGACACACTATACTTGGTCCCCAACTCCAAATCATCTATGTAAATAGTAAATAATTGCAGTCCCAACACTGATCCCTGAGGCACACCAACAGTACAGAAGGAAGCCATTCGGCCCATTGAACTTGCACTGACAACAATCCTTACCTATCCCCCTAATCCCACATATTTACTCTGCTATTCCCCCCCGACAAAACTAGGATCAATTCAGCATGGCCAATCCAGCATGGCCAATCAACCTAACCCACACATCTTTGAAGTGTGGGAGAAAACCAGAGTACCTGGAAGAAACCCATGCAGACCTGAGGAGAATGTGCAAACTGCACACAGATAGTGATCCAAGCCGGGAATCAAACCCTGCTCTCTGGCACTGTGAGGCAGCAATGTGCTGCAATGCTGCCTATACCAGCTTATCCAGCAATGTCTGTTTTGAATTTTAAAATTATGTTTTCTCTCTTCAGACGCCGCCTGATCTGCTGAACGTTTATAGCATTTTCTGTTTTGCTTCCATCATCCGCAGTATTATGTTCTCGCTTGATAGATAAGACCTGATGACGTATCAATTCCTGAAACCTTTGAAGACAGTCTCTTTGTGTAAACATTTGTAGCTGTTTTCCTCAAACTACTGCTTCCATTAAACAAGGCTTCCTGAGTTAACCATTCATAATCCCTTGAGATAAGACACTTATTAATCTTTCTATGCGGTAATTAATCAGTCCCTTTCCCTGCCTGTGTCACCACAGTCATTATAGCTAAACCGTATTCACACATGGCTGATGTTGCTGTCATTTATTTGTTTGCACAAGTTTATAACACAGAAATAGTGAAAGCTTTTCCCCCAAAGTCATCCCGTTTATCTTGAATTATTGTTGCTCCTGGAATTATTGTTACTGCAAGATACAGGGAAGTTTTCCTTATCCCTTATGGGAAGTGACTATTAACTGTTAACTCTCCCAGATGTGGAACAGTTTCCTCCAGCCTGTCAGTCAGAATGTGGGATTCCCCTGATAGAACATTCCAATAGTTTGCATCACTGCAAGTGCAGTTTTCAACTCCTGACCCTGGGGGCCTGTACCCTGCTCGATCAGGCTGAGAAAGGACCTGGATCTCCCACACGTCTTCTCCTAACTTGGCCTTGCCACCACTGTCTGGTCCTTCTCATACATAGTGAGAGCTTCACCAGGGAGGAGAGACAGAAGTTTATGGGGAGGAATGTTCTATGTTCTATGAATTGCAGAGCTTGGAGTCCAGGTGCTGAAACCTTGGCTGAAAGTGGCAGAGTGATTAAAATCAGGGATGTTCAAGAGGTCAGAATTGAGGGAGGGCAGAAATCCCACAGGTTATACGATTGAAGGAGGTTAAGAGATAGGGAGGGATATCTCCTCCAGGGCTAGCTCACTCAGAAAGGACAGGGAAAAAGGGATGAGAATCAGCTTGGCTCTGACACTAACAGCTGGAAGTTGGTTGGATATTTAAGTTTGCAAAGCACATTAAGAGAGAGCCTGTAATTACGTTGCAGCTTTCATTATCCATCAGAGCAATAACATGGGAGGCCATTTAGCTCCTCTCGAGCCTGCCCACCCATTCAATTAGATCACAGTTCAATGTGATCTAATTCAATTCCAACCCTCTGCCTTTCCTCCAGAAAGCCCTAATCCTCACCCAGTAAAACAAATCCACTCAAATAACGGCAAAATGCTGCAGATACTGCAAATCAGAAATAAATAAAGTGCTGGAAAAACTCAGCCGGTCTGGCAGCACCCGTAGTGAGAGAACCAGAGGGAATATTTTGACTCTCCCAAACTCTGAAATATATCCACCTCAGTTTTGATTCATAGCCTAGCAGGTTTTTTTGTGGGAGAGGGAATTCCAGATTCCCATTGCTGTTTGTGTGAGGAAGTGCTTCCTGATATTACCCTGAATAGTCTGGCTTGAAATATAACATTCTGGGAAGGAACATGTTCTGATTTGGTTTGATTTATCATTGTCACATAAGTTTAATTTGAAGTCTATTTATCAATATCACAAGGAGGCTTACGTTAACACTGCAATGAAGTTACTGTGAAAATCCCCTGCTCGCCACACTCTGGCACCTATTCCTAGTACACTGATGGAGAATTTAGTACGGTCAATGCACCCTAACCAGCACTGTGGACTGTGGGAGAAAACTGGAGTACCCAGAGGAAACCCACGCAGACACGAGGAGGACATGCAGACTCCACACAGACACTGATCCAAGGGGAAATCGAACCCAGGTCCTTAGCGCCGTGAGGCAGCAGTGTTAATCACTGTGCCACCTCTTAGTAGACAGTGAAAAGTATTGTTTCTTCCTTGCTATACAGACAAAGCATACTTTTCATAGAGAAGGAAACAAGAAAGTGCAAAATGTAGAGTTACAATCATAACTAGGGTGTAGAGAAAGATCAACAATAATCGAGGTCTATTCAAAAATCTGATGGCAGCAGGCAAGAAGCTGTTCTTGAGTTGGTTGCTATGTGACCTCAGACTTTTGTATCACTCCCCGACGGAAGAAGGTGGAAGAGAGAATGTCTGGGGTGCAGGGGGTCCTTAATTATGCTGGCTGCTTTTCTAAGAGTCAATGGATGGGATGCTGGTTGCATGATGGACTGGACTACATTCACAACCTTTTGCGATCTTACTCAGAGAAAGAACCATACCAAGCTGTGATACAACCAGAAAGAATGCTTTCTATGGTGCTTCTGTAGAAAGTGGTGAGAATTGTAGCTGACATGCCAAATTTCCTTAGCCTCCTGAGAAAGTAGAGGCATTGATGCGCTTTCTCAATGGGAGAGTCAGCATGGGGGGACCAGGACAAGTTGTTGGTGATCTGGACATCTAAAAAATTGAAGCTCTTGACCATTTCCACTTCATGCCTATTGATGTAAACAGAGGCATGTTCTCCGTTACACTTCCTAAAGTCGATGACAATCTCCTTTGTTTTGTTGACATTGAGGGAGAGATTATTGTTATTGCACCAGTTCACCAGATTCTCTATCTTTCTGCACTCCATCTCAATACAACCCCTTGCAGTTTCTTGAGGTCTTGGACAGAGTAGGAGCCATATCAAGATGTGAAATATCCAGAAAAGATGTTTTCTACAGTGCATTTGTAAAAGTTGGTGAGAGTTGTAGCTGACATGCCAAATATCCTTAATTTTCTGAGGAAGTAGAGGCGTTGGTGGGCTTTCTTAACTATAGCATGAGCAAGGAGAGACCAGGACAGATTGTTGGTGACGGAAAAACTTTAAGTTCTCAATCTTTTCTCTTCATCCCCGTTGCTGTAGACAGGAGCATGTCCTCCACTATGTTTCCTGAAGTCGATGACAATCTCCTTCGTTTTGTTGACACTGAGGGAGAGATTATTGTTGCTGCACCAGTTCACCAGATTCTCTACCTCATTCCTCTACTCTGTCTCGTCATTATTTGAGATCCGACCCACTACGGTGGTGTCACCAGCAAACTTGAAAATTGAATTGGAGGGGAATTTGGCCACTCAGTCATAGATGTACAAGGAGTATAATAGGGGGCTGAGAACACAATCTTGTGGGGCACCAGTGTTGAGGATGGTAGGAAGAGTGTATCATGTGTAGCAGGTTTGGGGAACACAGATAATGTTCTGAATGTTGGTGGAGGGAGAGATTGCAAGGTACAATGGAGAGAAATGAACATTTTCAGGGTTTGCTTCCCGCTGAGGCCTACTGAAGCTGAAGGATTGAGTTGAAAGCTGGTTATTTATACAGTGCTGCCCTCTGGTGTTGACACTCAGATGATCAATGTTTCCTCATTGTCAGAGTCTGGGATCTATACTGGTGATCAGTATAGTGTAATCAATATCAGTAATGTGTCACGCATCTCCTTCATAATGACTCATTTCAATCATAATTATTTTAAGCATGAAAATTAAATTTGACTATCCAGGCATCTAAATACAATTATCAACATGTAATTTGTCCAAAACACTGCTAGGAAGTTTTTGTAATATTTAATCCAATTCAAAATCTCATCCCCCCTCTCCGTGAATTCCCTTTCGCTGACCATTTGTAGTTTCTTGCTGTGTTGGCAGAGCAGGAGCCACATAGCATCAGCATGGAGAGACCAGGACAGGTTGTTGGTGACCTAAAAGCTTGAAGCTCTCGACCTTTTCTACTTCATCCCTTGATGTAGACAGGGGCATGTTCTCCTTTACACCTCCTGAAGTCGATGACAATCTCCTTTGTTTTGTTGACATTGAGGGAGAGATTATTGTTGCCGCACTAGTCCATCAGATGAATGATCTTTAGCTCAAGAGTGATACACCTCTTTTTACAAACATATTGGAAAACATCAAACCCCAATACCTCCATAACCCTGTCACACACTGCAATAGTCACAGCACTGTGACATTACATACTTGACCCTATCTCACCCAATTGTCATCCCCTGTCCCCCATCATATCTCCAAAGGGATGTAACTTCCCAGTACAGGAGGGGCCAGCCACAGATACACCACATTTCAGCAGCACAAATACCCCAATGTACATTGCAGCCAATCAGATGCTTTGAAAGATTTTACAAATGCACCAAAGAGACCATTCTTTTTGGTTGTGTTACAGTTTGTATGTCTTCTGCTCTACCCAAGACCACAAGGAACTATAAATGGTCATGAAAAACCTAGCCAATCCATCACACAAACCAGTCTTTCATTCATCGACTCTGTCTGCACTTCCCACTGCCTTGGAAAAGCAGCCAGCATAATTAAGGACCCCACGCACTCCGGACATTCTCTCTTCCGTCATCTTCCATTGGGGAAAAAGATACAAAAATCTGAGATCACGTATTAATCAACTCAAGAACAGCTCCTTCCCTGCTGTTGTCAGACTTTTGGATAAACCTACCTCGCATTAAGTTGATCTTTCTCTACACCTTAGCTATAAATGTAACACTACATTCTGCACTCTCCTTACTTTCCTTCTCTGTCAATGTACACTCTGCGTAGCACACAAGAAACAATACTTTTCACTCTATAATAATACATGTGACAATAATAACTCAAACCAAATCAATTCAAAGCATGCAGTCATGGTTATAATGTAGGAAATGCAGCCAACATGTACACAACAAGATCCCAAAATCAACACCATGAGACCAATCAGATTGTTTGATTTGTTTGTTCTGAATTTCTGGAGTTGACTGGGGTTAGACATTGGTCAGGACAGCGGGGGAAACTCCCCTGCTCTGCTTCAAATTGAACTCTGTGATCCGTGTCACAGACAGGGCATCAGTTTAACATCTCATCTGAAAAATAGCACCTCCAACAGTGCGGCACTCCCTCAGCACTAACCGATGAAAGTACAGCACTCCCTCAGTATTGACCCTCTGACAGTGCAGCACTCCATCAGCACTGACCCTCTGACAGTGCAGCACTCCCTCAGCACTGACCCTCTGACAGTGCGGCGCTCCCTCAGTACTGACCCTCTGACAGTGCGGCACTCCCTCAGCACTGACCCTCTGACAGTGCGGCACTCCCTCAGCACTGACCCTCTGACAGTGCAGCACTCCCTCAGCACTGACCCTCTGACAGTGCAGCATCCCTCAGTACTGACCCTCTGACAGTGCAGCACTCCCTCAGTATTGACTCTCTGACAGTGCGGCACTCCATCAGCACTGACCCTCTGACAGTGCAGCACTCCCTCAGTATTGACTCTCTGACAGTGCGGCACTCCCTCAGCACTAACGAGAAAGTGCAGCACTCCCTCAGCACTAACCGATGAAAGTGCAGCACTCTCAGCACTGACCCTCTGACAGTGCAGCACTCCCTCAGTATGACTCTCTGACAGTGCGGCACTCCATCAGCACTGACCCTCTGACAGTGCAGCACTCCCTCAGTACTGACCCTCTGACAGTGCGGCACTCCCTCAGCACTGACCCTCTGACAGTGCGGCACTCCCTCAGCACTGACCCTCTGACAGTGCAGCACTCCCTCAGTACTGACCCTCTGACAGTGTGGCACTCCCTCAGCACTGACCCTCTGACAGTGCGGCACTCCCTCAGCACTGACCCTCTGACAGTGCGGCACTCCCTCAGTATTGACTCTCTGACAGTGCGGCACTCCCTCAGCACTGACCCTCTGACAGTGCAGCACTCCCTCAGTATTGACTCTCTGACAGTGCGGCACTCCCTCAGTACTGACCCTCTGATAGTGTGACACTTCCTCAGTACTGACCCTCTGACAGTGCGGCACTCCCTCAGTACTGACTCTCTGAGAGTGAGGCACTCCCTCAGTACTGACCCTCTGACAATGCGGCACTCCCTCAGTACTGACCCTCTGACAGTGCGGCACTCCCTCAGTACTGACCCTCTGACAGTGCAGCACTCCCTCAGTACTGACTCTCTGACAGTGAGGCACTCCCTCAGTACTGACCCTCTGACAATGCGGCACTCCTTCAGCACTGATCCTCTGACAGTGCGGCACTCACTCAGTATTGTATTGTAGTGTCAGCCTGAAAGATTGTTCTCCAGACTTTGGAGTGAATTCTGAGGCCAGAGTACTATTAACCAAGCCATGGCTAACACATAACTCCCAGCTGATCGCACTGCCTGTATTCCCTATAAACACTCTGACATTCTACATGAAGTAATCTCTGTACAAGCCAGGAACCGGCCCAGCTTCCCCTTTGTAACCGTAGCCAGCACATTAGGCAGCAATATGTTCGAGAATCTCAGCACTCTCTGGGAAAGAGCAGCGTTCAATATCTCAGCTAGAAACCCTTCAGCACCAACACACCAGTATAGAGCCATGGGAGCTCTTCACCGCAGCAAGTACTAAACCATGACAATGTCGCTCTCTGTCACAAGCCATTAAAGTTAAAGTTTATTTATTAGTCACAAGTAAGACTTACGTTAACACTGCAGTGAACTTACTGTGAAATTCCTCCAGCCGCCACCCTGCAGCACCTGTTCAGGTCAATGCACCTGACCAACACGTCTTTCAGAACGTGGGAGGAAACAGGAGCATCCAGAGGAAACCCACGCCGACATGGGGAGAATGTGTAAACTCCACAAAGACAGTGAGCCAAGCCGGGAATTGAACCCAGGTCCCTGGAGCAGGCAATGTTAATCTCTGTGTCACCGTTGAGCTTTTGGTGGAGTTATGGTGGTGTTCCTGCTGTAACCTGCCCTCAGCTATTGAATAACACATTAAAGCAACAACCTGATAATGAACAACAACTTATGCTGATACAAGTTAGGAGCAGGATGAGGCCACTCAGCCCCTCGAGCCTGCTGCCCCACTAAGTATAAACATGTCTGATCTGAATATAATCTCAGCTCCACATTTCCACCTACTCCCGATAACCTTTCACCCCCTCACTTATGAAGAATCAATCAGCCTTTACATTAATGATACTCCAAGATTCTGCTTCTTCTGCCTTTTGAGAATGAGAATTCCAAAGATTCACTGGCTTCTAGGAGAAAGAAAATTCTCCTCACCCTGGGTTTAACTTTATTTTTAAACAAGAGGAACATCCTCTCCACATCCACTCTGTCAACATCCCTCAGAATCTTAAATGTTTTACTCTTCTAAACTCCAGCGATTGCAAATCTTTCCTCATAACTCGTATTTATTGTCAATTTGTACGTGTATTTTTAAGACACTTTCAAAGCACCTTAAAAGCAGATAGGACTGGACACCAACTAGATAGAGGGGTATTGGAACAGCTTGTTCAAAGATGTTTGACCACAGAAGCTGCCCGTCCGCACTTCCAGGAAGTGTCTGCAATACATTGTTTGGCAGTCTGTTATTTACATGTATTTACATCACACAGTATCAGAATTGTTACAGTGCAAAAGGAGGCCATTCAGCCCATTGTGTCTGCACTGGCTCTCCAAATGAACATTATAACTTATGCCTTTCCCTTGTCTTACCCTCTGCATGGTGTTTCTATTCAAATAATCGTCCAATGCCCTCTTGAATGTTACAATTGAACCTGCCTCCACCACACTTCCAAGCACTGCATTCCACACCCCAACCACTTGCTTCTTTTGCAAATCTCTTTAAATCCATTCTTGATCCTTCTGTTCTTGATCCTTTTCCCAGTGGGAATAATTTCCCCCTATTTACTCTGCACAGCCTTCCCATGATTTTGAACATCTCTATCAAATCTCCTCTTAGCCTTCTCCTCTCCAAGGACAACAATCCCAACCTCTCCAATCTCTCCGTATCACTGAAGTTTCTCATCGCTGGATCCATTCTTGTAAATCCCTTCTGCACTCTCTCCAAAGTGTTCACATCCTTCCTCAAGTGTGGTGCCCAGAATGGTACACAATATTCCAGTTGAGCTCTAACTGGTATCTTGTATGAGTTCGGCATAAACTCCTTACTCTTGTAGAAGCAAAATGCTGCAAATGCTGGAATCTGAAACAAAAGCAGAAAATGCTGGAAAATCTCAGCAGTTCTAACAGTATCTGGGGAGAGAATAGAACCTGGTTTCAAGTCTGGATGACCCTTCATCTGAACAGTCTCTATTAATAAAGCCTAGGATATTATCTGCTTTATTAACTACTCTCCCCGCATGTCCTGCAAACTCAATGATCTTTATACAGATAAACACAGGACCCCTTGCACCGACACTCCTTAAAAATTATATTCATTTTATATTGTTCTTCTCAATTCCTATTACCTCACACTTCCCCAGATTGACCTTCATCTGCCACCTGTCCGATCTCTCCACCAACTTGTCTCTGTCTTTCTGAAGTTCTACACTGTCCTCACCAATATCCATCCCCAGCATCTGCCCTCTTTCTGCACCCAATCACTCTCTGCCCACCCCTGGAAGCAGTGAGCCACTCTCAGCTTACACTTCACGCTGGTCAGCAGTTCAAAGGCCAGAATCATAGAAACCCTCTGTGCAGAAGATGCCATTTGGCCTATCAAGTCTGCACCAACTCTCTGACAGAGCATCTTACCCAGGCCCTCTCCCCCACTCCATGGCTAATCCCCCTGGCCTACACATCTTTGGACACTAATGGTGTAATTTCGCATGGCCAATCCACCTAATCCGCATGTCTTTCAGACTAGGGACGGAAACTGGAGCACCTGGAGGAAACCCATGCAGGCACAAGGAGAACATGCAGACTCTGCACAGTCTGCCAGCCAAGACTGGATTTGAACCCGGGTCCCTGGCATTGAGAGGCACGGTAAAAATTCTCACAACACTGGGTTAAAATCTAACAGGTTTATTTGGTAGCACGAGCTACAAGCTTTTAGAGCACTGTCCTTTCATCAGGTGAATGGAACTCCCACACACCTGATGAAGAGGCAGCACTCCAAAAGCTTGTGGCTTGTACAAGCAAATAAACCTGTTGGACTTTAAGCTGGTGTTGTGAGTTTACTGTGCTTACCCCAGTCCAACGCCAGCATCTCCACATCCTGGCTGTGAGGTAGCGGTGTTAACCACTGTGCCACCATGAAATCGCTGTGAGAAGCCAGTTGCGGGGGGAAGTAGGTTTCACATTAACCTCTGGTGCCACCAATCACACTTAACCAACAACCCCGAAACATTCAGCCTCATAGGTGAAAAGAAAGGGTATTTGTCATGACCAATACTTCAAATCGTACTCCAAGGCAGCATAATATAGGAAAACATAGAAGATAGGAGCAGAAGGAGGCCATTCGGCCCTTCAAGCCTGATCTGCCATTCATCATCATCATGGCTAATCATCCAAATCAATAGCCTAATTCTGCTTTCTCCCCATAACTTTTATCCCACTCACCCCAAGTGCTATATCAGCCGCCTCTTGGATACATTCAATGTTTTGGCATCAACTCCTTCCTGTGGTAATGAATTCCACAGGCTCACCACTCTCTGGGTGAAGAAATGTCTCCTCATCTCTATCCTAAATGGTCTACCCTGAATCCTCAGACTGTGACCCCCTGGTTCTAGATTCCCCCACCATCAGGAACATCCTTCCTGCATCTACCTGTCTAGTCCTGTTAGAATTTTACACGTCTTTATGAGATTCCCTCTCATTTGTCTGAACTCCAGTGAAAACAATCCCAACCTAGTCAATCTCTTCTCATTTGTCAGTCCCACCATCCCGAGAGAATAAACTGTGCAGAAAACTAATGAGTTTTGAACAATGCCGGCTCACCCAATCCTTCCACTAATGATGTGAAGCCTCTACACAAAGCGCATATTAAACCCTTGATAATTCTGATTTATGTTTATCACATGCTCTTACACAGTGGTGCACAGATGTGTATGGGATAGATCAATTGGCTCAAGACCAATGGGACGGCAGTAATCAGCACTGCTGCCTCACACCGCCAGGGATCCATGATCGATCTCCAGCTTAAATCACTTTGTGAAGTCTGCACATTCTCCCCATGTCTGCATGGGCTCCCACTGGGTAGCTCCGGTTTCCTCCCAGACTCCGAAAGATGTGCTGGTTAGGTGAATTGGCCATGCCAAATTCTCCCTCAGCGTTCCCAAAAAGGCTCCGCAGTGTGGAGACTGCAGGATTTTCACAATAACTTCATTGCAGTGTTAATGTAAGCCTACCAGTGCCTAATAAATAAACTTTAAAAATTGGTTTCATTCTCAGGTTATTGGCAATTCAACATGTGTTAGATCTGGCAGCTGCAGGCTTTAGTCAGTGTGATTAGTGAAGACCCAGGGAGAAATCCCCCACTCACCTAATTACCCCACTGCGGATACCATCAGGCAAGAAGTTACCCATTAATACTGTCAGAGACACAATGAGTCACAAGCTGAATCCAGTGTCTAAAGGCAGACATTGATGTAAGGAAGATCATATTTATTCTACTGCGTGATTCTGTTCATTGTAAAAAACAATTAATGAAAAATAGCGATTTTATTGTATCTCAATGTGATTAATTAATGAGTTGAGACTGTAAACTTCACAGGTTAATAAACTAACACACGAGAAATATTAAACGTTCTCATTTCAGCAGCTGTCCCAGGTTTCTAGCCAGTCTCCCAATGCCTGTTTCCACAGAGTGTATGTGCGTTATATAGAATGCAGAAATCTCTTGATCTGTAAAAGGAAAACATTTTAAGATCTTGTTCATAAACATAATCCCCAAGCTCAGAAGGCGATGAGCAGTATAATTTCACTAGACAGGGATATGGTTCAGAGGGAACAAGAAATAGGAGCTGGCATGGGCCATTTCGCCTTTCTACCTCAATCCACTTTCACAGCCCATCCTCACATCCCCTAACTTCCTGACTGCCCAGAACAGTCTCAGGAACTGAGCTTCCGCAGATTGCTGCAGTAGAGAATTCCAGTCCTCAGGTGAAGACATGTTTCCTCACTTCGCTCCTCAATGGCTACCATTTTCATCCTGAGACTATGGTCCAATATTCTGCACTCTCCGGGCAAGGGAAAGATTGGCCGAGATCTTCCAATGTCTGGACCGTGGGAGATCAGACATCTGACCCAAGACCTACATCCAGACCCAGCGGTGTCCTAGTGCCCTGACTTTTGAGGGAATTACCCAGGAAATTCAAACTCCTGATGGAAAAGTTTGGTTCTCCCAGGATCCTCTGAAAAAGTCTCCAAATCTGAGTTGGAGTCCAAGACTTCGGAAAATCACTGGGTAACTAGGGATCTGATCCCACCAACCACTCACACTGACCCCCCAACTGTAGCCTTGATATTCTGACTAATCCTGACCTTCCAATTTCACGGCCTGACCTGCTGGTTACCCCAGTGACCAACTCCACCACCCCTCCCCACCTTCACCACCGCGCTCCCCTCCCCCCACGCCCTCGACCAGGCTAAACACCAACCATCCAGATCTGACTGAACCCTTATCCCAACTGCTCACTTACCCACCAACCCACTTCACTCAACCTCCATCTATCACACTACCAACCTACCACCTCACTCACATGCCACCTTACCCACTTACTATACACACACATACCCACCTTCCCATTCACTTTTATTCATTCTGGATATTGACATTTGCCCCATGCTGTACAAAGAGGGTGTGACTGGCGTTACCCTGGACATTGCACTCTGCTTATCTGAACAGGTCAGGCTCGGGGGACCTGGGTGGAAATGTGGTGCTGCATCTGGGCTGGGGGAGTTCAGTCAGAGCAGCAATCCAATGGTGAGTGCCATTTGTGGAGGGTTCAAGCCAGCCAATCAATATTGAGCTAATAGATGTGGAGTTTCCATCCAAACCTCACAATCCTCTACACAGCCCCGTAAACCCCCTAACCCCTCCTCTTCTGACTCAGCTTTTAGTCAACTGGTCCATGCCAACTTTTGTCTGATTATTTCACTGTAAACCTTGATGTTTTCACATCAGATGCTATATAAATGCAGGTTTTTGTTCTCATTACAATATGCCATTACAATATGATTCTCTGCCCCATTCATTTTTTAGCCATTGGAAGTTCACCATTCTGCACCTCGGTAATATGCATCAGAATTCTAAAGCAAATCTGATTACACACATTGCGTGTGTACACTGGAAAACATTTTCATTGTCTTCATTAATAGTATTCTTTAGTTTTGAATATATCTTAAATTGCATAAAAACAAGACATTAATATTCTTACTTAGGCATTGGCAAACTAATTTTCATAATTCCACGCATTATAAATTTAACTTCACACTCTCAGACTTCTGTCAAGGAGTTCATTTTGTAATGTTTTTCAATATTAAAGTCAGGGTTATTTAATTGAGTTTAAACCCTCGACAAATGTTACTACCACAGACCCTCTGGTCATTGCTGTGCACACACTGGTTGCCATATCTTCTACGCCACAGCAATAGTTGCCCACGTTGCATTACCTTTTCAACTAAATCGTTACATTTTGCTTCATTCCCTTTGAAATCTTCATTAACGTCTAATGTCAAAACCGGAATTCTATTCAAGTAGTCATAGTGAAGCCTGAAACAAGAACATCAAATAATCTGAGAGTCAATAAACCAATACAATCCACTCCAAAATTGTCTAAGCCTGGAAGTTATCCAGGTCTTGCTGCATATTGACATGGATTGTCTCAGTATCTGAGGAGTGGTGAATGGTGCTGAACATTGTGCAATCATCAGTGAACATCCCCACTTCTGACATTATGATGGAGGGAAGGTCATTGATGGAGCAGCTGAAAATGGTTGGGTTTAGGGCACTACCCTCAGGGACTCCTTCAGCTATACAAAACCCTGGATAGACCCCACTTGGAGTATTGAGAGCAGATCTGGACACCTTAGGAAGGACATATTGATCTTGGAGGAGGTGCAGCTTAAGTTCATGATATCTGTAATTCAAAGTTTAATTATGAGGAGAGATTCTACAAATTAAACCAGTTTTTGCTAGAATCTAGAAGGTTTATTTGATCAAAGTCTTCAAACTATTAACAGGAACAGACAGGGTAGGTCAAGATGACCTAATTCCACTGAAAGGAGGTTCTAGAACTAGAGGGCATAATCTAAAAATTAGGGCCAGACCATTCAGGACTGCTACACACAAATGGTGGTAGGGCTTTATAGAATTATAGAACCCCACAGTGCAGAAAGAGGCCCTTCAGCCCATCGAGTCTGCACCAAACACAATCCCACCCAGGCCCTATCTCCATATACTAAACCCACTAATCCCTCTAACCTATACATCCCTGGACACTAAGGGGCAATTTCTTAGCATGGCCAATCAACTTAACCCCGCACATCTTTGGAGTGTGGGAGGAAACTGGAGCACCCAAAGGAAACCCACGCAGACACGAGGAAAGTCTGCAAACTCCACTCAGATAGTGGAATCAAACCCAGGACCCTAGAGCTGTGAAGCAGCTGCCGAGAGCTTGGAACTCTCTTGTGCTGCCGAGAGCTTGGAACTCTCTTGCACAAGTGGCAGCTGATGTTCGATCACTTGCTAGTTTTAAATCTGAGATACTTTTTTTGTTAAGCAAAGATATTAAAAGGTACGGACCTGGGGCAGGTCCATGGAGTGAGGCCAAAGGTCAGGAGTGATCTCATTCAATGATGAAATAGGCTAGAAGGGCTGAATGGCCTGCTTATGTTACTATCTTCTGACAGGGATGGCCTCAAACCATCACAATCATCAGTATCTCTGAAAAAAGACATGTCAAAGCTTTTTGCCTCACTTTATCAGTAGATTCACAAGATTATCAAATGTAAATGGAACAATATTTAATACTTCATGAGAGGAGAGTGCTGATTGGTAGAGGTGTTGCCATAAGATGATTGACAAAAGGGTCTGAGGTGAAGCAGGAGAATTTTATTTTAAACTTTAATGATCTGTCTGCAAGAGCACTGGAAACAGATTCAACAGAATTCTCAAAAGGGGAACTGGAGGTACACTTGAAAATGCTTAAAAATACACAGGGGGAGTGGGAGAAATCAGATAGAACCAATAAGATAAAATATAATGGGTGGCACAGTGGGACAATGGTTAGCACTGCCGCCAGCATCCCAGGTTCAATTCCTGGTTTGGGTCATTGTCTGCGTGGAGTTTGCACATTCTCCCTGTGTCTGCGTGGGTTTCCTCGAGGTACTCTGGTTTCCTCTCATTGTCAGAAAGACGTGCTGGTTGGGGTGCACTGACCATGCTAAATTCTCCCTCAGTGTACCCGAACAGTGGAAGGCTTTTTACAGTTACTTCATTGCAGTGTTAATGTAAGCCTACTTCAGACACTAATAAATAAAACTTAAAACTTAGATCTTTCAAAGAGCTGGCACAGACATGATGGGTCCAATGGCCTCCTTCTGTGCTGGATGATTTTAACAACCCTACTATTTTATCAATCTCAATGCCTCTGTTGTAACCCTCCATTGCTGCTGCTGTTACCCTATGGCTCTGTCTATGTACTTGTCAGGGGTTTGCTTCTGGATTGAGTGAAGTGCTGTTGACATTAATATTTACGCTTCAGAAATCAGATACTTGGCAAACCCAGGAGAAAGGAAAGAGTGTTGTTCTTGCCGTGTTGTCCTGTGTTGCAGCCAGCATTCGTGTTTAACATGAAGCTTCTCCAGATACGCCATGGGGATTCCCTTCTCCTCCTGCCGACCTCTCAGTATCAGTCTCTTCATACAGTTCTGTAGAATAAAGAGAAATCCAGTTTTTCCATTTCCAACAAATATCTATTCCTCCAAACTCCTCCAGTCTTCATTCTGAGAGCTACACTCTCATCATAATCACTCACATGCCCAATATCATTGACCCTATTGGATACAGTGACAGTGGAACCTCTCTCCCTGTCCATTGTCCATGGGTTGACTTGTCTTTCCAATTCTCTCTGCATATATGAGGGAGGCGAAGGTCTGGTGGTATTGCTAGACTATTAATCCAGAAATGTTCTGGGGACCTGGCTTTGAATCCCACTGTGAAAATTGGAGGACTTTGAATTCAATTTTAAAAATGTCTGGAATTAAGAATCTACTGATGACCATGAAAGCATTGTCGGAAAAATCCATCCGGTTCACTAATGATCTTTAGGGAAGGAAATCTTCCATCTTTACCTGGTCTGGCCTTCATGTGGCTCCAGAGCCACTGCAGTGTGGTTGACTCTCAACTGCCCTCCAAGGGCAACTAGGGATGGGCAATAAATGCTGGCCCAGCCAGCAACACCCATGTTCCATGACTCAATCAATGACTCTGTATTCAGTAGCTCACTGTGTAGGAAGAGTTGTGTCTCAATCTTTTACAATCTTTTACAGAGCAACACATTCCAAATCCAAACTTGATGGATCCTCTCGCAAGCAATGTTCACAAATTTCTCTATAAACTCAAAGGCTGAATTGTGCATCAAGTTTCTTTAAATCTCTGAGAACAGGGTTTGAAATATAGAATAAAACCAATGGGATTCCACTGACCACAAGATCCAATCTGGAGTAGATTGCCTCATCCCAACGCCTCCCATCCCCCCTTCCTCCCACTCCCCAATTCCCCTCTCTAGTAAACCCAATGCCATTGATTGGCCGAAGGAGGGATCATCAGGAAGAACTCCCACCTTGAGAGCTGCTAGCCAATCAGCTTGGCTGCCAGCTGTTCAATCTCAGTGGCCTGGAGAGGCAGTGCAGGGAGCTGCCTGGAGAAAACACCCAGGAGAAGTAAATGGCAGGGCTTGGGGATGGGAGGAGGGGTGGTGAGGAGGCAGGGAGTAGGGGCATAAGAGTTGGTGAGAAGGGGGCTAGGATGGAAGAGGGGGAGGAGGATGTCCTGAGGTCACCAGGAGGGTGCCTCCAGGCTCCTGGTGCAAGTGCCACCAGGTCCCTGAGACACCCATCTGAGAACTGAACTCTGTTGTTCATTTTTGGGCTGACTGACTAATCTGTCATCAGCCTATCGACTGGCTGCCGTTACACTGGTATTGAGGGAGTGCCGCACTGTCAGAGGGTCAGTGCTGAGGGAGCGCCGCACTGTCAGAGGGTCAGTGCTGAGGGAGCGCCGCACTGTCAGAGGGTCAGTGCTGAGGGAGCGCCGCACTGTCAGAGGGTCAGTGCTGAGGGAGTGCCGCACTGTCAGAGGGTCAGTGCTGAGGGAGCGCCGCACTGTCAGAGGGTCAGTGCTGAGGAGCGCCGCACTGTCAGAGGGTCAGTGCTGAGGAGCGCCGCACTGTCAGAGGGTCAGTGCTGAGGGAGCGCCGCACTGTCAGAGGGTCAGTGCTGAGGGAGCGCCGCACTGTCAGAGGGTCAGTGCTGAGGGAGCGCCGCACTGTCAGAGGGTCAGTGCAGGGAGCGCCGCACTGTCAGAGGGTCAGTGCTGAGGGAGCGCCGCACTGTCAGAGGGTCAGTGCTGAGGGAGCGCCGCACTGTCAGAGGGTCAGTGCTGAGGGAGCGCCGCACTGTCAGAGGGTCAGTGCTGAGGGAGCGCCGCACTGTCAGAGGGTCAGTGCTGAGGGAGCGCCGCACTGTCAGAGGGTCAGTGCTGAGGGAGCGCCGCACTGTCAGAGGGTCAGTGCTGAGGGAGTGCCACACTGTCAGAGATGTTGTCTGGAATTCTCCGACCTTGCCTGTGCCTGGGACTCTCCGTTCCCACTGCAGTGAATGGAGATTTAACAAAGTGCCACATTTTTGGTTCTTACTGACAGTGAGAGCAGGATGTGCAGGACTGGAAAAATCCAGGCTGGTATCTATTGGGTGAAACTTGACTCCCGTAGCCTTCATAATCCCGTGTAGTGTTGGATTGGAGTGATGTGCGTTCCATGTGCAGACTCCTCTTCCTCAGGGACATTGGTGAAAATGGTGGGATTGAATACAGAAAGTTTGGTGAATTTTCCATCAATGGCTGGGTTTACTGAGATTAGCCTAACTCCGCTCTACAATGGGGCACAATCTCTGGACTGCCTGATTAGCAGGTCAATAATGTAACCACTGGTGATAAACTATCAGATAATCTCACCTCGGGGGTCACGCGAAGATAGATGATGCCATCGAGTTCGATGTTTTTGCCAAAGCAGCTGTGTATCCAGCTGTGCCAATCCTGATACATAATCCACTCAGTCTCACTGATACAACCCGATTCGGACAAGTTGGAAGCAAAGACGTATCTGTCATTGAAGATACAACAGTCTGAGGTCACGTACCAACCGACTCAAGAACAGCTTCTTCCCTACTGCTGTCAGACTTTTGAATGGATTTACCTCGCATTAAGTTGATCTTTCTCTACACTCTAACTATGATTGTAACACTATATTCTTCACTCTCTCCTTCCTTCTCTATGAACGGTATGTTTTGTCAGTATGGTGCACAAGAAATAATACTTTTCACTGTATCCCAATATATATGACAATAATAAATCAAGTTAAATCAAATTCAGATGTAGTGTAATACTAATTGTCCTGTTTGCCATTGATGCTGCACTGCTTAGAAATTTTCATCATATTGATGTACCACAGAAACAAGCCCCTTGGACAATCTGCTCTGTGCTTCACAGGAACCTCCTGCCCCTCTTCTCCATCCTCCCTCTGAACATAACCAGCTTTTCCTTTCTCCCTCATATGCTGATCATGTTTCCATATCTAAGCATTAATGCAGATGGACAGGATTTCCAGCTGTTTAGAGTTAAAGTTTATTTATTAGTGTCACAAGTAGGCTTACATTAACACTGTAATGAAGTTACTGTGAAAATCATCTAGTCACCACACTCCGGCTCCTGTTCAGGTACACCGAGGAAGAATTTGGCATGGCCAATGCACCTAACCAGCATGTCTTTCGGACTTTGGGAGGAAACCCACACAGACACAGGGAGAATGTGCAAATTCCACAAAGACAGTGATCCAAGCTGGGAATTGAACCCAGGTCCCTGGCGCTGTGAGGCAGCAGTGCTAACCACCGTGCCACCCTGATCATGCCCGATCGTGCCGCTGATGTTCCCCAGCGGTATAGGGTGTGAGTAATGGGAAACTTGGTGATGGGGCAGGATCCGCTGGCCAAGGGCAAGCTAACTGTGCCACTACAAAAGACACTGCCCAATGTTACTGCCAATGAATAATTTCCAATCTTTACTGCTTCCTCTGATTTCTTCCTTCCCTTAAAGGTATAGACTAGTTCTCCCCTGGGTGGCCATTCCCATTGTTTCACCCTGAATTACAAGTTCAGCTAGCTATTCAACCATGAGTGGGAGCATGTCATCCAATTCTAGTCTGATTTCCTTGCATACAAGCAAGTGCACAGTGTTCACAGGCGCAGTGACTGGTATTCGAGATGGCTACCTCACACTGCTTTGTGTCCCTGAGTCCAACACAAATTCAAACCTGCAACTGCTTCTGATGCTGATACAAAGAAAGAAAGACTTGCATTTATATAGCGCCTTTCACAATATCATGGGCCAGAATTTTCCAGCCACTCCTGCCCTGCCATGCTTCCAGGAAGGATGGAGAATTTGGCACTCAGCCAAATCTCTGTTCACCGCAGCGGGACTGGAGAATCTCACTGATGTGAAAGGGTTGCAAAATGCCCCAAGTGCTTTACATTCAATGAAATACGTTTGAAGTCTAGACACTGTCATAACGGAGCAAACACAATAGCAAATTCAAACACAGCAAGATCCCACAGGCAGCCTCGTGACATTGTGATAATCATTTTAGTGATGATGATTAAGGTGTAAAGATTATCCAGGACACCAAGGGAGAACTCCTCCCCCCCACCTCCCCGTTCTTCCTTGATTTAGTATCATGGGATCCATTGCAGCGTCCAAGAGAAAGAACTCTCAAAACACCAGGTTAAAATCCAACAGAATTATTTGGAATCACGAGCTTTCGGAGCACTGCTCCTTTAGCACAATTCACCTGATGAAGAAGCGGTGCTCCAAAAGCTTATGTTACCCAGTAAACCTATAGGACTTTAACCTGGTGTTATGAGACTTCTTACTGTGCCTACCCCAGTCCAATGCCGGCATCTCCACATCATGACCATCCAAATGTTTTACCTGAAAGATAGCACGTGTTTTAGTGCAGCATTCTGCTGGAGCTGGGAGTGTCAGAATGGAATTTGTTTCATCTTTCTGGAATGGAACTTGCACCAACAAAGGGGTGGGAGTATTACCCACTGAGCTATGGCTAGTATTGCTTCAGTCAGCGTGTGAGATACAGAGAAATGAGAAAGGAATATTCTAGAAACATCATTACCTGTCACTATACAGAGATCGCTCAAAGAACTGAACTGGATGGACAGAATCCTTTACCCTGTCGCTCAGGGATTTAAGCTGTGACCGGACCCGACTTAAACAGGCGTAATTCTGGAATGTGTAAGACCAGCGTTCTGGTTTATCGTACATCATCTGTAGGAGATTTCCTCCACTCTTTTGCGATGCCGTCAGCTCCTTCAATATCCAAGCAACACGGAGTTCAAGTTAACGTAACATGACCATGCATCATGAGGAACACACCACAAAATATAAAACCATTGTGAAACTTTCTTCAACAAGAAACATAGACGATAGGAGCAGGAGGAGGCCATTCAGCCCTTCGAACCTGCCCTGCATTCATTATGATCATGGCTGATCATCCAACTCAGTAACCTAACCCTGCTTTCTCCCCATAACCTTTGATCACCAAGTGCTATATCCAGCTACCTCTTGAATACATTCAATGTTTTGGCATCAACTACTTCTCTGGTAATGAATTCCACAGGCTCACCACTCTCTGGGTGAAGAAATAAAGAACAAAGAACAAAACAGCACGGGAAACAGGCCCTTCGGCTCAACGAGCCTGCGCCGCCACCCCGATGTTCCCACCTCTACCCGCGATCCCTGTCCATGTTTATAGATCTATGGATTAAAAACCAAATTTGAGACAATTTAGGGAGAATTTGTTTTGCCAATTAGCCTAAGAGCACATCTTTGGGATGTGGGAGGAAACCGGAGCACCCGGAGAAAACCCACGCAAGCACGGGGAGAATGCGCAAACTCCCACAGACACAGGCCCAAATCCATGTATCTGCACAGCACAGCGATAGTCACTGAGCTGTCGTGTTGCCCATCAAATGGTCCAGGTCAAACGTACACTAACGAGGTGAAGCACTAGGATACTCTCGAAATGTCTCCTCATCTCCATCCTAAATGTTCTACCCTGAATCCTCAGACTGTGACCCTTGGTTCTGGATTCCTCCCACCATGGAGAACATCCTCCCTGCATTTATCCTGTCTAGACTTGTTAGAATTTTGTCAGTCTGTAAGAGATCCCCCTTATTCATCTGAACTCTACTGAAAAACATCCTAACATAGTCAATCTCTCCTCATGCATCAGTCCTGCCATCCCGGGAATTAGCAGAAGGACTTGGAGTGAGTCCAGAAACATTCAGTCCTCAAAACCAACACTCCTTTGCTAGCATGTTTGGTGAGATTGGAGATGGGAAAATTCTGATAGTTTATTCTCCTGCCTGCCCTACTGAGACTCCTACAAGGTGAATATTAAAAAAAAAACCATGGCTGCTATTTTAAACATAGAAGAAAGGAACCAGTGTCGGCCATTCAATCCATTTTGTCTGCTCTGCTATTCATTATGGTCATGGATGATCATCCAACTCAATAGTTTAATCCCGCCTTTCCTTTGATACTTGCCGCAAATGTTCAGGAAATCAACTACTTAAAGAAGAACAAAGGATTTTCTCCTCAGTGTCCTGGTCGATATTCCTCAACATCACCGCACACTTGCACTGCCGTTTGTGAGATTTTTCCATTCTGCAAATTGCCTGCCCAGTTCCCTGTGTGTTAAAACCAAGAGGACCCTTCACTGGAACTTCATTGGCTGAAGAGCATTTTGGGGTATCCTGAGGTCCTGAAAGGAGCTATATAAATGTAAGTTCTTTCATGTTTTTTCTCTACTGGAGAGTGACACTCAACGGGAGATCTGATCAGAACCAATGCAGAATCTCCAACCAAATACTCTCCCTTATCTCCTCGAATGAAGGAGCTGGAGGAAAATGCAATCTGATCACAGAAATAATCCTTACATCATGAAATTAATTGTCAATATTGAATGAATCTGAAAAGTTCTCAGATACAGGATCAGCTCATAAAGATTCAGGAACCCATTCTGAAATTCCCTAAACCCAGACTGATTACTGGAAGAATGGCTTACAGACAGGGATTGAGGGTTAATTGCCCAAACATTAGCCGCTTTCCTCCCACAATACCTGATTGGCGGCAGGATATTTTTCCGTTGATGACACATGGTCAGTACAGTAGTTGCTGCTTCACAGTGTCAAGGACACACCCGCGTTCGATTCCCAGCTTGGATAACAATGCAGAATCTGCACATTCTCCCTGTGTCTGCATGGGTTTCCTCCAGATGCTCCGATTTCCTCCCACAGTCCAAAGATGTGCAGGTTAGGTGGACTGGCCGTGCTAAATTGTCCCTTCATAGAATGATAGAATTCCGATGGGTGCAGAAGGAGGCCATTCAGTCCATCGAGCCTGCCCCAACAACAGTCTCACCCAGGCCCTATCCCCATAACCCCAGGTATTTACCTTGCTAATTCCCCTAATCTGTACATCTTTTGCCGCCACGGGGCAATTTAGCATGGCTAATCAACCCTAACCCACACATCTTTGGAAAGTGGGAGGAAACTGGAGCACCCAGAGGAAACCCACGCAGACACGGGGAGAATGTGCAAACTCCACGCAGTCACCTGAGGCTGGAATTGAACCCAGGTCCCTGATGCTGTGAGGCAGCAGTGCTAACCACTGTGCTGCCGTGCCATCCATGACATGTAGGTTATGAGGATGAGTGGGTTGAATGCAGGGGAGGTTGAGCAGTCTGTCTCTCCCCCCCCCCCCCCCCCACCACCACCCACCCATCTCCCAAAATATCCAGCCCTCACTTCAGTCCTAAATGGTGTGTGAAAAAAAAGGTCTCTTACCTCTGCGTCTTCTTTCTCAGTTTGCACGTTGCACCAACGAGCAATGGGCTCAGCTACAACATCCCAATCATCACTGGCCTGTCCCAGTATCTGAACCAGCGTGGATTTGCCCGCAGCTATAGATAAATTTTTTAAAAAGCATCCAACTGTAACAGCTCCTGAGTTACCGAGGCAATTCCAAAACAAAATTCATTTGAAAAGGAGAAACTCACAGGGTGACAGGCAGCGACTAATTGGATAGTTCATTCAAAGGACCAACCCAGGCAGGATGGGCTGAATGGCCTCCTCCTGCTTCTGTTTCTTGTGCTGTGTTCTTGTGTTGTGCATGTGTGAAAATAACAGAGTCTAAGTTTTAAGGATAAAGTGGGTTTGGGGAATCCGTCCTCACTGATTCCTGCAGACTTGAATTATAGAATCCCTACAGGGCAGAAGAGGCCATTTGACCCATCAGGTCTGCGCTGGTTCTCTGATAGAGTATCTCATTCAGACCCTCTCCCCTGCCCTATCCCTGTAACCCCACATTACTCTCTAATGAGCATTGATTGGCACATGGTGAGATGTCTGCACCTCCCTCTGGAGCAAATCCCGCCTCTGAGCACTGCTGGCTAATCTGATTGGTCAGGAGCTCTCCATTCCCTCCAGACACAGCGCTGCAGTGGCCAGCAGTGGCACTGCAGGGGGCTGCCTGGCACCAAAGTCCAGGGAACCAGAGGATGGGGGAATGGAAGGGGTCTCAGGGCAGTGGGGAGTGTAGAGAAGGCATGGGCAGTTACAAATGGGGTGATCAGTGTCTCAGGCGCTTTCTGATGGTGATACGCCCCCTCGTTCCCGCCCAGAATCCAACCTTGTTTACTCCCACAGTCCAAAGACGTGCAGATTAGGTTGATTGACCATGGTAAATGGAGCCAAGGGAATTAGCAGGGTAAATACAGGGATGGGACCTAGATGGGATTGTTGTCGGTGCAGGCACAATGGGCCAAATGGCCTCCTTCTACACTGTAGAGATTCATTGATTCGATTATTCAATGATGAGTTTCCCTTCTCAAGCTGTTCACCAGCCTAAATTTGAGGCTCGGTGGGAAAGGGCCGTTAAATGGTCACATGAGGCCTTAACTGGGGTAAGAGTGAGCTTCCCCTGCTTTATAAAACAACCATCAGATTGCAGTGGGTGGGGTCTAGAAGGGAAATCCCTCTATACAATTTCACACAACAGCCTCCTCCGCCCCCCTCTCTCATACACCCTGCCACCTGACTACAGCTGCTGGAGGGAGCATTAAATTCTGGATAGAGTCATAGGAGTTTAGAGGTTTACAGCATGAAAGCAGACCCTTGGGCCCAACTTGTCCATGCCAGTTTGAATGGGAGGAGTATGGGGCCTAGGTCGCTGGAAGCCTGGCCACCAAAGGTCAAGCGATTAAAACTGGGAACACTTGCAGGGCAGAATTGGAGGAGCGCAGAGATTTGAGTGGGTCACGGGGCTGGAGACTGTTACAGAGATATAGAGGGGCCAGTCCAGAGGGAAATTTGAAAGTGAGATCGAGAAATTTAACACCAAGGCTTCGCTGGATTGAGAGTCAATAGGAAAGCCAGGAGAGGGGCAATATAAGTGAGCTTGGATTGGTGCAAGATAGAGTCCTGGGGATTGTAGTACTAAAGGATGTGTGACACTTTCCCCAGAGAGGGAGGGAAAGGATTGAGACAATATTCAGAGTCCTGTTTTTAATTTTGAATTTGCATCTTGATAAACAGATTGTTGTGAAACAAAGCTTTTGTATTTCACAAGAGGGCACTTGCCCTTTAAATACCATGTGTATTAAAGCATCTTGCTTCCTCCTCAGTGTCTAAAATTCAGATTGTGAACAAGGATCGTGGCAATACAGGGACTGAATAAAACAGGAATTAAATTGCAGATGGTGGCAGAGTTATTGAGCTCTCCCTGCAGGGGTAACGCTCTGCTGTATAGGCAGTCCCCTGCATACTAAAGAAGCTCCATTGTCTGACTGTACAAAGCTTCACCGTCACTCACCTATATTCCCCTCGATGGAGACTTTCCTGGGCTTGACGCTGCTAGACTGATGTCTGCTCCTTTTGCTGGGGGGAACCGCCATGGTCTAACCTGGCGCTGAAAACGAGAGTGTGAGAGGTGGTTGTGACCTCTGGCTGCTTCGCTCGCTTCCCCCTCTGTGCACTGAAGCAGCTGTGTTAGTGAGAGTTAGTGACAGGAAACACTCTCTCTGTCTCACACACATTCATTCATTCATTCTGTAGCCGCTCGGTGTGTGCCTGTGATTTCAGGAAGTCATAGCAACAGCTTTGCTACTACCTACCCCGATCTGTCTGCAATGACTATCTTACAACTCACACTCATTTCTAGAAATCCACTGCCATCTGAGAAACAGCTGCAACAACATGTGTTCTCATCGTATCTTTAACACTATTAAACATAGTAAGAAGTCTCACAAGACCAAAGATTAGGTTGAAAGACCAAAGGCCAAGGGTTAGGTTGATTGGCCATGCTAAATTAACCCTATGTCTAAATTAATCCTAGTAACTCTAGGGGATCAGCAGGGTAAATATGTAGGATTATGGGAATAGGTCTCGGTGGGATTGGGATCAGTGCAGACTCGGTGGGCCGAATGGCCTCCTTCTCCACTGTAGGGATTCTATGATTAAAAATCCAACAGGCGTATTCGAAATCACGAGCTTTCGGAGCAGTGCTCCTTCATCAGGTGAGTAGAGAGGTGGGTTTCGCAAACACGGCATATATAGACACAGACACAATTGCAAGATAATGGTTGGAATACGAGTCTTTGTAGGTAATCAGGTCTTTACAGTGCAAGGAGAGAGAAGGATAATCACAGGTTAACGAGGCATCTCAAGCCAGGACAATCCTGTAGGATTTTGCAAACCCAGGCCAAATGGTGGGGGTTACAGATGGTGTGACATGAACCCAAGATCCCGGTTGAGGGTGTCCTCATGCACGCGGAACACTGGAGAGAGTGCAGAGGAGGTTTAATAGGATGTTGCCTGGTATGAAAGGACTGAGCTATGAGGAAAGATTGGGCAAATTGGAGCTGTCTCCTTAGAAAGACAGAGAATGAGAGGAGATCTAATAAAGATATGTAAGATTATGAAGGGTATAGATAAAGTGAACAGTGGTAAGCTTTTTCCTAGGTTCGATACAATAATTACGAGGGGCCACGGGCATAGGGTGAGGGGGTCGAAGTATAACTCAGATTTAGAGGGAGGTTTTTCACACAGAGGGCGACGGGGGCCTGGAATGCACTGCCAAGTAGAGTGGTGGAGGCAGACACGCGAGGGTTCTTTAAGGCTTACTTAGCCAGGCACAGGAGCGGACTAGAGATGGAGGGATATGGGAGACTTTTCTAAATAAAAATCAAGAGCCTTGGGACGTCCCTGGGAATCAACTGATTCCTGTGGACCTTCCAAGGTATTTCATGGCTCACTTGCTTTATTTCTGCGTAAATAGAACATAGAACATAGAACATTACAGCACAGTACAGGCCCTTCGGCCTTCGATGTTGCACCGGCCAGTGGACCCTCTAACCTAAACTATTCCAATATCATCCATATGCCTATCCACCGAACATTTGAATGCCCCCAAAGTAGGCGAGTCCACAACTGCTGCAGGCAGGGCATTCCACGCCCTCACCACCCTCTGTGTAAAGAACCTGCCTCTGACATCCGTCCTATAACTACCACCTCTTAATTTAAAGTTATGTCCCCTCGTGTTGGTCATCACCATCCGAGGAAAAAGGCTCTCACTATCCACCCTATCCAATCCCTTGATCATCTTATACGCCTCAATTAGGTCACCGCGTAACCTTCTTCTCTCTAATGAAAATAACCTCAGGTCCCTCAGCCTTTCCTCATAAGGCCTTCCCACCATACCAGGCAACATCCTGGTAAACCTCCTCTGCACCCTTTCCAATGCTTCCACATCTTTCTTATAATGCGGCGACCAGAACTGTACGCAATACTCCAAGTGCGGCCGCACCAGAGTTTTGTACAGTTGTAACATAACCTCACGGCTCCTAAATTCAATCCCTCTACCAATAAAAGCTAACACACCGTACGCCTTCTTAACAACTTTATCAACCTGGGTGCCAACTTTCAAAGAGCTATGTACTTGTACCCCAAGATCCCTCTGCTCGACAACACTATTAAGGGTCCTTCCATTAGCCCTATATTTCATATGCCTGTTATTCCTACCAAAGTGAATCACCTCACACTTATCCGTATTGAATTCCATTTGCCACCTCACGGCCCAGCTCTGCAACCTATCTATGTCCCTCTGCAAACTGTAACATCCATCCTCGCTGTCTACAACTCCCCCCACTTTGGTATCGTCAGCAAATTTACTAATCCAACCCTCTACACCCTCATCTAGGTCATTTATAAAAATGACAAACAGCAGTGGCCCTAAAACAGATCCTTGAGGTACACCACTTGTAACTGCACTCCAGGTTGAATATTTCCCATCAACCACCACCCTCTGTCTTCTATCAGCTAGCCAATTCCTAATCCAAACTGCTAAATCACCTTCAATCCCATGCATCTGCACTTTCTGCAGTAGCCTACCATGGGGAACCTTATCAAACACTTTGCTAAAATCCATATACACTACATCAACTGCCTTACCCTTATCTACCTCTTTGGTCACCTCCTCAAAAAACTCAATAAGGTTTGTGAGGCACGACCTACCCTTCACAAAACCGTGCTGACTATCCCTAATCAATTTATTCCTCTCTAGATGCTTATAAATCCTATCCCTTATAATTCTTTCCAAGACCTTGCCCACAACAGAAGTCAGGCTCACCGGTCTATAATTTCCAGGATGGTCCCTACTCCCCTTTTTGAACAAAGGGACAACATTTGCCATCCTCCAGTCTTCCGGCACTATACCTGTAGCCAACGACGACATGAAGATCAAAGCCAAAGGCTCTGCAATCTCCTCTCTAGCCTCCCAGAGAATCCTAGGGTAAATCCCATCTGGCCCAGGGGACTTATCAATTTTCATACCCTCAAGATTCGCTAACACCTCCTCCTTATGAACCTCAATCCTGCCCAGTCTACAACCTGGTATCGCAGTATTCTCCCCGACAACATTGTCTTTCTCCTGCGTGAATACTGACGAAAAATACTCATTCAGTGTCTCTCCTATCTCCTCAGGCTCCACGCACAACTTCCCACTGCTATCTCTGACTGGCCCTAATCTTGCCCTAACCAATCTTTTATTATTTATATACCTGTAAAAAGCTTTAGGATTCTCCTTAATCCTATACCGCCAAAGTCTTCTCGTGTCCTCTGGTGTTAAAATGTCTGTTTAAGTTTTGCATGTTTATTGATGTCTTTTCTTTTACTTCACAGGTGATTCGGTCTGCCTTCTCTCAATCTTAGCTTTTATTGGTAGGGGGATTGAATTTAGGAGCCGCAGCATCATGTTGCAGCTGTACAAAACTCTAGTGCGGCCGCACTTGGAGTATTGTGTGCAGTTCTGGCCGCACATTATAAGAAAGATGTGGAGGCATTGGAGAGGGTACAGAGGAGGTTTACCAGGATGTTGCCTGGTATGGAGGGCAGGTCCTATGAGGAGAGGTTGAAGGATTTGAGGTTGTTTTCGTTAGAAAGGAGGCGGCTAAGAGGGGATCTTATTGAAGCATATAAGATGATTAGAGGTTTAGATAGGGTGGACAGTGATAGCCTTTTTCCTAGGATGGAGAAAGCTAGCACGAGGGGACACAGCTTTAAATTAAGGGGTATGAGTTACAGGACGGATATCAGAGGTAGGTTCTTTACTCAAAGAGTGATTAGGGAGTGGAATGCCCTGCCTGCAGCTGTTGTAGATGCGCCAAGTTTGGTGGCGTTTAAGAGGTTAGTTGATAAGTATATGGATGAGAAGGGAATGGTTTAGTTAGGAGGGGCATTGCTTTTTATTTTGGTCGGCACAACATCGAAGGCCGAAGGGCCTGTTCTGTGCTGTATTGTTCTATGTTCTATGTTCTAATCTTCCCTAATAGGCGTAGACAAAGGTCATTGGTAGAGGAGAGCACATATACTGTTAAAATGGTGGCACGAGCTTGTTGGGCCAAAGGGCCTTTTCCCGTGCTGTATTGTTCTTTTGTTCTTTGATTTTATTGGACTTTAACCTGGTGGTGTGAGACTTCTTGCTGTGCCCACACCAGCCCAATGCCGGCATCTCCACATCATGACCAATAAAACAAGCCAAGGAGCTTTACAGAGGCATCATAAAATATTTGATACTGATCCACATGAGGAGATACTGAGACAGGTAATGAATGGCTTTAATCAAAGAGATTGGTTGTTGGGAGTGTCTTGAAGGAAGAGAGAGAGGGGGAGAGGGTTAGGAGGGGAATTTCAGAGCTTGGAGCCCAGAAAGCTAAAGTCATGGCCATCAGTAGTGGTGGAGGGAGTAAAATCAGGGATGTGTCAAAGGCTAGAATTGGAGGAATGCAGATGTCTTGGAGGGTTATGGGACTGGAATAGATTACAGAGAAAGGGAGAGCCAAGACCAGAGATTGTTCTGTTTAGTTATGGGAAGCTTAAGGAGTGTTTAATTGCATTATTCAAAATGTTCCTTTGAAGTCTCTTGCAACATTTAATTATGTTCAAAGTGCTATATAAATACAAGTTGTTGTTTATATCATGTGTTCACAACCTCAATGTTTTACAGCCAGCGATTTGGAACTATGGGCAGAATTTACCAGATGGCAGGGATTCCTGCCCATTACCCATTGGCTGAGATCTAGTGTCAGATCAAGCCCAGAATGGGATGCAATGCCTCATCTCTTCAGCTTGGATCTTGTTTGTCTCTCTTGTGGGAACCTTGAATTGGATCCAATTGGAATTTGGTTTGGTTTTTGAGAAAGCAAGGATTGGGTTTGCCCAGTCCACCCTGAACATTGGCTTTGTAATGTTAAGAATGGAGTAAAAGTTTTTAAAAATGGAGAAACATCAATGGGTTGTCTCACCGGCCGATCATCCCAACAGTGTCACTGGCTGCGGTGGCCAAAGTCGAGATTGCAAGCAAACCCACAAGTCTTTGCTGGAGCCCAGGTTGGTGTGGAGGGGGGGGGTGTTCTCAGGACGGAGATGGCAAGGGAGCAGTGACGAGGGAGGGCAGTTCTTACGGGGAAAGGAGAAGAGCCAGGAGGGATCAATCAGGAAAACAGGATCAGTGATAGAGGAACTACCCAATTCCCTGTAGTCCTGAAGTGGATGTTCCTACGAATTGACCATCACCTTATCCTTCTGTTCCTTTCTCCTTCATGTGTTTCACCAGCTTTTTCTCAAATACATCGATATGATCCACCTCAACCACTCCATGTGGGAGCGAGTCCCACATTCTCCACATTCCCCGTGGGAGTGAGTCCTATATTCTCCGCATTCCCCGTGGGAGTGAGTCCCACATTCTCCCCACTCCCTGTGGGAATGAGTCCCACATTCTCCCCACTCCCTGTGGGAGTGAGTCCCACATTCTCCCCACTCCCTGTGGGAATGAGTCCCACATTCTCCCCACTCCCTGTGGGAGTGAGTCCCACATTCTCCCCAC
This sequence comes from Sphyrna mokarran, assembly GCA_024679065.1. NCBI lineage: Eukaryota > Metazoa > Chordata > Chondrichthyes > Carcharhiniformes > Carcharhinidae > Sphyrna > Sphyrna mokarran. The sequence goes on from JAGIQG010000001.1 coordinate 175,027,804, forward strand.
TCCCTGTGGAGCAAGTCCCACATTCTCCCCACTCCCTGTGGGAGCAAGTCCCACATTCTCCCCACTCCACGTGGGAGCGAGTCCCACATTCTCCCCACTCCCTGTGGGAGCGAGTCCCACATTCTCCCCACTCCCTGTGGGAGCGAGTCCCACATTCTCCCCACTCCCTGTGGGAGTGAGCCCCATGTTCTCCTCACTCCGCGGGTAAAGAAGTATCTTCTGGATTCCCCATTGGGTTTCAGTGATTTTTATTTATTAGCCTCTGGTGTTAGATGTTCCCACAGCTGGGAGCAGCTTCTTTACATCTACTGTCTTAAACTTTGTAATGACTGTAAAGAGTTAAAGCAGTTAAAGGTCCCTCAGAGCAGGCTCCAGCCTGCCACAGCTTGTTCAAACAATTCCTGACAGTTATAACCATATAAACACCATCTGCTGTGCAAATCAGTGACTGTCTTTAACAGCAATCTGAATACACTGCTCTATATTGTTTAAATGTTTACGTGCCAAATGATCAGACAGACAAACATGAATTCCACTAAGTGTGATTAATGTGGCAGCATGTCACCATCTCAATTCATAGAATCCCACAGTGCAGAAGGTGGAGTAGCACAGTGGTTAGCATTGCTGGCTCACTGTGCCAGGGATCTGGGTTTGATTCCCAGCTCGGGTCACTGTCTATGTGGAGTTTGCACATTCTCCCTGTGTCTGCATGGGTTTCCTTCGGGTGCTCCAGTTTCCTCGCACACTTCAAAAGTGTGCGGGTTAAGTGGATCGGCCTTGTTAATTTGCTCCTTAGTGTCAGGAGAATTACAGGATAAAAATGCAGGGTTATGGGGAGGGGACCTGGGTGGGATTAGAATCACAGAAACCCTACAGTGCAAAAGGAGGCCATTTGGCCCATTAATTCTGCACTGACCACTATCTCACCCAGGCTTTATTCCTATAACCCCATGCATTTACCCTACCTAGTCTTCTGATATTAAAGGGCAATTTACATAGCCAATCCATATAACCAGCTCATCTTTGGATGATGGGAGGAAACTGGAGCATCTGGAGGAAACCCACACAGACACGGGGAGAATGTGCAAACTCCACACAGACAGTGACCTGAGGTTGGAATTGAACCCGGGTTCCTGGTGCTGTGAGGCAGCAGTGCTAATTACTGTACCATGATAGCATCCAATGAAAATTAGCCGATATTCCTGGGTAATTGGATTGTGCATTCCTCGTTCCAAAATTCTCAAAAGATTTCCCACTCATAGTTCAGCCGACAATCTTCTTTTCTTGTAAAACGGAATGGCGATAACTGAGAGTTTTGGTTTGAAAAGCCACCTGAAGGGGTTTGATTAGAGACCTGGGGGAAATGAAGCAAAACCCGTTCACAGAATCCCTACAATGCAGATGGAGGCCATTTGCCCCATCGAGCCTACACCGACCACAATCGCACCCAGGTCCTATCCCCATAACCCCATGTGTCTACAATCCCAATCCTCCTGACACTAAGGGGCAATTTAGCATGGCTAATCCACATCTTTCGGACTGTGGGAGGAAAGTAGAGCACCCAGAGGAAACCCACGCAGACACAGGGAGAATGTGCAGATTCCACACAGACAGTAACCCAAGCTGGGAATCGAAACTGAGTCCCTGGCGCTGTGAGGCAATAGTGCTAACCACTGTGCCACCAATCACACATTTAAAAAAGTTGTGTCAGTAAATTGCAATCAAATCATTTGGAAATGTAAAGTGAGAAGTAACTTTTGTCTTTCAGCCTCTTGAATTTCCGCTCTTATTCTGCTTTTGTGGGAACTATGAGCTTGATGCCAGGAAAATGGGGCGAAGCTGGGGTGGTCTTCTTGGTTGAGGGGATGTTTTATTGAGGCTATTGGATGATGAGGTGCCTGGATAGAGTGGGTAGGAAGGCCCTGTTTCCATTAGCAGAGAGATCAATAACAAGGAACATAGATTGAAACTAATTGGCAGATGAATTAGACGGGAGTTGAACAGTTATAATATTTTTACCTAGAGGCTGCAGATTCTGCAACCCGCTGCCTGAAATGTTTTTTAAAAGTTTATTTTATTAGTTCACAAGTAGGCCTACATTAACAATGCAATGAAGTTACTGTGAAAATCCCATAGTCGTCACACTCCAGTACACTGAGGAAGAATTTAGCTTGGCCAATGCATCTTTCAGACTGTGGGAGGAAACCGGAGCACCCGGAGAAAACCCACGCAAACACGGGGAGAACATTCAGTCTCCACACAGACAGTGACCCAAGCTGGGAATCGAACCCGGCAGCAGTGCTAACCACTGAGCCACTTCATGGTAATTGATTCAGAAATCCTCATCACATTTTAAAAAATAATCGGAGGTGCCCATGCGGGCACCACCATCTACAGGACTGCAGAGCAGGAACTGGAAAGTGGGATTAGATTGGACAGTTCTTTCTGGGCCAGCACACCACAATGGGCTGAATGTCTTCCTTCAGCGCTGTACTTTGCTTTAAAAGGCATTGACGGGGTTTTCTACCCACTTGGCTCAGAGATCCACCAGATCTGAAACACTTTGGCTGTCTGTCATTTCAGATGCAATGACAGTTTTTGATGTCAATACATGCTTTAGCCTACTCAGTATCCTGTGACAGGGCATTGCAGGATCTTACCACTCGTTTTGGCACAGTATGTGTGCAGTACTATGCAGAATCAATTCATTTATTTACTTGTAATTGGAGCTCATTTTCACAAGGTTCAGGCACGTGGTGGTGTTGTTTATAATCGGAGGAAAATTTGATGTCAGCAAATTAAAGGAAAACACATAACAAATCAGAGGAAATTCAACACCAAAAGACTTCAGTCAAAAAATCCATGTTAACACAGCAGTGCAGGGAGTGCCACACATCAAAGTGTCAGTGCTGAGGGAGTGCTGCACTGTCAGAGGGTCAGTGCTGAGGGAGTGCCGCACTGTCAGAGGGTCAGTGCTGAGGGAGTGCCGCACTGTCAGAGGGTCAGTGCTGAGGGAGTGCCGCACTGTCAGAGGGTCAGTGCTGAGGGAGTGCCGCACTGTCAGAGGGTCAGTGCTGAGGGAGTGCCGCACTGTCAGAGGGTCAGTGCTGAGGGAGTGCCGCACTGTCAGAGGGTCACGGCTGAGGGAGTGCCGCACTGTCAGAGGGTCAGTGCTGAGGGAGTGCCGCACTGTCAGAGGGTCAGTGCTGAGGGAGTGCCGCACTGTCAGAGGGTCAGTGCTGAGGGAGTGCCGCACTGTCAAAGGGTCAGTGCTGAGGGAGTGCTGCACTGTCAGAGGGTCAGTGCTGAGGAGTGCCGCACTGTCAGAGGGTCAGTGCTGAGGGAGTGCCGCACTGTCAGAGGGTCAGTACTGAGGGAGTGCCGCACTGTCAGAGGGTCAGTGCTGAGGGAGTGCTGCACTGTCAGAGGATCAGTGCTGAGGGAGTGCCGCACTGTCAGAGGGTCAGCGCTGAGGGAGCGCCGCACTGTCAGAGGGTCAGTGTTGAGGGAGCGCCGCACTGTCAGAGGGTCAGTGCTGAGGGAGTGCTGCACTGTCAGAGGGTCAGTGCTGAGGGAGTGCCGCACTGTCAGAGGGTCAGTGCTGAGGGAGTGCCGCACTGTCAGAGGGTCAGTGCTGAGGGAGTGCCGCACTGTCAGAGGGTCAGTGCTGAGGGAGTGCCGCACTGTCAGAGGGTCAGTGCTGAGGGAGTGCCGCACTGTCAGAGGGTCAGTGCTGAGGGAGTGCCGCACTGTCAGAGGGTCAGTACTGAGGGAGTGCGCACTGTCAGAGGGTCAGTACTGAGGGAGTGCCGCACTGTCAGAGGGTCAGTACTGAGGGAGTGCAGCACTGTCAGAGGGTCAGTGCTGAGGGAGTGCCGCACTGTCAGAGGGTCAGTGCTGAGGGAGTGCCGCACTGTCAGAGGGTCAGTGCTGAGGGAGTGCTGCACTGTCAGAGGGTCAGTGCTGAGGGAGTGCCGCACTGTCAGAGGGTCAGTACTGAGGGAGTGCCGCACTGTCAGAGGGTCAGTACTGAGGGAGTGCAGCACTGTCAGAGGGTCAGTACTGAGGGAGTGCAGCACTGTCAGAGGGTCAGTGCTGAGGGAGTGCCGCACTGTCAGAGGGTCAGTGCTGAGGGAGTGCAGCACCATTAGAAGGGAAACGGGAGAGCACTGTGCAAATGGAAATGCTGTCTTTGAGATAAAATGTTAAATTTCGGATGCATTAGAACTGTGGAATGCACTTAACATGTCCCAATGCCCCATTGAAGAGGAGCTGGGTTATCTTTTATCGTGTCCTGGGCTAATATTTATCCCTCTATCAGTGACACGGGTTATTGGTTCACTATCACATCGCTGTTTCTGGGATCATGGTGTGTACAAATTGGCTGTAGCAAAGATTTATGCTGTGGAGGCGCAGGGGCAGGTAGAAGTGACAAAGAGAACATAAGTGAGGATACAGAAGGCTGAGAAGGTGCTAACAGTGTCCATTATGTGACCAGGATGTGTGAATGGCAGAACAGAGGTACAAATGGTTAAGGGACTGCCTAAGGAATGTGCCCTGAAGATTGGGGGTTGGGTGGGAGTGGCCGGAGGTGAGGGGGGTGGTGATGCACAGTTGATGTGGGGAGGTGGGGGAAGAGAGAGAACTGGAATGGAGAAGTGCAAAAATGGAAGTGAGAATGAAGAATGATAAATTGGATGAAACAAAACAAAATAAATGGGAATGGGGTGAAGATGGAAAGGAGAATTCACGCTCTGAACTTGTTGAACTCAATGTTCAACCTGGGAGGCAGTAAACGCCTAATTGGAAGATGAGACGCTGTTCCTCCAGTTTGTGTTGGACGAACATTGCAAAAGGCCAAAGACAGACATGTGGGCAGAAGAGCAGGGTGGTGCGGTGAAGTGATAAGTGACAGGAAGGTCTAGATCTGCTTGTGAATGGACTGAAGGTGTTCAGCAAAGCGGCCACCCGGTCTGTGTCTGGTCTCTCTGATGTAGACGCATTGGGAGCAGCGAATGCAATAGACCAGACTGAAGGAGGGGAATGGGAAGCGCTGCTTCACCTGGAAGGGGTGTTTGGACCCTAGGGCCGTGAGCAGGGAGAAGGTAAAAGGGCAAGTGTCGCATCTTCTACAATTGCATGGGAAGGTGCCGGAGGCAGGGGGTGAGGGATTGGGTGTGACAAAGGACTGGACCAGGATGTCCCAGAGACAGCAGTCCTTGCAGAATACTGACAAAGAAATGCTCCTTTGAAATTGAGATGAGGAGGAATTTCTTCAGCCAGAGAGCGGTGAATCTGGAATTCTTTGTCACAGAGGGTTGTGGAGACCAGGCGAGTGGGCGTCTTGAAGAGATAGATAGGTTCTTGATCAATAAGGCAATCAAGGTTATGGGGATGAGAATCATACCAACCATGATTTAATGAGGGAGCAGACTTAATGGGCCGAGTGGCCTAATTCTGCTCCTATATCTTATAAGACATGTTGAGTGGTGGCATCATGCTGGAGTTGGCAGAAATTTTGGAGGATGATCCTTTGAGTGGGGAGGCTGGTGGGATAAAACGTGAGGACTAGGGGGAACATAGAATCTTATACTGCAGAAAGAGGTTATTCAGCCCATCGAGTCTGCATCAACCATAATCCCACCCAAGCCCCATATCTCTACCTATTTACCCACTAATCCCTCTAACCTATACATCCTGGGACATTGTGGACAATTTAGAATGGCCAATTAACCGAGCTGCACATCTTTGGACTGTGGGAGGAAACCAGAGCGCCCGGAGGAAACCCACGCAGACACGGGGAGAACATGCAAACTCCACACTGACAGTGACCTGAGCTGCAAATCGAGCCCAGGTCCCTGCAGCTGTGAAGCAGCAGTGCTAAACACTGCACTACCGTGCCGGGGACACAGGGAACTCTATCCTGGTTGTGGGAGAGGGAGTAAGAGCAGTGGTCTTGGGGAAGGGGTTGGAAGCAATTGGGAGCCCTGTAAACCACGACTGAGGAAGGAGGAAGACATATTGGCAGCACTATTTTGGAAAGTGGCACCATCAGATTAGAAATGGTGGAGGCAAAGGAAGTGAGAGAATGGGATGGAGTCCTTACAGGATGTGGAGTGTGAAGAGCTGTAGTGAAGGTAGTTGTGGGAGTCGATGGGCTTGTATGGGATACTGTTGGACAGTTTATCACCAGCAATGTCTTTCTAATGTCTTTAATGCAAGCCCCTTGCTTCTGTACTGGCTGCTGCTTCTCTGTAGCCTGAGTCCTGTACGCTTTCTTTAACAGCTTCATCGAGTCGGAGCAGCACTGTTAGAGATGTGTAAATGTGGGTGTTAATAGCAGCATTTATCACCAATGTGCTCTGATCAACTGTTTAATCTCGAGCAATTTGACAAGTAATGTCTCTTATTTACAGGAGCTGAAGGTGCAGTAACCCACAAAACAACTCAGCCTCTCTGACAAGTGTACAAAACCTGTGCTGAGATCATCTCAAGAAAAGACAGAAGTTTTCAGTGAAGACTTTATGAAACAAATATAAAATAGAACAGTTTTTATCATCAATGGCTTCCTCGCCGAGCAGCCCAGAGCATTTATTCTTTATAAAAACGTTGGCAAGGATGGAAAGTAAAGATGATGATTGAATGTAGGCACTTGGATAAAGTAAAGTGGCTTCTAATGTGTGCCAGTGAATGACATTCTACAGACCTGGTGTATCACTCTGCAGTGTAATGAAAAGTACGGGGAAAGCTGGCGGGGCAGATGGTGACTGGCTGAAGGAGAACGGGAAAAGTCTAGAATCATCCTGCATCAAGCTTTCAAACAAGGACCTCAAATTTCATCAAAGCTACACAGGATACACTTTACAAAACCCGGTCCAGCGCTGGGCGGGCTGTGTTAAAGGAGGAAAATGGACTGCGTTTTTCTCTCTCTCTCTCAGCATTTCTTTCTTTTCGTTCTATCGATCCTTCGCAGTCAGTTTCTCAATCAGTTCTTGAAGTGGAACCAGTTCCTTCCGGTCTATCAGGTTAAACTCCTGAAAGTAATTAAAGAGATGGTGTATTCCTTGTGTAGTAACTGAACCCATGTCTGCTTTAAAGACAATTTGTAGAGACAATGTGAATACTTCACGCCACAGTGTGCGTCTTTCTGTTAAAGATTTAGGAATGCAATTAAACTAAAAAGTTTTTCTGTCTCTCACTTTATCTTCCTTTTCTTCTATTTCTCTCTCTGGAACTGATTTGAATTCACCAAATTTAATCTACGCTTTAATTCTAAGCCCTTACATGTGAACAAGCCTGCACATGATCATATGAATTCAGAGCAGGAGTCATTCAGCCCCTTGAGCCTGCTTGCCCATTCAATAGGATCATGGCCAATCTGATCGTAATCTCAACTCCACATTCCTGCCGAGCCCCTCCATAATCTTTCACCCCTTGCTTATCAAGAATCGATCAAACATTGAAAGACTCTGCTTCCACTGCCTTTTGAGGGAGAGAGTTCCAGAAGCTCACCATCCCCAGAGAAAATATTTCTCTTGGTACATAGAACATAGAACAATACAGCACAGAACAGGCCCTTCGGCCTTCGATGTTGTGCCGACCGAAATAAAAAGCAATGCCCCTCCTAACTAAACCATTCCCTTCCCTTCCATATACTTATCAACTAACCTCTTAAACGCCACCAAACTTGGCGCATCTACAACAGCTGCAGGCAGGGCATTCCACTCCCTAATCACTCTTTGAGTAAAGAACCTACCTCTGATATCCGTCCTATAACTCATACCCCTTAATTTAAAGCTGTGTCCCCTCGTGCTAGCTTTCTCCATCCTAGGAAAAAGGCTATCACTGTCCAGTGTCTGTTTTAAATGAGTGACTCATTATTTTTAAACAGTGACCCTCTTGGTCCTAGATCTACCCCAGAGGGCTGTGGAAGCTCAGTCATTGTGGTGCAAAAGGAGGCCACTCAGCCCATCAAGCCTGCACACTCCCACCCAGGCCCTATTCCTGTAACCCCAAATATTTACCCTGTTAATTCCCTTGACACTAAGGGAGGATTTAACTTCACCAATCAACCTAACCTGCACATCTTTGGACTGTGGGAGAAAGATAAAATCTACAGTGCAGAAGGAGGCCATTTGGCCCATCGAGTCTGCCCCAACCACAATCCCACCCAGGCCCTATCCTCGTAACCACACATTATTAGGTTCCTAGTCCCCCTGACATTAAAGGGCAATTTAGCATTGCCAATCAATTAACCTGCGCATCTTTGGACTGTGGCAGAAACTGGAGCAGCCGGAGGAAACCCACGCAGACGCGGGGAGAATGTGCGAACTCCACATAGACAGTGACCCGAGGAGGGAATTGAATTTGGGTCCTTGGTGCTGTGAGGCAGCAGTGCTAACCACTGTGCCATCTTATTGAGTGTATTTAAAACAGAGATTGATAGATTTCTGCTCAACAATAATGTAGCGGGAGTTATGGGAGATAGTGTGGGTAAAAGGCATTGAAATGTTCAACCAGCCATGATAGTACTGAATGGCAGGCAGGCTCGATGGGCTGAATGGGCTTCTTATTCCTGTGTTCCACTTTCTCCCACAAGAGGAAACATCCTTTTTACATTTCTTTCATTGCCAATTTCACAGTGTGTTCATCCGGACTGGTTTTCCAGGTCCCAGACACCTGATTTTCCAAACTATGATATCATCAACTCTTAATCTCAACAATTTAGCATGAGAAAAAAAGAACTTAAAATGTCCAAAGGAGCATCTGTAATGAATGGCAGACACCATCAACATCACTCCCACAGCAAATTACAGACTATTCATGTAAATTTCATTTATTAGTGTCACAAGTAAGGCTTACTTTAACACTGCAATGAAGTTACTGTGAAAATACCCCAGTCACCACACTCTGACACCTGTTCGAGTACACTGAGGGAGAATTTAGCATGGCTAATGCATGAAACTAGCACGTCTTTTGGACTGTAAGTAAGTTTATTTATTAGTCACAAGTAGGCTTACATTAAGGTGGATTCTCGGAGGCTATTTCCTCGGGCTAAAACTGTCACTACGAGAGGACACAAGTTTAAGGTGCTGGGGAACAGGTACACAGGAGATGTTGGGGTAAGTTTTCACTCAGAGGGTGGTGAGTGAATGGAATCGGCTGCTGTCGGTGGTGGTGGAGGCGAACTCGCTGGGGTCTTTTATAAGACTTCTGGATGAGTACATGGGATTAAATTGGGAGTTACAGATACTTCTATGGCCTAGTAGGTATGGATATGATTGGCACAACTTGTGGGTCGAAAGGCCTGTTTGTGCTGTAGTGTTCTATGTTCTAACACTGCAATGAAGTTACTGTGAAAATCCCCTGGTCGACACATTCTAGCACTTGTTTGGGTACACTGAGGGAGAATTTATCACGGCCAGTGCACCTTACCAGCATGTCTTTTGGACTGCAGGAGGAAACCGCAGAACCTAGAAGAAACCCATGCAGACATGGGGAGAATGTGTAATCTCCACACAGACAGTGACCCAAATCAGGAATTGAACCCGGGTCCCTGGCGCTGTGAGGCAGCAGTGCTAACCCCAATGATACCCATGTATGGATGTTGCTGAGTTGTTTCAGGTAATCGGATGTTGCTGGGGTAGATAGGATCCCGGTTTGGAATTGTTGGGTAACTCAGATCATTTAGCAAGAATAAGAGCGACAGTTCCTGTTCAGGATTCTGGGTTCAAATCTGTGAAACCCATTGCAGGAATTTCACCATTCGCTGTACCTGAATGAAATAGATGAAGTGTTTGAAGGAAGTATTCAGATGTGCCTCTTCCTGTAGCTGGATCACAGAGTCAAAATGTTGGTGGTAAATGTGGGCATAAACTCGGAACAAGCGTTTCAGGATGGTCTTTGCCACGGACATAAAATTCCTGGGGAAAGGAACACCTATCGAGAGAGCGAAAGAGAGGGGAGGCTTGTCATTCGAAAACTGCATATTTCAATGTTAAAATCTGATGAAGAAGCAGTGCTTTGAAAGCTGTGAGACTTCTTACTGTGTCCACTCCAGTCCAACACCAGCATCTCCACATCAATGTTAGGCCTGCATTTCTATAGCACCTTTCACAACCTCACGGTGCCCCATTGTGCTTTACAGCCCAAGAAGTAATGTTGAAGTGTTGTTGTTTTGAAGTAGAAAATGCCGAGGCCAATTTGAGCACAGCAAGCTCCCACCAACAGCACTCGCTTCCCACTGAGCCACCATCATTAAACCCGCAGATTCTCCCTGTGGAACATGCACCCTTTCTCCTTTCTCTTAATCATCAGTTACACAGCACCGGCCATGCAAAGCATTCACATATTACTGAGCTAGTATAGGCTGTGGAGGGCTGAGAAGAGGGAAAGAAGGGAGAGAAACAGGACCAAAAGGGCAGATAGCTTCTTTAAAGAGCTAGTACAGCAAGTGGGATGGGCTGAATGGCCTCCATCTGCGCTCTCTGATCTGAACCTACAGCATTGGATGAAATTGATTGAGAATTCACCTTTGCTGCTGCCTGTAGCTTTTGCTAAATTATGGCTGGGTCTATTTTCTCATGTAATGTCAGCAAGTTCATATAGAAAAAGAACTAATGCGATGTGAAGCAATCTGGTATATCAAGGTGATGGAGTTCTGTGCATATTCTCTTACTGATTGCTAGAGATGGATAAAAGGGCAAGGGAGCAAAATGAAACAAAATTTTCCAGCCTTTCAAGTCAGCAGGATCTCCCTGTCCCACCAAAGGCGATCCCCTACTAAAGATCGGGTGCGAACAACAGGAAAACCCATCAACAGCGGCGGGACTGGAAGATCCCATTGCTGGCCAATGGCAGGCCACCTTTGTGAAACATGCTGCAGGAGGCCTGGAAAATCCTGCCAAATGTGATCGGAATTAGTAAGGAATCTGTAAACAGACACACGCTGAATGTTGGGAGTAATAAAGGAACTTGGTCAACACAACGTGAAACAGGAAATGTCAGCTAGTCACTTGATAGGATGGAACTCGAATATAATTGGAAAGAGAGACATGTTACCATGAGTTAGTCTCTCATTCGCCAAGACAAACACAAAGATATCAAATTTCAAATACCCATTGGAATTCAGAAGAATGAAGAGAGATCTTATAGAAACATACAAGATTATGAAGGGAATAGACAAGGTAGAAGCAGGGAAGTTGTTTCCACTGCCGGGTGAAACTAGAACTAGGGGGCATAGTCTCAAAATAAAGGGGGAGCAGATTTAGGACTGAGTTGAGGAGGAACTTCTTCACACAAAGGATTGTGAATCTGTGGAATTCCCTGCCCAGTGAAACAGTTGAGGGTCCCTCATTGAATGTTTTTAAGGTAAAGATAGATAAATTTTTGAACAATAAAGGAATTAAGGGTTATGGTGAGCCAGTGGGTAAATGGGCTGAATCCACATAAAGATCAGTTATGATTTTATTGAATGGTGGAGCAGGATCGAGGGGCCAAATGGCCGACTTCTGCTTCTAGTTTTTATGTTCAAACAGTCACAACAATTTCAACCCCAGAAGAAAAGGGTGTTATTGGTTGGCAGGTCAACTCTGATTGGCCGAGGTGTTGTCCTGATGAGTGCAAGACAAAAAGCTTTGGCAACATATTTCTCTTATCAACAATGAAATGCCAAAAATTGTGACCAATAATTATGAATTCCTCTAAAATTGAGTGCTCAACGGTCTTTGAGAACATCACAGAGGCTAAAATGGAGCTTTGAAACCAGTGATAGGCACTCTGTTGCCTGGGAACTACATGGGGCTCACAGCACATTTTGTTGACTGTTGCCCACACGCAGGGTTGTAACATTCTGCTGATTTCCAACTGTGAGTTTTTTGTTCCTACCGATATGAGTGAAGCACGTAAAGCAAGGGTAAGTGAAATCATAGAAAATCATAGAATCCATGCAGTGCAGAAAGAGGCCATTCAGCCCACCGACAACAATCCCACCCAGTTCCTATTCCTATAACCCCACATATTTACCCAGCTAATCCTCCTGACACTAGGATCAATTTAGCATGGCCAATCAACCTAACTCTTTGGACTGTGGGAAGAAACCAGAGCACTCAGAGGAAGCCCAAACAGACACAGGGAGAATGTGCAGACTCCACAAAGACAGTGACCCATGGTCAGAATTGAATTCGGATTCCTGAAGTTTGAGGGGGTAATGCTAACCATGTGCCACCGTGCTGGTTGTGTAAATATTTTTATTTTTACCACTTGAATTTGATAAGAGTTCTATTAACATGTTAATAATTAAGCATTTTCTATAATTCATTATGAAATATTCAGATAAAGACAACATACTGGAGATGCTGGAATCTGAAACAAAAACAATGCTGGAAAATCTCAGCAGGTCTGACAGCCGTTGTGGAGGGAGAATAGAGCCAACGTCTCTAATCAGGATGGCTTTTCATCAGAAATCTCTTCAGAAATATTCGGTGCATATTAAATGTTGCCGACACTATAGCTAAGAAAGCCCACCAACACCTTTACTTTCTCAGAAGATTAAGGAAATTTGGCATGTCAGCTACGACTCTCACCAACTTTTACAGATGCCCCATAGAAAGCATTCTTTCTGGTTGTATCACAGCTTGGTCTGGGCTCCTGCTCTGCCCAAAACCACAAGGAACTATAAAAGAATGGTGAATGTAGCCCAATCCATCACGCAAACCAGATTCCCATCCATTGACTCTATCTACACTTCCCACTGCCTTGGTAAAGCAGCCAGCAAAATTAAGGACCCCATGTATCCCAGACATTCTCTCTTCCACCTTCTTCCGTCAGGAAAAAGATACAAAGGTCTAAGGTCGCGTACCAATCGACTTAAGAACAGCTTCTTTTTACTGCTGTCAGACTTTTGAATGGACTAATCTTGCATTAAGTTGATCTTTCTCTACATCCTAGCTATGACCGTAACACTATATTCTGCACATTCTCATTTTCTTCTCTACGAACGGTATGTTTTGTTTGTATAACATGCAAGAAACTATACTTCTCACTGTATGTTAACACATGTGACAATAATAAAACAAATAAAAAAATCAAATCAAATCAAAATGAATTTCATCTTATTCATAGGGTCATAGTTAGTGAACAAGTCCAATTTCAATCTTGCAGCCCATTGAACTGGAGGAGGGTCCCTCAGTCACTAGCCTTGGCTGCCCACTCACTGTTTTAGAGAGTTACCTATCTTGGATGGGAAGAGAGTTTCATCATCCAGCTGGTCCTGTACCCAGGTCATCAGGTAATCGATATATTTCGGTGCTGAACATTTAATTGGTTTCTTAATGTTTGTTCCATCAGCCCAGTGATATTCATATCTGCAAAATAATGAATAAAAACGGACAGGCATTATTAAACAAGATAATTAGGAGGATTAATTGCACAGAAACAGCCATTCAGCCCAACTAGTCAATGCTGGTGTTTATATTTTACAACAGCCTCTTCCCACCCCACCTCATCTACAAGATAATCTTATCCCTTACTCTCAATGAGTTTAATAAAGTATCTATGAAGGCAAGCATACCATATGCTTTCTTTATGATCTATGCTGCTACTTTTAAGGACATGTGGACCTGTATTCCCAGATCTCTCTGTGTGTCTATGCTCTGATTGTTCAGGAACCATCATGAACTCCCAGCCACCTGACGCAAGCCTGTCCCAAAAGCTTGCGGCTTTTGCTACAAATAAACCTGTTTGGACTTTAAGCTGGTGTTGTAGGATTTCTTCCTGATGGTTCTGCCATTTATTTTATAGCTCCCACCTAAATTGGATCTACCAAAGTTCATAAGTCAATTCAATTCCAAAAGTTATTAATCATGGTAGATAGGTGGAATTAAAATACAATTAAGCCATGATCTAATTTAATGATGCAGCAGCTTTGAAGATTTGTTTTCCTATGATTAAGTTCACATATGTTCCTCGCAATGCAAAAAAGATTCCTACAACATTGTGCAGTGATTCCCAGGTGAAAAGGCATTCTGCACAAACATTTCAAATCTGGTGCTGATTTTAAACAGTAAAGCTTGACAATTATGCACCACGTGAAAACTGTGGTGATGTTGAATATTGGCATATGTGCTCTTGAAAATATGATGACATACGGCAGCACAGTGGGTTAGCACTGCTGCCTCACAGTACCAGGGACATAGGTTTGACTCCTGGCTTGGGTCACTGTCTGTGCGGAGTCTGCACATTCTCCTTGTGTCTGCATGGGTTTCCTTCGGGTGCTCCTGGTTTCCTCCCACAGTCTGAAAGACATGCTGGTTAGGGTGCTAAATTCTCCTTCGGTGTACCCAAACAGGTGCTGGAATATGGCGACTAGGGGACTTTCACACTAGCTTTATGTAAGCCTGATAAGTAAATAAATAAATGATTGTGAATTTAATGAACATAACTGGCTATACGATCGAGGGACTTTGATACAAAAGGCAGTGGACCTTTCATTTTCATCCTGCACGGTAAGGGGACCTGTCATTGTGCATTCATCATCTATCTATGGGGAGGGGAATCAAGCTGGGGCAATGGGACTGACTGGATTGCTCTGGGAGGGAGCCAGCATGGAATCAATGGGCCGCATGGCCTCCGCATGACTCCATTTGCTTCAAATCATCAATAAATGTAGCTCAGGTGACAAGGAATCTGCTACAGACGGATACACGGTACCGGATTTGTTCTCTGCACCAAGAACGTGCAGCATTTCTACATTCCCATGTCACACACTAATGGACTGTCTCCCTGAGAGGGTGTATACATGAACCCGAGGGGGGGCAACAGAAGCTAATGTTCTGATATCAGGTTTACCCAGCAGGGAGTTGCAGGGAGGTAGGAGCGTGGGAGAGGGGGAGAAAGCAGAATGGGATTAATTGGATACTCCTTACACTGAAACAATGGGAGCTGTAAAGCTTCTACGCTGCGCTGTAACATTCTGGGAGGCAGCAGTGTACAGAACACTTCCCAAACCTCCAGGCCCAGAAAATCCAAACACAACAAAATAGCTTAATGAAAAAAACGCAATTAGATGCCAGAGTTTCACTGCTCATATAATCACGGCCCTCAAAGTACTGAAAAAAAAAGCAGCAAATATAGTTTGGCTGCAAAGTTAACAACACAAATATCTGACGGAAGTATCTTGTATCATTCTGAGTCCAATCTGTCCAGAGCAGCCAAAGCTTTGAGGTTTCGGTTTGGGCAAATGAGGGAGAAATGCAGAAGTTTGGGGTTTGTCAAGAGACAGTGTAGAGCAATATCAGCACAATCCAGGCAGAACACGACGTTCAGAGATCATTGTGGGGAATCCTGGATTGTGAAAAATCCTGTTACAGACACTGATTGAACTCTGCGTCCCCTCACCCACCCACCCCAATTCAACTCTGAAGGGAGTTACACAATTGAACCACTTACATTTCTATAGCGCCTTTATAGTGGCCGAGCACCTGCAAGGAGCTTCACAGAAACAATTAGCAAACACAATTCGATACCACACCATATAAAGAGATATATATTGAATGGCGCTGCAGGTTCGAGGGGTTAGATGGCCTACTCCTGCTCCTATGTTCTTATGTTATGCTCTTAAAGGACATTGGGCTGGGTTTCCCGGCCTGTTTTTATTCTTCATTCTCTCCTGGGGTGTGGGCATCACTGGCAAGGTCAACATTTTATTGCCCATCTCTGATTGCCCCTTGAACTGAGGGCAATTAACAGTCAACCACATAGCTATGAGTCTGGAGTCACAAGTAGGCCAGACCAGGGAAGGATGGCAGATTTCCTTCTCTAAGGGGATATTGGTGAGCCACATGAGTTTTTACAACAATCGATGACAGTTTCATGGTCACCATCACCCAGACTCATTTTCAATTCCAAATTTACTCGTTGAAAATTTATATTTTCCAGCTGCCATGGTGGGATTTGAACTCATGTTCCCAGAACAGTAATCTGGGTCTCTGGATCACCAATCTAGGGATTTACCAAGCTGCCACCATTTTCCTATGTTCTGGGGCGCCCAAACCCACACTTATTGTGCAATCTCCTGGATGGCTATCTGTTAATAATGAGTTATCTCTACACTGGCCATCATGCTTCTGATACCGTGTGACAGATCAGATTGCTGGCAGCTTTACAGCCCCTGTAACCCCC
Organism: Sphyrna mokarran; assembly: GCA_024679065.1. Classification (NCBI taxonomy): domain Eukaryota; kingdom Metazoa; phylum Chordata; class Chondrichthyes; order Carcharhiniformes; family Carcharhinidae; genus Sphyrna; species Sphyrna mokarran. The sequence goes on from JAGIQG010000001.1 coordinate 175,043,983, forward strand.
AGCAAGAGAGGCGAGTTTGTGCTTCCATCATGGTGATATGCAGAGATGACACCGGGATGTCTAAACAGAAACTTTATTCACAACACCTTCTGCAGTCACAAGCTTCCAGCTCATTTCCAGTTTTTCTCTCCCTGGAACCTCACCCAAGTTTGACTAACAGCACTCAGAGCACGGTCAACAGGTACACATAATCAAGCACCAGACACTTAAACCTGAGGCAAGTGGGTTTATAAGTTCATAAGGTATAAAAGCAGAATTAGGCCATTCAGCCCATCAAGTCCGTTCCGCCATTCCATCATGGCTGATATGCTCCTCATCCCTATTTTCCTGCCTTCTCCTCATAACCCTTCACCCCATTTCCAATTAAAAATCTGTCAACTCCTCCTTAAATTTACTCACGTCCCAGCATTCACTGCACCTGGAGGTAGTGAATTCCACAGATTCACAGCCTTTTGGGAGTTTCTTCTCAACTCTCCCCTTATCCTAAGACTAGGACCTCCCCTCGCAGAATACCTCACAGAGGAAGCATTTGCTCCACCTTTACTTTATCCATACCTTTTATCATCTTCAGTACCTCAATTTGATCTGAGAGGATGTCTCAAAATGGATGTCGCCTTGGGAGTATGGAGATAAATGAAAATGATTCAACATAAGAGCCACTAACACTCTCAATGCAGAGGGGAAATCTTTCCAGGGGACACAGATGAGGCCTCTCCTGCCCTCGGCCCTGTCACTGGGACATGGAACATTCCAGTCTAATGGTTCCTAGCCTGCAACAGGGAGACCACCTTCGCTGAGCTGGTGAACTCCACGTGCAGAGGGGTGAGAAAGTTCTGTTTGTGTCAAAATGCTGTGAGCGTGCGGAACTGCCTCCAGTTGGAGCTTTAAACACCTTAATCGACTTCCCAGCTCCACAGAACTGGACTCCCAGTTACTGGACTACACTGGGAAAGCTCCCCTTTTACTGGGAATGCCTCAGGAGGCTATTCTGACACAGCTAAACCCCCCCCACCTCGGATTCTCCTCCTCCCCCTTCCCTCTTCCTGACACTAAGGGGCAATTTAACATGGCCAATCCATCTGTGATGAGTTAAATTAATGCATCATGAGTTTAACTAATTGCAGATGTAGCCAACTTACCAGGCTGATTCTGGGGATGGCGGGACTGATGTGTAAGGAGAGATTAGCTAGGTTAGGATTGCTTTTGCTGGTGTTTAGACAAATGAGGGGGTGGGATGTCATCGAGACTTATAAAATTCTAAGAGAACTAGACAGGGTAGATACAGGGAGGATGTTCCTGATGGTGGGGGGAGTCCAGAACCAGGGGTCACAGTCTGAGGATTCAGGGTAGACCATTTAGGACGGAGATGAGGAGACATTTCTTCACCCAAAGAGCGTTGGAATTCATTCCCACAGGAAGTAGTTGATGCCAAAACATTGAATGTATTTAAGAGCTGGCTGGATATAGCACTTGGGGTGAATGGGATCAAAGGTTATGGGGAGAAAACAGGATTAGGTTATTGAGTTGGATGATCAGCCATGATCGTGATAAATGGTGGAGCAGCTGAAAGGGCTGAATGGCCTCCTCCTGCTCCTATCTTCTATGTTTCTGTGTCGATGTTTGAGCCAGCATTCAAACAGTATCTGAATATTTTACACAATTCTGAACGCTCACATGATGATCTCACTGTCCCATGTGTGTCTTTGCACTGGTCTGCTAACATCTGCTTCCAGTCAGCTGATAAACACCAAATGCTTTTCCTTTTACTGAAACCAAAACTTTCAAAGTGATGACTTTACTCAATATCCTTAAAGCAGTTCCTTTTTAAAAAGTAGCCACGGAATGAGGCTACATTGAGAACCATTCCCAACCTCGGGACATCTCACACTGCTTTACAGCTAATGAAGCAAACACTTCCAAAGTGTAGTCACTGCCGTAATGTAGGGAAACGATCAGTTTCCGCACAGCAAGATCCCACTAGCAGCAATGTGAAAATGACCCAGATCATTGGTTTCAGGTTAAGGAACGAATATTCAGTTTCCCTCCTCTTCTCAGAGAGAGCAGCCCGTGGAATCTTTCGCTTGCACCCTCGGGCAGACAGGAAGCCGGAATTCTCCCGTCTCGCCTGCCATGGGAATTGTAGCAAACGAGACAGAAAATCCATATACCGTTTAAAGGTCCATTGAGTTCAGGCAGGAATTCCCAATCTTTGGGCACGCAGATGGCCAGAGAATTACACTCAAGGCCTCAGTGACAGTATCTGTGACAGTGCAAGCTCCCTCAGTACTGCACTGAGAGTGTCAGCCTGGGTTGTGTGCTCAAGAGCTGGTGTGGGACTTGAACCCACACCCAGCTGGCACCTTCAAAGGCACTTATTCTGGGGCAGTAAAACCTTTTCAGGAAGTAAAAGTCAAGCAGTTAAAAGCAGCGACACGTTTTTTGTACCAAATGCAATGAACCGTAATATAGCGAGAGAGGTCCAAAATATCTACTTGTAGATTTTCCACTGAGTATGAGACAGTAAATTCTGAAACTTAAAGAATAAAGGAAATTACAACACAGAAACAGGCCCTTCGGCCCTCCAAGTCTGTACTGGCCATGCTGCCAGTCTGAACTAAAATCCCCTGCCCTGCCGGGGATCATATCTCTCTATTCCCATCCTGTTCATGTTATTTGTCAAGATGCCCTCTGTGTAAAAAACTTGTCTCGTACATCTCTTTTAAATCTTGCCCCTTGGACTTTAAACCCATGATCCCTAGTGATTGACTCTTCCACCCTAAGGAAAAGGCTTCTGACTATCCACTCTGTCCATGCCCGTCATAATCTTATAGACTTCTATCAGGTCACCCCTTAACCTTTGTTGTTCCAGTGAGAACAAACCAAGTTTCTCCAACCTCTCCTCATAGCTAATACCCTCCATATCAGGCAACATCCTGGTAAATCTTTTCTGTACCCTCTCCAAAGCCTCCACATCCTTCTGGTAGTGTGGCGACCAGAATTGAACGCTATATTCCAAGTGAGGCCTCATTAATATTCTATACAGTTATAAGAAGACATGCCAATTTTTAAACTCATTGCCCCAGCCGACAAAGGCAAGCATGCCTTATGCCTTCTTGACTACCTGCAATGCCACTTTCAGTGACCTGTGTACCTGTACACTCAGATCCCTTTGCCTATTAATACTCTTAAGGGTTCTGCCATTTACTAATCAGTTACGTTTGCCTCCAAATTATTTATATATATTACAAAGAGTAAAGGCCACAGCACTGACCCCTGAGGAATGCCACTTGTCTCAGCCCTCTGTTTAGTAATGCCCCACCCTTCCACTGCTATCAACTTGTTCCAGTTTTCATCACAACATTTTGCAGCTTTTTTGAAAAACAAGATTTCATTGGAAAGAAGATAATCTGACCCTCCCTAACTGAACCAAGTTGAACTCTTTTACTCCACCCAATCTGTGACTGAAAAGAAAATAAAAACCAGAAAGATTGAGGGCTACAGAATCCGCCTCGAGGGAACTGAGGTTCTGAGTCAATCAGCACTTTTATTAATGCAGCAATAAAAACAATCAGTATGGGGCGTGGGGGGGGGGGAAGGGACAGCAATAGGGAGAGTGTGGCAGTTAGGGGTAGGGAGGGGGTTACTTTAATATGTTCATTCATGAGACATGGGCGCCACTGTCTGGGTCAGCATTTATTGCCCATCCCTAGTTGCCCCTTGGTGGTGGTGAGCTGCCTTCTTGAATCGCTGCAGTCCATGTTCTGTGGGTTGACCCACAATGCCGTTAGGGAGGGAATTCCAGGATTTTGACCCAGTGACTATGAAGGAGTGGCAATGTATTTCCAAGTCAGGATGGTGAGTGGCTTGGAGAGGAACTTGCAGGTGGCGGTATTCCCAAGTATCTGCTGCCCTTGTCCTTCTAGATGGAAGTGGTCGTGGGTTTGGACGGTGATGTCTAAGGATCTTTGGTGAGTTGCTGCAGTGCATCTTATAGCTAGTACACATTGTTGTTACTGAGTATAGGTGAGGGAATGAATGTTTGTGGAAGTGGTGTCAACCAAGCGGGCTGCTTTGTCCTGTACGGTGTCGAGCTTCTTGAGCATTGCTGGAGATCAGGAAAGCAGCAAGCAAGACATTGGAGACTTCATATCCTGCAGGAACAAAATGGTGCCCAAAAGGTTTTGGATGTGGTGGGGTGAGTGTGGTCAAGGCAGAGCATTGAGGGAGTGGGCATTGAGGTGGTAGCCTATTGGGAATGGAGGGTGAACCAAAACTCAGTCAAACAGAACCCAGAGCTAGTGAAGCAACTGCTCCAATGTGAATGACTGCCCAGGAACCAGGGATGGACAGGGTTTTGTTTGGAATTATTGTTTATAGATAGTGATGAAGACCAATAGTTAGATGAGGAAAACAAAGAGGCGTTGGATGGAAACCTTTAGACATCATTCCAATATCAGCGGGCCACCTCCCATCCCACTCTGCAAACCTCCCCCCCAACTCTCATAGAACATAGAACAATACAGCACAAACAGACCCTTCGGCTCATGAGTTGTGCTGATCACATCTACCAATCCACAGATCTATCTATAACCCCCTATCCCATTCGTTTCCATATACTCATCCAGAAGTCTTTTAAAAGACCCCAGTGAGTTTGCCTCAACAACCTCCAACGGCAGCCGATTCCATTCACTCATCATCCTCTGAGTGAAAAACTTATCCCTAACATCCCCTCTGTATTTGCTTCCCTGCACCTTAAATCTGTGTCCTCTCGTAGCGACCATTTCAGCTCGGGGAAATAGTCTCTGAGAGTCCACCCTATCTATTCCTCTCAACATTTTATAAACCTCTATCAGGTCGCCTCTCAACCTACGTCTCTCCAGTGAGAAAAGTCCCAGCTCCCTCAACCTATCTTCATAAGGCCTGCCTCCCAATCCAGGCAGCATCCTTGTAAATCTCCTCTGCACTCTCTCAATAGCCTCTACATCCTTCCTATAGTGAGGTGACCAGAACTGCGCACAATACTCCAACTGGGGTCTGACAAGAGTCTTATAGAGCTGCATCATTACCTCCTGACTCCTAAACTCTATTCCTCAATTAATGAAGGCCAGTACACCGTACGCCTTCTTGACCACTTCCTCCACCTGCGAGGCCGATTTAAGAGTCCTGTGGACCCGGACCCTGAGATCCTTCTGCTCTACAACACAGCTAAGACTCCTACCCCTTATATTGTACTCCTGAACTTCAGCCTGTTGCCCCCATCCTAACTCACATTGACATTGTCTTTACCCTTGTGCTCACTGACCTATATTAGTTTCCAGTCTAGCAAGCACCAACACCTAGCCCAAGATATTGTTATTATCAAAAGCACCGTACCATTCATTACCACATTTCCACCTGCCCTCTCCCCCCATCCTCTAAATATCAATGACATTCATTCAGTAAAGAGCCTCAGGTGGCAGCGCACAGCGTTCTGGAAGTTCTCCAGAGAATGCCACCTGTTCAATGGGTTTCCTAACATATCACACACAACTCAACAATAACTTGCAGACAAAGTTTCTCAAACAGCATTGACTGTAACAGCTCCAGTTAGATAAAGTCAGTGAAGTGTACTTTAGGGTATTCCATGCTGAGAGGTCTCAGATGGACAGGTTGGAGATAGGGCGCTTTAGATATGAAAAGTCTATCTCTTAGAACAAAGTGATATGGTGAGCTAGTTCGGAAAAAAAGATTGTCATCGACTTCAGGAAGCGTGGTGGGGGACACACCCCTGTTTACATAAATGAGGACAAAGTAGAAATGGTCAAGAACTTCAAGTTTCTTGGTGTCCAGATTGCCAACAACCTGTCCTGGTCCTTCCATGTGGGTGCTATACTTAAGAAAGCCCACCAACATTTTTGCTTTCTCAGGAGACCAAGGGAATTTAGCATGTCAGCTACGATTTCCACCAACTTTTACAGATGTACCACAGAAAGCATTTCTTCTGGTTGTATCACAGCTTGGTATGGCTCTTGCTCTGCCCAAGACCGCAAGGAACTACAAAAGGTTGTGAATGTAGCCCAATCCATCACTCAAACCAGCCTCCCATCCATTGACTCTGTTTACACTTCCCGCTGCCTTGGCAAAGCAGCCGGCATAATTAAGGATCCTACACATACCAGACATTCTCTCTTCCATCTTCTTCTGTCAGGAAAGAGATACAAAAGTCTGAGGCCAACTCAAGAACAACTTCTTTCCTGCTGCCATCAGACTTTTGAATGGACCTACCTTGCACTAAGTTGATCTTTCTCTAAACCCTAGCTATGACTGTAACACTACATTCTACACTCCATTCCTTCTCTATGAACATTATGCTTTGTCTGTGTAACAGAAGAAAGAATATTTTTCACTGTATATCAATACGTGTGACAATAATAAATAAAATCAAAATATTTCTGAGCAGAAGATTCAGTCTAAAACCAGTTGCTCAGGTTTTAGTCTAACATAGTCCCAAATGGTTCAGTATTTTCTAAGGGACACCCTGCCTCCTCTCCCTCCTCTCCTTTGCCAGGGTATTAATGCAAAAAGCTGGTTTGTCCTTTTATTCATCTGTGAGACATGGATGTTGCTGGCTGGACCAGCATTTATTGCCCATCCCTAGTTATCCTTGGCAGGCAGTTGAGAATCAACCGCATTGCTGTGGCTCTGGAGTCACATGTAGGCCAGACCAGGTAAGGACAGCAGATTTCCTTCCCTAAAGGACATTAGTGAACCAGATGGGTTTTCCAACAATTGGCAATAATTTCATGGTCATCAGCAGATTCTTAATTCCACATATTTTTTATTGAATTCAAATTCCACCATCTTCTGTGGCGGAATTCAAACTTGGGTCCCCAGAACATTAGCTGAGTTTATGGATTGGTAATCTCATGAATAGTCTCAATTTCTGGCTCGGTTCACTGTCTGTGTGGAGTTTGCACATTCTCCCCATGTCTGGGTGGGTTTCCTCCAGGTATTCCTGTTTCCTCCCACAGTCCAAAGATGTGTGGGTTAGGTTGATTGGCCGTGCTGAGAAATTGCCCCTTAGTGTCCTGAGAGGTGTAGGTTAGAGGGGTTAGCAGGTAAAAAATGTAGGGATATGGGGGTATGGATGGGATTGTGGAGTGTACAGATTTGATGGGCCGAATGGTCTCTTTCTGTATTGTAGAGATTCTAAGTGATAATACCGCTAAGGCATCACCTTCTCAATGATGGTTAGCTAAAAATCAACAATAATGGAAAGAAGAAGCAAGAAAGTGGGTAAAAAGTTTAAAGCTGGAACTCACTTGGGGCCAGCAGACATGACAGAGCAGGTCTCTTCAGTACAGCAATCGGTTATTGTCCCGTAGAGCAGATTTAACTGATTGAAGAAGTCCACAGCTATTTTTTGACAAGAAACGATAACAAAGATCCAAAATATATCGTGTTAATATCTCTGACTTTAACAGTAAGAAGTCTCACAGCACCAGGTTAAAGTCCAATAGGTTTATTTGGAACCACAAGCTTTCGGAGCACTGCTCCTTCGTCAGGTCCTTCATCACTTATCCAATAAAGGGACAGCATTCCGAAAACTAGTGGCTTGTGCTACCAAATAAACCTGTTGGACTTTAACCTGGTGCTGTGAGACTTCCCCATGTGTTTACCCCAGTCCAACGCCGGCATCTCCACATCATATTTATCAGACATGCCCAGGGAAGCAAGAGCAAGATCCTGAGGCAAGATCAGCAACCTGAAACTCCGCAGACACTGCCTGATCTGCTGAGTATTGTAGCATTTTCCATTTTCACATTCATTAGTTAGAATCATACACCACAAGGAGGCCATTCGGCCCAGGAAAAGTGCATTGGATCTTTAAACGAGCTATCCCAATTTGTTTTCCCCCCCCCCCTATTCATTCACGGGCAGTGGGTCAGCAGTAGCCCAGTGGTCAGCACTGTTACCTCACAATGCCAGGGACCCGGGTTCGGTTCCCAGCTCGGGTCACTGCACTGTTTGTGTGGAGTTTGCACATTCTCCCCGTGTCTGCGTGGGTTTCCTCGAGGTGCTCGGGTTTCCTCCCACAGTCCAAAAATGTACGGATTTGGTGGATTGGCCATGCTAATTTGCTCCTTAGTGTCAAGGGATTAGCTAAGGTAAATGTTTGGGGCTATGGGGATAGGGCCTGTGTGGGATTGTGGTCGGTGCAGACCCAATGGGCCGAATGGCCTCCTTTTCCACTGCAGGGATTCTATGACGAGTCAATCACATTGCTGTGGATGTGAGGTCATTACAATACATTGACAATAAGACATTTAACGCCAGGTTTATATTGCATTCAACATCCAATATGGTGGGATTGTGAACCCAGGTCCCCAGATTATTACTCTTGTTCTCTGGATTACTAATCCAGTGACAATACCACAATGCCAACACTTCCCCACCATCCACAGTCCTGCAGTTTTTATCCTTCTCCAGTATTTGTCCAATTTCCTTTGGCAAATTAATATTGAATCTCCCTTTCAGGCAATGAGTTTTGAGTGAGATCTGTCTGTGTGTTGTAAGCATCTTTTGTTTCTTCCCTAGGGTCTTGACCAACTTGCATTCTTCAAATCATTACTTGTGGGATTTTGCTCTGCACAAACCGATTGCCATATCTGTCAACATTCCAAACGCAATTGATTGGCTGAGGGGCACTTAGAGAAAACGCAAGTTATTCCTCATTTCCTCACAAGTTTAACACAGGACATTGGTAAAAATGTTGTCAACTTTCTCAAGGAGCTGCTGGACAAGGTGTCCTGAAAAGACCAACACAAAAGAGGTACTTGCACAGCCCTTTGGCATCCCAAAGGACCTCAGCCAATGGAGAAGCATTTTTGAAGTGTAGTCACTGGTGTAATGTGGCAGCTAGTTTGTGCAGATCCAGATCCCACAAAGAGCAATGGGATAAATGACCAGATGGTCTACTTTCAGAGACGTTGTCTGCTCGTTTGAGAGGTAAACACTGACCACAGGACAGCGAGAAGAACTCCCATGTTCTTCTTTGAGACTGTGTCCGTGGGGTAAATTTCAACTCACATCTATGGCCAAAAAGTATCAGTGATCTAATGTGACACTGAAGGTGCTCCTTTATGATTCACCTCGCTCTGTTGTAACAATGAGCAAATTGACCACGTTCAGTTGAGATGTGGAGATGCCGGTGTTGAACTGGGGTGGGCACAGTAACAACTCTGCTGTTGTGAGACTTCTTACAGATTTTCAGTCAAATAACCCCTCACCCCATCCATAATAGTGATTAGCTCTTGCTTACCAAAGAGTTAGGGGATTGTTAAAAATTCTTCCATGGAGCATGGGCATTGCTGGCAACAGCAATATTTGTTGCCCTTGAAGAAGGTGGTGATGAAGCCACATGGGCAGCACTGTGGCACAGTGGGTTAGCACTGCTGCCTCCCAGCGCCAAGGACCCAGGTTCAATTCCTGGCTTGGGTCACTATCTGTGTGGAGTCTGTGTGGGACATTCTCCTAGTGTCTGCGTGGGTTTCCTCTGGGTGCTCTGGTTTCCTCTCACAGCCCAAAGATGTGTGGATTAGGTTGACTGGCCATGCTAAATTGACGCTTAGTGTCAGGAGGACTAGCTGGGGTAAATGTGTGGGGATAGGGCCTGGGTGGGATTGCGACTGCTGCAGACTCGATGGGCCAAATGGCCTCCTTTTGCACTGTAGGATTCTGTGGGGTAAAATAAAAATGCCAATTCCCAAAAGTTACTAAATGATCGCATTCTCAATGTCACTTACTATTGACAGCTATCCATTCATTCAGATCTTCACCATCAGGTAACATGACAGCCATTCGGAGATTACCACTGCCCAGAGTAGCCTCTGCATGTTTCAACAGCTCATACTGGTGCGACCCTTCTGGAATGTTCTTCCTTGGCTTGAAGGTCTTAGACGAACGGTTTCCACTGAAAAACAACCAATGACCATTAGTAAACACAATGTCAACTCAGAATGGATTTGACTTTCTAAAGCCTAAGGCATCAAGTCCATTCATTTCTCGTACTCGCTGACCCACATTGGGTCCTGGTCCATCAGTGCCTTGGTTTTAAAATTCTCATCCATGTCTCCAATTCCTTTGTGCTCTCTCCATCTGCAAAGCCTCCTTCAGTCCTACAACCCTCCCAAGATTTCTACATTTCCCCCATTTGGGTCACTTGCACATCCTTGATTTTTATTTGAGCCTCTTAGTTGCAGTTCAGTAAAGGAGACGTGAGTTCTGCTTCTTCACAAACTACCTTTATTTATTTGACCCAACTCCACACACAATTCTCCGTCAACACCCAGTACCACCTGTTAACCCCTTTATATATCAGTAACTTCTACTGAATAACTGACATCAAATTAGAATTTTATTGGGAGGTTTGTTAACTCATTCCGAACAATTCTAATCGCTTCAATATTGGCAATCGCACACTCAGCTGCCTGGACTCCAAGCTCTGGAATTTCCTGTCTACACTGCTTCCTCTTCTATCTCTTGACCAAGCTCTTGGTCATCCACCCTAACCTGCCCGAGTGTCAGATATTCTCTGACAATGCTCCTGTGAAGCACTTTGAGATATTTTAATGATGCTAAAGTGCCGTGTAAATGCAAGTGATTGTTGATCGGAAACCTATTTTGAAATATGCTCCAATATTTAATGAGGCATTGAACTTTGCTAAAAAAAGGGACAAATAAAAATTACTCAAGGTTTCACTCTTGAGTCTTAAATGTCCGGAGGGAATAACTTGGAAAATCTGACCAACAACTCCTTAAAATTATTAGCTTCAATCAAAAAGGTGAAAATGGTTTCTGCAGAGAATCTCTGGAATATGATGCTGGGCGTTGGCTCTTTATATCCCTTCCAGAGGGAGATGGACTGGTTATTGACTGGGACAGAGATCACATCACACAGATCAGTATCTTTGTTAGAAGCACTCAGATCTTCTGATCTAATGTCATTCGCCTGAAGAAGCCAGGGAGAATGTTCCCGAGTATTTTCTTCCCTCATTGGCCATGCGTTTTTTTTCCCCTAGTCATAGAGTCATAGAGGTTTACAGCATGGAAACAGGCCCTTTGGCCCAACTTGTCCATGCCACCCTAAGCTAGTCCCAATTGCCCGCATTTGGCCCATATCCCTCAATACCCATCTTACCCAAGTAACTGTCTAAATGCTTTTTAAAGGACAAAATTGTACCCGCCTCTACTACTACCTCTGGCAGCTCGTTCCAGACACTCACCACCCTCTGTGTGAAAAAACTGCTCTACTGGACATTTTTTTCTCTGTCCCCTCTCACCTTAAACCTATGCCCTCTAGTTTTAGACTCTTCCACCTTTAGGAAAAGATATTAACTATCTAGCTGATCTGAGACCATCATTATTCTGTAGACCTCTATATAGTCATGATATTCTGGCCATCACAGTGTCCGGGGAGACCTATTGGGGCAACTATCTTTAACTTGCCTGTCCGTGGCACAGAATCACGAAAAGGTCAAAAAACGAAGTAACAGGAGGAGACCTCACAGCCCATCATGTCTGTGCCAGCTCTCTATGTACCACATTCTCATTTTTTCCCTAGGTCCCTCGAACAGGTGCCGGGGTGTGGCGACCAGGAGGTTTTCACAGTAATTTCATTACAGTGTTAATTTAAGCCTACTTGTGACTGTAAACTTAGATATACTTCAACTCTTCAGAAAATGATCCAAGGTTACAAGTCACAAAGTGACTGTTCAGCAATTTTAATCCCCGTTTTGTAATAAGGAAAACATAGCCCGCTAGATTGCTAATGCAGTGGTTGTGAATCAGAGATATATTTTCACTTCTATTTATTGTAAACTGACAGTTATCTCCCTCCTGTCAGACCCTGTCCATGATTCACATCCCTCGGAGGAGTACACACTGGGTAAAAGATTTACAAAATTTGATGGAAACAATTAGTGGGGAGAGGTTAAGGGGAAGATTGAGGTAAAAGGATCCACGTGACTCCCCCCTTCTCCAGTCTGGATATCAGCTGGATATTGTTCTGGATATTGTGCATCAGATACAGAGGCACTGGAAAAGGTGCAATAAAGGTGCGCAAGAACTGGGTGGTTAGTGCAATCAGGACAAACTGACAGACAGAAGCAGACAGTGAGGCTGCAGAGTGATCTAACAGAAGTCTTCAAAATTATGAAAGGTCAGATGTAGGAAGGTGTTTACAATTATTATGGAGACTGAAACTAGTCAGGAAGTGGGGAGAATGTGGGACTCGCTTCCACAGGGAGTGGGGAGAATGTGGGACTCGCTCCCACAGGGAGTGGGGAAAAGGTGGGACTTGCTCCCACAGGGAGTGGGGAAAAGGTGGGACTCGCTTCCACGGGGAGTGGGGAGAAGGTGGGACTCACTTCCACGGGGAGTGGGGAGAATGTGGGACTCGCTCCCACAGGGAGTGGGGAGAATGTGGGACTCACTTCCACGGGGAGTGGGGAGAATGTGGGACTCGCTCCCACAGGGAGTGGGGAGAATGTGGGACTCGCTCCCACAGGGAGTGGGGAGAATGTGGGACCCGTTCCTACGGGGAGTGGGGAGAATGTGGATCGTGCTCCCATGGGGAGTGGGGAGAATGTGAGACTCGCTCCCACAGGGAATGGTTGAGGTGAGTAGCTTAGATACATTTGAAGGGAAATTGGATAAATACATGAGGGAGAAGGGAACAGAAGGATATGGTGATAAAATGTGATGAACAAGGATGTGAGGAATATATACACAAGCATAGATTCACTGAATCGAATGGCCCGAATCTTACACACGGCAAGCTGAGGTCACTAAATCTAGCAATCCCAGTCCCACACCGTAAGCCCAATTAATAATCATAAATTGGTTGTCAGTGTAATGTTTAGCACACTCAGGATTGTTTAGCAAGTGTTGTCTGTTCCAAGAATCACAGCTGATGTTGGATACTATGTTCTGGGTTTTGCAGTCATGGGCTGGCTGTATACACTGCTTTGCTGAAAGGATTGTAAATTCAATCAAAGTATTCTCTATTCACTCCCTCCAGCACAACAGTGGCGATTGTGTGAATCATCTACAAGACACTACAGCAATTCACCAAGCCTCCTTTCAGAGCTCTTTCCAAACCCGTGACCTCTACTGTCTAGAAGGACACAGGCAGCAGATACCTGGGAACACCAACGTCTACAAGATCCCCTCCGAGTCACTCTCCATACTTACCGGGAAATATATCACTCTTCCTTCACTGTCACTGCGTCATAATCCTGGAACTCACTCCCTAACAGCACTGCGGATGCACCTACACTGCAGCGATTCAAGAAGGCAGCTCACCCCCACCTTCTCAAGGGCAACTAGGGATGGACAATAAATGCTGGCCTCACCAGTGACACCCAATCCCGAGAACAAAAAACTCTGTGGAACACTGCCCCACAGAATTATGGATGCTTAATCTTTGAGTATATTCAAAAGTGAAGTCAATAGATTTTTTTCGATTCTCAGGAATCCAGGAATGTGGGGATAGTGTAGAAAAGTGGAATTGAAACTGAGAATCAGCCATGATCTGAGGGAATGCAGGAGCAGGCTCGAGGGGCTGAATGGCCTACTTCTGATCTTAATTCTCATATTCTCCTGGGAAACATCCCAAGGCGTTTACAGGTGCAATTGTCAAAGAAAGTTTGACATCAAACCACCTGTGGAAATATCAAATGGTGTGACCGAGAGCTTGGTTAAAGAGATAGATTTTCAAATGGGTCATAAAGGAAGAGAGAGAGGGGGAGTGAGCGAGAGAGACAGAGAGAACATAGAACATAGAACATAGAACAATACAGCACAGAACAGGCCCTTCGGCCTTCGATGTTGTGCCGACCAAAATAAAAAGCAATGCCCCTCCTAACTGAACCATTCCCTTCTCATCCATATACTTATCAACTAACCTCTTAAACGCCACCAAACTTGGCGCATCTACAACAGGAGAGAGAGAGTGAGAGAGGGCATGAGAGAGGGAGAGAGAGATGAAGTGAGCAAGGGACAGAGAGATCAAGAAAGAGGAGGAATCTGAGTGTGAGAGAGAGGGAGTGAGAGAGAAAACAAAAGAGAGGTTTAGGGAAGGAATTGCAGAGCTAGGGGTTAGACAGCTGAAAACATCGATGCCAGTGGTGGAATGATTAAACTAGGAATGTGTAAGAGGTCAAGATTGGAACAGGGTAAATCCTTTGTCTGATTGTGGGACTGGAGGAAATTACAGAGTTTGGGAGGGGGATTCCAAACCAAAGTGAAGAGCTTTAAAATTAAAACGACAGGGGGGGGGGACCATTGCAGATCAGGGAGCGGAGGGAGTGATGGTTAAAGGGGACTTGGACTCAATGGAAGGTGGCTTAAGATACAAGCAGCTGAATTCTGCACACATTTTCACAACCTCTGGGCATCTGAAAACACTTTACAATAGTAAATGACGTATTTTGAAGTGTTGCCACTGTTGTAATGGGGGAAACACAAGACAACTTCTGCACAGTAAGATCTCATAAACAGCACTGGGATAATAACCAGCTGATCTGTTTTACTGATGTTAGTTGACGGATAAATGTTAGCTCCAGGAAGCCAGGAGGGTCTTTCTCTTTCCTACTTTTACACAATGCCATGAAAACTTTTATCTTCATTTGATTGATGGGATGGGGTTTCAGGATAACATCTCAGATAGAATTTGGCACCTTTGGCAGGGCGGTGCTCCCTCAGTACTGCACAGGAAGTGTCAGAAGAAGTTAAAAATGTACGAAACTGGGGCAAAAGTCAGCCACTCGGCCCGTCAAGCCTGTTCTGCCCCTCCGTCGGATCTTCACCCTGAACCCCACTTTCCTGCACTACCTGCGCAGGTAGTTAATTCCCTCACTCTTCAAAATCAGCCGAGGGACTAATCTGCATCTCCATTCTCCATGTAGATTCCTTTCCAAGAAAGAAAAACGCTCCCATTGGCACTAATCGGTAAATTGAGGGCTGTCGAAAACTGGGAATGATAATTTATGGAACATTCTGGAAACAAAAACAGCTGAAGTGAAATGGACACTTTGATTCAGTGAGAGCAAGTTTAAACCTCAAAGTGAGCAGCCAAGAGGCAGCCCTGTTTTATCGATAATTATCTATCCATAGGTAAAAGTGTTAAAGATTGACATTTCATAAACATCAACCCCCCCCCACTCCGCACCCCTCTCCCCCAACAGAGTGCACCCCTTCCCACTATCCTCCCAAACTTGCTGAGAGTTGGGATACATATCCCAGTAACAGCTCATCTCGTGGCTCCATGAAGGGAGCAGACCTGGTGTTCATTGTATGATTTATTGACCAATCTGTCAATCCCATACAATCCGATCCCCGACACTCCAATCCCATACACCCCGATCCCAAACATCCCAATCCCAATTACTCCGATCCCACACATCCCGATCCCATACACCCCAATCCCACACACTCTGATCCCAAACACTCTGATCCCAAACTTCTCGATCCCAAACACTCCAGTTTCATACACGCCAGTCTCATACACTCTGATCCCAAACACTCCGGTCCCGTTCACTCCGATTCCATACACTCCGATCCCAAACATTCCGATCCCACGCACTCCGATCCCACGCACTCCGATCCCACGCACTCCGATCTCAAACACTTCGATCCCACACACTCCGATCCCACACACTCCGATCCCATACACTGCAATCCCAAACACTGCAATCCCAAACACTCTGATCCCAAATACCCTGATCCCAAACACTCCGATCCCACACACTCCGATCCCACACACTCCGATTCCAAATACCCCGATCCCACACACTCCGATCCCACACACTGCAGTCCCAAACACTCTGATCCCAAACACTCCGATCCCAAACACTCCGATCCCATACACTCCGATCCCACACACTCCGATCCCAAATACCCCGATCCCATACACTCCGATCCCACACACTCCGATCCCAAACACTCCGATCCCATACACTCCGATCCCATACACTCCGATCTCAAACACTCCGATCCACACACTCCGATCCCAAACACCCTGATCCCACACAATCCCGATCCCACACACTCCGATCCCACACACTCCGATCCCACACACTCTGATCCCAAATACCCCGATCCCAAACACTCCGATCCCAAACACTCCGATCTCAAACACTCCGATCTCAAACACTTCGATCCCACACACTCCGATCCCACACACTGCAATCCCAAACACTCTGATCCCAAACACTCTGATCCCAAACACTCTGATCCCAAACACTCCGATCCCACACACTCTGATCCCAAACACTCTGATCCCAAACACTCCGATCCCACACACTCCAATCTGATATGTTTGTGACCCTGTCTGGAGTTGGGTTTGGATGGAAACTCTCATACTCACAACAAGAAGCTCATGGCCTCATCCAAATTCTCAGAAGCTGGGGACAACCTGTGGAAGAGGGCCTGAGGGTGGGGGACGGAAGGTTGGGCTGGGGTTCCACCAGCTGGGGTTCGTTGGCAGGAGGTGGTCACTTCCTCCTGCCGCCTGAGCTGCTGAGGGTTGCTGCTGGGGATTGCTGGTGTCCGGGAGCTGGTTCCCTCCTCCTCCTGCCGCTGCTCCTGTTAAAGCTTTTCTAACGCCAGCTCCTTGGGCTGCTGGATCTGCTGTTGTCACCACTCGCGAGATTGCAGTTGCTTTGCTGACCTTCGAGCCTCCTCCTTCGCAGCTCCAGTCACTGTGCTGCTGATTTAACCCACAGCTGCAATACACAGAACACACTGAACAAAATGCACAAAGGCAAGTCTCAGCAAATGTGCAGAGAGAGAGATCAAACATTTACACACCCTAAAACAGAACATAGCTGTTTTATTCTCCGGTAAATGTTGTCTGCAGCATTGATTTTAGATTCAGTTTTTGCATTTTTTTCTGCGTTAATGATACGACGGAGTTTATTATGCTTTCTGCAATCAGATTAAAAATAATATTAATAAAATCTTTAATTATAACCTCTGGACATTTGCCAAACCTTACCCAATCTCGAAAGATACTGTTACAAACAAAAGGTACCCTAATTTCCACAAAGGCACTATATGAGACAAATCTTTCACCGCTGGTGTTATTAAATGGTTTCATTTGAAGGCAATCTGGGAGAATTCTTTGTCTTATAGTATTTCAAGAGGAAAAAAAATCAGATGTTCAGTTTAATAGTGTGTCAGCATTAGCTCATTAGAAATTATCTATCCTCTGAGTCAGAAGATTGTGTCGGTTGGAGATTGGAATCTATGCTGACATTCCCAGTGCAGTACTGAGGGAGTGCCGCACTGTCAGAGGGTCAGTGCTGAGGGAGTGCCGCACTGTCAGAGGGTCAGTACTGAGGGAGTGCCGCACTTCAGAGGTCATCGAGGGATGCCGCACTGTCAGAGGCGTCTAGGGGCCGCACTGTCAGAGGGTCAGCTGAGGGAGTGCCGCACTGTCAGAGGGTCAGTGCTGAGGGAGTGCCGCACTGTCAGAGGGTCAGTACTGAGGGAGTGCCGCACTGTCAGAGGGTCAGTGCTGAGGGAGTGCCGCACTGTCAGAGGGGCAGTGCTGAGGGAGGGCCGCACTGTCAGAGGGTCAGTGCTGAGGGAGTGCCGCACTGTCAGAGGGTCAGTGCTGAGGGAGTGCCGCACTGTCAGAGGGTCAGTGCTGAGGGAGTGCAGCACTGTCAGAGGGTCAGTGCTGAGGGAGTGCCGCACTGTCAGAGGGTCAGTGCTGAGGGAGTGCCGCACTGTCAGAGGGTCGGTGCTGAGGGAGTGCCGCACTTTCAGAGGGTCAGTGCGGAGGGAGCGCCGCACTGTCAGAGGGTCAGTGCTGAGGGAGTGCCGCACTGTCAGAGGGTCAGTGCTGAGGGAGTGCCGCACTGTCAAAGGGTCAGTGCTGAGGGAGTGCCGCACTGTCAGAGGGTCAGTGCTGAGGGAGTGCCGCACTGTCAGAGGGTCAGTGCTGAGGGAGTGCCGCACTGTCAGAGAGTCAGTGCTGAGGGAGCGCTGCACTGTCAGAGGGTCGGTATTGAGATGCTGCACAATTACAGGTCTTTGCTGTCCATCACTAACAATAAAGAGCTGATTCTCAGTGTTGCAGCCCAGACTGCAGATAAAAGTGACTCTTTATTCATGGGAACAAACTCATTGTCAGAATCGAGCAGGAGATGAATGTTGAAACATGACAATGCCAGTAGTGTGTTTGTGCGGCCTTCCAACCGGTTGGAGGTGCTGTTTGGGGAGGTCAATATTAATCTTCTGGCTCTGTAAGTGGCGCTGTTGGTGGAGGTCAATTCCCTGTCTTCCGCTTTGAGGGTGACGCTGTTTGCAGAGGTCAGTGCTCGACCTCCCGAGCTGCTGGTGGCGCTATACGTGGTGTTTCGGTTGGACTTAAACCTAGTGTTGTCAGACTTGTTGGTATATGTGGAGGACAATTCTCGACCTCCCGAGCTGCGGGTGACGCTGTGTGTGGATGACAATTCTCGACCTCCCGAGCTGCGGGTGGCACTGTGTGTGGATGACAATTCTCGACCTCCCGAGCTGCGGGTGACGCTGTTTGTGGATGACAATTCTCGACCTCCCGAGCTGCGGGTGGCGCTGTGTGTGGAGGACCGTAGCCGATGCTGGCTCTCAGTGAGTGCGGGGAGCGGCTGCTGGCGGTCGGTCACCGGCGAGAGATTCGTACCGGGCTCCGATCCGGTCTCCATGGCCGTCAGCTCCAGGCTCGGGGTCTTCCTGAATCTGCGCGCCCTGTCCCGGGCTTATAGCCTTTTGGTGGCCGGAGGCCGGAGTCCCTGCTTCCCCTCAGTGTTAGTGAAGGAGCCGCAGGCCCGGAGCGGGGCCTCGGCCTCGAGTACAATTAGGGCCGGGCTCCACCGGCGGTACTCGCATCAGGTAAGGAGCTGCCACCGGAAATCTGAATGCAATCTAAATATTTACACCAGGCACACCCTAATCATTACGACACAAAGAGGCACCTTTTAAGCCCATAGAAACATGTTTTGAATCCCAGGAAACATTTTTCATCCATATATTTGTATACAAGAGCATAAGAACTAAGAGCAGAAGGCCATCTGGCCCCTCGAGCCTGCTCTGCCATTCAGTAGACCATACTGATCTTTTTGTGGATTCAGCTCCACTTACCCATCCACTCACCATAACACTTAATTCCTTTACTGTTCAAAAATTTATCTATCCTTGCTTTAAAAACATTCAATGAGGGAGCCTCAACTGCTTCACTGAACAGTGAATTCCACAGATTCAATCCTTTGGGTGAAGAAGTTCGTCCTCAACTCAGTCCTAAATCTGCTCCCCCTTATTTTGAGGCTGTATCCCCCCCAGTCCTAGTTTCACCCGCCAGTGGAAACAACTTCCCTACTTCATTCTTACCTATTCCCTTCATAAGCTATATGTTTCTGTAAGACCTCCCCTCATTCTTCCAAATTCCAATGAGTATAGCCTCAGGCTACTCAATCTCCTCATAAACCAACCACCTCAATTCCTGAATCAACCTAGTGAATTTCTATGCACCCCTGCCAGTGCCAGTATATCCTTCCTCAAATAAGGAGACCAAAACAGTACACTGTACTCCAGGTGTGGCCTCACCAGCACCTTATAGGTGCAACATAACCTCTCAGTTTTGTAACTCCATCCTCCAGCAATCAAGGACAAAATTCCATTTACCACCTTAATTTGGGGTGGCACCGTAGTACCGTGGTTAGCACTATTGTTTCACAGCTCCAGGATCAGGGTTGGATTCTGGCTCAGGTCGCTGTTTGTGTGTAGTTTGCACATTCTCCCTGTGTTTGCGTGAGTTTCCTCCGGGTGCGCTGGTTTCCTCCCACAGTCCAAAGATGTGCGGGTTAAATGGATTGACCATGCTAAATTGCCCCTTAGTGTCGTGGGATGCACAGGTTAAAGGGTTAGCGGGTAAATACGGGAACAGGGCCTGGGTGCAATTATTGTCGGTGCAGTGTCGATGGCCCAAATAGTCTCTTTTTGCATTGTAGGGTTTCTATGGTTTTTAATTACCTGTTTAATTAAATGTGTAAATAGCTTTAGAATGTGTTCACGTTGTTACAAATATATAACTATTAAGTGAAGGATTTCCTGAATTTAATACAGAATCATAGAATTCTACAGTGTAGAAGGTCGTCTTTCAGCCCACAGAATCTGCACCACCCACAATCCCATTCAGGCCCTGTTTCCATAACCTCATGCATTTATCCTGGTTTGTCCCTCTGACACGAAGGGGTAATTTAGCGTGGCCAATCTACCTAACCTGTGCATCTTTGGACTATATATATGTTTAATATATTTAAGTATTCTGTGTAATATGTACTATTCCTGTATGTTTGATAAATGTTGTTTATATAACTGTATTTATGTATAAAACTTAATGTTGTAACATATCAGAGCACCCCACCAGAACAAATATCAAAGAAAATTGCACATGGGGCTTCGAAAGGAGATAGTAGGACAGATGGTCAGAAGTTTGGTTAAATGGGCAGTTTTTAAGGAGCCTCCTAAAGGAGGAGAGATGTTCAGGGAGCATGTTGTGGGGCTTGGACCCCAGGCAGCTGAAGGCATGGTTGACAGTAGTGAAGCAATTAAATTTATAGAAGCCTAAGAGGCCAGAAGTAGCAGAGTGCAGAGATCTGAGAGTTGATGTTAGTGGAGATTATTGAGATAGAGAGAGTCAAGGCTCTGGAGGCAGTTAAGAACAGGATGAGTATTTTAAAATAGATGTGTTTTCAGACCAGGACCTAATGCAGCAAATACAGGGGTAATGTGTTAATATGTTAGTGTGTTCATTCGTGTTGTTACAAAACAGCAGCTAATGGATGCAGTGACCTAACTATTTATGTGTAAGACCTTTCTCCCGTTTGTCAAATGGTCGCAGCTTTTCCTCCTGATCTACATCTGCTTTGACTTAGAGGTTCACTCTGGGGCTCCATCCTCCTCCTTCTCATTCCCCTCTGCACTATTGTCTGGAAGTACGCACCCAACTTCTCCGTGTAACACTCAATTCTAATCTTCTGCCTTTTTAATTCATTAATAATCCTTTTTATTTGCCCTTGGAATGTGATTGTTTGTTTATTGTCCACCCCTAACTGCCCTTGAGAAGGTGGTGGTGAGCTGCCTCCTTCAACTGCTGCCGTCCATGTGGTGTTGGTACATCCACAGCGCTGTTAGGGAGGGAATTCCAGGATTCTGACCTGGCAACAGTGAAGGAAAGGCAATTTTTTTCCCCCAAGTCAGAATGGTGAGTGGCTTGGATGGGAATTTCAGGTGGTGGTGTTCCCAAGTATCTGCTGCTCTTGTGATGGTGGGTTTGGAAGGTGCTGCCTCAGGATCCTTGGTAAGTTACTTCTGTGCATCTTGTAGATGGTACACTTTGCTGCTGCTATGTGTCGATGGTGGAGGGAGTGAATGTTTGCAGTGGTAGCTGAGGTTCCAACCGTGCGGGCTGCTTTATCCTGGATAGTGTCGAGCTTTTTGATTGTTGTTGGAGTTGCACCCATCCAAGCAAGTGGAGAATATTCCATCATACTCCTTCCATATTGAGATGCTGAGAGTAAGTCATGACTCTGAAACCCACAAACTTCAGCATATTTCACCATCAACATCTAAGGCTCTTGGTTCAAGTTAAGCCCCTGTATATCACCAAATTTAGCTTCCTCCCCCAAATCTGAACCCTTACATAGAATGCCTTTATTCAGGCCATCTGAGCTGTAGTCTGCCTCTGTCTGATTTATCTCTCTCCCTGATAAAGTCCTAATCTACGTTTTTAACATCTCCAAACTAAGTTTTATTATCCTTTCCCCTTCTGTTGTCACCCTCCATAAACTTCAATTTGTTCAGAATGCCTCACTTAATGTGTTGACCCACACTATACTCACACCGATTACACTGTCCTCTTGAATCTAACATTCTTGCCTTTGCATTCACTTCGCTTCCTGATCTCTCTCCCTGACCTCTGAGATCTTGCATGTTCATACACTAACTCTCTTATCACCAGCTTCCTGGTCATTTCCTGTGCATTGTCATCAAATGACCCTTCTATATCAGGATCTGGCTGATGCAAAGTTTACGTTCAGTCGGATAAATGATGACATCTCTGAACTAGGAATCCAAAGGTTAATGTTCTGAGTTCGTATCCCATTGTGGAGTTTAAATTCAATTAATAAGTCTGGAACATATAGCTACTCTCTGGATTCTGGAAAGGGTCCAGATGGTTTGAAAAGGGCTAATATAATACCCTTGTTCAAAAAAGGGAGGGAGGCAGACAGTAAGAAACTGTAGACCAGTTAGTTTAACATCTGTTGTTGGGAAGCTGCTGGAATTCATTGTTAAGGCAATAGTAATGGGAATTTGGAAAATCAAAACATAATCCATAAGAATCAGCATGGCTTTATGAAGGTAAATCGTGCTGGACTAATTTTCTGGAGCTCTAAAGATGTAATAAGCCACATGGATAATGGGGATCCTGGAACTGTAGTATATCGGGACTTCTAGATGGTATTTGATAAAGTACTGCACAAAATACACAGGGTAAGATTCTACAGGGTTGCGGGTAATATAGATTTAATAGAGGATTGGCTAACAGAAAGCAGAGAATTGGGATTAATGGGTCTTTTTCTGGTTGGCAAGATGTAACAAGTGGAGTGCACTCAGTAAGAGATCTGACAACAGCAATTTTAAATCCAACCGATTTATTTGATAGGCTGAAAGCTAGCCAGTTTACTATCAAATAAATCGGTTGGATTTAAAATTGCTGTTGTCAGACCTCTTACTGAGTTTACCCCAGTCCAACGCCGGCATCTGTACATCATGACAAGTGGAGTGCCACAGGGTTCAGTCCTTGGGCCCCAATTATTTGTAATCTATATTAATAACATGGATACAGGGATAGAAAGTACTATAGCCAGGTTTGTAGATGATACTAAATAGATGGAATAATAAGTTGCACTGAGGAAATCAGAAATTTACAAATGGATGCGCATAGGCTAGGTGAGTGGGCCAAAATTTGGCAGTTGGCATAAATTTGAGGTTATCCATTTTGATCAGAGGAATAAAAAGCCAACTTGTTATCTAAATGGGGAGAGACTTCAAAATGCTTCAGCGCAGAGAGATCCGGCTGTCTCTGTACACAAATCACAGAAAGGTGCAGTAGGTAATAAGCGGATGTTTCCCCTTGTAGATGGAGAGGCCACAGTTTTAGTCTAAGGGGTGGCAGATTTAAAACACAAATGAAGAGGAACTACTTCATCCAAAGGGTGTGAACTTGGAATTTTCTACTTCAGAGTGTGGTGGACACGGAACGTTAAACACATATAAAGAGGAGATTGGCAGGTTTTTAATTAGTAACGGGATGAAGTGTCATGAGGAACATGCAAGAAGATGGAATTGAGGCGAGATGAGATCAGCCATGATCGCATGAAATGGCAGAGCAGGCTCGAGGAACTGAATTGCCTCCTCCTGCTCCTAGTTATTATGCCTCACTAATGGTGACCATGAAGACATTGTCAATTGTAAAAGCCCATCTGTTTCACTAATGTCTTTGAAGGAACAAAATCTGATATCTTTACTTGATCGGACCATGTAACTCCAGAACCGTGGCAATGTGGTTGACTCTAAACTGCTTTCTGAAATGGCAACACCTGTCACTCAGTTCAAGGCCATTTAGGGATGGGCAGCAAATGCTACTCTTGCCAGCGATGCCCATATCTCAAGAGAGAATAAAGAGAAACAGAATCCATTATGACTGGAATGTGGGGGGTGACCTACGTCTCAGTGTGTCTGATGAAACCATTCCTATGCAGTTTGATTGTAAAGTTTTAAGTCAGCACATTGCAGAACAAGTTTCTCTCTCTGCATTGTTCTGGAAACTTGTTAGTGCAGTACCATGGCTGCCCACTTATAATGCCCACTTCCGTCCCTACCTAATCCCTGCTGTTGCCCAAGCACTTACGCATACTTTATTCTCTCTAGACTGGATTTTGTCAGAGCACAGAGCACACCATTCTCCTGTTGGCTGTCTTTCCAAATCTCTGCTTTCTGCAACCTGTTCTGAATTCCTGTTTCCCCATCACTGTCTTCACAGATGACCTCTGACTGACACTTACTCCAAGGTTGAGTTTTGAATCTTCCCTGAACTGCAAATCCCTTTGCAACCTTGTCCCCCACCTCCCTCATCATCTGACTCTTTCATCATCATCATAGAATCCCTACAGTGCAAAACGAGATCATTCAGCCCATCGAGCCTGCATTGACAACAAGCCCACCCAGGCCCTATCCCTGTAACCCCATACGTTTACCCCCTTAGTCACCTTGATGCTAGGGTCAATTTAGCACGGCCAATCAACCTAACCCACACATCTTTGGACTGTGGGAGGAAACCAGAGCACCCGGAGGAAACCCACGCAGACACCTTCCCTTCAGTGTTGTGTTAATTTGATTGGTTTGAAAAGCAAAATGGATGCAGTTACAAGAGCTGCACTTTTCAATCCACACAAGTGTACCCTGCAGATCAACTGGGCACCAAGTTTGGATGAATTATGGGGCTACTCTCAGTATTTGTAACGGTAGTTGGTAAATGGCCTGATATACCGGAGTTGTTGATTGTATATTACCAGTTTGCTGTGTTGATTGTAGCCATTAGCCGTGCTTTATTCCTTTTTTGTGTTTTTTCAATCTCACGCAGGAGACATTCCAACCGTATCAAGACGAAGAATATCCCCCACTTTCTGACTATGTTCCACCTGCAGTAGAAATGGAGAGCAATGTGTTTGTAGTGAGGGCGCGAGGTCTGCCGTGGTCCTGCTCTGCGGAAGATGTGCTGGGGTTTTTCTCAGGTAAGGTATTCACTAAAATCTAGCAACCTTATTTACTTTCCCTCCCATGATATTGGTGGCAGCTGGTTAATGAAGAGCTGTTTTTTGGATTCTGTTATGCCATGTAGTTTTTCCGGTGATGTTTTGCTGATGAGTGTGTAAGCACCTCGTTGGTCTAAATAGGTTCCTGTTCCAACAATGTTATCATTCTTATCCATGTACACACATTTCATCAGAGCCTTACCCAATATGATTTTCTGAAACTTTCTCCAGCCCTACAACCAACATTCCCTCTACGTTTCTGGGGTTTTGTATGGGCAGTGTTTTTTTGCAATTGGGCATGATTCAGAGAGGCTGATCTATGAGTGCCTTGCATGGAGACATGCAGTTTACTCAATGGCTCTCAGCTTGAGAGGACATTTCCCATAACCTGCTAAGCTCCTCCAGTTTTGCACTTCTGCGCATTCCCTACTTTGTTCATGCAACAATTGGCAGCTGGCTATACCTTTAGTTGACAAGGCCCTAACTCTGCGATTCATTTCTGAAACTCCCCCTCCTCATAAAAGATAATGTTTAAAACTTACTTTCTCTGCCTCTCCATGTATGACATGGTGTCAGGTTTTGGTCAGTTCTTGTGAAGCTAGATAAATGCAGGCTTCCTGACACTGCTGGCAATATTTAGACATTTATAAACAGGGAGTTCTTGTTGTTCCCAGAATCAGCTTGGCATTTCGGAAAGTCCCAGCGATAATCCTCAATCTCTGCGGAGTTGGGAGATCTTTAGTCCTCTATTACTCTCTCTCTTCTTGGCTAATAATCCAGATTACTACCTAATAACACATGCTGAAATTCAACAAGGCATGTGGATGAATAATTGAAAGTTTTGAATTGATTCATTATTATTGCCTCATGTACTAGTATATTGTAAAAAGTATTATATAGTGAAAGGTTGACACGCCAGTGAAGTACTGAGAGAATGCTGCACTGTTGAAAGTGCTGTTCTTCATACCAAACAAAATTGAGGCCCTTGTAGCTTTCTTGGGTGCTTGGAAAAGGTCCCTTCGGATGATAAGAACAGTAGAGTTCTTGTGATATCCTGGCTGAAATCTATTTCTCAACTAACACCACAAAACAGGCAGTCTGTTATTTATCACCTTGCTGTTTGTGGAATCTTGCTGTGTGAAAACTGGTTGCAATATTTCCTACATTACAACAATGCAAGTATTTAATTGGCTGTGAAGCACTTTGGGACATCTTGAGTTTCTGATGGATGCTATAGAAATGCAGATGAAGGGAGAAAATTGATGCAAAAGTAGAACTAACTTATAAAACCTCATTATGGGCAGCACGGTGGCACAGTGGTTAGCGCTGCTGCCTTAATGGGACCTGAGTTTGATTCCAACCTCAGATCACTATCTGTGCAGAGTCTGCATTTTCTCCCTGGATCTGCGTGGGTTTCCTCCAGATGCTCCAGTTTCCTCCCATGATCCAAAGATGTGCAGGTTAGGTGGATTGACGCTGCTAAATTGCCACCTTGTGTCCAAAAATGTATAGATTGGGTAGATTAGCCATGCTAAATTGCCCCTTAGTGTCTAAAGGTGTGCAGTCTGGGTGGATTAACCATGATAAATGCATGGAGTTACAGGATTAGAGCAGGATGGTGATCTTTCAGAGAGTTGGTGCAAACTCGCCGCCTGCGCAGTAGGGATTCTGTGGATAATATGCTGTTTGAAGATAATTTGTACATTTTTTTGTACAGTGGAGATCATGAGTGATTTCCTTAGTCTACAGGGTGCAAAACAAGGGATGGAAATTTAAAATTTCCAGATTAGAAGCCAGTGTAGACCAATAAGTTCAGGGAGTGATGGATAAACAGGACTTTCTGGGTTAATATAGGGATGGTGAAGTGGCAGGCTACCAGAGAGCTCTGAATAGCAAACATGTGTATGAGGCTTTCAGCGGCAGATGAGCTGAAGCAAGGGCAGAATTGATGCTGTTACAGAGGTGGGATTCTGAATCAGGGATCAGACAATGATATTAAAGCTGCAAACAATTTGGTTCAGCTTTGGACTGTGGCTGAGAGAGAGATGGGAGGCAGAGACTGCAGAATGGAGTTTGTGACAGGGATCAAAGTCAGTGGATTTGGTAAGAGAAATGCTCACCAGTCACAGTATGTAATGGAGAACTCTGTTAGCTTTGTATCTTGTCATTGAGTTCTTTCACATTAATGTCTTCTGGCCATCAGTATGAGTCTGCAAGCAATGTGCTAGCTATATTAGATATGAATGAGCTCGGTTTGTTTGTTTATTAATTTTATGATCTGATAGTCAATTTCCTGTCAGACTGTAGAGTTTGTTCCTGTCTGCTACCATCGATAATAATGAGAAAAATGTGCACTGGATAAACCAAGTGAGTATTAGGCAGACTGAGGGCAAGGTAGGAAGAGTATCTGCCAGGCAGTGCAGTATAGTGTATAATGGCGTCAATCCTACAATTGAAGAATTTTGAAGAATTTAAAGCATCTGCATATTTATAGGTCCACTGGTTAGTGTCCATTCTCTCTTCAGCTTATCATATTCGTGTAATTTTCCAAAGAGCCATCATGTTACTCCCAATCAGTCATTAATAATCTGAATACACATATTTAGAGACTTATAAATGTATAGATCTTATATAAAAGATATTTCATTGTAAAATTTGTCATGTTTGCTGGGTGTCTTGTTGTACTCTGGATCTCGACGTTTAAAGTTTATAAACTCTTTATTAAAGTGGGAAGTAGGCTTATATTAACACTGCAATGAAGTTACTGTGAAAATCCCCTAGTTGCTACACTCTGCCATCTGTTCAGATACACTGAGGGAGAATTTAGCACGGCTAACACACCTCACCAGTACGTCTTTCAGGTTATGCGTGGAAACCGGAGTATCCGGAGGAAACCTATGCAGATATGGGGAGAACGTGCAGTCTCTACACACACAGTGACCCAAGCTGGGAATCGAACCTAGGTCCCTGGTGCTGAGGCAGCAGTGCTAATCACTGTGCTACCGTGCTGCCCTAGGTGTCATGGAATGGAATCATGTTTTTCTTCATGTTTCCTTTTGTTTGTGTGAATTAGATTGCGGTGTTGTGGATGGTGTGAAAGGCGTACACTTCCTGTGCAGCAGAGGTGGCAAGCCAAGTGGAGAAGCAATTATTGAACTCAAATCTGCGGATGATGTGAAGAAGGCTCTGGAGAAGCATCGGAAGTACTTGGGGCAGCGTTACATTGAAGGTACATTGAAAATGTACTTCAGAATCCTGGATTACCTGAGCCACATGTTTGTGAAATCTGTTCTTCTCAATTAGAGGCATACAGCACAGAAGGAGGCCATTCAGCCCATTTTGCTGCTTTGTAGGAGCCATCTAGTATGTGCATTCTGGTTCTTTTGTCAATTACCATAAATTTGCATACAAACAGACAAATTAGTAGCAGGAGACAGCCGTTCGACTTCTCGAATCTGCTCCGCCAGTCTGATTGTAAACTCAGCTCCACATCCCTACCTACCCTGATTACCTTTCACCTTCTTATCAACAATCTATCTAACTCTGCATTAAAAATATTCAGAGTCTGCTTCCACTGCCTTTTGAGGAAGTAATCCCATGACTACCTTAAAGAAAATACTGTCTTAAATGAGCGATCCTTTATGTTTAACGTGACCCCTAGCTAACTTCCACAAGAGGAAACATCCTCTTTTATACTCTGTCCTAGTGTATAGTTAGAATCCTGGGGCCTGTACGCCACTCTCACAAGTGACTCCTTGCCTTTATTCCTTCTCATCTCAACCCAAACTGTTCTACGTCCTGGTTTTCTGAACTTTGGTCATCCCTCTGTAATGTGCTACTATCATTTTTAATTAGCAGAGCTGTTTTTGGTTGGTGGCATGGAGTAAAAGGCTGCCAGCAACCAGTTGGACTGAATGGTTTTTCTGTTATGGATTCATTTAGAATCACCAACAGATATCTTGCTTTGGAACGCAAAGCATTCTGCTCAACAATGAAGAGTCAAACGTACATGATCTTTAAAATAGAAACAGAAAATGCTAGAAATGATCTAAAAGAATGTGCAGCCTCTGGGTGTGGCTTACAACAGATAAGGCAGATCTGTCAAGAGAGAACTCTACAGATGCTGCCTGATTTCAGTTTATGTTTGAGCGTTTCAACATCTATAGTATCTTGCCATTGTAGAGGATATGTACTGTGGTGATATTTTGAATAGGGGGAGCTTTAGGCCTGGCCCGCATTTAAACATCATTAATCATTGGTCACATTAAACTGCTGATGTAACATCAGTTCTTTAGTATCATTGTCTAGTCCCAGAACAGGTATGCTGTTGCCTGGACACTAATAGAATGATACTGAAACAGAGAGCATATATCAGTTATTTATCACTGCCGTTTGTGCAGTGAATATCAGGAATGACTGTGGGAGAAAGGGCTCATTCCTATCAAAAGGAGCAGACCAAGGGAGACGGATCCAGATCTTTTACAATTATGAAGGATTTGATAGGGTGGATGTGGAAAGATTGTGGGGAGTGCAAAACCAGGGGTAATAAGCATGAGAGTCAATAATAAATCCAATCAGGAATAAAGAGAAATTTCTTTGCCCAGAGAGAGTATGGAACTCGCTCCAGCAGGGAGTTGAGGTGACAAAAACAGAAAATGCTGGAAAATCTCAGCAGGGAGAGACTAGAGCCAATGTTTAGGGTCATGGGGCCTTTAGTCTGGCTGACCCTTCAGGGGGAATTTCAATTTTGAATCTCTAAAACGCCACTGAATGTGAATGAGCTGGAGTGAAGCACTGCACTGATGATATTTCATCCGCATATGGGGAATAATAACAGACATTAATTTTCTTCCAAACTCTTGAGTTTGATTTAGTAACGCCTGCAGGTTTTGTTGCTGTAATGTCACACAGATTTTTAATTGCTCCTCCATTGACGCATGTGCCATCAGCCATCTGGCCCCCCCAAGCTCTGGATTTCCCTTCCTAAACTGCTCTGTCTCCCTCATCACCTTTGAGACACTCTTTAAAACCTAGCTCATGGAGCATGTCAGCTGTCCCTAATCTTCTTATGTGGCTTAGTGTTAAATTGATGCTCCTGTGAAGAACCTTGGTGTATCTTATTGCTAGCTATATAAATGTTCCAAGCTGTTGGCTAACTCACCGTAATTAGAGCAAAGCACCAATGCCTGAATTCCTCACCTCCTTAGTTCCTTATCTCAGCCATGTGGCTGTAGGGGGAGGATTACATATCCGCAAATTACTGCCTCTCTTGTTCACCTTGTGGGCAATCATGGAGCAAGGTGGTAGGAGCATGTTATTTATTTTCAGGGTAAAGCAGGGAAAACAAAACACAAAAAGGAGAAATGTTAAGAGTGAGACATGAAGCATGCATAATAAAAGCAAATTGCTGTGGATGCTGGAATCTGAAACCAAAAGAGAAAATGCTGGAAAATCTCAGCTGGCTATGACAAAGGATCATCTGGACTAGAAACGTCAGCTCTTTTCTTTCCTTACAGATGCTGCCAGACCTGCTGAGATTTTCCAGCATTTTCTGTTTTGGTTACATAAAGCATATATGTTGGAGAAAAGCATTTGTGTCCGAGTGTAATTCCCACATGAGAGACTTAAATAATCAAACGTTTTGTCTCACTTTAGTGTTTGAACTGAGTAACAATGATGTGAACACCCTTCTGAAACGTCTCCACTCCAGTGAAAAGGAACTGACAGATGGTTGTGTAGTGCGGCTAAGAGGATTGCCCTTCAGCTGTACCGCCGAGGATGTCATTCAGTTCTTTGCTGGTTTGTTGACATTTTTTACATGTCCTTGTCAGTACTTAGCCTGTGGTCATCCTTTATGTTCACTGTCCTTTGTGGACCTCCTCATCATAGAGCAAGGAGGCCAT
Source organism: Sphyrna mokarran (assembly GCA_024679065.1). Taxonomy (NCBI): domain Eukaryota; kingdom Metazoa; phylum Chordata; class Chondrichthyes; order Carcharhiniformes; family Carcharhinidae; genus Sphyrna; species Sphyrna mokarran. Next base: position 175,074,791 of record JAGIQG010000001.1, read on the forward strand.
TCATTCCAATGCCAGCTGTTTGTAGGAGATATCTTACTAATCTCGTGTTCTTCCCCATCACCCTGCAAATGATTGCCTTACAAATATTTATCCAGTTCCCCCTTTGAAAATTACTGTTGAATACATTTTTAATGCTCTTTAAGCTGTTGCATCCCGGATCATATCTAGTATTGGTAGATTTTATTTTTTGAAGTAGAATTATTCTGATTGCTGCACAATTTTGGTCATTGTGAAGTCCTGAGATTCAGGGTGTCATGGCCATTTATCCCTTGGTTCATTATTTTAATGTGTTCTTGTTTAAAGTGAAAGTACTCTTTAGTCTTTTATATATCACATCCATTGAAATGGAAACCTCTTCAATCCTGTCTTTGAAATGAGAGTTAAAGGAGGGAGAGTTTAAAATTTATTTATTGGTGTCACAAGTAGGCTTATATTAACACTACAATGAAGTCACTGTGAAAAACCCCTGGGAGAGGGAGACTTCAAGTCTCTTTTTTTTAAACAAAGAACCAAGTCCAATTCAGAGACAGGAGAGTGAGGGGAGTTATTCTGTTTAAGAATAAAGATTGAGAGAGCGCAACAATTTTGTTCTATTTTCTTGCGCAAAAATCAGTTCACTAAAATAAGCGAATTGTGTCTGCTGACCTAGATTTTCCCACCTGTTCTAAATAAAACAACCGAACAATTTCTGTTGAGTCCCAACTCAGTAATTATTCCCACAGCATGCCTCTGGAAAGATTGAAGATGTAATTATTGTATTGCAGTCCGTACAGTTATTGCACTGTGTACAGGGAACCTGATTAATGTTCTGTACATCCAGCACAATTAATGTTGTGCTGATCACATACTGATTGATGTTTTTCTAATTATAGCACCCAGTGCTGTTATCAATCAATCTCAATTGTGCCGATTAGATTAAAGCATCCTTGCTGATTCCCAAAATTACAATCATACTCGGTCACAGTACAGGCTGTCTAGCACAGCTTCTGAGAAGTGGCCACCTTCACAAATTCTAAGTATGCACTTCCAGAACTTTAGTGGACATATACATGTGTTACAGGCTGTGTTCCCACTGGGACCTGGCTCAAGAATGTCCAGACTCACTTTGCTTGCAGTTAGTAGAGGGTGAAGTCTTCAAACTCTCCGTATGAATAGAAGACCATAAGACATTGGAGTAGAATTAGGCCATTCAGCCCATCGAGCCTGTTCCGCCATTCAGCCATGGCAGATGTTTTTCTCATCCCCATTCTCCTGCCTTTTCCCCATAAAGAGAGAGGAAGCTGTTGTAATCTTTATGGTCACTGTGTTGCCTACGAGTGATATTGAAGAAGTTTCTTTATTGAATGTTAATTAATTGCAGGGCTGGAGATTGTAGAAGATGGTGTAACTATAACAAGGGATTATCGTGGAAGGAATACTGGGGATGCTTTTGTCCAGTTTGTGTCTCAGGAAGCCGCAGAGCAGGCCCTCACTAAAGACCGGCAGATGATGGGATCCAGGTGAGTGAATGAGAGAGTGAAGTTACATTTTGGGTAGAATCAGCTTCTGTTCTCAGGTGGTAATAAAGTGTTTCAGAAACAACAGATGAATCTTTTTTTGAAGTGTTGTAGACCAACATTGCAGCTAGTTTGTGAACATCAAGGTCCCACAGACAAGAATAACTGAGACCAAGAATTAATTTGTGATTTGACACCCTCGAGTTCCTGATGTGGGTCGATGCAGATTCAATGGACTGAATGATCTTCTACACTATAGGGATTCTCTGATAATGCACAAATATCCTTTTTAGCAATTCACAAGGAACAGTTTCAACTTTACTCTGATGTCTGAGCTGTGAAACTTTTCACTGTTCTCTTTGCATGATTTGATCAAATGAAGAAGTAAGAAAGAATTTGTAACTAAATTAGTGGATAACACGAGGGGACATAGCTTTAAATTAAGGGGTGGTAGTTATAGGACGGATGTTAGAGGTGGGTTCTTTACTCAGAGGGTAGTAAGGGCGTGGAATGCCCTACCTGCAGCAGTTGTGGACTCATCAAGTTTAAGGGCGTTCAAACGGGCAGTGGATAGACATATGGATAACATTGGAATAGTTTAGGATAGAGGGTCATAAAATTGGTTACATTGGTCAGTGCAACATCGAGGGCTGAAGGGCCTTATTGCACTGTAATGTTCTATGTTCTAAATTGTGCCATTCTTCAAATTGCTTCATGACCAATGAGTTATTTATCTCTGAAACGCAGTCACTCTTATTGTGTAAACAAGCAGGGAAGCCAATTTCAGAATTATATCTAATTCTGCGTGATCCTTAAATTGAATTCTGCAGCGTCTCAACTCTGTGTAAAGAGGTTTTTTTCTTGTCCTTTGTTCTGAGTGTCACATCTTATGTGTCTGCCTAAATGTCCTTGATCCCCATAACTACTAAAACACATCTTCCATGTCTCATCTTTTTGCATGTCTAAATATTTCTGCCATATCACTTGGTAGTCTTGATTGTTCTAACAACAAATGGCCCAATTTTTTAACAAAGCAGCATTTGAGTGAACTAGTGGTGTAGTCCTAAAGATTCCATCCATCCTATAATGCAAGGTGTACGAGGCATGTTTTTTTACACACAGGATAGTGGGTGCCTGGAACTGTCTGCTGGGGGAGGTCGTGGAAGCAAATGCAATATTGACTTTTAAGGGGCATCTGGATAGATACATTATGGTCCTCAGAAGGATAGGGGGCTTTAGTTCAGTCAGCAGCAGGGCTGAAAGGCCTGTTCCTGTATTGTAATTTTCTTTGTTCTCTGTTCTTATTCTCACTGAGGTCTTAATTAGGTTCACAGGCTCATCAATACCTCTCATACTCTGTATATTAATTAAAACTTCCTTAGAATTTTGTTACAGTCTTACTAACCAGTAGTGCTACCTTCCAAATCTTGTAAGTTTCCAAATTCCGCTATTCTCCCACAGCACCGACCCTGCTCCTGTTTGGTAGAAGTCTCGGGGTATGTAGATGGAAGATTAATTTGCCAATAAAGGTGACAACAAACAAAAGAACAATATAGAGCCGTAGAGGTTTACAGCGTGGAAACAGGCCTGGGCCCAACTTGTCCATGCTGTCCCTTTTAAGCCGCCAAATTAGTCCCAATTGCCTGAATTTCCCTCTATTCCCAAATTACCCATATAAACTGTCTAAACACTTTTTAAAACGCAATATAGTACCTGCCTCTACGACTACCTCTGGCAGCTTGTTCCAGACACTCATTTCCCTCTCTGTGAAAAAATTGTCTCTCTGGACTGTTTTGTATTCCTCCCCTCTCATCTTAAACCTCTAGTTTTAGACTCCCCTACTTTGGGAAAAGATATTTACTATCCAGCTGATCTGTGCCCCTCATTATTTTATAGACCTTTATAAGATCACCCCTCGACCTCCTATGCTCCAGAGGAAAAAAAGTCCCAGTCTGCCCAGTCTCTCCTTATAACTCAAACCGTCAAGACCTGGGATCGTCCTAGTAAATCTTCTCTGCGCTCCTTCTAGTTTAATAATATCTTTTCTACAATTGGATGACTAGAATTGCACATAGTATTCCAAGTGTGGCCTTACCAATATCTTGTACAATTTCAACAGGACATCCCAACTCCTGTATTCAATGTTCTGTTCAATATGACAATGGTGGCAGAGAACCATGTGCCAGAGGAGGCATCATTTTAGTGTTCTGTAAGCACCGCTGATTTGGAACGATCTCCCACACTGTGTTTCTGTTTTCGGTTAGGTACATTGAAATATTCCGAAGCACCAGGAATGATCTCCGTTTGTACATCAGCCCCTCAAAGAGGCTGCCTCGCATTCCTACGGCACGGGATATTGTAACAGAGGATGAGAGCTGTACTGAAGCTAACAGTAATAATGGTGTTATTGAAGAGAGTGTCCAAAATGGTAAGAAATGTTAATAAGCTGAATGAGAAATTGAACAAATGCTGTAGCAATGGTGCGTCAGTCAGTTAGTTCTGAGAAGTTCATGAACTTGCAAGAGCCATTCAATAAGATCATGGCTGATCTGCAGTGGATCAGTTCCACTTTCCACCAGCTCTCCATGACTCTTAATTCCCTTATCTATCAGAAATCTATCTATCCGTGACTTAAACATATTCAATGTCTTCAACATCTTCTCCGTTAAGCACCTAAATAATTTTGTATACTTCAGTGAGATCAACTTTTGTCCTTCTGAAGTCTAGGGAATATAGTCCAAGTCTACTCAATTTCTCCTTATAGGACAATCCCTTCATCCTAGAAATCGGTCCTTTGCCATGCTCCCTCAGGATAAGGAGTTATCATATCAAGGCCTCAACTCCATAAGACCTCCTTACTCCAATTCCTGTGGAGTGAAGGTTAGCATTGCATTTGCTTACATGTTGCCCCAAGTCCTACCTCTGGTATTTTGCATATGATTTGATAGGTAGTTTGGAGTTTTATGGGCAATACAGTGGTTAGCAAGGGACCTGGGTTCAATTCTTTTGACTGTCCCTGTGGGCCTGAGTGGTGCTCAGGCCCAGTGATGCTCTTTTGGAGAGTTGGTGCAGACGTGATGGGCTGAATGGTCTCCTGCACTGTCAGGATTCTATGGAGTGTGTGACCAACTACATTTGTAAGATGTTTGACGTTTTAATATTCATGCTCAGTTGATAATTATTATTTAACCAAATTGTGATTTTTTTTCTTTTTAATAGTGCAGCTGTCTACAAATGATTTTGTAACCAATCACTGTGTTCAAAGATCTGAAGTGCATAATGTTCATATGAGGGGCCTCCCATTTCGTGTTAATGGACAGGACATTGTGAAAGTAAGTGTCTGGTTCATTAAAAATAAATTCTATATTTGCCACATTCTGTCACAAACTTCCAATCTGCTGTCTACTCAAATGTTGATCTGCATCATGGCAATATTTGTCTCAGTTTAACTTAATGAATCGAGTGATACACTATCCCATCATTCACACCATCTCTGCCTATCCAAGAACACTGCCTCTCTTGTGTGAATTGTGCTCAGGAGTTTGCTATCAGCTATTTGCTGTCAGTTACCAACATGCAGCTGGAACCGTATGAACTGTGTAGCCTCTTTTGGGCACCAAACACAAATTCCCAGCACTGTCGTTGGATGGACCCACCCTTTCTTAACTCCTCACTTCCTCCTTATATACACATAAAAAGCTTTGGGATTCTTCTTAATCCTGCCTGCCAGAGACATTTCATGGCCCCCTTTTGTCCTCCTAAGTCCCTGTTTAAGCTTTTTCCTGCTACTCTTGTACTCCTTAAGAGCCTTATCTGTTTTCAATCTCCTGAAATTTATATATGCTGCCTTCTTCTTTTTCACTAAACTCACAATTTCTCTTATCATCTAGAGTTCCTGAATCTTGCCATCTTTATCCTTCATTTTTGTAGGGAACACACTTGTCCTGTATTGTTAACAACTGACTCTTAAAAGATTGTCACATGTCGGATGTGGATTTACCCTCAACCTGCAGTCCACATTCCCTAGTTCCTGCCTAATTCTGTCATAGTAAGCCTTACCCTAGTTTAGTACTTTCACTTTGGGGCTACTGTTATCCTTTTCTGCAAGTATCTTGAAACTTAGAATTATGATCACTATTCCCAAATCATCCCCTACTAGATATCAGTCACCTATCCAGGCTCATTTCCGAGAACTAGGTCTAAGATAACCCCTTCCCGAGTTGGACTATCTACATATTTCCTCAAGAAGCACTCTTGGACACACTGAACAAACTCTGCCCCATCCAAGCCCCTGGCACTAAAGGAATCCCAGTCTATTTTGGGGAAGTTAAAATCGCCCATCACAATAACCCTCTTGTTTTTGCATCTTCCCATAATCTGCTGACATATCAGTCCTTCCATTTCACACTGCCTGTTTGGAGCTCTAACAGTGTGATTGCACCACTCCAGTTCCTGAGTTCCACCTGTACGGCCTCACTGCCTGATGCCACCAAGGTATCCTCCCTCTGTACAGCTGTGACATTCTCCCTAATCAGTAAAGCAACACCTCACCTCTTTTGTCACTCTCCTAATTTCACCTGAAGCATCTAAATCCTGGAATGCTAAAATGCCAGCCCTGCCCTTCTTTCATCCAAGTTTCTGTAATTGCCATAGCATCATAGTTCCATGGAGTAATCCAGGCTTTAAGCTTATCCTCCTTACCTGCATGCTCCTTGTATTAAAACAAACACACCTCAGACCATCTGTCCTGACATGTATTTTACACACTCCCTGTGTTTTATTTCTCTTAGCCTTACTGAACCCAGTCACTGAGTTCTCCACAGTCTCTATACTGTGGCTGTTTTTGATTTTTGTCTTTGGTTTCTCTGTCTTTCATTTTTCCTCTTATTGCCTTTTGTTTCAGTTCCACTTTACTTCCCTGTGATTTCCTGCATTCGTACCCATCCTCCTGCCACATTAGTTTAAACTCTTCCCAGTAGCATCACCAAACACTCCCCAGGACAGTTGTGCCATTCCTGCCTAGGTGTAGACCGTCCGATTTGTACTCGTCCCGTCTCTCCCAGAAGTGGTTTCGATGTTCCAGGAATTTGAATCTCTCCCTCTTGCACCATCCCCCAAGCTACGTATTCATCATCCGGATTGGTGCACATGCATTCTAAATTTTAAAACTTAACTCTCCATCCAAACTAGGCATCCCTCATGTCCAATGTCAATCTAGCGCTGTGACGTGGATGACATAACTATACATCGCAGAAAATCAAAACAGCAAGGAGTGAAAAGCAGAATGAACCCCGGCCTGTGTCCCAGCTTGTTGCTCTGGGTAGTGGCGCCATGTCTTCCCCAGAGAGCGAGGGCACCATCCTTGTAACATCTTCTCTGAAAGGCAGCGCCTCAAACAGTGCAGTGCTTACTGAGTCCGGCACTGGGAATATCAGCTTGGAATTTACACTCTCATCTCTGGAGTGAAACCTTCTGGCTCAGACATGAGAGGGGGGAGAGACTCCTATCACACATGGGAGGTTATTCTTTGGGGAAATTAAACCAACTCACTGAATGAGGTGCTGCTCCCAACCAGTAAATTAATTTTACTTCTATATGGCTGTTGAGTGATAGCTTGGGATGTCAGCATAGAGGAGCTCAAATATCCTGGAAAGTTTAGAGCAGGAGAAGGTGGGAGTGATAGGGTGGGCAGGGAAAGGTGGTAGTGATGGAGGGTAGGGGGAGGTGAGTGTGTTAGGGATGTCAGGAGCAGGTGAGAGTGACGGGGGAGGGTCGGGGGGGAGGTGAGAGTGACGGGGGAGGGTCGGGGGGGAGGTGAGAGGGACGGGGGAGGTGAGAGTGACGGGGAGGGTCGGGGCAGGTGAGAGTGACGGGGGAGGGTCGGGGGGAGGTGAGAGTGACGGGGAAGGTCGGGGGGCAGGTGAGAGTGACGGGGGGGGTCGGGGGGCAGGTAGAGTGACGGGGGAGGGTCGGGGGGGAGGTGAGAGTGACGGGGGAGGGTCGGGGGGGAGGTGAGAATGACGGGGGAGGGTCGGGGGGGAGGTGAGAGTGACGGGGGGGAGGTGACTGTAGGATGGAGCAGGATGAGACCATAGAGGTGATTTGAAAACAAGGATGAGAATTATAAAGACTAAATTTGACTGCAGGCCAGTGTGAGTCAGCGAGCGCAGGGAGAGATGGGTGAACAGGGTTTAGCGCAAGTTCAGACAACCTCAAGTTTAGAAAGGGTAGAGTGTGGCAGACAAACCAGGTACTGTGGTTAGAGGAAACAAAGGCAGGGATGAGTTTCAATAACAATTAGTGCAGTGAAATAAATGATAGAGAATGAGAGGCTGATGAGGCTTATTCCTGCAGGAATAAGGAATGCAATCAGAGAGTGGTAGCATGTTCATTTCATAATGTGTGTGTGTATGAATATAATATATATACAATATATATGTATGTTTCTTTTAATAAACTGAAAGGCGTTTTTTTTGTATGGGAGTGTTAGTTTTAAAAGCCTCTGGAGATTGTTGTGATGTGGAGTTGCTGGCATTGGATTGTAAATGTGAAACTATTTCTCCTCTAGTTCTTCCAGCCTTTGAGGCCAGTGCGAATTATTGTGGAATACGGCCCTGATGGAAAAGCTACAGGAGAGGCTGACGTCCATTTTGCTACACATGATGATGCTGTTGCTGCCATGAGTAAAGATAAATCTCACATGCGTAAGCACATTCCTCATGTTCATACATCAGTAATGCAGTGCCATAGGGGAAAACCATCTCACTGAATGTGTACGCATTCATAGCAGACCACATGATACTGATATTCAAGAACGGGTAGAATTGTATAGCACAGGAGGAGGCTATTTGGCCCATCATTTCCTATGCCATCTTTTGAAAGACCTATACAATTAGATCTTTCTCCGATAGCCCTGCAGAGTTTCCGAGTACGACTATTTATCCAATTCCCGTTGGAAAGTTGCTGTTGAATCAGCTTCCACTGCCCTTTCCAGTAGTGCATTCCATGTCACAACTCACTGAATAAAAACATTCTCATCTCCAGCTTGTTTCTTCTGCCAATTTCCTTAAATCTGTATCCTCTAGTCAGATTTACAGCATGGAAGCAAGTCCTTTAGCCCAGTTTTTACTATTAGGTGATCCCCAGTTGCCAGTGTTTGGCCCATATCTTACCCACACAACTGTCTAAATGCTTTCTAAAAGATAAAATTGTACCCGCCTATAGAACTGCGTCTGACAGCTCATCCCAGACATTCACCACCCACTGCAAGGAAAAAATGGCTACTTTGGACCTTTTTGTATTTCTCCCTTCTCACTTGATCCTCTTCCTAGTGGAAGCAGTTTCTCCTTATCCACCTGTTAAATTCCATTGTAAAATGCCTCTATTACTATAGATTGATTATTCTGAATTCTGCTTCTGGTCTTGACTGGGAACTGACCTGGTTTCCCCTGACAAGTGAGCAGTGAATCGCGTTGGAATTTGTATCTCGGGAGTCAGCACTATGGGGTGACCAATCTTTGAAATGTCCAACTGTGTGTGTGAGACAAAAGCACATGACTCCCAATACAGATTCCACTGTACAATAGAATTTCTCCACCCTTTTCCACTTTGATACTTATTGTAAAATTGATTTTCTTTTTACATTTTTTTGTTTTAAGAACTAAGCTTAAATTCTTGTAATAAAAGTCAAGTTCTTTTAGTTTTGTAGTCTATGAATGTTTCTTCATGCACATGCCTGCTTAGTTATTTGTCTGATACTTGAGCCACAATGCAGAAATGTCCCTTTGGCCCTCTGTAACTGACTATTAAAAGGCCAGATTGTGAACATGTAAAGGGGAGTAGGCTATTCAGCACCATTTGATGTGATCATACTTGGTCCTACATCCCTCTCGCAAAAACCTGTTTTAGAATCCTTACAGTGCAGAAGGAGGCTATTTGGCCCATTGAGTCTGTGCTGCCCCCAATCCCACCCACACCCTATACCGTAATTTCACATATTTAACCTAATCTAGGGTCAATTAAATTTAAAGTTTATTTATTAGTGTCACAAGTAGGTTTACATTAACACTCAGTGAAGTTACTGTGAAACCCCCTAGTCGCCACACTCCAGCGCCTGTTTGGTACACTGAGGGAGAATTCAGCACAGCCAATCAACCTAACTAGCACGTCTTTGGACTGTGGGAGGAAACCTACATAGATACAGGGAGAAGGTGTAAACTCTACGTACACAGTGACCTAAACTGGGCATCGAACCTGGGTCCCTGGTGCTGTGAGGCAGCAGTGCTAATCAGTGTGCCACTTGGCCAATCAACCTAACCAACACATCTTTGGAGTGTGGGAGGAACCCAGAGCACCCGGCGGAAACCCATGCAGACACAGGAAGAACATGCAAACTCCACACGGAGTTTAGAATCTCTACCGTGCAGAAGGTGGTCATTCAGTTCATTGAGTCTGCACCAAATCTCTCTCAGAACATCCCATCCAGACCCTCTTCCTGCAGTCCTGTTAATCCTCCTAACCTGCACCTGTTGGGACTGTGCAAGGAAACTGGAGCATCCAGAGGGTACAGATTTCGGATTCGAAATGATTTAATCAAGTTGCTGCCTTTTGTGGGATAGCATTCCACTCCTATTGCCTTTTGGTTCTGAGATTAACACCCAATGTGTTAACCAGGGAAATCAAATAAAAAGATAAGGTTTCAGTTATCTTTTGGTAGCTGTCAAACAGCTAATATGTAAAGTAATTCCAGGGACATCATCACCAAGTTAATATCTAACTTCTTGGCTGCATGGCCTGGCTCAGATTGTACCCCCTGCCCCCACTTCCCCAAAGGGATTTGAAAAAAAGAGTAATCTCCTAATTATTTTCTGCGATTGTTATTTGATAAACTTTGTGTGGAAACTGAAGTCTCTTTTCACCGACCTGGTGGTTTTATGGATGGAAATTTGCATGTGTTTGGGTATGTTAGACAGACAAGACACAAAACTTTCAGCCACAGTGCTCAATACCACACCTGCTAACTTCTGGTTTTGTTTGCTGCAGAACATCGTTACATAGAACTTTACCTGAATTCATCATGTGCTGGGATTAACACCGGACACACTGACCAGGGAGATCAACTAAAGGGTAAAGTTTCAGTTATTTAGTTAACCATTAAACTGCATTTCATTACAGAAATTCCACAGACCGAGTGCTGACTAAATATTGTTGAAGTTCAGATTAATGTATTGATACAGTGCCGGATTTGATTTTTAATTGTATGGACGAGTTTTGATGTCAGTTACTTGTTTTTGGTTTTTGTTAATGGGGAGGATGGTGTGCAGGAATTTTGCTGTACTGTGCAGCAATCAGGAATGTGCAGGAGACAAACGGCCTGCATCCAAGCAACTGTCCCTTTAAGATGCACTATCACATGGCAATCTTAAAGGGATCACACAGTGCAGAGGACTGGGCAGTGCATGGTGAAGGGAAATTAGAGGGAACATTGTTTGATGTGAGTATTAGGTAAATTATTGGAAGGAGTACTAAGAGATAGGATCTACAAATACTTGGATAGACAGGGACTTATTAGGGAGAGTCAACATGGCTTTGTGCACGATAGGTCATGTTTTTGCAATCTATTAGAGTTTTTCAACAAGGTTACCAGGAAAGTGGATGAAGGGAAGGCAGTGGATGTTGTCTACATGGACTTCAGTAAGGCCTTTGACAAAGTCTCGCATGGGAGGTTAGTTAGGAAGTTTCCGTCATTAGGTATACATGGAGAGGTAATAAATTGGATTAGACATTGGCTCAGTGGAAGAAGCCAGCGAGTGGTAGTGGAGGATAGTTTCTCTGAGTGGAGGCCTGTGACTAGTAGTGTACCACAGGGATCAGTGTTGGGTCCGTTGTTGTTTGTCATCTATATCAGTGATCTGGATGATAATATGGTAAATTGGATCAGCAAATTTGCTGATGATACAAAGATTGGAGGAGAGATGGACAGGGAGGAAGGTTTTCAAAGCTTGCAGAGGGATTTGGACCAGCTAGAAGAATGAACTGAAAAATGGCAGATGGAGTTTAACCCAGATAAGTGTGAGATATTGCACTTTGGAATGACAAACCAAGGTAGAACACACAAGATAAATGGTAAGATATTGAAGAGTGTGGTAGAACAGAGAGATCTGGGAATAGAGATACGTAATTCCCTAAAAGTGGCATCGCAGGTGGATAGGGTCGTAAAGCGTGCTTTTGGAACATTGGCTTTTATAAATCGAAGTATTGAGTTTAAGAGTTGGAGTGTTATGGTGGGGTTGTATAAGACATTGGTGAGGCCGAATTTAGGGTAGTGTGTGGTAGTTTTGGTCACCTAATTATAGGAAGGATATTAATAAGGTTGAAAGAGTGTAGAGAAGGTTTACAAGGATGTTGCCGGAACTTGAGAAACGGAGTTACAGAGAAAGATTGAATAGGTTAGGATTTTATTCCCTGGAGCATAGAAGAATGAGGGGAGATTTGATATAGGTGTATAAGATTTTGATGGGTATAGATAGTGAATGCAAGCAGGCTCTTTCCACTGAGGCTAGGGGAGAAAGAAACCAGAGGACACGGGTTAGGGTTGAAGGGGGAAAAGTTTAAAGGGAATATTGCGGGGAGGTTCTTCACACACAGTGTGGTGGGAGTGTGGAATGAGCTGCCGGATAAAGTGGTGAAAGCGGGTTCACTTTTAACATTTAAGAAAAACTTGGACAGGTACATGGATGAGAGGGGTGTGGAGGGATATGGTCCAGGTGTGGGTCAGTGGACTAGGCAGAAAAATGGTTTGGCACAGCCAAGGAGGGCCAAAAGGCCTGTTTCTGTGCTGTGATGTTCTATGGTTTTATTGGAGTGCGACATAACCACTGGCACAGATCTGGGCGGAATGGGTTGTTTTTGTCCCTGTTATAAATATAATGGAACCTGTGTCACAGGTTGAAAATACACCAACTTCTGTTCAAAGTCTGGGACAGCGAGACTAGAAAATGTATTTTTCATATATTTTTAAAACCAGAAATCACAGAAACCCTATCGTGCAGAAGGAGGCAATTTGGCCCATCGAAATCATACTGACAGCAAACCTATCTAGGCCTTTTTCCCATAACCCAACATATTTACTCCACTAATCCCTCTAACCTACACATCCCAGGACATTAAGGGATAATTTAGCATGGCCAATCCACCTGACCTGTATGTCTTTCGGACTGTGGGAAGAAACCAGAGTACCCGGAGGAAAGCTACACAGACATGGAGAGAATGTGCAGACTACACACAGACAGTGACCCAAACTGGTCTTCAAACCCCTGTCTCTGGAGCTGTGAGGCAGCAGTACTAACCACTGTGTGACCATGCTGCCCTGTCTCAGAGAAGTCATGGGGAGATTGAAGAGGCAATTACACCCACTGTCTGGGTTTAGGGCTTTAAATAAATGTCACTATTAGGCTTATGTTAACACTGCAATGAAGTTACAGTGAAAATCCCCTACTTGTCATACTCTGGCACCTGTTCAGGTACACTGAGGGAGAATTTAGCATGGTCAAATAATCTAACCCGTGCAATTTCACACACAGAATTGAGGTGATGTATTTTGGCAGAAGGGGTAGGGAGAGGCACATAGACTAACTGGTGAAATTTTAAAGATTGTGTGAGAAAAGAGGAACCTAGGGTTTCATGTGCATCGATCTTTGATGCTGACAGGCCACGTATTTTTAAAAAAAAAAGTTTCTTAGTCACAGTAAGGCTTACATTATTAGCACTATAATGAATTTACTGTGACATTCCCTAAGTCGCCATAGTCCGGTGCTTGTTCAGGTCAATGCACCCTAACCAGCACATCTTTCAGAATGTGTGAGGAAACCCATGCAGAGACTGTGAGACTCCACACAGATAGTGACCCAAACTGGGAATCGAACTCGGGTCCCTGGCACTGTGAAGCAGCAGTGTTAACCACAGTGCTACTGTGCCACCCTCCAATTTAATGTTTAGCCATTTAGTGTTCAGTATAATCATTCCATATGTTCATGAAGAGTTATTACATAAAAATCAGGCAGAAACGGGTAACTGGCCAAATAGTGAACCTTAGTTCAGTTTCAATTCAAGAATAAATCATTAATAATCAGCAGTTAATGAGAAGTCACTTTAGGATATTTCTGTATTTCTCCATCAGCTTTTCTTATGAGGACATTAAGATGGTGTATGGTGTAAAAGCTGGGAAAGAAATGGGACTGATTCTCCTGCAGCCTTGGACATTCTATCAGGAACACACACACTGTACTTGACTGTTTAAATTTGTCTGAATGACCGGGACATTTGTAAAGACATCAAGATAACAGAAGTAGAGTGACTAGCAAAGTATATGACATGTTGGGCTTCATTAATAGAGATATTGGGCGAGATTGTACAGCCTTGTTCATTCCGAAACCATAAAATCACACCTGAGGTCAACGGACCTTTCTATGCTCTATCCCTCGCCCACTCCAATTCTCACTGCAAGCTGGACAGTAAAATTCTGGCCATTGAGTACAAAAGCAGGAAATTGTGCTAAACCTTTATAAATCTAAATCTTTAGAGCTAAAAGGGGACACGAGAAGACTTTGGCTGATAGGATCAAGGAGAATCCTAAAGCTTTCTTTAGATATGTTAATAGAAGATTGGTTAGGGCCAGTTATGGACAGCAGTGGGAAGTTGTGCGTGGAGCCTGAAGAGATTGGAGAGGCACTGAACAAATATTTCTCTTCGGTATTCACGCAGGGAGATGTAAATGTAGTTGTGGAGAACACTGAGGTACAGTGTTGCAAACTGGAAAGTATTGAAGTAGATAGGGAGGATGTGCTAGATATTCTTGAGGGTTTGAAGTTGGATAAGTCCCCTGGGCCGGACGGGATTTACCTAGGATTCTCTGGGAGGCAAGAGAGGAGATTGCAGAGCCTCTGGCTCTGATCTTCAGGTCCTCGTTGGTTACGGGTGTGGTTCCGGAGGACTGGAGGATAGCGAATGTGGTCCCATTGTTCAAGAAGAGGAAGAGAGACCTTCCAGGGAATTATAGGCCAGTGAGTCTTACTTCTGTTGTGGGCAAAGTATTGGAGAGAATTATTAAGGATAGGATTTATAGTTATTTAGAGAGAAATGAATTGATTGGGGATAGTCAGCATGGTTTGTGAAGGGTAGGTCGTGCCTTACTAACCTTATTGAGTTTTTTGAAAAAGTGACCAAAGAGGTGGATGGGGGTAAGGCAGTTGATGTGGTATATATGGACTTTAGTAAGGCGTTCGATAAGGTGGCCCATGGAAGGCTTCTGCAGAAAATGCAGATGTATGGGATTGAGAGTGATTTAGCTAATTGGATTAGGAATTGGCTAGCAGATAGAAGACAGAGGGTGTTGGTTGATGGGAGATATTCATCGTGGAGTTCGGTGACAAGTGGTGTACCTCAGGGGTCTGTTTTGGGGCCCCTGCTGTTTGTAATTTTTATAAATGATCTGGATGAGGTATTGAAGGATGGATTAGTAAATTTGCAGATGACACTAAAGTCGGTGGAGTGGTAGATAGTGAAGAGGGGTGTTATATTTTGCAGAGAGACTTGGACAAGTTGCAGAGCTGGGCCGAGAGGTGGCAAATGGAGTTTAATGTGGAAAAGTATGAGGTAATTCACTTTGGCAGGAATAACAAATGTGTAGAGTATAGGGCTAATGGTAGGACTCTTAATAGTGTTGATGAACAGAGGGATCTTTGTGTATGTGTGCATAGATCCCTGAAAGTTGGCAATCAAGTCGATAAGGTTGTTAAGAAGGCATATGGAGTCTTAGCTTTTAGTGGTAGGGGGATTGAATTTCAGAGCCGCAACGTCATGTTGCAACTGTACAAAACTCTAGTGCGGCCGCACTTGGAGTATTGTGTACAGTTCTGATCCCCGCATTATAAGAAAGATGTGGAGGCATTGGAGAGGGTACAGAGGAGGCTTACCAGGATGTTGCCTGGTATGGAGGGCAGGTCTTATGAAGAGAGGCTGAGGGATTTGAGGTTGTTTTCGTTAGAAAGGAGGCGGCTAAGAGGGACCTTATCGAAACATATAAGATGATTAGAGGTTTAGATAGGGTGGACAGTGATAGCCTTTTTCCTAGGATGGAGAAAGCTAGCACGAGGGACATAGCTTTAAATTAAGGGGTGGTGGTTTTAGGACAGATGTCAGAGGTAGGTTTTTTACCCAGAGGGTGGTAAGGGTATGGAATGCCTTGCCTGCGTCAGTTGTAGATGCGCCAAGTTTGGTGGCGTTTAAGAGGTTAGTAGATAAGTTTATGGATGAAAGGGGAATGGTTTACGT
This sequence comes from Sphyrna mokarran, assembly GCA_024679065.1. Taxonomy (NCBI): domain Eukaryota; kingdom Metazoa; phylum Chordata; class Chondrichthyes; order Carcharhiniformes; family Carcharhinidae; genus Sphyrna; species Sphyrna mokarran. The sequence continues at coordinate 175,090,618 of JAGIQG010000001.1, forward strand.
TAGAGGGTCACTGCTTGTTCCTAATTGGTCGGCGCAGCATCGAAGGCCGAAGGGCCTGTTCTGCACTGTAATGTTCTATGTTCTGTGTTCTATGTTCTATCTCTGGTTAGACCACAATTTGAGAGAGTAATGTCACCAGTTCCAGTCACTACACTTTAGGAAGGATGTGAGGGCCCTTGAAAGGATGCGGAGGATAATGAGTCCGAGTGTGGGAGATTTGGTGTCAGAGGGTGGTGGATACGTGGAATTAGCTGCCAGCAGTGGTGGAGGCGGTACCAGATTCAGTAGGGTCTTTTAAGAGATTCCTGGATGATTACATGGAACTTAGTAAGATAGAGGGTTATAGGTAAGCCTAGTAGGAAGAGATATGTTCGGCGCAACATGTGGGCCGAAGGGCCTGTTTGTGCTGTAGTTTTTCTATGGTTTATCTTTGTACTGTGAGAGGAAACTGAAGTACTCAGCGGAAACCCATGGAGACATGGGGAGAATGTGTGGAGTTTGCACGATGACCCAAGCCGAGAATTGAACCCAGTGCTCTGGCACCGTGAGGCAGCAGTGCTAACCACTGGGATACACTGTAAACTAAAATGTTAAATGGTTGATTGACTTAGTAAATCTTTTTCTTCCAGATTCTCAAACAACTTAAAATAGTCGATGCTTTCAGAACATCACTTGTCTTGGAAATTAAACTTTCTGATGAAGCAACTTAGCCAAACACTAGGACGACTAATGGGAGAGTGGTGCAGGAGCTCATTGCTGCATTGAGGCCTGAGACAGCAACTGTGATGGACCCACTGACAGATGATTTGCACTGATGTCATCACTGGTAATGAAGCAGAAATCAAGGTCCTTTTCTTGCTGCCCAGGAGTAACCTGTATTCGGAATTATGCATCTTGTAACACGTTTTAATGTTACATTACCCGATTTAAAAAATGCAGGTATTTTAACAAGTTACATGCTTAACAGTTTGAGTGCATGACTGTAATCGGTGATTGGCAGCAATGTAAAATATTTAGGATGAAATTGTTAATTTCTGTGTCCATATTATTGTGAACTAACACTTTTTAATGTATTGAAATGTTAGTTGGACAGACGCCAGGGCTTATTCCAGCTGTAATCTCATTTGATTAGAAAAGGAGAAGTGGATTCGATGTGATTCCCTGTGAAGTACCTTGTTATTTTTTTCCTGTGAGTGACTGCAAGGTGCAGTGCACTGACTGAAGAAGATCCCCAGCAGTGATTGTTTAGTCTTTCAAAATCGATTAACTGGCCAAAAAAAGGAATTAAGTTTGTAAACTCAATAAAATGTTCATTGCATTTGCATTTAAAACACAAAATGGTATGTTCCAAGTTGGTCCTCTGGTTCTGAAATGGCTTCTCCAGCCAAAAGAGAATGCTATCACATTCAACTCCAGTGGGCTGACTGTGGTGTTCTATGCCACAAACAATATCACAGCCATGAATCCAGTCCCCTTGGAAAAGACCAGCATTTACATAGCACCTTTCACCACTTCAGGACATCCCAGTGGAGCAAGTCAATTTGCACACTGCCACCCCCCAGGTGGGGATTTGCTATGTGAAAAATAAGATCAATTTTTAGGTGTGATTGAAGGATGAACATTGGTCAAGGCACTGGGGGAGACCCCACCACCCCCACCCTTCCTGTTGCTGTTCAAAATAGAACATAGAACACTACAGCACAAACAGGCCCTTGGGCCCACGTTTTGTGCCGATCATATCCGTACCTATCAGACCACAGAACTATCTGTAACCCCCAATCCCATGTACTCATCCACGAGTCTCTTAAAAGACCCCAGCGAGTTTACCTCTACCACCACTGACAGCAGCTGATTCCATTCACTCACCACCCTCTGAATGAAAAACTTACCTCTAACATCTCCTCTGTACTTGTCCCCCAGCACCTTAAAATAATGACTTTTGATCTTCTGGTTCCAACCAAGTTTATTTATTGTCATAAGTTGGCTTATATTAACACTGCAATGAAGTTACCGTGAAATCCCCTAGTCACCACACTCTGTTGCCTCTTCGGGCACAGTAAGTCGTCACACAACATTAGGTTAAAGTCCAACAGGTTTATTTGGTACCATGAGCTTTTGGAGTGTTACCCCTTCATCAGGTGAATCCTTGACTCATCTGATGAAGGGGCAATGCTCTGAAAGCTCATGCTATCAAATAACATGTTGGACTTTAAGGAGTCTCACAACACTAGATTATTGTGCTTATCCCAGTCCAATGCTGGCAACTCCACATCTTCAGATAAATGAAGGGAGAGTTTAGTATGGTCAGTGTACCCAACCAGCATATCTTTCAGAGTGGCTTAATATCTGATGTGAAAGATAGCACCTGGGACAGTGTGGCATTCCCTCAGTAGTCTGACTTTTTGTTCATAGCTCTGGAGTGAGACTTGAAAGCCCAAGCTTCATTTGAGTGTGCTACCTCACTGACCTAGAGATGAAACTGATCTCTTCCCAGTTTTGACTGTATATTGAGGGTTCCCTATATATTTTTTGACCATGTAATCCCTCAGATTTGTGATTTAATTCTATTCATGGCAGTCACCTGAGGCATATATAAAAAGTGTCTTCATCCTTCAACACAGTATCACCATACACTATTCCTTTCTCCATACGTTTATCCAACTTCTCAGTTGGTGTAAAGTTTCTCCTGAATGCCCTACTGGATTTTTTTAGTGGTTATCCTAGTTTTAGTGTGTCACCTACCTGCCCCCCCCTCCACTCCCAACGTGCAAGTATTTTCTCTACATCAAACTCTCATTCTTAGACATCAGTCAGATTACTCATTTGTTTTGTTGTTCTAGCAGGACAAACTATAGCTTTTCCTGATTGGTATAAGCTCTCAGTTCTGATATAATCCATGTTGCAATACCCCCAGTGTCTGTTTCAATAATAGAGATCAGAATGGTTCATTGTACATGATAAAAACTTAGGAATGTGTAGATGCATGCAAGTTAAATACAATCAGTAAGATGAACACAAGCTCCTTCTACCCCCTTTTGTATTCTTTTGTCTGTTTCTGTAACATTTCAAGCATCTATATTTTTCATCTCACACAGTCCCTGTGGTGAAGATTTCCACATTCTCACCACTCTGGATGAAGAATTTCTTTGCAGGTTATCCTTGGGAGGTTTTAATTATTTAAGGTAACATCAGCATCAGGTTAAGCTTGGCCACAACCCTGTATCTTCCATCAAGACTGTGATGTGTATAAATTGCACATTAGATTGAGTGCATGCTCTAAAGAGTCAAGCTTTATTCAAACTTCTATTTAATTAGCACTCTAAAAGGCTTATTAGTGTCACAAGTAGGATACATTAACACTGTAATGAAGTTAGTGAAAATCCCCAGTTGCCTTTTCAGGTACACTGAGGGAGAATTTAATATGGCCAAATGCACTTAAGACCTCAGCAGGTCTGTTGGACTGTGGAAGGAAACTCATACATACAGGGGAAAGAACTTGCAGACTCCGTACGGACAGTGATTCAAAGCCAGGAATTGAACCCAGGTCCCTGGCACAGACAGCAGTGCTAACCACTATTCCCATGGTTTCTCTACTGAATGTTCTGGAAGTTTGTGTTTGTGTGTGTGTATTGAACTGGTTTGTGCCTTGTGGTGATTATTTATGCTGCTTCCTCTCTTCCCCCGAATGCTAAATGTACTG